>JARGYF010000022.1:0-600000 GCA_029203975.1 Mycena vitilis | reverse complement strand
CTTACGTATATTCTGGCGCACCGCTATAGAAACAGTACCCCAACCATCTCGCATTCGTACGTGGGAGTTATCCACCATGCCCTTTCGTCTCTGAGCAAACAAGCAACAAAGACACAAGCAGTCCAAGGAACCGTACCCTCAGACTCTGAAGTGTGCAATATAAATCGAATGTACCCAGATTTAACTGACCAGTGACCGACTACGAGTCACCTCGAGAACGGCCCCCCGTGTATAACGAGAGGCAATGGATCGGCCCAACTCTCGCGTCTGCCCTTTATCTTCAGCCCCTATTATGTGCCTGACTGACGTGTTGAACGACACTTCACTCCACGTATTCGGGCCCCCCATCTTCCGCCGCTTCTAATGGCTTCCTGCAGTGTGCGTCGCGGCCACGGAACTATCTTCCTATAAGCTGTTGTCTCTTATTTCTTGCTTTTGCTTTTTGAATGTGGACCAAACTGGACAAAAAGACTGTAGCATCGGCCCAAAAGCCTTTTGGGTTACAATCATCTTTTTAGGGTATTGTTCAACCGTGGGAGTTAGCGATCAACTCGTTTCAACTCCGATCAACTTGAAAGAGCGGAGAAGGCATGAAGCGACGCAACAGTCCCGATAGTCAGGTGTGCTACATGGAAGTCTTGAAACCCGAAGTAAACCGACCCCGAGTCCCCTCGGGCCTCGAGATGTCCACCCAATACTTCTCGAACCAATCTCGAACCCCACTTCAAGTTCTCAAATCTGCTTCCCCGTGCATGATAACGAGAGGTGGGGTGTTCCATCGATTCGGGCCCCGATATACTGTGGTTTCTGCATGGCCGCGGAGTCGAATATTGCTATCCAAGGGCTCTTCCTAGACTGGGGCTCACTGTTATCTGCGGATCCTTGCCCGCCCCGCTTTTAACGACCCTGGGTGGTCGTGCGGACAGTAGCACAGGGATATGATGCTCACGGCCAGGAAAGCCTCAAGCAAGGGATATATCTCGAGTGCATATATCTCCGACCGGCGACGACATATGAGACAGATAAGAGAAATGTACCGGGTTGAACCAAACCGCAATGGATACCACATTGAACAAAGAGACCCTTGCCCGTCTGGATGTCGCATAAAGTCCATTATATGACAAGATAAGAGTTTTCTGGACGTCCTAGGCGAGCAGATGGCACGGTTATCGACGCGTGTTTCACGGCGGGCTAGCGTGGCGATATCAATCCGCAAAGAGAGAAGGAACCTTGGCCGAAGCGAACAGTCCTTCCTTCGTGCACATAACCATACAGCCAATTGTAATGCAACTAAACCATAGCTGACCCGACATCCTTCTTTACAGCCGTAGCTCTTGACGAATAGTCAGACTATGTACCTCGTAACGGAATAGCGCACCTACTAAGAATGATAACGGACTCCGGCCGAACATCGTAGTCACAGAGAGTGCGACCGTTTTGAAGTGCAGCCCCGTCGAGAAAGAGACGTTGGATGTCAGGGGGGATGCCCTCCTCGTACTGGATCCGCGCCTTGATATCTTCGACGGTGTTAAATGCTTGAACCTCCAGGGTCACAGTCTTTTTCGTCAAAGTCTCAACGAAGATCTGGCACGCAATAGTCATTTATTCAACGAGAGGCAGCGCAAGCTAGAGTCGGATACCATAAAAGTTCCTCCAACACAGTCCTGATCACTGTTTTGGCTGCGTGTGGAGGTAGAGATATGCCTGCCGATGGGGCCCTTGTCATCGACAAGTGAGGCGGCGATGTCGAGACAGTTGGTCAAGGCAATGTTGTCAAGCCTCCCGCTATGCTAACGGAGTATTAGGGCCTCTGGAGTAGAGAGAAATCTATGGGACATACCGTCAGGCACTGCAACTACCGCCCACAAGCGCCAAAGTAAGACAAGAACGAGCACACACTGGACAAGGGAGACTTGCATAATTTCCTTGCTCAAGGACGTTAGTCCTCGCCTGCTGGCTGGATTGCAGAGTGATGGCAGCAGATGGCGCAGTGAATAGAAATGCGATGAGAAGAAAAGCGAACTTCAGAGCAGGGAGCTTCATTGTTGAGGAGAATATATGGAACGCCACTCTGCAGCAGTTGCCCGGATTTTATATGCTCATCAGCGCCAACTTCTTCAGATAACCAGAGCGTAAGGCCTGTGAACAGAGCCGCGTATACGTAATGAGCGAGCCTATATCCTGCATGTATGGTCAATAGCAGGAGATTCAATGTTATGTAATCAACATCGGCCATCCGGGAACTTGCCGCCTACCGTATCCTGAGTCAACTAGACCGTCGACGAGAACACCTTTTTAGCGGAAATTTTGCGGGGATCTGGGCATGAGCAGCCAAAGCAAGGACCAAAGAGGCCCCCTCATACTCAGTGTTCGTAAACCTCAAACGGTGGAGGCAAATCAGCATTTGTGTGCCGGTCTCTTGAAGAGCTTTGAATAAAATACACTCAAGTGTCACCACATAAAGTCATTGACTCCCAAGAAAAGCCTGTTGGTGCCCTAAACTCCCGTCCAAAGATCTCCCCATATTTCCGGCAGCGGCCCATCATTGACCAACGGCTTGCTGGTATCCATTGGCCTGCTTGGCCAAGCATTGATTAAGCCATCCCAAAGCTCGATCCGGTCGTAACTGACACGCCCGCCATTTCCATTCGAGGGAGGGAGCACCGAGAATCCCGCACCGATGGACGCTGAAAGCCACGGGTATACCCTCGTGGTGATCACCGCGACATCGTTCGCGTACACCTCCAACGCCGAGTTGTCGACAATAACGGTGAGGTTGAGTGACTGGAGCGTCAACGTGTTTCCATTTAAGATGGGCCAGAGGCGGAGCTTCGCTACCTCAGTCTCGGTCCCGTCTATGATATAGGTCAGTATCTCGTTCGATGGGGCGCAAGAAACGACTGACAAGACGCGATCACGGAGTTGTGCGATCGGTTGATTATGAGTTGTTCATCTGCGGGCTGGAACTTGAGGGGCGTCAGCAGAGCATGAGCGTCTAATGAGTATCCTGCCAGCGCACCAGAATATCGGTCCATTCACTGTCGCTCGCCAAGATCCGGAGCCCAGCGATCGGCATATCTCCTGGAACGGTGCTTCCAGTCCACGTCAACGTCGCCTGGATGGCATAATATCTCCCCGTAGGCTTCGTCGCAAACGGAACGAACGCCTCCAAGCCAGTAAGAGTCACACCTGCGGGGCTAGAGACAACGGACTTGGCTCTGTATTCATCAGTCACCTCACGAACGATCCGCTGGCCCAAAGCAAGCACGGAAAGGCTCCCATCCGTCTCGGTGCGGGTAATCCAGTTGCCCAGCGAATGCAAGCCGGGCGTGTCGGGGTCGACGTTCCGGATGACTTTGAGGAATAGATCACGGAAGAGGGTGAACGAGCCCTGATACGAGCGCTGCGGGGCAAGCGCGAGGGTCTCATCATCCTCCTAGAATCCTGTCAAAAACATGGTACAGATCGCAATCTGACTGCGACTTACATAGGCCCAGCCGACGAGAACAGAGCGATTTCCTGCGACGGAGAACGGGACCGCAGCGTACGCCCTTCCCCAATCAACCGTACCAACAGCTTGGATATCGGCAGTGATACTACCGTTCGCTGAGCCAGTATATGTGACCATGGCCCCTTTCAAAAACATCGTTGTCAAATTGGGCCATTTGCGAATAGAATCATGACATACACAAAGGCCAATGTCCTTCATGCCCATCTCGTCCTCCTTCCGTGCCGAATCCAATAAAATCAACAGCAGTAGTGTCGGCGGGATCAAGCGACTCTCCCGCCTCATTTAACCGAGTTACCGACGCCGTCTCGAAATTGATGCCGAAGTTACCGCTCCAGCCATCGGACGAGAACGAGGTCCCAGCAGAAACGCTGACAATGGGGCCGAGGTACGTCCACTTGCGTACGTCCGCATTGCTGGTCTGGCGGTAGAGAAGCAGACGTGGGCCAAGTCCGTGCACGCCACTCGAAACAGTTAGAAAATTGTCGCCCGTCGCACCGGAGGAGTTGCCCGACAGAGTCGAGAGTGTCGGAGACTGGAAAATATAGGGATCGCGGAACCCCGTCAGGTTGCTCATCGGCCATTGCCCTATACATCGTCGTCCGATAAATGTCCATCATGATGTAACATGGGGAGAAAAAGACCAACTCACAAATAATGGGGTTATTATCCGTTCCAAAGGGAAGCTTGATCCAGGAGGCACTGATGATAGAAATCGGAAGTTGCAGAAACAGGACAGAAAATGCACCTACCCATCGTCGGTAGTATATGCAAGATTCTGCGTCTCGGCACCCACGCCCTCGTTGGTCCCTGAACCGAGAGGCGACGGGAAGGTTCCCGTGTATATCGTCGTAGGAAATCCATTATATCCATTCTTCATGATCGAGCCGTCGAACGCACCGCGAATATCGAAGATCTGGGACGGCCACTGCAAAGAGATTGAGGTCAAAGTACCATAATGACTGGAAAGCAACGAACAATTGTATTGGGGTTTTCCCAGCCGTTCACTACGGAAAGCTTCATGAAACAATGGACGAATAGACACGAGAAGACGGACTGTCTTCCCAGTAAACAAAGTCCTTCGACGTGGCGGCGCACTGGGATATATTGCCCCACTACACACGTCAGGGTTCTGCTACTTGGTATACGCGCGTTACTCACTGTATAATGATTCGGGTGACACTGATACCCAGCATGGTACGATCCGTCGCTGCGCTGGTACAAACCTGACGCGCTGTGAGTTATTCGCCCCGAGATCAACATCCTCGCGCCGCACCCTGAGGGTCATTCTGCCAACCTTCCGGCGCGATGAAACGCGCGCGGGGGCGCCACACGGAGAACAATGAAGAGTCGGGGCAGGACGTCAGCTCCACCGGCGGGCTCGTCTGGTCGAAGCTGCAGGTCGCAACCACAAGAACGGGGCAGCATACACAGAGGAGGGTTTTGAGCATCGCGAGGGCGGCTTTGCGTCATTGCGATGCGGATGAGCGCTTATATAGCGCCTACGCCTTCGGATCGCGACTTCTTTCTCTAAAATCTGCAGGTGATCAGGTCACCATACAGCTGCAGATGGGACCCTATTGAAGCTGTTGAATCAGAATCGTCGACTCGACGCGATGCTCGGTGAGGGTCGGAGCCGGTGGGAATAAGTTCGCGCTAGTTCGCGTGGCTGGCAATGGCTCACGAAGAGGGGTGGTCAAGACATCCAGCAGCTTCCAGCTGAAAGATCCATTTGCAACGAAAACCCCCGCCTTGGACCGTCCTTGCTCAGAGCTTGAGTAGCTGTGCGGTGGCTCTCGAAGATGCACCAAATAGCCAACTGGACAACGGCCTGTGGTGGAAAAGGTCCGCATAGATCCTTCTCAGAACGCAATGGCATATCGGAGAAACAGAGTGCTGAGAGGGTGAAAAGGAAGTCTTTGGCTCACTCCGTGCTGGAGGTCGAGGACAAAGTCACAGATAGAAAATCGTGATCGCGGAAATTTCCGTCCAACAACCAGGGCTTCATACGACTCGAATACCTAGACGCTACAGGAAGAGAGAAAAAAATAAATGCGAGCAGCCTAGGAAAGGTACCGTCGCCGTACGTTCTACTCACTACGCCATACCGCGTACGTCGAATGCGAGATACTCGACATCCGAGTCCTTCGCGAATCGCGACCGATGATAATCTAAACTACTTACTGTAACTGTACTGTAACTGTAATCGTATTCGTACTGCCGCCCGCCGGGTCGGACCCGGACTGATTATTAGAGAGAGTGTGCGATGCTAAATCCATAGTGGGTGAAGACCAGAGGGAAAATGAGATAATGCATGGATGGATGAAGGAGAGAGTGATTGCGTTTGTGTTGTGCGATAATGCTGACCGAAAAGGAGAAATGCGAGGGGTGGGGTGAGGGGAATGGCGGGCGGTGGTGGTGGAGGGGAAGGGAGCTCTAAATTCTAGGCACCCCACGCAGGCAACACACCGCGCTGCCGCTGCGATCCCCGCCCGCTCGCCGCGCTCGCATACGGCCCCGAATTCCCCGCGTCGTGGTCGTGGTCGTGCTCCCCAGCGCCCCGCGCGCGCCCCCAACTGAGGCTCACGCTCCACCGCCCACTCCCCGGATTCAGCAGGGGCAGGGGCGGCACAGGCGGCACATCCCCCTGCACCCCGAGCTCAAGACACCGCCTCAGACTGCGCACCGACCGACTCCGCTCCATCGCCGCCGGCGTCGCGTGTCGTGACGGCACGAGTATCCGCGCAAGCGTGATCTCGTCCTCGCCCTCCGACGACACGTCGCTCTCCGCCGAGTCGACCGCAGACGACGACGACGCCGACGAGGACGCCGCGCCCCGCCGTCTCGGGGGCGACAGCAGCTGCGCGCTCTCGCCCGCGGTGCCCCACCCGCCCAGGAATCGCGAGCGCGCCAGGCCAAGCCCGAGATCGTCGTCCGGGCCCGGGAGCTCCAGGTGCCCGCGCAGATCGAGGTCCGCCGCGCGCGTCTTGCCCTTGTCGCGCCGAACAGGGGACGACCCGCGGCTGCGGCACACCACGCGGCCCGCGCTCACCTGGCTCTCGCTGCGCCGCGCGCGCGTATCCGTGAGCCGTGTTGTTAGCAGCGGCGGCGCGGGCGCGTGCCCCGTCGCGTTCGTGCGGTCGCTCAGGCGTCCGCGGGTCTTGACGGAAACACTCCGCCCGAGCTTCGCGGGGTTCGTGTTCTCGTTCGCGTTCGCCGGGGGCGCGGGAACAAAGAACTCGCGCGCACGCTTGACGTTGTCCATCCAGTTCGTCGGCATGCGCGGCGCGAGCGTGGGGCTGAGGAGCGACTCGTCCTCGGGGCCGTCCGTGACGCGCGCGTACGTGGACGCGGGCGGTGTGCTTTGGGGCCGGTCGTACGAGGTCATGTGGCGGAGGTAGGTGGAGGCGCGCGTGGGGGTTGGGTGGTGCACCGGCACCGGCACGGGTGGCGGGGGCGGCGATGAAACACCGCTGCCGCGCGAGGAGGAGGGGTGGTGTTGGTAATATCGGTTTATAGGCCGAGGGTGGTGGAGAGGGGGGTGGTTGTCGGAGGGGAGCGGGGAGACGACCGAGTCGAGGCGAGTGCGCTGCATGTCGACAAAACTTCGACGGGGGGATAGTGGCGACAGAGCACTGCCGGCCTGGCCATCGGGCACCGAGATGCGCGGTAAAGGGCTGGGAACGATGGTGGGGGCATTGCTGATATTGCTGCCGCGGAGTTGTTGGCGCGTGGCGGGCGGACGCGGGGTGCGACTCGCCAACGACGGGGACGCGGGTGGCGAGTACACCGGTGCCGCGAGTTCAGGCTCCTCTTTCGCCGCGAGACTCGCAGACCGACTGGGTACGAGGTTGGACAGGAAACCCACAAACGCGGCGCCAATCTTTGGGCTCTTCGTCTCGTCCTGGGGCACGGTGCGCTCGGTCTCGGGGGTGAATATCCGTGTCTCCTTGTACCCCGCCTCGCGCAACAGATCCTCGAGCCGCTCGTAGGTCTTGGAGGTCCCCCGGCGATGCAAGGGCACGCGTCCGACACCTTCGAGGCGGTTCTTTCTCGGCCGTCCCCGGGATTGCGACGGTGGCGTTGTGGGCTCTGTCGCGGTCGATCCTGCCGAGTTCGAATTCGATGGGGAGAGAGATGGAGACGGAGAGTTGTGTCTCGGTGAGGGGGGTGTGGGCAGAATACTGTAGCTCGTCTGAAATCGTTAGTTTTGGTAGCAAAAAGGATACATGGCAGATACCTTGTCGTGTAATGTGCGTCGTGGAACAGGCATAGCGGCGACGGCGGCGGCGCCTCGGGCTCGCTGGCAAGTGAACCGGATAACCAACTAGTTTGACCAATCAGTCGCAGGAGAGCGGAAAGCTAGGCAACACGTGTGTGTTGCTATCAGAGCAACCGGAGATTGCCTACTCACCGTCAATTCACCATTCACGGAGTCGCGGAATATTCTGGAGGACAAGGAGTGTCGAGGTTCAAGTTCAGGGTGCAGTGGCACGCGTCGGTTGAGGAAGGCTTGCGGGACGGTGTCGCCTTCAAGAAAACACACATGTCAACATCTCTTCAACCGATACGGTCGCCACCGTTTTCAACTAATTTTTGAATGAAGCCCAATGAAGTCCAAGTCTGTACTCTGCTACCCAGAATTGACTCGCGGCGCGCCAACGGGACAATCCTCTCGTCAAAAAAAAGTCTCGCCGTTCATTTCTTTCGGGCCGTTCGAGACGACAGCCTTCGCGTTCCTGCTCAGTGGCCCATTTGGTCGCAGATTGCCTCTACTCCGGCACCTAGCGAAAGCCTGAATGGCGCAAGACAAGTATCTGCGGCTCGGCCGACGTCTGGACCTCAGGCCCAACCTCGATGCGTACAGCAAAGATCGCCTCGGAAATCATAACCCGGATCTCATCGTTCTAAAGATTTGGACAGCCCCCCCCCCCCCCATCGATGTAGACAGGTTACCGTTGCAGGCCAAGGTACAAGTCACGCCGCTGTTGCCCGTAAACTGGATCGTCCGGATACATACCATAGAGGTGGAAGAGCTTTTACAAGCTCTGGCTCGGAAATCTTGCGCAAACGCCGAGCGGCTACTTAATCAGCAAAATCTTGGAACGTACTATGAGTGCAAAGAGATTGGGACACGGTTCAGAGATCTTGAATCTCCTCGCGTATCTTCAAAAGTATTATACGAGACCGACATTACCCAGCGCCGGTCGGTCGAAGCAATCTGTACGGGGACCGCTCGAGTATCATTGTTTCAGATTGCAAACAACGCTGGGATAAGGTTCCGCACGTCCATTTCCGCTCCTAGAATTAGCTGACACTGTGAAGCAGGCGGGGCGTAACCGAGAATGTCCCAACCCAACTCGACCTCCCAGACTTCATACCGAACCGAAAACATCGTCAGGGTGGTTTCGATACACAGAACACGCCTGCGACGAGCGAATCCGTCTTTCAAGAGTCCAAATACTGACAGCCGGCCGACGGATCCGGGGTGACTCCAAGCACGATCGCGAGTTCTACAACGTCGTTCACCGTCTTTTCAGCACCTGCTCGCTCATGCCGTGGACTACGCGCACCTTGGGCAAAGATGGAGAAGACCGCGGAAGGGGCCGCAACGTCGCTGGAAGACCACAACCGATATCTGGTGATACTGGCATTACTGCGGGACTGCTCAGCAAATACAATTCGCGGAACTGCCCGACCGACCGAACGGTCAAAGAGCTGCCTTTGGCGGGGAAGCGCAAAGGTCACTAGCACTCATTGAAGAACTGGAAGGCGGAGAAGGAATCAGTTTGATTCTGCGCCTCTTCTTGGGTCGTGCGCATTGAGCTCCTGCTGATAACTATCCGGGCAACCCATAAATGCATAACGGCGAATGCGTAAAGGATTCTGTCCGAAAATATATCGCACATGTCCAATTGCTCCTCCGAACGGGTAGATGGCGGTAGTAGTGCGGCCTGTGCGGCCTCCTCGTCCGTCGGGGGTGGTTTTGTTACTGCTCGAGAATTCGGACATTCTTTAAGGACAGACGTTTGTTCTCTCAAGTCACCCGCAGGGGAAAAAATGGACATCGAAGGCCTCAGTGCGCCGTGCGCCGTTCCCCACCCGACGCGAAACGCCCTCGTGCGTACCATCTCCTCCACGTTCACCACGCCCCTTGCGAACGACCCGAACCTGCAGAACACCATCGAGGGTATAGCGCTGTACAACCAACGCCGCGTGACGCACGCGTTGGCCGCCCTCGTCAACAAGCCCTTGTGGTCGTTAGACGACACCGCGGCCTTTGACTGCATGCACTACGAAGGCAACGACGCGCTCGACCGTTGTGCGCTCGCGCTGCAGGCCGAGGCCGGCGCCAGCGTGCTGGACGTGGGCGCCGGCTACGGCAGCACCGGCCGTTACCTGCACACCGCGCACGGGCTAAATGTTATCGGCCTCGAGCTGCAGCAGGACATCAACGCGGTGGCGTCGCTCATCAACCGCCGCACCGCGATGCCCGCGGGCGCCGTGCGCTCCGTGCACGGCGATCTGCTCGCGGACGACATCGTTGCGACCGTGGGCGGCCAGGTCGACCACGCGGTTTCGTTCTTGTGCATCCTGCACATCCCCGACCGCGCGCGTGTCTTCTCGCAGCTCGCGGCGCTCGTGCGGCCCAACGGCCGTGTGTACATCGAGGACTACGCCGCGCGCCGCCCGTTGAGCGCCGACGAAGAGAGGGAGCTGCGGGAGATCGTCGCGTGTCCGTCCTTGCCGACGCGCGAGACGTACCTCGAGCAGGCCACGAGCCACGGATTCACTGTGCTGCACGACAACGACCTCACCGCGCGTTGGACCAAGTTCGTCGGCGAGCGTGCAGACGCGTACGCGCTCGCGGTGCAGCGCGACGAGACGATGCAGCGCTTTTACTATACGGTGCGCGCATTGTTCGAGACGGGCGCTTTAGCGGGCATGGGCTTGACGCTGCAGCGTATGGGCTAGTTATAGCAATGGAGTCGAGATCCTAAATGGGCAATGGCGTCAATATATTCGCAAATGTCTCTGAGCACAGTTGCTAGTTGCCTCTGACCTGAGCCTCGCCTGGGAAAGTGGACAAGTCAAACCAGGGCATGCGGCCGTTTTCGTTTCCGAGCCAGACTTGTTGATTTTCGGTCATACTAAAATAACGGGGTTGCCTAATGCGGGCATCGAAGCGCCGACATAATGATGTGGTCGCCGGCAAGTCGGCGATAAGATGTTGCGGACCCACGACAACCTCATCAAGAGATGGCTTACCTCCAAATTTCACCAGGTCTTCAAGTACTAGCAATCGTTGTCCTCGGTGCGGCATGGTTTGCTGTTCAACACACAAAGTCGAATATGGATAGGCTATTGCCTCCCGGTCCACCTGGACGGTGGTTCTTGGGAACCACTGTTCCGAAAGAACAGTGAATCAACCGCATATCCCCAATACCTTGTACTGAGACGGTAACGCTAGCGCCCACCGGAAATTCGAAGAATGGATCAAGAAATACGGTCCAGTGATCTCGTTTCGAAGAGGTCGAGAGCTAATCGTAGTGATTGGACGATACGATGTACGCCCACTGTCCCTCTTCAAATTTCATGTTCAATGCTTTCCAGGCGGCAGTCGAGATCATGGAGAAAGAGGGTGCTTCTGTGGCCGACCGACCGCCTTCTATTGCAGCTGGGGAAACGCTTTCCGGAGGGATGAGAACACTTCTCATAAGGAACGGAGAGCGTCTGCGGAAACTTCGCAAGTTTGTCATTCAAATGGCCAGATTTACGCGCAGCTGAGGCCCAATATTCAGGGCTCTACACGCCCAACTTCGACCCATCGTTGCCGCGGAATATGAACCTATCCAGCAGATGAATGCGCAGCACCACATGCTAAATCTATTGAAGGATCCAGCCAATCATCTGACTCACGCGCAAGGGTGGATGATTCGCAATAAAATAGCTCTTCCAGCAGTTGATGTGTTTCCAGCTATGCTGCGAGCGTCATATTGTCGTTGACATACGGAAAACCGAGTCGCACACTTTCTGATGATCCCATTGTACAGGAAGTCAATGCTTCCCAGGCGAGACTTGGTGCAGCTCTTGTTCCGGGTGCATACGTGGTGGACGCGTTTCCTTTCCTTCGCTACGTGCCGGGATATCTATCGGAGCTTCGCAGACAACACCAAATGGAACTCACATTATTCATGTCGCAGCTAGATAATGTCCGCGAACAACTGGTGCGGATGACTGTGGCCGTGACTTCAGCCCTTGTTAAATTCTCGCCGTCAGGCCGCCAGCAAGGACACGAGGCCTTGTTTTGCCAAGATGATCCTCGAGCGGCAAGAGGAATACGGATTATCGGACCCAGAAGCATCGTACCTGGCGGGATCGATGTTCGGCGCCGGTGCTGGCACTGTGAGTCTGATTTCCTCACATGTGCAGACGAGTAACCCCGGTTCAGAGTGCTTCGGCCATTTCGATCGTGATAATGGCCGCTGCGACATTTCCAGAGGCCCAGATGAGTGTTCAGGAGCAGCTAGATACCGTTATTGGGTCCGGTAAACGTAAGCGCTTCTGAAACCTGTTCAACAATTTCAAATAGATACTTACGCCGTTTTCAGTCCCAACCTTTCAGGATGCGGCCAATCTTGTGCAAGTGACCGCATTTTATTTGGAGTCGTATCGTTGGTAAGAAAGGCCGCTTCCAGCCATTAAATCGAGCTGAACTCTTCAAAGGCGACCGGTTAGCGCAGGAGGCTCGTGAGCGTAGTACTCTGGTCTCTGTCCTCCAAACAAATTCCTCCAGGTTTCGCCCACCGAGCAACGAAAGACATAATCTGGGTAAGCCAGGCATCACAAAGACTGGAGGAAAACTCACACACCATCCTCCAGAATGGCTATGTTATACCTGCCGGCGCCAGCGTGTATGGCAACCACTGGTAATATTTTTTGCAAGCTCAAGCCCGACTTTGGTTCATGGAAGCCCAGGTCTATCGCACTCGATCCCGTGGTGTTTCCGGACCCACAGCGTTTCGATCCTCAGCGCTGGATAACACCCGACGGCAGCGCAATCCGCGAAGACCTGAAAGTCTTCCAGTTTGGTTTCGGACGACGGGTCAGTGACTGATGGATGGTTATTGATCTTCTCGTCGAGTTGATCGCTGCCACATTTTAGGTTTGCCCAGGCTTGCATGTGGCGAACAAGTGCGCCGCTCGATAATGTCGAGGTATAGCAGTGACTGACCGGCGTGATTCCAGGTCGCTGTTCATCAACACGGCACTGCTGCTCTGGGCGTTCCGAATCTCGCAGGATAGCAAGAAACCGATCGACACGCTGGCGTTCACGAACACTGCCAACACGCATCCGTTGCCATTTTCAGTGTGTTTTGAGCCTCGGCGGGATGTGAAGGAAATGGAGCAGCTGTTGAAGGAGACGTGAGCGTAAGACCGAAGGATGCACGTACTGTTACGCATTTCGTGCATAACAGATTTCCCGAGCTTCCAAATGTCATGGGTGTCTGAGCATCAGGACTTTGTGCAGCAAGAGCAGCTCCAAAAATGTATATATACGATGATAACAAAATACTAGTCGAGAATAAATAATGTACTAAAGAGTGGATAGTAAGGGCTGTATCGACGACGGGCCCTCTCTAATAAAGCTAATATTACAATGCCGATATCTATGCAGGCGTCTCCTTGACCTTCTTGGTCTTCGGCACTCTGTTCAGCCAGTAGAAGAAGAGTGTGCCGCACGCATTGAATCCAATGTAGACCCAGAGAAGGCCATAGTTTCTCCATCGGTCAGTGTACTGGTGAACGTTGAGCGCACGTTCAGGCATAGCGGATAAACTTGCTCACCGAGATCTCGCTCGCTGCGAGGAAGGTGTCGGCTTCGGACAGTGAGCAGAATTGGCAGGCGCTCGTAGCGTTCGGGTTTATGACTGTGCCCCCCGCGACCGAAACATAGGGAGCGAAGTAGTCCCCACAGTTCAGGCCGTTAGCGGGTTCAACGGTAAGGAGCTCGATGGCCGAGCAGACGACTTTCGAGCCCGCAAGTCCTGTGGACAACATCCCGCCCACGAGGTACGTGAAGGGGGAGACACGATACATCCAAATCTGGCATAGACGGTTACTACCAGTCCCGGCGAAAAAAACGTCAAATTACTCACCCACCACCCAAGCAGTTTAGGACCAGCGAGGACACCGCAGAACAGGAGGGTCAACGAGAAGAACAGATTGCCCATATTTCCCGCCGCCTCCGGAGTCTCGCTACCGGCGACCAACATTTGAGCGAGCTATCCAAATAATGTCAGAAGCACGAACATAAAACGAGGAGAGACAAGAGAATACTAACAGTGCTAGTGAAGAGCATGAACTGAGAGATGAAGAGGAACATGAGTGCTCCGCGCTCCTTGGTTTCGCCGGCAGCGACGGCGTTGCGATACATGCCGACGGGGTAGTACCAGCTGAAGAAGATGATGGCCGCAGCACACATTTGCCAGGGGATCTCGACGAGGATCTGCGCCAGAATGAAGGCTATCCAGGAATATGCCTTCGAGGGGCGTTCGCGGACTTCATACAATGCACGCTGTTCGACGAAGAGGGGCATGATCTGCTGGGCAAGATTGCCAAACAGGATGAGGAGCATGAAGATGGAGTACTGAGAGCGGTCAGCTAACGAGAATTGCGAGAAGCAACAACATACCACTTGGTTTTCTAATCCCTGCAAGTCGTTGTGCGCCTTGTAAAACGTAAAGCCGATGAACAACGCCGAAAGCCCGACGAGGCCAAGCTTGGAGTAGATATACATCGGTGTACGCCAGTACTGTATCCAAACCCGCTTCAAGCATTGCGACACCTGGGTGGAGAAGGGCACGGCGAACGTCTCAAATCCGGCAGCAGATCCGCCGGATTCGTCCGACCTGGAAAGCTGTGTGACCATTTGGTCGAATTCCTGCCGGACTAGCATGCGCTCCTCGCTCGACTTCCAGACTTCGGGCCAATCCTGGACGGCTTTCGATCCGCGGGCGGCTCCGATGACTTCAAGCATCCATTCCGCGGGATTCGCATCGGGCGGGCAAGGATGTGCGCCATACTTCTCGAAATAGCCAGTGAGAATCTTGGAGTTTTGGCCGATGTCGCCGAAATACACGGTCCGTCCACCAGGAGCCCTATAAGAATGGATCAGTCGCTGATACGGAAGACGATGGACGGCTCCGTACAAAAAGAGCTGCGTGCGCGTCAGAAGGGAAATTCATTCAAGGAAAGATGTACTCACCAGGCGGTCAAACTCTTGCATCAAAATAGCGCTGGCTACAAAAGATTCAGATAGAATTGGGAAGCAACGGACGCAGATACACACGTTGATGGATGGTCGAGAGGATAGCTTGCCCGTGGTTAGCGAGTTTGCGCATCAGTTGACAGATAGACCAGGCGGTCTGAGAATCCAGTCCTGGAAGCGGTTCAGGGCGGAAATAAACACAGGGTAAAGGCACTCACCACTGGTGGGCTCGTCGAAGAACACAAGCAGTTCGGGCTTGGCAACGAGCTCGACCGCGATGGTGAGACGCTTGCGTTGCTCGACGTTGAGCCCTTCACCGGGGACACCGACGATGGCGGCAGCGTAGGATTCCATTTCGAGGAGGGCGATCACCTCGTCGACGTAAGCCAGCTTCTCCGCCATGGGGATTGACTTGTGCTGGCGGAGAACGGCGCTGAATTCGAGAGCCTCGCGGACGGTGCTGGTTGACAGATGCAAATCTTGCTGCTGGACATACCCGGTCTTGCGCTGGAACGACTGATCGCGCTGGCGGCCATTGACGAGCATCTCCCCGGTAACAATTCCGGTGGTAGTCCGGGTTGCGAGGACATCCAAGAGCGTCGTCTTCCCTGTAGATGGGTCGTCAGCAAATAGAACAAAAAATAGCTCGGAAACACGAACCGGCTCCTGAAACTCCCTGGAATATATGACGCAAATCAGCGACGCTGAATTTGGAGGAGAGGCATACGCACCATGAGAGCGGTCAAAGTACCGGGGCGCACCCATCCATCGACGTGATCGAGGAGACGTCTTTCAGCACCATCGGGCATCTTGATATCGTAGCAGACGTCCTTCCATAGGAACATCTTCTTCTGAGCGTTGATCTTGACGTTCTCCGGGCCTTTGCTCATCTCCAGGGGCACCGGCTTGTCCAGGGCTGCAGCGTCTTCCTTGTCGCGGGAAGGGCGCGCGAGAGCGCCACGTAAGAACACGAGGACCTCGCCCTTCGACTTGGCAGCAGAAATGTACTCAGTGCAGGCCAAGTGGGTCGCGCAAAAGACAACCTGAGGGACATTGCTTGGTGCCATGAAACATACATGGAGGAAAAGATACGCACGATGAAGACAAACAGGATTCCGAGATTGCGCCAAAGATGGGCCTCCTCGTAGCTGTACGACACTTGGACGAAATCTGTGCCTGAAACAAAGTCGAGGCCGGCTTTGGCTCCGGTAACACTGCAAATCTTGCTCGTAGCAGATACGTTGGCGTAAGTGGGGCCAGCGGGGACGAATGTCCCGCAGGGGAACTCCCGTCCGACGAATTCATTGACCATGACTAAAATGTGATCAGACACAATGCGAGCGGTGTTATACGGAACGAAAACGCACGAGATTCGAACGAGTATGCCACTGGGTTGACGAATCGTAACCAGCCGAACCAAACCACCATGTTGCGAATGGGCACGGTGAATCCGGTATACATGACCAAGCCCAGAATGAAGATGGCTGTCGGGGTGAGGGCTTCGATGAGCGATCGTGACGCGGAGGCGATGGTGCGGAAAATCATGGACATGGCAAATGTCGTTACGATGGAGAACAGGTAGAAGACGAAGAACGCCGCGGGCTCTCGCCGGAGATTTGTCATGAAGTAAAACGTGAGGCAGACGACTGAAAAAGAATGAGCCGAGAGCGTCGTAGGGGTGAATTAGATCTTACCAGTGCCCGTGATGATTTTGGCAGGAATATCACATATCATGGACGAAATAGCCTCAGCGAATCTGGGAGAGAATCAGCGTAAAGCGCAATCAGAAAACGTGGCCGGGCTTACGGATGGTACAGAGCATATGCAGTGTGTTTTTCGACTGCGAGCGGGCACGGTGAGAAAAGGCAAACGTATGCAAAAGAAAGTCTTACCTATGGGACGTTGACCGTACAGAGTGAAGATCTGGTAAAATGGTGAATATCGAAAGCGGCAGGGAAGGAACAAGAACGAACCTCAAGTGCGCTCGCGAAGGCATTTATAAGGACGGCATAGAATAGAAGGGCACCTCGACTGTAGAAACTCGAGGTGCTGTCCTTGAGATTATAGAAAACGCTGGAAATGATTAGGGTCATGACAAAGTTGCCGAACACCTGAGGGTGGTCCGATTAGTCTCAGCTCGAGTACTAAAATTGTATGACCACTGACTGTGATGTAGAAGGTTGAAAGATCGCCTCGCAGCCGCTGCATACCACGCTCCATGCATAAAGATATTTGTTTCCGAACAGAAATGGTGTATGGTGACTTCGCGCTTCTGTTAAGGGTGTCAGCAAGTAAGAAGAGAGGATAGAGGGATAAACGTGCATGGACTTGGATTGCTGCATCTTCCTTGAGGACTTGAACTGGGCCAAAGACGCTCCGTTGAGAGGGAACTCCGCAGTATATGCTGAGATCTCTCTGAGCAGTCCCTGGTACTCGGCGCTTTCTTTCCAGACGCGCGCGAACTCCTCGGATGTACGGGGAACACGGTACTCGAACCCCGGCGCGATGAGGCGCTCCGCAGGATTCGTCAACGAGGTCAAGAAATCACCCGTGGTCTGGCGAGGAGGGCACACAAAACCACGGCTGGTCCAGAATTCCTTCGCGCTCTCGGTGGGGCCATAGTAGATCTGCTTGCCCTCGTACAGGACAACCACCTTGTCGAAGAGCTGTAAAATCGGTTTAGCAATCGAGTTGTTATACGAACGGCAGCGACACGAACATCGTACGCAGATTGAGATGCCTGGTATATCGCAACAAGGCAAGTCGACCCGGTGATCTCAGACGACAGGCGCAGAGTCCTGATGAAGTCCAGAGCAGTGGCGCTGTCCAGACCTCGGGTACTGTTGTCCCAGCACTGGAGGGGAGAGCCTGCATGCCATGAGATACAGATGACCGAATGGGTAGGGTCTGAAACGCACCACTCAGGACCGCCTCCGCGATACTGACACGCTTGCGCTCTCCTCCACTGACTCCACGAATGAAATCGTTCCCAACCTTGGTGTTGACGGTGTGGCTGAGACCGAAGGTAGCCATGACAAGATCGCGCATGTGCTCAGCGTACTGTTCACGAGTAACACCGCCGATACGGGTGCGGGGTACACGGGCCTTGGCGGCAAACGAGAGCGTTTGACCGACGGTCAAATGGGGGAAGTGGACGTCAGTCTCGGCGTTGTAGATGACCTCGCCACGGAAATGCTTGTGCATAATGTCGTTGGGAATGCCCTGATACTGGATATCTGAGGCCGCGTCGACGGTGAAGCCTAGGAAACAGGGGGGAAAAAGGCTGAGTGCAATTCTTGCCCGAGAAAGCTTCTGCTAACCATGTGTTTCCCCTACAGATAGAAATGAGCGTGTGGCTTGAATAAAAAAAGAAATGCCTACCGGCAATAGTCTTCAGAAACGTTGAACAGCCGCTGGGAGTACATGTTAACACCAGGGCATAGGCATAGCAAAGGGGCGACGCTCACCTTCCGGGACGTCCGAGAACCAAGAGCATCTCCCCAGATTTGAGAACACCATCGAAATCACGCAAAATTTCTGCACCGACATGGTGAGTCTTGTTCACGAGAATAAGGCAGAAACGCACGAATTTTGCGCTTTCCCCCGCCGCCCAAAGCCGAAAAGGCACCGATTAGAGAATTTCCGACCGTCTTTTGGTAATCCGTTGCTGACCCGACACCATGAACGTTGAGATTCCGGAAGGTGACACCGGCGGTTCTTTTCTACATAAAACAATGAGCGGGCTGCGCATATAGGAGAAGATATAGCTAACGCACGGGGAAGCCTTCCGGATCGCGGGATTGAAGGTGCATGACAGATTTTAACCAAGCATCGAGGTCAAAGCGCGCCGAGCGGGGATCGAGTCTCTCATCGCCTTCCGTGTCCTTGAACGGGTTGATTAGTTTAGGGGGATATTCCGAGTGCTGAGTAGATCTAGTCGAAATTGCAGAAAGAGGAGCGCCAGTCGTAAGCTGAATATTATGTTCGGTAATCGTGGAGGGCGGCATGGAGCGAGCTAGCGCTTGGAGGTGTTGTGTTTGCTCCGCATTGAGCGCAATAGATCTTGGTCTCAATCCAGCTTCCATGGCTGAGAGAGAAAGAAAGAAATTTGGGATGGGGGGAGAAGGAGAAGAAAGAATGCGGGATGCGGAGACCGGCTAAGTAAAAGGTGATATCAGATCTGCGGTAGCTCCATCGCGTCGCTGTAGACATGTTTCGGAGCTGCTTTTGCACAGCAAAGTCCTTTCGTACCGCAAAAAATCTCGTTAGCCCGGCTTCGACGTGTCCAATGGCCGGGGTTACCCACAAATAGGCTCCTCCGCCTCTCAATGTCCGTTATCCATACCCCATAGGAGGCTGCCGCCGGCCCGTTGTAGTCAACCAGTTTACGCTCCTTTTTCTTGCCACACGCGAAGTCCGAAAAGTGTGATGGCCCAAAGAGGAAGGAGCGAGGTGATTTCCCGTGCCGCGTCAACTTCCGATGCCGACGCCGTCTTCTCTTCTCCCTCTCACTCGCTCCCTCATGCTTTCAACCCGGTCTGGAGACCTTCGTTTTGCATTCACTCCGGAAAAAAAGAAGTTTCGGCGCTCCTGAAAACGTTACTGATACTTAAAGTATCAGGGTCGGATCAGCGGGCCGGGCCGGGCCGGCCTTCCGCTCCTGATACTGAAAGTATCAGTAACGTTTTTGGGCGACCCAAAACTTCTTTTTTCCCGGAGTGATTAGTGCTGGTCTGTCGGACGAAGCGAACAGAATCGTGGAGCTGACATTGCAACACTATCTACCGTATACAGCCAAGATGCTCATTTGTCTCGTAACAAAAGTCTGGACTGTACAGCGAGTCACTCCCCACGCTCAATACAAACCTCGAGCGCAACGAACAGGCCCACCGAGAAGTCCGGAGATTCAGAGAAACTCGAGTTGGTTCAGCGTACTCACCATATTCCCGTCGAGTTGAGTCCATTATTCCCAAGTCAATTTCATGCGACCACAAAATGAGTGGTCGATTGAAACACGAGCAGTCCATGAAATCCAAAGCAGCAACCGTTGCACACGTGTTTGTCGAGCGGTGTGGTCCAATGAATTGAATCGAAGTGTTGTCCAGGCGCTGATTGAATGTGACGTTTCAGACGACCGTTTCCTCGACATCACATCGGAGGGAAATAAGTTTAGGGTTTGTTCCGAGTGCAATACGTGAGTCGACTCGACAGTGACTCGACGCAGCGGACTTGCGATAGCGAATCTGGGCTGGACATGTGGCTGGGAGAATGGCGAGTGGTCGGCGGCGATGGGTCCCAGAACGAGTCCGCAGCGGCCGCAACTGGCTGGTTGCTGAGGATGTCAAACAAAAATGATGGTTGAGATGTGGCTATTTGGACGACATGACGCAGCCAAACTACCGCTCTCGGCCTAATTAGGAGATTTCACACGGTCCGGACGCATATTCCCTTTGGGCGACGCTCAAAAATACTGACCGTCTATTTTTCCAGCCGCTGTTGGTAGGCACCTGCGGGCGCACGTTCGGTGTTTGCTGCAGCAACTTCCCCGGCGATGTACCCACACACTTCTCCGTGCCGGCCGGAGGTTCCGCGGTGGTCATACTCACCGTTCCTTCTTCAGCTCCGACGTCAATGATTCATTTACTTCCGGTTCTTCCCGCGGCCCTTTCTTGTGTTTTCCCAATTCTTGGGTGTTCTGGAAAATGACGAGGGGGGAATGGAGTAAAAAACAAACTTGTGATGTTCCGTAAGAAACCTAATCATCATCACATATGGCACCTTTATCGAGATTTTTTGTTAAGACCGTTCCATCTGGTCAGTTTACGGTTGGTTTTCGTTGCTTGTCATTTTCGCAATTGGCCGGGTTGACTTTCACTGCAGTCTACAGCTGCTGCGATAAGCAAGAATTGCAGACCGGCATCCCGACGGCCGTAATATGGCACACAATTCAAAGCCTCGGAATTGCAGAGCCTCGAGATTGGTGTCCAAAGAGCCTCGACTAGTAGGGCGTAAACTTTTTTTTTTCCTACTGGGCAAGGAGGAGTGCGACAGACCTGGACCTCGGGGTCCTGGCCTGCGTCCCCTGTTTCTTCCCAGCACAACTTGACGGTCAGTCGCGAGGCCAACCCGCGGATGATGATTATAATCCAAATGCGCAGCATCGGGATCCGGGATAACATCGTTTCCCGATGATGCTCGGCATATAGCACGACTCACAGGGCCGGAGTTAATTGCCGCGACTCATAGATAATGAGCCGCAAGGTAATTATTGCCGGAAGAAGTAAGAGGAACCCGCCCCGCTGGCATTGAACGCGGGAGCCATTGTCGTACTTGCCCACCAGAACTTGCCCTTGTTCAGCTAGAAAACATGTGAACCGCTGGTGGAGGTTGATTTGTTATGTACACGCGGAGCGCCGAGTCGGTCTGTACGTACGCGGCCATTAGCAAGCATCGCTGACCTCGAGGCGCGCAAAACCGGTTTGTCATTTGAGAACTGAGAGCGGCCCGCCGGCGTGAACAAGTTGCGGTCTGCAAAGGTTGTCTTATTACTGTCATCCGGTATCATTCTGGAAGGTTTGCGTGTAATGCAAACGCAGCATCTGCGGGTCCGGGGGGGCGGAGGCACGTAGTGAATCTTGCGTCAGGATCTCGAGGCACAGTGAATGAATCACTCCGTCGTTTCGTCGGAGCCGTCCTGGAAACGACTCCGTTACGACGCTTGTCAGAGTCATAAGTTGAAAAAGTTAATTAAGGTAATAGCAAGCGAAACACGCGAAGAACGCATACGTCTGTAATCATACAAGCGTACCAAGCGGCTTTTCGAAGTACTCCAATTGTCAACCCGAGAGAGAGCATAAAGTATATGCTAGGTCGGAAACCGGGTCGCCCAATGCTTGTAATGAAGGGTGGGAATACGAAGGGCGGATCCAGGGCAGTGAACAGAGTTAATGAAATGTAGCGAGGTCCGAGTTGGCAGATTAAGTTGTGAGCCAGATTGATGTTGCTCAGAGAGGGTTCAAGATATGCAGCTGCATCTTGGCTGCATCTATGAGAGTGTATCCTTCCAGCGATTGGCGAAAGGCCGACCATTTTCGGGCACTTTCCAGAGATCGGAATTAATAAGGAGGCTTTCCCTTGCGAATATTAACGGAAAACACGCAAGACAGGTGAGATTGCATTAGAAGAGGCACGCAAAGTGCCTCAAGAGTCCGAGCTTTTCGAAGGACCGATCATATTGAGGGTATTCAAAGCAGAGCCGGAATGAGGAGGAGAGAGTCCCGGGCACACGGTTGGAATCCGCATGAGTCTGAATCATTACATTCTGGTCAAGGAAATATTTGGCACTGCTTTGCGTTACCGTGATTAGCTAAGCTAACCACGTCCTAAATATTGCCACTGACTCAACACTGACTTCTGCTGACTTCTACAGCTTCGTGAAAACATTCGTCGGAATACCAAGGGCTGGTTGCTCGCCCAAAAAAAAAAGACTCGAGGCTGAGGGACGGGTGAGTTTATATGTTAGCTTCCTCGAACCCTCTGGCATCAAGTGCCACTGAGACTCGGAGTGTTTAGACGACGGCTGTTCTTTCTCTTTAGCAGATGTTAAATCGATGCGTGCAAGTTCTCGCAACCTTGGAAGACTCCCGAGTCCGAATTGCAAGAGAATCCTCGGAAGAGCCCAAGATCGCCGTCCTCGCTGAATATCAAAACAGTCCCAATTCTCTATGAGGGCTCCTTTGCTATCTAGTCTACACCTATGGTGCCATCCTGCTTCACAACTGTCGAAATGAATGTGGCGGAAGAAAATGAAACCGTGGGAAGGTGCTACACTGCCACTCGGTCGTCTCGGCCCGGACGAAAAATCTTGCAAAAATCGAGAGAGAATCAGAGAGAGTTCGGAACTAGCTTAGTACTAGTCTCGAATGTAGGCGCGGACTTTGGTTTATTCGCAGAAAATCCGTCGCGTCTGTCTGGAAATGACACGCATGACGTCACCCGATTGCTCCTGCAGGTGAACCACCATGGGCGGATTCTGCTCGTGCTGCAGACGAGACAAGTCGGCTGAACGAACACCTTTACTTCCCAAAACTCGTCCCGCGGAGGAACCCCCGCATTCTGCATTTGACAAACTCGCAGATATCATTGGAGCAATGAACTCTGGCAAGATACCTTCACAAGACCAGGTCTCGGGGCTTCTGCAACATGCACTTCGGTCTGAATTACTCCGAGATCCTTCAAATGGGCTTCCTGTTACCGCGGGCCCTCTCAGTCGACAGGGAGTAATCCTCATGCTCGAGATACGAGAGCTGGTTGACGCTGTGCTTCGCGTTGGTCTCGAGAAGAATTGTACGCGTTTTGCTTCTTGTTCATGAATTTTCACGCGAGCCGTGTTTCAGATGACAATAGGATACAGGACTTATTATACCAATCCTCACGGAGCAGCGATCACCTCAAAGTCAGCGGTGAACTTTTGGTCGACGGCTCTCCGGTCAGACTCGGTAAGTTCTGACAGTACTAGAAGTACCACTGATACGAACCGAACACAGATGGCAATTCGTCACAGATTTCGGAGGACGCGGACGATTTTGTGCGTTCGTTGAAAACGCTCTCCCGGCTCGCAATAACCTCCTCCGCGTTCCGAATGTTGGTGTCCGACATTCTCGTCACGACGCGCGAGGTCGTGGCTGAGGCGGCCTCCGAGATTGGTGAAGTCGCATCGCAGGTTCAGGCCGCCGCCGCTGATGTGGCCAAAACCGCTGAATTGGCAAATTTGACTACCGAGGGCCTTAAAGGAAAGGCCCAAGAATCCTATGCAGGCATCCAACAATCTGTCGGCCATGCACAGGACAATATAGGAACCCTGGGCGACGATTCCGCCGAGCAGGTTCGCGACATCGTGGTTGGAAGAGTACAAGAGGTAATATCAACCCTGGATTTTTCTTGGGTAATTGCTCACCTTTCGCTTGTAGCTCGTTATCCAAGCCCAACGCAATCCACAGCATCGAGAAGCACTGAGTACCATCCTCACCCTATTCCGCAAATATTCGAACAAGCTGACCGCGGTCGCGGAATCGACCGAGGAGCCCGTCACGATAAACACGCAGATAGACGTGTCCCCTCCCCTTTACGATGCCGTGGCTGACTTCAAAATCCTACTCGAGCGCCTCGCTTCGGGCCGCTCCCTCGACCCGCTGCTTGCTGCGTTCAAATCCGCCATAGCGGACGTCCTCGACGCACCAAACGCGACGGGTGCAGAAGTAAAACGCTATTTCGCAGACGTAACCCGCTGGATGGAGCGTGCACTCTCGGAGCCGCAGTTCGCTGCATCCCGGCTCGGCACGCGCACCTTGGAACAATTGTACGACGCATGGCGACTCCTCCTTGCGTCCGAGGCGAACGCGCAGTGGGCTCGGGACATCCGCCTTCTTGTGCACGAAGCCCAGGTGTTCGTGCACGCACTCGAGTCGGACATGGCGACCCAACGCCTCCTGAAGTCCATTCAGAGCGTATTGTCGGCCTTGCGCGGGCTGGCGCAGGACGCAGTCTCCTTCGGCGCGAGATCACAGCGAAAATGGCGGGATGAGTTGCTCAAGGATGCGCTCGGATGGCTGGTACCTCGCGTTCTGAAATCCCTGCGAACGCTTCCCATGCCGCGCGTCGAGTTCCAGAACAGCATGTTGGACATCGCGGTGGACGCACTGCTGTTGACGTCAACCTCCACGAACGCATCTCTAGCACCCGATCACATCTGGGTGCAGAATTGGAACGAGGTTAAGGTTGATATGGCCACAGATGCGTCACCCGAGACATCCAGCAGAACACGGATCCACATCGACGGCATGCGCGTAGCCGCACACGGCTTCGGCTACTATGCTAAATACAAGGGCGCCATAGAGTACTCCGACGAGGGTGTGCTCGATATTGATGTTGGGCGTCCCGAGAGTGTCGGGGAGGGACTCGCGGTGGACTTGGAGATCGAAACGACACAGGAGGAACGGGACACCCCGGGCGCGCCTCTGTTCCGGCTGGTCGACGTCAATGTGGCGGTTCCGGGCCTTGCGTTCGCGATCACGCACAGCAAACATTGGATCCTGAATAACGTCCTTCTCCAGCCGCTCGCCGCTCCCGTCGTTCGCCTGGTCCTGAAGAACATATTGGAACAGCAGATACGCAGCGGGGTCGAATGGGCAGACCGGATGACTTCTGCGATCTTCGAGGAGGCGGCGCGGATTAATACACGGAACAGGCAACCAGGAGAAAGCCCTTCCATTGAGGACTACTGGAACGCAGCGTTACTAACGACCCCAGCCTTCGTTGAGTCCCGCGGCTCGGCATCGTCTGTTGAAACACACATCGAACCAACCTTCAAGGGTGTAATCCACACCACGACCACGCTGCCGGAGGGTTCGTCTGCGACAGAAGAGACTGTTTTAGCCATTGGCGGGGGAGCTCAGCTCTTCCCTCATAAAGGTGGGCCATATGACGAAGAGGAAGTCACCGCCGGCGACGTTGCTCGGGAGGCTGTGGATGAGGTCCAGGATGCGGTCACCAAATCTGTGGGGAAGACGAGGGAGGTTGCTGATGCAGCCGGGGAGGAAGCTGTTCGAATCAGAGGCGATTTGGAACGGGCAGAAGAGAGGAAACGGGACAGAGAGAGCTTTGAAAGAGACAGAGGGGGCTGGAAAAGTCGTGCATTCGATTTGGATTAGCTGTATTGAAGTTTGATGAACATCTCGAAGTTTTGGGACTCTCGACGGTTAATCAACGGAGGATTGTGGTTGGAATTTGCCATACCTCCAGCAAAATGAGATCCCTAATGGAATTTAATCTTTGTCTTGGGTCTTGGTATGAAAATTTGGTCCGCCGCAAGTGACAGTGGGCTCACCGGAGGCTTTGAGTGGTACAACAGTGACAGCACCATGACTGAATGTGCGTTTTCCTGTATAATGTCTAAGCCCAAAGTCTGTGCACGACGGGCAGGCTTTCCTATCCGCGTAATTCTCAACAGGGATTTACAGTTTGGGTCCGGACACGCGACGTCGGCGTCCGTCGACATCCAGTCGTTAGGATTTGTCTTCCGTTGCTTTGCGGCCAGTAAAGGAAGAACCGCGCCTTTTGCGAGATGTTTCAGTGGCAAGAATGCGAGTAGAGGTTGAATTTTGAGCACCCAGAGAATATATCGAGAAGCCCTGGCCTGGAGGAAGGTGCAGCATCTCCCCTTCCAGCGTGAAGTGGTCGCCGTTCTTTGCCCCGCAGAGAATACGTTCCCCGGGCGGGCAAACGGCTTCGACGCGCAAGTCGTAGAGCTCGAAGCTGTCGCCGAATTCGTCAAGCATTGTTAAAAAGCTCGTTAAAAACAATGGAAGGGATGAGGACGACGTGTCTTGGCAACGGAGAACAGAAAGCCGGTGATTCGAACCATTGATGCGATCAGCGGAGTTTGAAAAAGAAGGTACTTAAGGTTGAACTCTGTGGTTCTTCATTCTCACGGTACCATCCACCACAATGTCGGAGACTCCTTTCAAGATATCAATTCCGGACGAAAAGCTCAAGCTGCTCCGCGCTAAGCTCGAATTGACAACCTTCCCTGATGAACTCAGCGATTCAGGCTGGGAGTACGGTGTTCCGCTGGCAGACGTACGGCGCCTCGTCGCCCGATGGACGAGCGGATATGACTGGAGGAAGCACGAAGCCCTCCTCAATGCTGAGCTCCCGCAGTTCACTCGGAACATCGAGGTGGACGGGCACGGGACGTTGAACATCCACTACGTCCACAAGAAAAGCGACGTCGCACAGGCTGTCCCCTTGCTTTTTGTACATGGATGTGAGATTCTAGGAGATCATTCTTTTATGTTACTGACACGAGATAGGGCCCGGGAGCTTCTTGGAGGCACGCAAGCTCGTGCCTCTATTGACCAAGGGCGGCGACGATTTTCCGGCATTCCACATCGTTGCGTTGAGCCTCCCCGGGTGCGGTTCAATTTTCCTCGGCACTACATCTGGGTTGACTAGTGCGTTGTTTCATAGGTATGGCTTTTCGCAGTCCCCCGGCACGAAGGGATTTGGTCTTGCACAATACGCAGAGGTCAGAGACTACAACGATCGTCTGCCTCGGCTATATTGAACCCAGTGGTACAGGTCGGGAATAAGCTGATGCTTGCCCTTGGATACAATGAATACGGTTAGCCACTTCCTTCTTGGAAGAAGGGCGACCATGTTAACAGACTTGATGCAGTCACCCAGGGAGGAGATTGGGGTTTAGCGGTTCCGTTTTTTTTTTGCTGTACAGCGATCCAGGCCGCTCAATCAATCCGTCAGATCACCTCCCGGATCGCAAAGACATATGGCGGGAAACACAGCAAGGCATGGCACACGAATATGCCGCTGTGAGTCTTCAAATCGCTACTCATTACCTACTCAGTCGGCGTCTGCATCAGTGGCGATCCTCCAAAGACGACGACGGAGTCCGCTCTCGAGCTCACAGACAAAGAAAAGGCCGGCCTCGAACGAACCGACTGGTTTCGCCGTCTTGGCTCAGGGTACAGACAGGAGCAGGGGACTCAGCCGCAAACCTTGGGGTATTCTCTCGCAGACTCGCCAGCAGGTCTGCTCGCCTGGATCTACGAAAAGCTCGTAAATTGGACTGATTCGTATGAATGGGAGGACGACGAAGGTCAGCCATGCCATCCGTTCCACCAGCCATAGTTGAAACCTGGGATCCGATCGCTGCAGTGCTGACCTGGATCTCGATCTACTGGTTCTCCCGGGCGGGACCCACCGCTTCTCTGCGCATTTACTTTGAGGTCGGCATGGACGGGTTTCAAATTGCGGATCCTCCTACTATCCCTCTTGGCCTTTCGCACTTCCCCAAGGACCTTGTGGTATTTCCGAAAAGGTCCGATCACGAAATTCCGCATGAGCTTCCCTTCTCACATTGTTTTTGTCGCAGTTGGACGCGCTGCATGGGAAACATTGTGTTTGACGCGGAGCACGAGTCTGGTGGACATTTTGCAGCGTATGAACGACCGGACGATCTCGCAGGGGATCTCAGAAAGATGTTTGGGAAGAACGGACCTGCATCCGGTGTTGTTCCCGGCAAATCGGGGTATGCGCCAGGGCCCGCCGCGTTGTGAACAGTAGCACACCTTTCCGCAGACTTGCACAGTCTTGTCTGAAATCTTGACTCAAATACATTGGCCAACATCGTTCTTCCAGTGGTTTAGACTTGCACGAAGATTGAGTAATTAGGCAAATGCAGCTTTGATTGAACGAACTAGTCTCTCCAGACAGACCACCCATTCGTAACCTCATTACATAGTCTGTTAGTTACCGCGTCTGATTAGCGGCGACCAGCCTTATTATGTAACGATCAGAGATACACGGCCAAATAACGCGTCGATTTCACGCGTCCTAGCACTTTTAAGGCGAGTTTGAATGAGGAGTAGACTGTCAATGGTAGAGGATCCCAGTAAGAGTCTGTAAAAACATCTTGGCACTTGTTTTGGACTCACCAACCTCGCTAAACAAGATTTCACCATTAACACAACATCAATAGCACTATTTCGGTCGTTCGAACGATTGCAAGGGATTTCCGGCGAAATATGAGATGGGTGAGACGCGAAATCGTTTCAAGGCGCGTCAGAAACTCCTTTCTTGGGCCTTTGGGTCTCTCAACTAAGTTAAACGCGTCGAGTCGCGTCAGTCCAAGCAACACGTGATGTCCGAAAGGAGCTGCTTATATAATAACCCTGGTCGCCTATTGACAGGGCGCGGTAACAAAAGGACTATGAACGAACCCGATCCAACCGCAAACTTCGGCCCCAAGGGAGCAATGGAGTACACACTAGAGAAACAAATTGTTCGCATTGAAGTCGAGCACTGGTTACGAGTGACTGACTGCCAGTGAGAGAAAACGCGACAGTTTACTTGCCAGCAGCAACCTGAATCGATGTATTTATGGCCTGGCTAAGGCTTCATTGCAAAAAGTGATCGAGTCAAAGTCGCCCATCTCAGGAATTCATTGAATTGTTACTCACCATCCACACAGTGCGGAGTTATAGTTGTCGGACTCGCAAGGGCAGTGCATATATGTCCCCCGTGGCTCCCTCGCTACCTTCATATTCATCGCTTATCATCCAGCGCCCGCAGCCAGCAAGCCAGCAGCTTGCTGTATCTGGTCCATGTGCGTTTCATGCCACGGAACGAGGTGTTTTCGCGAATACTCGATGGCTTCCTGGTGTTTCAATGCCCGGGTCAACTCGATATATTCTTGAAGACGAAGGTCGAACTCCAGAGTGCTCTGTAATAATTTTTGAGGGGCGGACAAGAGATAAACCACCTGTGAGATTAATATTGCAGCATTCCTTAGGAGATCGATTCAGTTTCGATGCTCAACGGCCGGAATTCAAAAACGGAGAATTTGGACATGCTAGAGCGGGGGACCGAACAGTTTCTTTTCTTGAGGTCTCCATAAAGCGGCGTGTGTAGATTTCGGTTGCGGAGTACTGTCGCTCCATTCAAGTTCTTCGTGTCTATCAGGCCACATCTGATTGTTTCCAGTCCTTTGCGAAAGAGAACAGGATGCCGCAAGACGTGAAAGCAGTAGCTCAGTAACATGTTTGTTTCCCAGCACAATGAACAGTTACTGGACGGACGATGACTCCACTTGTCGACGAGGCGAGACCATGGAGTAGTCGTGACTCGTAAGTAACATGTCTCCGTATATTTTATCTTAAAGATTCGACCTAAATCACAGACCTGCGAAACGAAGTCAGTCAGACGTGAGACTATAAGATCAGCCATCCCATCAGCTTTCCGTTCTTGACCTGCCCCCACAAGGGTTCCGTCTCGCGATGGACCACGAAGGGAGACAGATCTGGGGGTTCACCGAGATCCTGCGAGAGGTTCTCTCCAGGTGTTTTTTGGCATCATCTGGGTGGGGTGGAGCTATGAATGGACGCACATGAGGGGCCTTGCGTATGTTCCAGAGGGAGCAAGTCGAAACAGTGATGACTGTGAAAAGGAACGGTCAACGACTTAGCCAACCAAAAACAACACAAGTCAACAACCACCAAAACCAACCAAGTTGCAGAAATTCAGAATTACTGGAAAGCCCAAGGAAAGCCTTGCAGAAAAATGGACAGCAGCTTGAACCAACATCCTGCTGCTAGCCCTCGCTGTGCCTGTCCTGAAGCGTTGAAATGTCGTTGGAGTGGAGCGGGATCATTCCGTGGATCCATCAAGCGTTGCTTGCGATCGCCTGTCGTCGCTTTGCACCCAGACCAATGGCTGTCCTGGGACGTCGACGACTTGACTGAGACCACCATCTTTCCATCTGCCCGCCTGGTTGTGGGTTTCCCTAGATGAATCATGGCCTCTGTCTTTTCCCCAACGTCTTCTGTCTACACCAATGCAGAACGCAACACGGTCATTGTAAGTTTTGAGTGCGCATCATTTGCATGTCTTCTCATTGAGGAACCAGATTCTCGTCGCTAGCGGCCTTGTATCGTTCGCCGCACTTTTCGTGCTGTTCGGGGTATGTTTGCCATCGATCCAGGTCCCGAAGATGCACGCTAAGGATCCACGAAAGCTTACGATCTTCATGTCAAAACGCTACGCGCACACCCATTTCCAAGCATACTTCATATGTCTGTTGCTCGCGAACACCATGCAGGCATGGAGTTCGACCATGAGTCTGAAATGGGTTGAAATGCATGGTGTCGTTGACGGACCGTTTTGTTCCGCCCAAGGTCTGCCCCACACGCGACTACCTGGATCTTGCGCTCACAGTAGATATAGGTGGTATAACACAAGGCGGAAACCTCGGCTCGGCACTTTGGTGCGTCTCGTTACTGCTACCCCGGGTAGCGAGCGGGCTTTACTGAGCACACCGGAACGCAGGTCGTTCGTCATCTCCTGGCACCTCTTCAACCTCTTGTTCCTACGGTACAAGACGCCGAAGATGATCTCGTGGGGGGTCATCGTCTTCGGATGGAGTTTTGTCTTCACCATCGTGTTTCTCGGGCCTGTGGCGATTGAAACGGTCAACCGGGGGCCGTACTTCGGGGTTTCCGGCCTGTGGTACGCACGCTGGAGTCCACGAATGCCCGCCGGCGACTTGCTTATACCTTGGGCATAGGTGCTGGATAACTGCCTCGTACCACACGGAGCAGATATACTTGGAGTACTTTTTCGTGCGTCCCGCTCCTTCCCGAAACCGTGCCCAGCCGAGTACTGACGCGGCGCCACAGCAATGCCTATCTGTTGCAGTCAATTTCCTCCTACACGTTCTGACCCTTCTGCGTGTGCGCGGGAACCTGCTGCGCGTCGATGGGCGTTGGCGCATGCGTTTCGTGCCCCTCGGTGATTCGTGGCAGCTCTCCCTCGGGCGCGACTTCACCGACTCGTCGATGCTGCGGCTCGCACAGCACATGATTTGGTGCGTCTCGTCCCCATTTTGCTCTCTGAATCCCCATTTGACGTGCGCGCCCGTCGGTCTCAGGTACCCCGTACGTGCATTCCCCCTCCCGCTGCCAAAGACGGGGACGACTGCTGACTGACAACCGGCCAGGTCGCGTACGCGGCGACGACGCTGCCGATGGAGATTGTGCGCATGGTGGAGTTCTGCGGGATGGAGGTGCCCCTCTGGGCTCAAGCCCTCACCGGCGCCATATTTAATCTCGGTGGTACGTGCTACGTCTCACCGTCCCGCCCCTTCCCGCGTTTCCATTCATTTCTCCTACACACACTCGTTTCCCATTTGTTTCATCATTTCATCTGAATACACCGACTCATGCGTCTCGTTTGGCACAGGCTTCGTCAACGTGGTCCTCTTCCTTGGCGCACGGCGGTTTTTCCCGGATGCAGGGTCGATCCCCGAGTTCACGGAGCGCAAGGACAGCAAGGACGTCGACGCGATCGTCGCGCAGTACGGCGTCGTGCCCTTCACGCTCACGCGGCCCCCGTCGGAGGTCGACGCGGCCCTCGCGCGGACGACCACGCGCGACACGATGGGGGACGTCAAATCCGTCATGTCGGTCGAGACGCTCGAGCCCCCGCGCGCGGTGATCATGCGCGACCGCCCCGAGCGCGTGTCGTCCCGGAGGCCATTCAGCGCTGTGCGGCCTACCAGCGAGTCGCAGTGGCCGAGCGAGGGTTGAGTCGGATTGGACGGACAGAACTCCCTGGCGGAGCGTTCTTGTTAATTTATATCTCCTAATGTATTGCCGACACGCAGAAGTAACAAATAATTGTAATTTATTCCATGCAATCGGGAGACTCCGCGTCGTGGTCGACCAGACGATCTTGCGGCCCTTGCCCACTCACTCGCTCAGGATTTTCCCGTGTGCGAGCAATATTTTATAATGCTGGCCTTGTTGACGCGATCGATCACGCCGGGCTTTGCCCTTTCTCCATCTTTGTCAACTCTGCATAGCTTCAGAAGACTCTCGCTGCTTGTTCTTGACCGCCACCTCGACGCGCTGCAACGTTCGACCCTGACAGGCCCAAGCCCTAAGCTCGCCCGGTCTCAAACTCTAGGAAAGCGACGAAGAAGCACAAGCCGACTCGATTACGACTCTGCGAGCCTTGAAGCAAGGTCTATCACAGGACTCCCTCAATTTACCTACGCGCGACAACGCCCCTCCTGAGTTCTGTTTCCAACATCACAATGCAGTCAAACATGGCCCCCCAGCCTATCGCGCCGCCGAGTCAGCCCATCACGCCCGCCAGTCAGCCCATCGCGCCAACGAGCCAGCCCACCGCGCCGCCCAGTCAGCCTACCGTGCAACCCAGTACTTCCCCAGACGCCACTCGTCCGCTCAACACCATCGATGCATTGCGCTACCTCGCCCTGGTCCAGAGCCAGACCGCGCCAGAGGTCTACAACCGCTTCTTGGATATAATGAAGGACTTCAAGAGCCAAATGTGCGTCGTGTTGTTGTTTCCAAGTGCAAGCGTGCTCTGAGCTGACATTCGCGTGTTTGTAGCATCAACGAGCTGGGTGTGAATCAATGTGGTGTGAACCGTCTGATAAAGCGTATCTCGCAACTCTTCCATGACTATCCCGCCCTTATTGAGGGGCTCAACATCTTCTTGCCTGCTGGATATTCAATCGCCGTTTCCGAGGACCCGTTGGTGGAGCACATCATAAACGTCCCCGCACCGATGCAATTCCGAGTCACCCACGCGAAGGCATACAAGAAATACGCGAAGAAGGTCAAGGCGCGCTACGCGAGCAACCCAAAGACGTACAAGACGTACAAGAGGTTCTTGGAGATAATGGCGGCGCATCAGAATGAGGAGCTTCAAAATGTGTGTGCGATCCTTGTGTTGCTCTCTGCTGACTCCTGCTTCGCAGGCCCAGGTGTATAAGCAGGTGGAACCTCTTTTCAAGAACGCGCCCGACCTGCTGGCTGAATTGAAGACGTTTGTGCCGTGATTGGGGGCTGGGTGCATCGTTATTCTCGTTGATTTGTATCTCTCCTCATGTATTGCCGACACGCAGCTGTACCAAAACAAATAACTGTACTTTATTCCATGCAGCATTTGGTCCCCGATCCCGCGCGACCTAGGACAGAGTGCATGCCATCCCGTTTTGTTTTCGGGTACAAGATGATAACTTGCTGGCAGTTGACGCGATAGTATGATCGCGGGATTTGCCGAGTACCTGGACATCATGATTTCTTTCAGGTTTCTTTCTTTTTCTTTCTTTGTAAACTCTGCGTAACCTCTGGGCAACTCCACTGCTTGTTCTTGACCACCAACACGACGCGCTGCCACCTTCGACCCCGACAGGCCTAGAGCTCTTCTGCCCGGTTTCAAACTTCACGACGCGCCATATCACATCAAAGCGTACGGACGCGCCGACTCTATTACGAGCCTTGAACCAAGGCGTATCACAAGACTCCTACAAACCGCCCACTCGCGAAACACTCCAGCCATGATGCAGTCCGGCGTGGCCACTCCGAGTCGTCACAACCAGTCTACTACCGCGTCGCCCAGTCAGCCCATCACACCCGCGAGTCAGTCTATCGCGCCACCCAGCCAGCCTACCGCGCGACCCACTACTTCCCCGGACGCCGCTCGTCCGCCGATCACCGCCATCGATGCCTTGTGCTACCTCGCGCTGGTCACATCCCAGACCACTCCAGAGGTCTGCAACCGCTTTTTGGATACAATGGAGGAGTTCAAGAACCAGACGTGCGTCGGACCTGTTTAAGTGGGCTTTAGTTGAATCTCTTATTATTAAATTGCAGTCTCAACGCGCGGGGCGTCCTGAGGCGTATTTCGCGGCTTTTCCACGACTATCCCGCCCTTATCGAGGGGTTCAACATCTTCATGCCTACTGGGTATTCACTCGCCGTTTCCGAGGATCCGCTGGTGGCGCACACCATAAACGTCCCCGCACCCATGAAATTCCGCGTCACGCACGGCAAGGAATACAAGAGATACGTGATGAAGGTCAAGGCGCACTATGCAAGCGACCCCAAGACGTACAAGACGTTCAAGACGTTTTTGGAGATCATGGCGGCGCATCAGAATGGGGAGCTTCAGGATGTGTGTGCGGGTTGTCTGGAAGCGTCATTCTGCTGACTGTTTGTCTTGTATTCCAGGCGCAGCTCTATGTGCAGCTGGAACCTCTTTTCACGAACGCACCCGACCTGCTGGCTGAATTGAAGATCTTTGTGCCGTGATTGGGGGCAGGGTGCATGATTATTCTCGTTGATTTGTATCTCCTCATGTATTGCCGTTCCTCATGTATTGCTGACACACAGTTGTATTAAACAGATAATTGTACTTTATTCGATGCAGCATATGGTCCTCACGGATCCCGTCCGGCCCAAGACAAGTTATTGCCGGCACGCCGCTGTACCAAACAGATAAATGTACTTTATTCCATGCAGCATCTGGGGCCCACGGAACCCGCCCGGCCTAGGACAAGTTCACTGCATGCGCGTTTTGTTTTCGGTTAAATTATATTGTGCAACGCGGACGCGGCGTGGCTATTTATTCCAAACGCGTCGCGTCCTGCGCCACTAATTCACGTTACCTCGTGCCCGAGATCAATATTCACTGTGGCGGTAGCACGCAGGGAGCACAGTTGAGATCTAAACTCATTTTTCATGCACTAAACGCAACGCACTTCCCCTGAAGAAAAACAGGCTTATGAAAACCTAGTGCCTTCAGATCACGAAACCGGCGAGGATCAAACTCGGAACGCCACTTCCTTGAATGTATTCCACGGCCAGGCAGTGAAGGGAAAAAAACATGGCCCGGCCTAACCTGGTACGCTGCATCACATCGACAAGTTGGCCATGCTTTCTTTCTGTCATATGCGGCGGTGGTGAAGATGTATAACATATCTATCACTGTCAGCAGAACAACATCGCTCCAAACTATTCAGCGAGCAGTGTACTGCTTCCCAAAATCATGGGGTGACGTCGTCAACAAAGTTAGAGCCTGCCCGGATCCTACCTTCGAGCCTTGGCCCGACCTCCGCGACGTGAGATCAGTTCGAGGAACCGTCAATTCAAGTATTTAATGGCCCGACTCCAAGCTGCGATGCCTGGGCTCGTTCATGATCAACTTCCGCACCGCCGACATCGGGCTCGTTCGTGTCTTCGCCGTGAACCTTGTCGAGGGAAATTTTCTTCGTGGGCGCAGATGCACGATATGTATCTCATTTATCAAATCAGCAGAACAGCGCTCGAGAACTTCATCGCTCCAGCGACGCCAAACTTATCCAGCGCAAGTGCTACCTTTGTCGGCGACGACGTCATCTTCCTAGGTTCAAGATGGGCACCGAGTCTTGGACAGATAACATCACCGTCAAAGCGTTCCGGACCGCCGATATCGGGCTTTTCATATCCTTCTCGTTGTCGAAAAGCTTCGTCAAGTTGCCGAGAGGGATTTTCTTCGTGTGCGAGCCCAAAAATTGGAAAAAGAACAACCCAGCTGAAGCTCAGGCTTCGTCGATTCATTCCGACGACGTCCTGCTTCCTGGCCTTGAGTCTTCCTTCGTCCGACTCGGATGGCGGCCACTTGCGAGATCAGCTCGAGGGACTGAGATCAGTTGAACTTGAACTTGTTGATGGGTTCCGCCCCGCCGATATCGGGCTCGTCACAATCTTCTCCGTGTCCTTGTCGTAGCCTTGCCAACAGAAGATTTTCATGTGCAAGGTTAGAAGACTCGGAGCGTTGGAAGATGGCTTGAAAGATGGAGATGAGCAAAATATCCTGATCATCGCTCCGCGCCCAAGCTGAAGCTCAGGCTTTGTCGATCGCGACGACGTCACTCGAATCCGGTTCAGCGATACTGCTTCTTGGATCGCCCGAGTCTTGAGCACGAACGTGCTTGCAATGACCAAGCTGCATCCTGCGCACAAATCAGTTCGAGGAACCGTCAAACCTGGAATCAGTTCAACTGTTCAACTCTGAAACTTGGGATATTCTCAGTTCAAGCCCCCCGAGCTGTGAAGGCTGGCGTTCCGCCCCGCCAATAAGAAAATTTCTCGCATCCTGCCTTGTCTGCATCCTCTTTATGAAGCCTGTCCCATGTCACATAATATTTTCTTGCTGAGGTTCGAAAAATCGGAATGAATTTGGGTCGGGATAGCTATCAAGTCAGCATAACATCCAAGCTATCTCGGGACGCCCAGATATTTCGACTTTCAGAAGCAAGGTTTCTGCTTCGTGCATCTTGGTTCGCGTTCAAAGTGAGTCTGAGATCAGCTTGAGTTCAACTCACCTGTCAAGCTGTGTTCCGCCCCGCCGATATCGGGCTCCCTCTCAGAGTTTCTTCGTCCTTCGTCCTTCTCCCTGTCTTCATCAATGCCGTGATCTGTGCTTGAAGAAGCAGAAAAAAAACCGCAAGATTTGGGTTGATCAGCATAACACCGCTCCAAGCTACCCAGATGATTGCAAGACCGAGGTTTCGTTCGACGACGTCATCCTGCTTCGGGCTTCGGGCTTCGGGCTTCCTGCATCTTACTTTGAGTTTGAAGAAAAAGTCAGGTTGAAGACAGTGGGTTCAACACACCTGTCAACCAACCTGCATTCCGCGCCGCCGATATCGGGCTCCCTTGCATCCTGCTCGTGAAGCTTGTGTGAACTAGAATTCTTTTTGCCCGCAAGGTTGCCAAGTTTTCTTCGCGCCATGCGAGGTTGGAAGACAAAAAAAAATGATCAGCGCCGATGTCGGGCTCCTTTAAATTCGTATCCTGGTCGTTGGTTGTGAAGCTTGGCGAGGAGCTCGTCAGCATCTTTTTCTTCGTGCGAGGTTGAATTTAGTTTGAATTTACAGATTTACAATCTTGATCAGCATAACATCGCTCCAAGCCGGCCAAAATTAAGCCGCTAGCTATAGCTATAGCTCTGCCTTCGCCGTCGACGTCACCCGCTCAGGTTCTTGTCTTCATTCTTGCTTCAATCTACTTGAGCACCAAGTCTTGCACTTGCACTTGCACCGACGTCGACCTGCAACAGAGCATCAGCTCGAGTGCCCTGCCCCCTGCCCCCTGCCCCGTGCGATCCGCGTCGGAGCCCACTGCCCAGCCTCAGGAGTTCCCGTTCCTGCGCTAGCGTAGTCTACACCCCCGCCTGATGCCTGTTGCCTGTCGTCTGGATTCCCTTAATTTTTCTAGTTCAATCCCTTGGCTCGCGAAGCGTCGAAGCACCGAAAAAAAAGTCGGCCTTCCTTTGGTGCCGGCAACGCAAACAAGCTCGAAGCTCTTCATAATCTTCATAATGATCCCAACGTCATCGCGCGACGCGTTTGCGGTTGTGTTCGCAGTGTGCCCCGTCGCGCTGTGTTGAAATGAATCCCCCGCAGACAGGACAATTAAATAACGGAGCAGACCTTTTGTGAACCCCGGGACGGAGCACGACAATTCACCGCCCGCGCACGCACGGGCACCCCACTCCGCACTCGTCGTGCCTTGCGCTGTCGTCTCGCCTCGAAGAATCGAAGCCCGCCATCTTCCCCGAGCCTTAGCTTAGCTTAGCGGTGGGGGCTTCTCGGATTGCGGTGCAGATGGATCAGCGGTGACTGTCAGACTTCAGTGTCACCCTCAGCTGCATCTGCACTGGCACCGATATCGGCAAATTTAGACTCGTGTGTGAGTGCGCCGTGTAGCGCCGCGATCCGAGGTGCGCGATGATTGGTGGGATGGGATGGGATGGGCTGCGGGAGGGATGGGATGCCGAGATGTATGTAGATGCAGATGTGATCTAGTCTTATCTCGTCGGTGCCCGGACGCAGGCTGGTCTTGGGCTGTTCTATTCGTGGCTGCAGAGGGCACAGCTGCAAGGAGAAACGCAACGCGCGCGGGTGACTGGATGCATGGGGGTGTGCTTGATCTGCACCGTTGAGGAATAGGTAGGTGGAGTTTCACAGAGTGTGCACCCGGCGAATACCACAGCAAGAGAGCAATTAAAGCAGCAAATACAGCAGGACGGCGAACTGATCGCAAGCGAGCGCGACAGCATCTCGTCGCCATGCAGAATATTTTACAGCGCGAGGTAGACGGACTATACGTTAAGCTTGCGGCGGCGGAACGACGGCTTCAGGGCGGGTGCCGAGCGCTGGCTGGACACCTTCTGGTCGGGTCTCCTTTGAGGCTCATTGGATTTGTAGCCCTTGAGGGAAAAAAGGGGTGCCGCTCCGCCGTGGTCGGCGGGGGGCGTCGGTAGTAAGGTTATGAGAGTCAGTATGACGGCGAATTGTTTGTTTGGTTGGGGATTAACGAGTGAATTAAAGAGCAAGAATCGCCGGCGCATGTCAGTCGGGCATGGACGTGATACACGGCGGCAGGAGATCTCTGCAGGGCTGCGAGGGATGACGACAGGAGTCCGTGCGCCACGGAAAGGCAGTATTTGGAGAAAAAGAACCTTGCAGACGGATCACAGTTGCCAGCATGGGTGAGAGAAAGACGGAGTCTGTGAGAGAGACAGAGAATAGCACAGCAGAGAATAACACAGCAGCCAATACCCCAGACCATAGCTCCGCCGGCTCAACCCAAATGTCAACATTGATGGGATCGATCTCTGTTCCGGCCATCCACCAAGATTTGCAACCTCCGAGACGTATCGGACTTCGCAGACTTCGGACTGCAATGCCAAAAACCTCAAATACCCCCACACTCCCTGTTATCCGCCATCCAATTCCCTCAGAACCCCAACAATGCCTGCTACCTGGCACACCCTCCCCACAGAGATGAAGCTCGCCGTCGTCGACAACCTCGATGTCGTCGATGCACGCGCTTTCTCCGCCGTCGACCAGCAAACGTATGCAGCCTGTGTCCCAGCCTTGTTCAGGGTGCGTCTCTGAGCACACGTCGATCCCCGCCATGGCTCATCAGAGTTTTTTCGACAGGATGTTAAGCTCAGCACCCACTCCGATCTCGAGCGCTTCCTAGAGAACGTTCCACGCGCCTACTGCCGGCATATTGAGGTCTTGGACTTGGCCACCGAGGGCGGAGGAGCAAGACCCCACGCGGATGCGCTTATTTCGCTGCTGCTGGCCTCGCCGCGTCTCTTCCAGCTCGTACTCAGGCTTAATGGCTCGCTCGACAAGAGTGTCATCTCGTCCTTTGCCTTCTTGTCCAATCTCCGTCACCTAACCATCCGCAACTGCGCCGACGAAGTAACTTTGCCTTTGTGAGTAATGATAAAATTATTCCACTTTTATTTTGGAAAGCTGACATGGATCCAAGGAGCGAACGGCTCGTCGTCTCCATTGCGGCCTCGGTCCCCGACCTCCGCTACCTGTCCCTCGACCGCATCTCCCGATCGACAATCCATGCCCCGGAACTCGTCGGGCAATACCCCTTTGTGCCCTTGGTGCGCGGCGATGAGGACATTCCGGACCACCCGGTCCTCGGCTCGGAGCTCTCCCTGCCCTCGCTCCTCTCCATCCCGTCCCTCCGCCAGCTCACCATCCGCGACACGCACCTCGGCGACCCCCGCTGGGCCACCGCCCCCGTCGCCTGCCGCCTCGAGATGCTCGACCTCGGCAGCTGCACGCACGAGCCCGACGCACCCAACCGCCTCGCCATCGAGCGCATCATGTCCGCCGTCGGGCCCTCCCTCTCCGCCTTCTCCCTCGCCACCGCCCTCTCCGCCAACGGCTCCTTCGCCAAACCCTCCACGCCCCTCCCGCGCCTCCGCCAGCTGCACATCTCCCCGTTCTTCCCCGTGGACGAGGTCGTCGACACGATGGCTGCGCTCGCGGGCAGCCCGATCGAGGCGCTGAGCGTGCAGTGCTTTGCGGACGACGTCGCGGACGCGTGCGGCGCACTCGAGCGCTTCCTCAGCCTGCGCGTCGCGCGCGGCCCTGCGTTCTACGAAAAGCTCGCGCGCATCGACGTCTCCGTCGCCGGCGCCGACGGCGACCTCGTCGACGCGTGCGACGTGGAGGACCGCGCACTGGCCACGAAACGCCTCATGGACTTTTGCCGCGACCTGCGTCTCACGAGCAAGGTCGCCAAGCCCAAGCCGCGCACAGGCGACCGCGTGCGGTCCAACTCGTGTGCCTTCTAGGCGTCGTTTCTTCTCTGCTAGCGCCCCGCGTATGCTTATGCTTATGATAATGAACACTTGCCTCTTTCTCTCTCTTTCTCTTTGGGACATAGAATAAATTATCGGTTATTGGCTGTTGTATTAGGTTTTGGTGTAGTATAGTGTATCGATACCGCTTGCATAAATTTACGCACGAGATTGGCACGAGATATACATTTCCGTGTGACCTTCTCGTACTTGCAGACTGAGAGATGAGTCCGTTAGAAGACCAGGCCAACCTGAGGCTCCTAATCCACCCTATTCCTTGAACCGATCCACTGTATCCCGTGAGTTCCGCGTTTGACCTTGCCTTGTGACTCGCCCTTCGGGTCTTCGGACTAACGTTTTCGCATATAAAACGAGCAGCCAGACTTCAGCAATCAGCAACAATGGCCAGCTCCTCTCCCATCGGTGCGCCCCCGCACATCCACGCTCCACGAGGCTCCACAAACTCTCCCTCGACCAAGAAGCGGAAATTCGGAATTGAAGAACGCGAAAGACGGATCCCGCTTCGTCTCGTCGAGCGCTACCCCCGAGCCCAGGGACTTCGCGGCGCTGATGCAGGACAAGTTCATCGCGCTCGACGAGGACAAGTGTGATTTTGCGTACCAGCTGATCCGGGCGAAGGGCGCGACGACGATCGTCGAGGCGGGGACGAGCTACGGCGTCAGCACGATTTGTTTGGCGCTCGCGGCGGGGCGGAACGCGAAGGCTTTGGGCAAGGAGGCGACGGTCATTGCGACGGAGCACGAGGCGGGGAAGGCGGAGAGGGATAAGGCGTATTGGAGGGAGTGTGGGGAGAGCGTGGAGGCGGTCGTTGATTTGAGGGTGGGGGATATTTTGGAGACGCTCAAGGAGGGCGTTGATTTGATGTTGCTGGATAGTGAGTGCATATCGTGCGACCCTTCGTCTTGACGGCGTTCTGACTGGAAGATTCTTAGTCTGGGCGAAACTGGCGTTGCCGACGCTCAAGTTGGTGCAGCCGAGGTTGCGCATCGCGTCCTGCGGCTTGCTATTATTTATCTGTGTGGGATGGATGGATCGCAGGATGGACTTAATTTTGGCCTGGAAACTATCGCATGCATCATATGTACTTACCTGTCTCACCACTGACTCAATGTATTCTACGCATTTCTTGAGAGACGCGTTTGCTGTCTCAGCTTGCAGACACGTCCGGTCATCAGAATATGCTCCATGTCGGACGGGTCAAGATGGAAAATATTTGTACAGCCAGGGGGTGCGAGCAGCATGAAAAGGGGCTGCCATTTGGGAAGTTTATACATTAGGCTGTTCTGCGGCCAATTCTACTGTAGGCGGCGGCGCCTGGTCCAATGTCGGCCTGGGAGGCTTCGGGGGGTGGAGGACGAGGTTGCCAAGCCGCGGGGGCGTGGACTTTCGTATAAACTCCATCTGAGTCGGGAGCTTGGAAGACGCGAGCCGCAGGGCTATAAGGATGTGAACGGTTAGCACACAAAAATAACGGTCAAGGCTGTCACGAACCCTCTCGAGCGAGCTCTTCTCGAATCGGGGTGCCACCTATCTCAATAATCACCCGTCCGATAGGAACACTAGACAGTCGGTTCATGAGAGGCGGATAAAACGGGAATTTCAAGTCATTTACCGAGTCGCCCAAAACTCGAATGTCCCTTTTCCTTTACCCATACGCGTTTCATTACCCTATACTTCAGTCAGCACTGTCTTTTCGGAGGATATGGATGCACAATACCTTAATGCAGACAGGGATATCGGGGAAAACGCGCAGATAGACCTTCACGCCTTTGATGACTTTGAGTTTTTTCTTGATGACCTCCTCAGCGGTCTCCAGCTGCTTGGCGGTCAGCCGAGCTCCGTTCCCCTTTATCCTGACGCCCCAATCGCCATAGGCAAGAGTAGTAGCCTTGGTGGACCCGCCAATTGGGATGGGAATCCGGCCCTTGTGACGCTTGATATGTTTGACCTGGCGCGGGGCGAGATTGTTACGGGCCCTAGAGAAGACAGTGAGAGGCTGCGGCTGTCGACGCGCCGTCGACAGTATTGTCCGAGCCAGTGAGGGTAGAGAGAACATGAGCGCTGACGATGGCACGGTGGACCAAACAAGGCCCGCCTTTGCTTCGACCTCGACCACGACCACACCTTGAGCTTGCTTTCATCGCCGTCGACGATGAGCGACAAGAAGCGTGCCTTTGACGGCAATGGAGAGTCGTCCACCAGCAAGAAACTCAAAAGGTCTGGCTTTTTCTTGTGCCGTCTTTCTTGCTCTTAACGCCTGTTTTCCAGCAGCGATGTGAGTCTTCTTCTCTCCTCCCAAGGTGAATTGGCCCCGTTAAATATTCTTCTGACGCGGTCCTATAACCTCTTCTGCCCTCAGAACTCGTCCAATGGCCAGTCTGCAGCCCTTGCTGTAAGTATTGCATCTATTGTTGCTCGCAAACTCATGTTTTCTCTCGCAGCTCACCGGAGCGGCTCTTATTGCCCAGAAGCGGGCTGAGATAGCTGCAAAACTGGCTGCCATGAAGAATCCGGCGTTGGGTCTCGCTGCACCGGCGCCAGTCAAGCCAATTGCGGTCCCGCTGAAGCACTCCCCGACTGTATCAAGCGGGCCCACTCCGGCATCCAGCTCCGGGTCGACTCCCGTTCCGTCTGCGGATGCTATCAAGAAGCGCATCAATCGTCTGGTGGAAGACGCGCACAGTCGGCTCGCCGTCAAGGATAACCCGTACATGGCGAGTCCTTTTTCATTTTATAAACGGCCGATCGCTCAACGTGCCCACAGTCGATGCCTCAGTCTGGAAAGAACAAAGCGCGTCCGGTCGAGGCGACCCAACAGGGTGCAGGGCTGAAGATGGCTGCTCATCCTCTCTTGCTCGACACGACCCCCGCAGCACCCCAGTCAAAGAAGGACCGGTATAAACCCATGCAACCCAAGTTTGCGTCTATCAAGGTTCGTCTCGTTCAGCTCCATTTTTACTGTTTCAACCGACTCTTGCAGGCGAACACACGTAACATCCCGACGCCACCTCCAGCCCCGCCCCCGGTGGTGGTCGAGTCCAATCCCTATGCGTCTGCGTCAACTTCCAAGGACACTGGTCTCTTCGAAGGCGCCCCGAAAGACCGGTCCAACCGCAACTTCCGTTTCAATCCCAAAGGCAAATATGTCCAGTTGGGTAATCAAATGCGGCAAGACCAGCAGCTTGAAGCACTCAAGCAGCGTATTGCCGAAAGCGCCCGCAAGGCTGGTCTGGATGGCGACATGGGGATAGAAAGGGGAATCAAGGTGAGAGGTCTTCATCGTCGCTCGAAGTGCGTATCTCAAGGCTTTCTAGCGGCTACCACCTCCCGAGGCCGAATGGTGGGACCAGCCCCTCCTACCGAACAAGCGGTATGCGGATGTGGAGCTCGGAATTGCCAACCTCAACATTCGGACTCCCGATTCACCTATCACGATCTATATCCAGCATCCCATCCCCATCCCTGCTCCTGGTGACAAGAACAAAGTCTCCCTGAAGCCCTTGATGCTGACTAAAAAGGTTTGTCCTCTGTCTAGCTACATATCTAATGGCCTGACTTTCGTCTGCAGGAGCAAAAGAAGATGCGGAAACTCAAGCGGGCTGCGGACTTGCAGGACAAGCGGGACCGAGTGGCAATGGGTCTCATTCCCGCCGACCCACCGAAGGGTAGCTTTGTGTTTCTTCGTGGTTAACGGTTGGCTAATCACCTCGTAGTTCGTCTGTCGAACATGATGAAGGTCCTAACCTCCGACGCCGTGCAAGACCCTACCCGGGTGGAAGCACGTATCCGTCGCGAGGTCGCGATGCGCAAGCACGGACACGAGAAGATGAACGCCGAGCGCAAGCTCACCGACGAGCAGCGGCGAGAAAAGGTCGAGACCAAGAAGGCCGAGGAGGACAAGCGGGGGATCTACGGTGCCGTCTTCAAGTGCGCTTTTCATTCTTTTCTCCCACCATGCAGCAGAACTAACGACATTCCGCGATAGGATCAAGAATCTTACGGACCGCGCACACCGTTTCAAGGTGCGCAAGAACGCCGAACAACTCAACCTCACGGGCTTGTGCATCTTCAACCCGCACTTCAGCATGGTGTATGTGGAGGGCGCGGCCAAGTTCATCAAGAAGTACAAGCGCCTCATGATGGACCGCATTGCGTGGACAGAGGCGGCGCGTCCGCGCGGTGCCGAGGACGTCGTGCTCGAGGACCCGAATCCCGATGCGGAGGAAGGAGACGGTGCGGTCGCCAGCGGAAGCGGCGCGGGCAGGGGAAGCGCGGACGGGGCCGCAACGTCGCTGGAAGACAACAAGTGTTATCTTGTGTGGGAGGGGATGCTGCGGGACCGCTCGTTCAGCGAGTTCAATGCGCGGAGCTGCCCAACCGACGGGGCGGCCAAGGAGCTGCTGGGCGAGAAACTCAAAGGATACTGGGACCAGGCGAAGAACTGGAAGGCGGAGGAGGAGGAATTGTTGTGATACTGCGTCTAAGGTGCACCACGTATCGATTTCTTCTGTAGTCATAAATACCCGGATAACCGGTAGCGGCGAATGCTACTCAATCTTATTCCGCATGTCCAATCTGTTCTACTCGCCGATTTACGGGAAGATCGTAGATAGCTATCTTGAATATCCGGATAACCGGTAACGGGGGAAATACGCCCCAATTTTATTTCGCGTGTCGAATATGCTCCGCTGGTCGATTCTGGGCAAGGTGGCCGTCTCTATAAATTTGGATAAGGGAGATGTCGATCTCCGCCTGTGTGAGGGATGGAGGGGAAAGGGATATCGCGGTCTTCGACCGCTTTGTGTGTGAGGATGAATGTATAATGTGAGGGATGGGTGTGTGTGCGGGGGGATGGGCCGCTTCGCGGCCGACTCGGCAGGCTGGGACGCGCATGGGAAGCGGGCCGGGCTGCGGGTCTGGCCGGGAAAGCGCGCCCATACCCGGGACGCGGTGGAAACCTGGGCCTCATGAGGAGGAAACCCAGAGCAACCAGGCGTGGGTGGGTGGGACACGAAAAAAGAGAAGCGAGGTGAGGAGGGACGAGGATGGACGAGACGCGCTGGACGCGTCGAGGGAGGATGATGGATCACGTGTATGTAAACAACGGACTGATCCGTGGCTGGGATCTAATCTCCCTTATCTACCACTTAGGCACTCGTGCCTCGTGCCTTAGCTCACAATAAGGGAGATGTCGATCTCCGCCTGTGTGAGGGATGGAGGGGAAAGGGATATCGCGGTCTTCGACCGCTTTGTGTGTGAGGATGAATGTATAATGTGAGGGATGGGTGTGTGTGCGGGGGGATGGGCCGCTTCGCGGCCGACTCGGCAGGCTGGGACGCGCATGGGAAGCGGGCCGGGCTGCGGGTCTGGCCGGGAAAGCGCGCCCATACCCGGGACGCGGTGGAAACCTGGGCCTCATGAGGAGGAAACCCAGAGCAACCCACACGGAGCGCCAGCTCAAAGAGCGCAGCTCGCGTGAGGGGTGATGACTCAAGAGGCCCGAAAACCCCAAAAGAGCAAAGCGACGTGATGTTAATTGACGGAGTAAAATACAAATGCAGTGATACGGTTATGCGGATGGAGAGTCAAAATCTAGTTCGAGAGAGTCCAAAGAGAGTCCGTTGGAAGAAGCGAAGTCAGAGATGCGAGTGGACCAGGCGGAAATGATAGCCTTCGGCAGAATTTGTTCGAGGCGCCTCCAATAAATAAGAAAACACAACGACGACCAGCCGCCGAGCTTCATGATGTACTCGGGTTTGACGCCAGCGAGTAGGAGCTCGACGGAGCCGCCGATGCGGAAACTGTGGCCGAAGATATGGTCGAGCTTCGCAGCGAGGAAAACCGCCTTCAAGTAATCGAGGAAGTCCTTCTTGGTGAGGGGGATCCACGAGCCGTTCTTCTTGTACGCGAAGAGCGGCGTGTGAGGCGGAGGGTCCTCATTGACCTCGAGATGATTCCTCATAGCCCAAGTCGGGCAGAGGTCGGCGTCGTCGTCGTCGTCGAGGATTTGCGTGAGTATGCACTCGGCACCGAGTATCGTGGTCGTCTTCGTCCAAACAATGTGGTAGTCGAGGACGTCGTGGCCATCGACAGCGGACCAAGACATGCGCGTCTCGCGGCAAGTGTCGCGCTCCAAAGAGAATTTAGCGACGCTCTTGATCACGAGCTCTCCCAATCGACGACAACCCCAGAAACAGGAGGTTGCGTTCGCCCATGAGGCGGCGCCGAAGCCGGATGAGAGGTCGAGGGAAGCGCGGAAAGCGCGCATGTGAGTCTTTGTGACGGGGCCGCGTGGTGGACGTTTGAACGCGACGCCAGCGCGGTCACCCGCCTTCTTGAGCGAGGGGAGCCACGACTCGTCGCCGTGCCACGGAGCGTCGTTATAGAGGTGCCAGAGACGGAGGCCGCTCATCCAATTACGGAGACTCTTGCCGGCGCCCGTGCCAATGTGCGACGAGTAGAAGGCAGAAAGATGCATGTAGTCGGCCGGGAGGCGCATGTGCTCGGCGATGCCCTCGCGGTCACAGAACTGGTGCCAGCGAAGGAGCCCCGCTCCGTAGCATTCGCGAGTCTCGATAGTTGTGGCACGCAGAAGCCCTTGCCAGATGTGAGTCTGCATGTCGGATCGGATGCCCAGGGCGCGAAAACGCTCTTGGACTTGCGAGCAGAACGGGGCCGTCCAGAGAAGAAGGCGTCTGTCGGCGGGAACGTGTGGCCGGTAGATGCTCGGCGCGAGTTCGTTGCCGACGCGAGCGGCGCGCGCTTTCTTGGGTGGCAGCGAGTTACACGCGAGAACGCGGGGGTCGAAGCTGACGTCGTCCGGCCTGAGGATGGGCGATGGATTTGACGCTTGTGCGGCGACGATATGCCGACGAGCGGGGATCTGCGAGGAAACGGTGCTATGCGATGTTAGATAGAGGAGATGTGCATGGGTGCGCGGGTCGTACCGAGGTGATGCGAGACGGGGGGATGCGAGGGATGGTGCCAGCGAAGACGATGCGCGTGAAGCAGGTTTTGGATACATTGAGAAAACGCCGATTGGGGCGCGAGGCGGTGGAACGTTGATACGTGAGGAAGCGTGCGATATGGGTGCGGCGCTGAGGCGATATGAGGTCCCCGACCGCGGGGCGCGAGATGCGGCACGTACCTGGCTGCGGACGGGAGTTTTGATGCGGATGAAAAAGCCGAATGCTGCGAGGGGCCGGGAAGTTTTGCGTATATCGAGAAGAGGGCGTCCTTGACCGGAGGACGGCCCGACATGTTATAGGAACGCGGCGTGGGGCTGTGACCCGATGAGGATGCGAAAGAAAACAAAACGCGATGGCGCGACGCACCCAAGAGGAGCGCGACAGTGCGATGAAGAGCCGATAGGCGAGTCTGAGGAGCATGAAAGGGAGCTACGGGAAGTTAGAAGGAGCGCAGTAAGGGCGCGAGGTGCATACCCGGCTGGATGCGATGACGATGCGAATAAATATGATGCGAGGTGGGCCGGACTACCAGTCCCCGACGACGAAGAGCTCGGCGAGGTCGGGAGGGAGCTTGAATCTGCGGGTGAGTCGGTGGTTCATCGACAGGCGGCTGTAGATGCCTCGAGAGGGTGCGTCGGCGGGGTTGAGATGGGTGTCGACGTAGAGTAGCTTGGTCACAATCATGTGATGTGACGCGAAGGTCGAGGCCCGACGCGCGCACAGATTGAGGTGTGCGTTCGGGCTCCGGTTCTTCGTCAACGCGCCAATGGCGCCCTTGTTATCTGAGTGGATCAAAAGGTAGGCATCCCGATAGCCGAGCTGCGCCAGGAAGTAATAAAGAATTTCGATGGCGATTGCCTCAAGCCAGCAAATATCGCGGCCGGGCTGCTTCCAGTCGCGGCGAAGGGTCATCGAGTACCAGCGGCGGCCGATGATAAAGCCGAGGCCGTGCTTCGTGCTTGCATCCACATATATTTTGTCGTCGCGAAGCGGGCCGAGGCGCGCTAATTGGCGAAAGGCGTCTTCGTCTTCGAGGCGGTGACTCCACCACTTTAGGTGGTGGAGGGCGTCACTTGAGAGGGACAAAAGAGCCCAAGGGCTCTTGTAGGCCATGATACCGTTCGAGAAGCAAGAGAGACGCGACAACCCGTCCCTGAAGACGAATGCGACGTGGCAAAGAGTGCCATGAATCTCCTGGAGGTCGTCGATCGGGAATTTTTCTCTGCGTTCTGCCGTGGCGATCATTTGGCGGACGCGTGCCAAATATTTGAGGCGCTTGGAGTTGGTGAGCGAGACTCGGCGCGTCGTGAAGTCCCAGTCAAGGCCGAGAAAAACCATGATTGGAAGGTATACTTTGCCGGATTTCTTAGGGTGCCATGGAACGCCGAGTGGCGCGATTAGGTTGAACGCGGCGTCGCGGTCGAAGTCGTAGCGGTACGTGCCGTCCCGGAAAAGTCCGCCGTCGCTGGGAAGTCGGATGCTTGCTAGGTCGTCCTTGTAGCCGAGCGTCCGCGCGTTGGTGCCCAACTCCGCGCGCCAGATGTCGATCATGGCTCTGCAGATCTGGCCGGCGTTGCTGCTGGCGGAAGCGGCGCCGAATGGGTGGACGTGATCCAGGAAGTAGCCGCCGTTGAAAGAGGCGACGAGGAAAGGTTTGTGGTCGGGGAGTACTGAGCAGGTTCGATGGAAGGCTTTTATGTCGGAAGGGCATGCTTGCGTGCCTGGAGGGCAGTCTGCGACCTGAAGCGTGTCGGTTAGCGGACGGCACGATATCCATGATGATGTGATGAATAAGAAGAGGATTGGAATGCGAGGATATGAGAGATAAAAGAGGCCGATGCGGCGAGATGGGAACGAAAGATAATAGGAGATGGTGCGCGGCGACGCCGCCATCCCGGGATGCGGCCGAGATCGAGAGATGCGCGACGAGTTGCCGCCCTCCGCCGATGGGCGGGCATCCAGCGAAGGCTGGGAAAAGATGCGCGACGAGCTGACGCCATCCGCCGATGGGCGGGCATCCAGCGATGGCTGGGACTCAGCCGATGCGCGACGAGCTGACGCCATCCACCGATGGGCGGGCATCCAGCGATGGCTGGGACTCAACCGATGCGCGACGAGCTGTCGCCATCCGCCGATGGGCAGGCATCCAGCGAAGGCTGGGAAAAGATGCGCGACGAGCTGACGCCATCCGCCGATGGGCGGGCATCCAGCGATAGCTGGGGCTCAAACGATGTGATACGACGAGATGGAAGAAACGATAAAGGAAAGACTCAAGAGGAAGGAATTCAGCGAATGAAAGGGAATCAGCGACTCACTATGCGCGCCACATCGTTTGCGAAGTCGAAACGGGTGGGGAAGTCCGTCTTGTCGATGAAGGAATTGACGGACGGCGTGCCCGACTCTCGGTCCTCCTTCAAAAGGTGCCTGCAGACGCGCTTCTTCGCCTCCTCTCCGGGGCCTTGCTCCTGGATGACGACGAGGAAGGGGGAGCAGTAGAAAGGGCCGCGGCAGATCTTCTCCATCTCCGCGCGGGTGAAGGGGCCGGACATGCGTCTTAACTCCAGCTCCGTATTGACGTAGTCTTTCACGACGTCCGGTGTCAAGTGTATTTTTGGTAATACGCGTGGTCCACTGGGAGTGACGTTATCCGAGTGTTTCACGCAAGAGTAGCTGGGCGGGTAGAGAATCGATTTATCTGCGGATCACAGGAAAGTGCGACAAGGGATCCGAAGAAAGGGAACAGGGGTGGGCGGATAATTTACCTAGAAACACAAGAATCTCCCAAGTCGGCTGGGAGCGAAGCGGAGGGCTGGGTAAGGCGGTGAGTAGACGGTGAAGGTAAAAGGAGCAGTAAACTAATAAGATTACTGTCGCGTAAATATTCGGTCAAGAATTAAACTCTCGTCCAAGATCGCAATGATACAAGGATTGGGTGGTGAGAATAGTGTTTAGTTCTGTGAGAGAATAAGTATGCTAGAGCAATTTATTTAGTAGGGCACCAGCACGCAAGATGTGGGTGGTGGTGGCGTAGGACGGAGAAGACAAGCACTAGGAGCAATGTCCAGTCGCAAGTCGAGAGGCGGTGGCGTAATAAACAAGCACTAGGAGCTACGGTCCTAGTCGCGAGTTGACGGAGTAATAAACAAGCACCAAGAGCTACGGTCTTGGTCGCAAGTTAAAAGGCGGCGGGATAACAAGCACTAAGAGCAGAAGTCCTAGTCGCAGGTTAAGTCGGGTAAGCTGGCAAGTATTTCCCTGTACGAGCAAGCTTAGAACGGTAGAGCTGCTTACTGAAAATCGGTTTCAGTAGGCAGAAGCGGTTACGGATTCGGTAAAGCGGTAGTTGATTCAAGTGAAGTTACAGGGTACGTACAGCTGTCTATTTATACTATGCAGACATCCCGTTGGGGGGGGCTAGTTTAGGCTACATTAGGGTTTGGGGAAACTAATTTAGACTATATTGGGGGTTGGGGAAACTAGTTTAGTAGCCTCGGGGTAATGTTGTTGGGGTTGGGGTTGATTTGTTGGGGTTGGACAAATCTGTTGGGGTTTGGGGTTGATCTGTTGGGGTTTGGGGATCAACACAGCACCATGTTTGCTCCTGTTGATGATGGATCATTTTATCATGATCCTATCAGTGGTGAGTGATCAATGATGATCCATCATTCCATCATGATCTTCATCATTTCTTGATAAGCGGGTTTCCAAGCCTCCAATTGGCCCTGACTCTAAACACTTTAGAGTCATGACATCCGCGGGGAACGAACAAATGAACTGTCCCCAGTTCTAATCTCCCAATTGGAAGGCGCTGTGAAACTCCTTTGTCAAGAAATGGTTCATGCTACATGGTTCGTCGTCCACTACTGGTACGCTTCTGGGCTGAGGGCGTCTACCCACTGGAGTATCGTGCCAAAGCGTGGTGGGGCGATAGAAGATGGCATTGGCATGTGGACCCATCCATCGTCTGTAACGTCTGGCAAGGGCGGGCCAGGGATAGGTGCCGGGGGAACGACACTGTTCCATACCGCTTCTCCTTCCAATTGGACCTGGTCGGTGGGTGCGGAGTCGGTAATGGCTCCGATGAGATCATTGTAACATTTTTCCACGTGCGTCTCGGGGTCGGGGATGTTGACAAATTGGGAAGGGATCGCCAGTTTGGTGATGGCAAAATCGTACCGTTCCCGAATATTCACCACCGCGTACCCATTAAGGGTGTAGAGCTTTTCTCCTACTTCCCATCGTCCAGCTATGTCTCCAACAGCGCGCAGTATACTGCCTGGCTTTATAGTAGTGTTGGGCTCGTTGGTTATGGTGAAAAAGAGGCCTCGCCAGGTCAGCACTCTGGGCTCGATACGTGCGGTGATAGGAGGAGATCGATAGTCCTCTTCGTAGCTTTCCGACTTCCGTAGCAAGGATACGGGTACCATATGATAGGGGCTGATATAGCGATAGATAGGGGCAGACGGAGGAATGACCCGATCCGGGATAAAGGGGAGGAACTCCTTGATAACGGGAGCACCAGTATCCGTTGGTGGTGTGGGCGGGCAAATGGTGACCAGGAGGTGCTGTGGGTCAAGCGCTGGTCGCTGTACAGCGGGGTATGAGAAGGTGTCACAGAAGGGCGGTGCGGGCCCAAGGAGTGGAGTAGGTGGGCGAGATGCCATGTCTGGAGGGTCGTGGTGTCTGGCCACGTAGTGCTAAAATTATGCACGTGCTTTCAGAGTCAGGCTGATTTTTGAGTCATTACAGTTTCCTATTTCGGAGCTTGTACATAAAAAGGCCTGATAATTTTTCCATGTTACGAGCGAAAGTGGGGGCCTTCTGTTAATTATTGGTCATGGCCTGGGTTGTCAGGGGGCTGTTGTGGAATTCCGTGGGTAGGGGCGCCACAAGAGCTTGCGGGACCGCAAGAATTGCGGTGAGCTTGTGTTCTGGCTGCTTTACTGCTACGAGCACCAGCATTCCTTGCTCTCGGATGCGCTCTTCCACCAACCAAAATCCCGTGAGTTCGCCAAAAAGGCGAACGGTATCACTGTCCCTTATCTTCCGTCCTTTGAACTTTATAACGGAAAAATACTGGGAGTGTGCGAGTCGGGCAGCTGCTACCAGCAAGGCCGGATTTTCATCTGGCTGCAAAGTCTTGGGTAAGAATACCAGCACATTGTGGGTGTCGATGGTTATGGGTGAAGAGCGGGGTCTGTAAGCGGATATGTAGCGATATTCCTCGCCGCGAGTGTAACGGTCTTCCTTGTCCCACATTATGGGCAACGGCCCGAGGGGCACAGGGACAACAAAGTTCCCTAGGTCCATTGCTTTGGAGGGTCTGGCTAGGGGTGCTACAGTTCTGCCAGAGGCTTCTGGCTGAAGTCTGCAGGGTGGTGTGTTTTCGGGCACCATGGGCCTGTGAACGGGTGCCTGACGGGGCACTATGCGGAAAAGGGGGAGTCGCATGTTCGTGAAGTCCGGATGAGCATAGGGGTGCGAGGGCGTGAGTACTGGGGCGTGCCCAGGCCAGGGGGTGGCATCATGAATCGAGTTCTCCATGAAATTTTTCAGTCAGCGAGGATTGCGGGATATCATATGACCCCAGTATCACTTGATGCAACCCCATTTTTAGTCCGACATGCTGGCAGCGTCCGAGCCATCCTCAGTGGCGGTGGAAGACTCCGAGTCGGTGTCGTTGTCAGGGTCTGGTCCCATCCATCCGGTTCTCATAAACCAATGGTCTCTGGTGATGTAAGGGAGCAGCCAAAAGGCTGCGACTGAATTTCCCCCAAACAGAGACCCGTCGAGCTCCTTGAGGACGTAGGCCCCTCCTTTGTTCTTTCGGTGCACCTCGTAAGGTCCAAGATATCGATCTTCTGTTTTTCGGTCGATGCCGATCGTCATGTCAAGTTTAACATTGCTCATTAGCACTAACTCGCCTGCTTTATAGTCAGCCTTCTGTAGCTTATGCTTGAAGCGTTTTTCGAATTGAAGCTTCGATTTGAAACGCGACTGCTTCAAGGTTTCGGCTGCCTTGGCTATGTCCTGCGGGTGCTTCTGTAACTGCCGAATCCGCAGGGCGAGCAGATCGCTCGTACTCATCCCTGAGTGAAATCCCTCCACTAGGAACGTAGATTCAGTGAGGTCGAAGGGCAGAATCGGCAGGGTGCCGTGAAGGAGCTGAAAAGGGGAATACCCTGTGACACTGCTGATGGTGACCCGATCAGCGAAGACAGCTGCCTGCAGCATTTTTGGCCACCGCTTCAATTTCCCTTTGCATGCCTTTACAATGGCTTCGCGAAGAGTGAAATGTCCTCTCTCGACTACTCCGTTTCCATGCTTGTTGTATGGGCGGATAGTGATCCGGGGAATTCGTAGTCGGTTCATAAGGATCTCGAAGGCTGCCAACACCTCCGATCCGTTATCAGTGGCGACTTGAATGGGACAACCGTAGCGGCAATAGAGGTAGGTCCAAAAGAACTCCGCCATAGCCTGGGCCGTCTGTGAGGTAAGGGCCTTGGCTTCGCAGAACCCGCTTAGATCGTCCCGGGCGGCCACAATAAGCCGATACTTCCCTGATATCGGCATGTGCATCACGTCAATATAGATTTTCCCAAAAATAGTAGTGGGTGTGGATATGTTTGGAGGAATTTCCATCTTTTTGGTGCTGCGTATCTGACACTGATGACAGGAGGCAACGTGATGATTAATTGTAAGGATGTACGGCCCACAGCTGGGCCTACTTCCCTTACTATATTATATATTGTACATATTATGTTTTGCCTGTACTATTAGGATCAGGGGTTCAGACGGGGCTAACTAACTTGCACCCTACCTCTGAACTCCTGGTCACTATCAATATAGTACTTGGTCTGGTTCACTCGGGGTGATTTGTTAAGTTCCAAACCACCACTCTTATACTTTTTTGAACCCCTACTGCTTCCCTGGAAGCACTATATTGACGAAGAAAAAATCTTCGGTACTACAACAAAACACAAAAATTCTACATGTCCGGAACTGGTAGCCACGCTATGAACCCCGCGTCGGCGGCGACGGGGGATACATCATTCGCTACTGCCGCCTCACAAGCCCCGGACGATGTGGACAGGGAGGCGCCGCGGGTCGCAGGGCGACTAAAAGTCCATTCGGATGGACGCGGCGGCGCCTACCTGGTCAACCCCAATACGGGCGAGATCTGGGAGGTATCGGATGACGAGACAGTTCAGCCCCAGGAAGGGCCTCTGTCCCGTCGCCGTATCCCGAGCCCGCCCGTCCAAAATGCGGGTCGCGATGCCCCTTGGGCCATCAGCAGCGACGAAGTGGACACGGCAGCAACGGACCCAGAGTTCAACTCTGAAGGACTGCTCGCTGCCCTTGTCACCGACATCCGCACGACGGCGTTAACCGACGAACAGCTGTCTAGGTTTAACGCTCTCCGCGGGGTGCTGTCGCTAGGGCGTGATGCCCTGCTGACCACCACCCAGCTGGTAGCTGGGCAGGACGAGACTATCAAGGGGCTCTCGGGCGCGATTAGGGCCCTGAGAGACGACGTCGCCGACAAAATTGAGGCACTCAGCAACACGGCCCTCAACTCGACCGCGCGCCTCAACGCCACTCTTGAGAACAATGTGCGCATACTCAAGGCTACGGGCACTACGCAGGAGCAACTAGCACTCCTAGTAGCAGCGGTGGGCAGTGCGCGCGCAAACCCGATGGCGCCAATTGCGATGCCTCCGGTTCGCGACGCACCACCGCACATGGCCGCTAACTTCGACGGACTACAACCCGACCTCGATGGAGCCCTACCCCCTCGCGGGGAACAAGAGAGCGACGTCGAGTTCCACCGACGAGGCGCCGCCATGCTGGCCCGCAAGGCGCGGGCCGCTGCTTCGTTCGACACGTCCGGGTTCCGCGGAACCCAGCCCACAACTGACACGTCCGGATTCCGCGGAACCCAGCCTACGTCGATACTGAAGTCCACGAGATTCGTGGATACCAGCAGCGTGTCGAGCGCGGGATCGCGCTGGACCGCCGCAGGGAATAATAAGGACGGGGACATTGCTCCTGTGGGCTATAATCAATCGGCCTCAGGATACATCACGTCCTCTGACCTACCCGCCACTACGCAGACAGCGTTCGAGGTCTTTATGATGGAGAAAGGGGAGGAAATTCACCGCATGATTATGCGGCAGTTGGGCGAGTCCATGGAGGCTCCGCCCACTCGACCCCAACTGAAAGACCCACCGCTGTATGACGGCGAAGACAGCGATGAGAAGTTCATGCTGTGGTTCGGGCAGCTATGCACCTGGCTCCAGGCATATTCCATGGGCGGCCCCAAGTATGGGCCGAACAGAATATTATACCTGAAGACGGCTCTTGGAGGGCACACCCGAGACTGGTTCAACTCCGAGGTAGAACCAGATCGAGGGGATAGTGATATCCCTCATGACTTTGAGACCATCGTGCGTGCTATGTACAGACGATTCGTATCCTCGGCCACCGCGACGCGCGCGACCAAGGAGTACGAGGCCGTCCGGTACGATGCTTCCCGTGGTATCGAATACCTGGTCAGCGAGCTGGTGCGCACTGCCAAGCGTATGCGAGAACCGCCGGCAGAGTTCTCAATCCGCCAGCGATTCATGCGCCTGATCCCTCATGATGTCCACAACGAGTTGATCAAGATTGGGCTCCAGCCGGAGTACGCCAATTTGACGATCCTCAAGAACCATGCCCGCGCGTTGATTGAGGCGAAGGGGCTGATGCGAGGCGGGACTACGACGAGCGCGGTCCCTGCCACCGCAACTGCCCGTGTGGTGGGAGCAAGAGCAACGAGGCCACTGCCACGTGCTCCCGCTCGGGCGTCAACTCAGACGCCCGCCCATTCTCCCATGCCTCGGACCGCTACCTCCGTTCCGAGTCGCACGGGTACGACTGATACCCGAGCTCGACCTCCTACCTCAACCGCCATCTTGAAGACCAGCAAGACCTGCTACAACTGCGGGATCATGGGTCATATCGCCAACGACCCAGCCTGCCCGAAATACAACGAGTCCGCGTCGCACCGCCCTCGCCCAGTGGCCCATCTACACGCTCAGCGGGTAATGGAGAGCCATTCGGACCAGGGCGAGGAGTCGTACGCTGACCCACAACCGCTCTCTGAGGACCCCGATGAAATCGAGGGTCTTTACGGCGGGTACGAAGGCTCGCAATACGCCGAAAGCGCGGACTTGGATGGGTACGACCGTGAGGACGAACCCATGGAAGAGGCCGTTGAAGCCGAAGACGACCCCAATGCCGCGCCCGACATGGAAGACCTCGTCAACCATGAGGATCCCGAAGTCCGTGTCGGAGCGATGCAGCTCCGACAATACTACTCGTTACGCGTCGATCCGGACACCGAGCCAGAAGAACCTCTGGCGTCGGTTGCTGTCGCAGATCAACTCCCGCAAGACGCCCGCTACGCACTCATGGACTATGATGTGGTAGCGGTGCCCAACGCGGGGTACCCAGCCTGGTCCGCGGACGTCGACGTGGCTCGCGAAGACGCTGGAGAGCCCGCGGCCGCATCATACGAGTTGCTGCTGTCTTCATTCGATTCGAGGCACGGACCAGGGCCCCATAGTGGCCCGGCTGTCCACGAACTCACGGCTATCGAGGCTGTAGGCGTCGAGGAAAATGCCCGAGCTACCTGGCTGAGCATAATAAATATGCAGCCGGCCATGCTCGTGGCAATGACCCGCGCTTACCTACGATCCACTGCACCCAACCTCGAAGTACTAGCCGAGGAATTCGGGTGTCACGTCCAGGGCCTGAGGCAGTTAATGCTGGACCTTGGACGGATGACTAGCGATCGCAGGCGGGCTCGGCTATCGATAGACGAATTCCGCGAACGACCCACGACGACGGAGGCGCGCACTTCCCGAATAATGGACCACGCGGCTGCACTCAATGGGCGGCTCAACGAGGACATGGAAATGAGCGCCTTCCTATTTGATCTCCGGCTGGGTCGTACCGGGGATATGCTACGTATGATCGAGGACGAGATGACACGCCGGTTACTCGCGCGTGAGGAATATCGCCGCGAGGAACACGAGAGGATGGCTCGCGAAGCCACTGCCTCCTCCCTCGTCCCTCCCGCGTTCGTAGACAACCCACCGGCCCCATCTCCTCCCACTTCGGATCCACCTAGTTATCCAGGGTCGCCCCACGACTCGGATGACTATTATCCGCCCGAAGACCAAGCAGTGCTTCGGCGCCTGCCCAGGGTCGTTGATATCGAATCTTCACCCGAGCAGTCACCAGCCATGCAGGCCTCCGAAGTAACTGCGACCGCAGCTTTGGGCGCGGACGACGAGGAGCGCGGGACTGCCCCCCTTCCTACTCTTCCTTGGGATCATGCATCTATAATGATACCAGAATCCGAGTTTGAAGAAGTCGCACCGCAAAGCCCCGTCGAATCGACGCCAACGCCCCTGGTGCCCGAGACGGAGGCATTGCCGGCGAATGTGTACCCTGGACCAGAGGTTATACTCCGGTCCGTGGTGGTACTAAAGTTGGGAATTCCATGGCCTACGCGTTATTCGACACCGGCAGTAACACTGACTCGGTGACCATGGATTACGCGCAAGTCATCAACGGCGTACGCATCACACTGGAGGAACAAGTAACACTCCAGTTGGGATGCGTCGGTAGCCGCTCCAAGATCAGCTATGGTACCAGAGTGCCCGTGGACTTCGGTGGAATACGTGGCTATGTCTACTTCGACCAGGTAAATCTGGATCGATATGACGTAGTCATAGGGACCCCGTTCATGAACAAGCACGGAGCCGTCCTTGACTTTGGCAAGCGCGAGATTAGGTTCTCGAACGGGCATGTTATCAAAGCGCTCGACTCGATCGAGGAGGCCGCCCTGGTGGAAACGAAACGGGCCAAGGCGAAAGGGAAGGGCCGGGCAGAATGACTGTCCCGCCCCAAGGCCACGGTGACGGAAATTGTAGATGCGGACTCCCAAGATGTTCCACTACCTACCCTCCCCGTGGGGTACCCTTATGTACTTATATTAGAGTCTGAATACGAGAGCGGGCTATTACCGCCCCTTATTACCCCTAACCCTCCTCGTGCGAGGAGATGCAGCGGTTCAGTGGAAGAAGTCGATGATGAGGGCTCCGAAGAAGCCCCCTTGCCATCCCTGCCGTGGGATGATGAATCCATTCTCATCCCTGAATCGGAATTCCATGGGACCAACGAGAGTTCCTGGATATTCAGCGGCGTACCTAGGCCTGCCTTTGAAAACAATGAGGAAGAAGAATACGTCACCACGATATCGTTCGGGCTACTCGACCGCCCAATGGACTTGTTCGTAGAGAACCCGCATCACCCGTTAGCCCGCAGTATGCCAGGGCTATTCGGGACAGAGCGGGTCTCATTGTCATCCTCGCAGACTCAAGTATCTGCGATGGGCGATGATGATCCAAACGGCTTATGCGACGAGGCCATCGAAGAAGCAGTACACATACTGCAACTTCGAAGCGCCCGAGTCCTGGAACAGGCAAAGGAAGATAAGGCGACGGAAGACGCGTCTCCAGCGCGATTGAGTGGACTACGGGCCCGATGGGTCGACGCGTGCGCCGACCTCATGGGCCCCATCCCACTAACACTCCCGCCCCTCCGCGAGATTAACTGTGATACCTATGCATATTATATTTCCGCGGCCAGTGGCCATTATGTACTTATGTTTACCGTATCGCGTCGCGTGTAGCTATCACGTGTAGATATTACTAATACATCTTATCTTTGCTGCTAACTACGACATGTGAAGACCGAGAGCTACGAGGGAACACCCCTACTGCCCCCCTGGAGGCCTGAGCAAGCGTATCAAAGGCTCCATGGTCCCTCTGCCAGTAGGGATCCCTAGCTAGGGTAACAAGCTCCCTCGTCGATGGGTTACAACGACGGCGAGCGCCAGAGTCGGCGGCTCCCGTCCCTCAAGATCACCTCGCTCTACGTAGCGAGGTTCTCTTCAGCTCCGTGAAGCCACCTGCGAGATGCAAACGAGCCGCATCACAATGGTGACCACCGCAGGGGTGTTTCACCGCAGCTGAAGAACCGGAGCGCGCGCGCGGAAGCGCGTTCCAAGCGTAGGACAGCCTGAGTCTGCCTGCGCTCGGGCATTCGCCTCGTCACCGACTTGCCGAGTCAATGCCCACCCCAAAACATTTCAATTTCATTTATCACGCTACCCGCGTCGCTACGGGTAGCGGCGCACCTTCTCGTTCAACTCAACCGCGTTACGCTCTACTTGCGATGAGCCTTACTCGAGCTGCATACCGTTCAACGGAAGCGCACGATTGGCTTCAACGCATCCTCCAATGAGGCGGGATGCGCCAGCGCGACGTTGGGGGGCTCGTTACCCCCGAATAGGAGAACGGAGATCCACACGCGAATATCGCCGGCGTTTCAGGGTACGGGTACAAAAGGGAAAGGCCATCGGACGCTCTTCTTCCAAGCTACTTCCATGGCTACTAACAAGAAAGGTAAAGGGCGCGCGGTGACGAACCCCGACGCTCCCCCGGTCACCGTACGCAAATCTACCCGGAACGTCTCTGAAATGGGCGCCAAGGCCGTCTCTTCGTCTACTCCCAACGGATCTAAAGCGACGCCCTCGGCGGGCTCTTCCAAGGCGACGGTAACTGTCGACAAGAAGACGCCGGCGCGTCCCTCCGCTAACGCCCCGAACGCCTCGTCCCGAGTCACTACTCCTACGGCGGCGTCCGTTGCTCGCAACGTGAACGCGCCATCACCCTCGCCCGCACCCTTCGGATCGAGCGAGCCGCGACTCCCTACTTACATGAGGGAAAGCGGAGTGCGGGGCCCGCGGATCGTGGAAGTTCCCGACCAAGGTGATGCTGCCCCACAGGGCAACTCCTTGTATATCTCTGCCTCGACCGGCGGGGTTCTCCCAGGTTCTCCTCCCCGGACGAGCGCAACCTCCACGGTAGCGAGCGAGGGGGGGACGGCGTTCGGCACCCCGCTGCCTGAATCCTCCGAACGGTCGTCTTCGCCGCTGCGTACGCACAGCTCGCAGGGAACGGAGCAGCGGATTCGCTCCTCCGTGAACTCTCAGGCGAGCTCACATCGATCAGGCGCGAGCGGAGGCTCGCACCGGTCGAACACCAGCAGGAGATCGAGGTCGGATGTCCCCGCTTCTGATCGCAACGAGAGCGTTCACAACGAGAGCGTGACGGCGGCCTTGAATCTTCGACGAGCTGCAGCAGCCGAGGTCGCCCAACCCGATCGCTTCTTTACGGGGTATGGCAAGTCGATCGACTTGTATAAGGAACCGCTATTCGCCTCCGTGGAACGATATCACGGCGTCTACGACCCCAAATCTGCCACGCAGGACGACCCGCTCCTTTACTTCGGGGTTCTGCCTGACGGCGAGCTCAAGGAACGGGACTCCGCGTCCACGATGGCACTTCGGGACGCGGTGATTCGGTACCGTTATCCCCACTACGCGTTCGATTGGGCCCGCATGTCGGATCATATTGAACAAGTCGCGAGAATCGACGCCGCGAATGTGGTGATCATGCCGCTCGCGGACCCGGAAACGAGAGAGCGCTTCTATGGTCTCAACCTGGTGCAGTTATCGGCCGTGGCGCACGCCGTGGTCGCGGTGCACCAGATACTCGAAGCCCTCCATACTTTCGTCGGCGCGGACCCCGCAGTCCGCTTCGCCATTGATCCGCATTTCGCCCTGCTGTATATGCTCGAGAAGAGTTCAAGCAAGTCCGAGTTGCAATTCGCACTCTCCTCGCTGCAGCTCCGCCTCACGCGTGCCGATAAGCACATCGGCGCCTCCTTGAAAGGAATTAAGGAGACGCTGACCGGGATAGAGGGCAGCGAAGTGGTTAGCTCGGTCGACTCGACTATCTCGGACGTACGCAGGGAGTTTGGCACTCAACACCCCACCAAAGAGCTGTACCGTCTACTCGCTCGCCCGGACTACGGGCAAAGAGCCGCTCTAATTCGACCAGAAGCTCCCAAACGCATGATGGAGATCCTGGACGAACCTCCTCGAGAACGCTACTATAAGGACCGCGGTCGGGACGCAATCCCGACGTTGAAAGAGAAGGAACCTGAAGTTCATCTGGGCGCAGCGCAAGCAGCTGCCCAGTCGTTCCCTTCGGGCGCGGCGCAAGCTGCTGACCGGGGGGCGCAGTCTTTCTCTCCTTCGGCGCCGGCCAGCGTCGCTCCCTCTGCCGTCCGCTATGTGCAGTCGGAACAAGCGGTACGATTCGCGGTCCCTCCTCCCATATCAGCTCTGCGAGCCCCGATCGTGTCCTCCTTGCCCGGCGCGGGCCCTCTACGCAACGCCTGGAGTTTGCATTCGCAAGCCTCCGTGAATGGGGGGCCATCGTTGATGCAGGCTCCGACTTCCGTCCCCGGAGTACTACCGGCGACGGGAATTGCAGCTCCATCGGCGAATCCGAGCTTGCCGCCCGGCCATCAATGGACCAGCTACCAGTACCGGCAGCAACCAGGTGCTACCGCGACTGTCGCGCCGGTGCGAACGGCGGATGGTAGTCCACCCCCTCCGGACTCTGCCCCTACTCCCCCAGGATGGATGGGATGGGTATCCCCTCCCTCAGCTCCTAGAGGAGGATCTGACGGCGGAAGCGGAGGTGGGGGTAGTGGTGGTAACGGTGGCGGTGGAAATGGAGGCGGAAACGGTGGTGGAGGCAATGGTGGCGGAGGAAACGGGGGCGGCGGGCACGGTGGAAATGGAGGCGGAGGAGGTGGATTCGGTGGGGGAGGAGGAGGCGGAGGAGGCGGAGGAGGCGGTGGCGGACATGGAGGTCCTGGAGTTGCGGCAGGATTCGACCCAGCGGTCGTCGACCAATGGCAGCTTAACCATAAGCTTAACGTCTCGGTTGTTCCTTCGTGGGACGGCAAGGGCGAGACGCTTATAGAATACGTGGTGCAAATGTCCTATCTCGCGAATCTCAGCGAGAGGATGGCGCAAGGCGTAGCGCAGATGGCGCCGACCAAGTTCTCGTCGCGCGCCATGCGGTGGTGGAACAGCACCCCTCTGCCACAACGCGCTATCTATTCCACCAACTGGGAAAGCCTCTTAGGAGCCATCCGCCGCCACTTCCTCACTTCACGCTGGCTCCGAGACCGTACCAACGAGTTCGAGGAGATGAGGTTTCGACAGAAGGGACACGAGCGAGAGGAGCCCATCGACTTCTTCCAGCGCCGCATCGAGGTGCATTCCTTCATCTTCGGCGACTTCCTCGACGGGCCGCAGGCAGTGGCGCGTCTCACGAAGACGCAGCCTTCCGAGTGGACCAAGGACGTCAACGAGCTCACCTGCCCGGACATCGATGCTTTGCAGAATTATGCCGAGCACTACGGGAAGGCGCTCCTGGGCTCCTGGATTTTCGCGTCTAAAGTGGAGAGCCTCTTTGAGGGGCAGCCGAACTCGAGCGCCTCTAACTTCCGGCGACACCGTCGCGTCAATCTGGTGGAAGGGGACGGAGGGGATTCGAGTGAGAACGAGCCCGTGACGGAGGAGAAGGTGGAAAAGGTCGCTTTGGCTGCTGATCAGCGCCGCGGAGGGAAGAGCTCAGACGCGAAACCGGATTGGCCGAAAGGGAAAACCATCAACGGGTACGAGTTCAAACGCGATGACTCGCGCGTCAGCGATTACCAGCCAAAGGGCGAGTGTTATATCTGCACCAGCCCTAAGCACGTTGCCCGCGACTGCTCGCACTACGGGCGCTGGCAAGCGCTGAGGTCGGCCAACCTGATACTGGTGGACATGGACGCCACAGAGGAGGAAGAAGAGTTGCGCGAATACATAGCTAATACCGCTGAATCCAAATCCTCTTCCGCTTATTCGAGTGAACAAACTAAGAAGCTCTCTGAGTGGAGTCAGCGCCCGGCTGACCTTCGCGAAGGATTCGTTGTTGACGCGCAAGGCGTTACCGCCAAAGCTGCTCACTTCGTTCGCGAAGGGAATCACCGCAACCGTCGGAGGAGGGAGTACTTTGAGAAAAAGAGTCGTGAAAAGAGAGAACGATCGGCGTTCGTAGTGGGAATGGAACGCTCGGAGAAGGAAAAGGGGAAAGCAGTGGAATGCGAAGATCCCGCCATCCTTCCCCGACGTGAAATTCGAAAGGCTCCTCACGTTCCTGAGTTGCCTACCACTACCAACTCCGACGGAGTGACCATACACGCCGCTCGGAAAATGCGACAGCTCCCCGATGGTTTAGGATCCTTGGGAGCACGAGCGTTGCACATTAAGGTGCGCATCGGCTCCCTAGGAAACGCGGAGATTCGAGGACGTCTGGACTCAGGCGCTGACATCACGCTCATGTCCGAAGAATTTTGGGCGTCCATACCGGGTCTTCCGAAGCCGAGGGAAGGGATACGGATGACCTTGTACCATCTCACCGGGCAAGCCAAAGTCCTAGGGTACATCAAGACTACCCTGTACACGGAATCCAAAGAAGGGGAGGTTATCAGCTTTGACTTGGAGGCCTACGTAGTAAGGAACATGAAAGTGCCCTTGCTACTGGGCGAAGACTTCCAGTCGTCGTACGAGCTGGGTATCAAACGCTTCTCGACGGGCCACTGCGACGTAGCGGTCGGTCGAAGCAAACATATCCTAGCGGCCTCCTCCGCGCATTCGGTGGACTTAGGGTTCGAGATACGGCAAGCAAGCATGGCCAAGACCATGAAGCGCCTACTACCCGGAGTTTGGCGGAAAACGTACCAACGTTCGAAAGCGAGGATTCGTCGGGAGGGGAAGACGGACTCACCTCCTGTACTCGCCGCGCACGACGTCCTTATCACGGCGGGGTCGGTCCATAACGTAAAAATTACGGGGCCCTTCGCCGGGCGCGACGAGTGGCTGGTGGAAAAGGTGATCATAGGCACAGAAGATGAGAGCGTTATGGCCGCTCCCACCACCTTCATCCAATCAGACAATCCCTTCCTTCCGATCGCGAACCCGAGTACGCGCCCTTGGTACATTCGCGCAGGCGACAAAGTCGGGACGTTACATGATCCTTCTGTGTACGCGGACACCCCAAAGACGGAGGACGAGCACGAAAAGTACGCGGCATCGGCGGAATCGCTTGCGCGCGTCATTCAAGAGACGCTGCGCGCTCAAGATTCCGACCATCTCCCTCATGAACCCGCCTCTACCAACGACAAGCTAGAGGAAGATCATAACTGGGGTCCTAAGACCACAGCGCTGGCGGGGGAATTCGGGAATGAAGACGGGGACGTGGCGGAAATGGTCAATCTGGGGCCGGACATTCCAGAAGATATCAAACCGCGCCTCGACGAAGTTCTGCGCCGCAACGCGGCTGCGTTCGGAGTCGGGGGGCGTCTGGGGCATGTCAAAGAAAAGGCACCCATTCCTGTGAAGGAGGGAACGCAACCTATTTCCATGCCAATGTATTCCGCATCCCCAGCGAAGAGGGAGGTGATTGACAAACAGATGGATTTATGGTTCGAGCGGGAAGTCATAGAACCATCCACCAGTCCCTGGGGCGCACCATGCGTCGTGGTGTATCGCAACGGGAAACCACGCCTAGCGGTGGACTACCGCAAGTTGAACGCGAACACCATCGCAGATGAATTCCCGATTCCGCGCCAATCCGAGATTATCCAAGCCCTCTCCGGCTCGCAGGTACTGTCGTCGTTTGACGCGCTTGCGGGCTTCAACCAGGTGGAGATGGACGATGACGCGAAGGAAAAGACGGCCTTCCGTTCTCATCGGGGACTGTGGCAGTTCCGACGTATGCCCTTCGGCCTTCGTAATGGCCCGTCGATTTTTCAGCGGATCATGCAAGGGGTACTAGCGCCGTATCTCTGGCTATTTACGCTGGTATACATAGACGACATCGTTGTCTTCTCAAAAAATTGGGAGGATCATCTGGTACATCTCAATACCGTTCTAAGCGCCATAGCGGCTGCTGGAATCACACTCGAACCCAAGAAGTGCTTCATTGGGTACTCTTCCATTCTCCTCCTAGGCCAGAAAGTCTCTCGGCTGGGTCTATCCACGCACAAGGAAAAGGTTGCGGCTATTCAGGAACTAGCGCGACCAACGTCGATCCTGGACCTCCAAAAGTTCTTGGGAATGCTGAACTACTTCTCCTCTTACATTCCTTATTATGCGTTTATAGCGCGCCCTCTATTCTCTCTTCTGGGAAAGGGCGTACGATGGGAGTGGCGTGCTGAGCACGAAGTCGCGTTCCTCGAGGCAAAGGACGCGCTATCGGCAGCGCCGATATTGGGGCATCCTATCCAAGGCACACCGTACCGTCTCTACACGGATGCGTCGGATTACGCCCTGGGCTCGAGCTTGCAACAAGTGCAGCCCATAAAAATCGCTGATTTGCGGGGGACCGCGATCTACGATAAACTCAAAGCGGCCTGGGACGCGGGGTTGCCAGTCCCGCCGCTTTACGTGAATCTGGCGAAGGAGGTGAGGGAGAAGGACGGGCAGGATGAATGGGCAACGACGTTTGAGGACACGGTGGTGCACGTTGAGCGTGTGATAGCCTATTGGAGCAGGAGTTTGAAGTCGGCGGAGCGGAACTACAGCGCCACGGAGCGTGAGGCGCTGGGAGCGAAGGAGGCGCTGGTGCGTTTTCAACCGTTTATCGAGGGGGAGCAGGTGATCCTTGTCACGGACCACGCCGCTCTCCAGTGGGCGCGTGTGTACGAGAACGCGAATCGGCGATTGGCGGCGTGGGGGGCAGTGTTCGCGGCCTACCCCGGTCTTAAGATCGTCCATCGTCCGGGACGAATCCACTCCAACGTGGATCCGCTATCGCGTTTACCTCGAGCGCCGCCGCATGACTCGCCGATTCAGGACGACCTCAGCACTATCGTGCCGGATCCAGAAAGGCAGGAAGAGGCGCAGAGGTTGGAGGATCGTGGTACTTTCGCGCCAGCCAAGCGGGCCGCGTTTGCCATATGGTGGTTGGAGGACGCAATAGATCAGTTTGCCTATGCGGTCACGACGAGGGGGCAGAAGGCGAGAGAAGAAGAGGCTGAGGAGGCGCGGTTGGTCGGATCCCCGGATTACTTCGAAGTCACTGAGGAAGAGGAAATGTCAGAGGAGCGCGACAGTGTCGCTGCAGACTCAGACGATCTCCCTTTTCCTCAGGGAGACCATTGGACTTACCCTGTGGGCGTTAAACCGGGCGAGATCGATGATTGGGACAAGAGGGCGCACTTGCTAGTCTCGGTCTCGCAGGAAGTCAAGGACCTATTCAAGGAAGGTTACTTGGAAGACCCGTACTTCAAAGACCGCTACGCCGAGGAAGTCCCTCACCCCGACAAGGTGCTGACACCCTCGCGCTTTCAAAAGGGCCGCGATGGGTTGATGTACTTCATCGACGGGGACTGGAAGGCGCGTCTTTGCGTGCCGCGCGATCGGGTCAACTTCATTCTTAAATGGATCCACGACTCCCCACACGAAAGCGCGCATGCCGGGCCTTTCAAATTCGAGGCGCGATTACGCGAGCTTTTCTTCTGGCCGGCGCTGCACAAAGACGCTGAGGACTTCGCAAAGGGGTGCGACGTATGTCAGAAAATCAAGACTGACCACCGTCGCAAGATGGGCGGCTTGAGGCCCGCTCACGTCCCTGCGCGTCCTTTTGCCACCGTCTCGCTCGACCTAATCACTGGTCTACCTCCTTCGGGCAAGGAGAAGTACACCGCGATCCTGGTCATCGTCGACAAGCTCACTCGCTTCGCGGTGATGATCCCGACTCACACGAACCTCTCGCAAGAAGGGTTCGCGCGCTTTTTCGTGGACCGTATCGTCAATGTCTACGGGATGCCTGAACGCATCATCGCAGACAGAGACAAGCGCTGGGCCACCGCCTTCTGGCGCTCCGTCGTCATGCAGTACGGGAGCGTCATGGCGCTTTCCTCAGCACATCATCCTCAGACAGATGGGCAAACTGAGATCCTCAACGCCACAATCGAGCAGATGCTGCGCGCCTATGTCGCTGCCGATCGCTCCTCCTGGGCGCAGTGGTTGGGAGAGATAGCGTTCGCGTACAATTCTAATGTGCACGCATCCACCAAGTTCTCGCCCAATTTCCTTCTCATGGGGTACAGCCCGAGCGGCGCTTCAGGGCTGCTGCTCCCTTCACACGATCCGGTCGCTCGCCCCTTCCTGCCTAGCCAGAAAGGGGAAGACTTTATCGAAGCTCTGGAGAGTCATAGAAAGGCCGCGCGAGACGCGGTAGTTCTAGCGCAGGAGCGCCAAGCGCGGGCGTATAATAAAAAACGGCGTCCGGTGGAGGCAATCGAAGAAGGGGACTTTGTTCTGGTCAATCCCCATTCGCTGGAACTGGTAGACGTAAAAGGGACAGGCAGGAAGCTGGTGCAGCGCACCATCGGGCCCTTTGAAGTCATGGAAAAGGTCAATCCTGTGGTCTACCGTCTACGCCTCCCCGACAACTATCCTATGCATCCGGTGATCAACCTAGAACACCTGCGCAAGTACCATGTCTCCGACCCCCGTTTCGGCGACCGCGTCTCCCTGCCCGAAACGCGCGACTACTTGGCAGCTTCCGAGGAATACGTCGTCGAAGCCATCCTTGGCCACGCGATTAAGCCTCGGAAAAATGGCAATCAGCGCATGTTCCGAGTCAGATGGGAGGGCTACGGACCCGCTGATGATACCTGGGTATCTGAGCTGGACCTACGCAATGCGCCTGCCCTTAAACGCGAATACTTGCGGATGCATAAACTCTCTTAGGGGTCCGGACCTCTACGGGCCGTCGGATCGGTGTACCGATCGAGGCGGTGTGGTGGGAAGATCCGATGTCATCGGATAAATTCTTTCTTCTTTTCCACCACCACAGACGCGCAGGGTATACCCCAGCTGCGTCTAGCTTGTCTTTTATCTCATTCTCTCTACTATCGAGACGCGCAGGGTCAGACCCCAGCTGCGAATCGTTAAGAATCTACATCCTTCACCCTCCGCATCGAGCCATGCCCTCCGATCGTCGTCTGACGCCCATGTTCAGCCACGCCCGCCTGTCCTGCTTGGCGGGCTATTACGACGTCCCGAATGTCTCCGCTGCGATGTCGTTCGACCTAACGTACTTGGAACACGTCAACTCCAGGATCGTACGCGTGGACGGACGGATTTTCGAGGTCTGGTCCCCCAATTCTTCGCAGCGCCCGTTCCTGGCAGGCGAGCGCCGAAGCGATTTTATTCCCTCTGTCCCTACCGTTCCCGCTGAACGAAGGTACGACGGACATGCGGGCCGGCACGACTGCCTCTACGTGCCGCAATACTTCAGGGCCGACGTCCCCCACTGGCCCTATGTACGAAGAGTATCTGAGGTGCCCCTGGACGATCCAGTTCGGCCGGCCTTCGCCCCCCTCATCGAGTTCTGGATTACCGACAGGGCCGATCGGAGAAAAGGACACGTGGACCCCGATTTCTTGGCGCGCCTAACCGCGGTGGTACGCCGCCTCGACAGCAAGATGAGCGCGTGGAAGACGTCTTCCCTTTGGGAATCGCGCCCGCGATACGCTTCCGAATCGCGAGTACAACGCTTCGCGCTCTGTCGAGGCTGGGACGAAGCCGTGGATGTCTGCGTCGCCTTGCAGCGAGGACTACGCGAACAGGAAGCGTGGTTAGTATACATGCAAACCCGCCGCGACCAGCACCGACTGGATCTGCAACGCCTTCGTGACTCCCCGATTCCCGAAGCGCGAGAACGTTTCGTCGGCGTTTGGGTGAACGGACTCCCTGAGATGTCTGTACTGCGATACCTCGTCAGGGGAGTGCCGTGCTTCATCGTCCACGAGTACCTATCCTCGGACGTCCCCCGACCCGTTCCGGAGGGCGACGTTTACACCGACTTTGTGTCGGGCACGGGTTTGGTGCTGATCCTCAGCGATGACAATCCGTATCAGAGTATCGCACGGGAGCAAGGCTGCCTGGACGCATTGTCCAATGGAGACGACGGACGAGGTCCGCACGTTCTGGAGCTCGCTATTCACGAACGGCGTTCCTCCTCCACGTATCTGGAGATGGAAGCGCGACGTCGTGCAAGTCTTCACTACGGAAGTCGGCCTGGTAGCTCCGGAACAGCGCGGGCGCCGTCTTCGGCCGCCCCTCCTCCTTCCCGCTCTCAGTCATCAGTCCCGAGCCCTGCCGCCCGACGCGCGCCAATTTCGGCTGCGCCTCAAGAGTCCGGCGGAGGCAGAGCTCCTGAACCGAGACGTAAGGCTCCTACTCTGGCCGACGCGTCTCGCGATAGATTCGCCGCGCCGGAGATCGAGCTTCGTGTCGTCGATCCGCGCTATTCGCCTTGGATAGTGCCTCCGCCGTTGCCGCCCAATTGGTCTCAGAAGTGGTCGAAATGGGAGCTCGCGGAGATCAATCGCGAGCCGGCTTGGATTTCGCGATCCTCTTCCTCGCGCATCACGGCGACGAGTGAATGGTTTGATCGAGTAAAGGGACGTCGCCTTTTCTTTGGGCGATTCCGCCCTGCGGTTGGGCTGCTGGACTGGGATCGCTTCGGAGCGCCAGTACCGCGCCACCCCTTCTTCACCATGGACGGAGAAAGAGCCGTGCCACAACCTCCGTCTCATTGGATGTACCCCACGGAGAAGATAGCGAATTACAACGTCGGTAAACGAGCCGCTATCCCGCGAGACGAGGGGCTATCTCGCCTGGGAGAATTGGACGGAGACGGTCGAGCCAAGGGAAAGGGAAAGGCGCGCGAGGATGACGAGGACGACGACGATGAGGCGGATGAGGACGAGTATGGCATGGACATCGACGAAGTGGGCACTCACCCGCCGAGCAACGTCGTAGTGGTTGGCGGAGTGGACGAGAGCACGAGCGCGATCATGTTCCAAGGGTTGTCTGCGAGTGCTCTATATCGGAGCAGTGCGCGCCCGTTGTCGATCATGCGTGCGCAGGGTCGGATGTGGCTGCGATTCGTCGACACCAGTCAAGGTCGACGAGCGTTCGGTGCGCTGGGATCCGTAGCGTACGGGTTGGAAGTCGAGCATAGGTCGGACGCCGAGTTCCGAGAACTCTACGAATACACGCGCGACATCTGGAACCTCGAAATGGAGGACGAAGAGGCTTTAGAGCTCCCCTCCATCGCCAAAGGAACAGCCTCTACGGCGCAGCCCGAGGATGCACGCACTTCGGGAACTGCTTCGACCATCGAAGAGGATGCCCGGCCCCAGCACGCCGTCTCGGAGGCGCTCAGCCGTCTGTCATTATCCCCGCGAGCGCAACGTCCGACGACGGCGACAGAAGCGCACGCATCACCGCCCCCTTCGTCCATCTCTGCGGTTGTCGCGCCGGCTTATGCGAGGCCGGCGACTCCGGTACAGACCAACGTTACGCCAAGTCCTGCTACAGGGGTCGCGCCGGCGCACGCGAGGCCGACGACCCCTGCCATGCCCGCCACGACGTCAAGTTCTTCGGTTCCCATGTCGAACTCGAGCACGGCGAGCGACGCCTTGACGCGAAACGGCCTCGTTCCGCGCGTCCAGACATTGGACAGAGCTCCGCCGTCAGAGCCCCGGGCGATGCGTGAATCGCGCCCGCACTACCCGCCGCCTCCGCCAGTAGCTCGCTTCTCGGTGCCGCCGCCTCTGGAGAAGCGCCTGACGTCTCCACCGCGCAGAGAAGTTTCCCGCCCCGCAGCGTACGACGCCCCGGCGCCAAGCTGGCACCCTCCGGCTTACCCTCTACCGCCGCCGACGCCGAGCCCAACCACTCCGCTACTGCAGAGAATTTTGGGTGGCTCGCTACCCCTCGCGTCCCGATTACAGGATCCCTCCCCGCATTTGTTAAGCCGCGTGGATGCGCCGCCCTTAGCATCGCGGATGAGCGACTTTCCACAGAGCTTCTTCGACCGCATCGAGGACGCTCGTGAAGATGAGCCCGCACAAAAGCGGTTGCGCGAGGATAGCGAAGAAGAGGAGGGTCTCCCAGCCCGGTTCCAGAACCGCAAAAAGAAACGGGGTTCGAGGGCGGGCAAGTTGGCGAAGGAGCAGAAGCTTGAGAAGGAAGCGCGACGTGCGAACGCCATTCTGCGCGAGCTCGCGGCGGCACACGAGCAGAGCCAGGCTACACAGCCGGTTGCTGGGCCGTCGCAACCCTCTCCCCAGCCAGTAGCCGGCCCTTCGGATTGGCAGACTCAAGCTGTCGCGGAGCCGTCGAACGTCTTGGTTGCGAACCCAGACGCAGAGGAAAGCTCGGTCGAGGACGTAGACATGGAGGAGGGAGGATTTGGCGTCACCGGTTGGGGCAACGAGGACGACGATGACGACGAGCGCCCGTATGCCGCGACATTCTTCAAGTGATAACGGACACTTTCCGCGTGGGGGGCACTGTGATACCTATGCATATTATATTTCCGCGGCCAGTGGCCATTATGTACTTATGTTTACCGTATCGCGTCGCGTGTAGCTATCACGTGTAGATATTACTAATACATCTTATCTTTGCTGCTAACTACGACATGTGAAGACCGAGAGCTACGAGGGAACACCCCTACTGCCCCCCTGGAGGCCTGAGCAAGCGTATCAAAGGCTCCATGGTCCCTCTGCCAGTAGGGATCCCTAGCTAGGGTAACAAGCTCCCTCGTCGATGGGTTACAACGACGGCGAGCGCCAGAGTCGGCGGCTCCCGTCCCTCAAGATCACCTCGCTCTACGTAGCGAGGTTCTCTTCAGCTCCGTGAAGCCACCTGCGAGATGCAAACGAGCCGCATCACAATATTAACCATGAGATTAATCTCGTGGATGAGAAGGCGGTCTATAACTTCCACATGCCCAGGTGTCCTGAAGCTCTTAGGCCCGAATTGCGGGCCAAGATCCAAAGGTACACGGAGGCTGGGTGGTGGGAGATGACGCCCGTATCGCAAGCTGCGCCCCTCCTTTGCATCCCGAAGAAGGACGCGAAAATTCGCACAGTGGTCGACGCGCGACAGCGCAACGACAACACTGTGAAGGATGTAACTCCTTTCCCGGACCAGGACGCCATAAGGATGGATGTGGCAAGGGCGAAACATCGATCAAAAATCGACATGTCTGATGCGTACGAGCAAGTGCGCATCATTGACCGCGATATATGGAAGACCGCCTTCGCCACTCCTTTTGGGACGGCATTGTCGCGTGTAATGCAGCAGGGCGACTGTAACGCGCCCGCTACATTTCAGCGATTAATGACATGGATATTTAGGGACGTCGTTGGAGATTTTATCCATATATACCTGGATGATATATTCATATTCTCGGAGTCCGTGGCGGAGCACGAGCAGCATTTAGCTCTGGTCTTCGCCCGTCTTCGAGAGCAAAAGATGTTCCTCAGCAAGAAAAAATGCGACTTGTATTCGAAGGACACGGACTGCCTGGGTCATCGCATTGATGACCGAGGGCTGCATGTGGACTCTGACAAGACGGCTAAAGTACTGGACTGGCGCTCGCCGCGATCTCTCACTGAGGTCCAGCGACTGCTAGGACTCATACAATACCTTGCCCACTTCCTCCCGGACATATCGCATTACACGGGACCGCTCGAGGGCATATGTCGAGGGGGACAGGCGTACTCATGGCGCCCGTTCCATCAACTGTGCCTTGAGCGGATCAAGGCTATAGTGCGGAAAACTCCCATACTCCGACCCATCGACATGAAGAACCCAGATCCTATATGGATCGTGTGTGATGCTTCTGTCGTAGGTGTCGGAGCCGTGTACGGGCAGGGCCCGGATTGGAAAACATGCCGCCCAGCAGGATTTCTCTCCAAGAAGTTCACTGCCGCCCAGCGGTCTTACAAGACTTATGAGCAGGAGGCACTGGCCATCATCGAATCCTTACTTAAATGGGAGGACAAGTTGATTGGCCGGAAGATCATGATAGCTTCCGACCACAAGGCGCTACTGGCTGTTAAGACAGCGGCGAGGAGCGGTATCAACGGGCGACTCATTCGTTGGGACGAGTATTTATCTCGTTTCGACTTTGAGATTATGCACGTTGAGGGCGTCCAGAATAAAGTAGCAGATTGTTTATCGCGCTACTACGAGAACGACACTAGCGAAGACCACTATGAAGAAGGGGACTTCGTCAATGCCGACTCTCCACTGGACCCGGAGCTGGAATTTATGACTCGGCTCCGCGATAAGGAGCTTCGTGAAGAACGTATATCCCTGATGGCCAGACGGGTTACCGAACCTGTCGAGGCCCGGGTGTTAGAGGCGCTTGAAATGGAGAAACACGCCGAAACTATGAAGGAACGGGGATTCGACGTGTCCGCCATATCTTTGGAGGACTCGTTGAAGTCCACCGAGCCACTGAGACCGCGCGTGGAAGGAAATCAGGGCTTTGTGGCCGCTATAAAAGCTGGCTACTCGTCCGATTCCGTACTATCCAAAGTAGCGCATAGCCCCGCCGCATTCAGCCCATTCTCGATTGACGATGGGCTGATTTATGCTCGTAATGTGGCAGGGAAGAAATGCCTTGCAATACCCAGGGGGGCCCGACTTCACCACAAACGGGCCCTGACCGAGATCATAATTGACCAGGCCCACACTACCTTGGGCCACCTGGGTGAATTACGCACCGCGGAGTACATTCGGCGGTGGTACTGGTGGCCAAAGATGGGTCAAGACATAGCTTCGTTCTGCAATAGTTGCGGAGCGTGTGCGATGTCGAAGACCCTGAATCAGGCCCCGGCGGGACTATTGCATTCTTTGCCTATTCCAAGGCATCCCTGGGACTCGATAGGAATGGACTTTGTGGGTCCATTTCCGAGTTGCCTGGGATACAATTACATGCTGGTAGTGATTTGTCGCCTAACCAGCATGGTCGCCCTAATCCCGATGAAAGTCACGGACACGTCGTCCGACGTGGCCTGGCTGTTCGTTCGGGATATTGTACGATTACATGGCGTCCCGTCCTCGATAATATCGGACAGGGACGCCAAGTTTACCTCCAAATTTTGGAGAGAACTACATCGTCTAACGGGGACAAAACTCCTTATGTCCACTTCGTTCCATCCTCAGACGGACGGAGTCTCGGAACGGGCCATTCGGAACGTTACCCAGATTTTGCGATCCATCGTCGACCCTACTCAACGAGACTGGGTGTATTTAATACCCATGATCGAGTTTGCTATCAACTCAAGCATTAGCGCGTCGACGGGATTCGCACCATTTGAGCTCAACTACGGATACGTCCCCCGGATGGGAGGGATGGAGGCAGAGCCCACGGTTTATCCTGGGGTACGAGAGTTCGTAGATAAGGCCCTGGCAAATATAGCACTCGCGCACGATAATATTATCGAGGCGCGGGTTCGGGCTACATTTTACGCGAACCAGGGCCGAAGGGAAGAAATACCCTATGACGAGGGAGATATGGTCTATCTGTCGACCAAGAACTTGAATTTACCCAAAGGAAGGGCTAGGAAACTAGCCCCCAAGTTTATTGGCCCGTACAAAGTCATTAAAGCTACGCCGGGCACGTCTAACTATACGTTGGAACTGCCCAGCGAGCTGACGAGTAGACGCATCCACCCAAACTTTCATGGGTCGCTGCTGCGACCCTACGAAGCCAACGATGGGACGATATTCCCTAGCCGGGAAGCTCAGCGCTTCTACGACTTTGGGATGCCCGATGAACAGGAATGGTTCGTCGATGAAATTATGAAGCATCGTTGGGTTGGGCGGAAGGTCGAATTTTGGGTTAAATGGACCTCGGGCGACTTCACTTGGGAGCCGCCCGCGTCTCTCAACGACCTCCTGGCCCTCGACGACTATTTCGAGGCCTACAGAGTAGAGAGATGGCAGGATCTGCCAAAGCCCGGGCCGGGATAATCCGGGCCCGCGATCGCGGGAACGCCGATGTTTGGCATCAATGATTGCGACCAACATCAATCTCAATTTCCATTTCTTTTCACTACCACTACAATGTCGCAACAAAGCCCCGACCCCAAAGTGTGGGTCAAATCCAAAAAGGGCGCGTTGTACTGGCGCCACCGCACGATGAGCTTCTGGAAGGGACCCCGCGACGACCGGGTGTTCGTCCCCTCCATGGACACACCCGACTGGATGCAAGCGCCGCCTGACGACTTGGGCAACGTCGGGGACTATGAGGGCGCCACAACCGCCCCTAACGTCCCCACTACCACTACAGCGCATCGCGCCTCGGAAGAACCACCTCGCAACAGCCCGTTCTCGTTCCATCCCGTGAACCCACTCGCTCCGAGCCACAGTGGAATATCGGTGGCTCGTCGTGATGACGCGCCCCATATGTCCACTGGCCCGCCTCCGTACCAACGTACTTCGGACCGCGGGTATACGGGCCCTTTCGCGCGTACTTTCCGCGACTGGGATCCGTCGCAATCGCGCAGCCGCGATAATACTCAGGGCGATCGGGAACGGGACGGCCATCGCGGGAATCGTACGCCAAGCCGCAACCACGACCCCGCACCGATGTACAGCGACCACGGCCGACCGTACCGCACTGATAGGCGCGACGAGTTCGCCCAATCGATGGGTACGGACGCGATCCGTGAAGACCACCGGTCCCATGCCCAGAACTTGCAATCTGCGGCGAGGGAGCGCGTCTTGCGCGATCGACTGGGATCTCGCGGCCCGAGCGCCACTCCATCCACCTCGACCTCCATGTCGCACTCTCATAGCTTCCCGCGGGTCGAGGACGCGCCGCTGAATAGTCGTGGGCACCCTCTACTGCCCCACAACCCTAGCGCGGACGAGGAGAGCGAATATGAGGGCACGAGCCCGTCGGAAGACGAGGGGGACGCCCTCAAAAAATACCAAGCAAGGGAGACGATCCGGGTTGGCGAATCGCGACGCAAGCTGGGGGATACGGCTACCGCGGCACCTGCAGCCCCAGCTCCCGAGGAGTCAGTGGGCGCCGGCCGATGGGGAGGCATGGACTTGTCCAATGTCCCAGCCATGCGCAACCTCCTTCGCTGGATGGCCGCGGGTTGCCCCCGGGCGCGTGCAATGTTCGTATACTTGCGCGACTACTACGGCGCAAACCCGACTGCCCGGAGATCGGATGGGATGCAGTTCCTGTTCCGCCGCCAAACCCCCGCCGAACAGTCATGGCTGGTGGTAACCACTGGGGACCCCACGCCCATGAGTCGCCGCAATAACAAAACGGCGCCAACTCGCAACGAACGTCGTCGCCGGGCCAAGGCAAGGGGAGGGGCAGCGGGCGTGACTTATCCAGTTACGCACGCCCCGACGCAACGTGCTTCGACTCCTCCCGCCGACCCCGATGCGCCGATGCCTCACGTCGTCGACGAGAGGCCCTACGAGCAATCGTACATCGGATCCTCCCCTCTGCCGATCAGCGGAGACGGGTTCTCAAGCCGGATGGGCCCGACGGCGTCCCTGTCCCACGTATTGGAGCAGCTCACCGCGATGCCGCCCCAACGTTGGGTGCAGGGTGTCCGTCTCGCGAATGGGGAATGGCCGGGGCCGGACACGCCGGCGGGCTCGCGCCCGCTCGTGGACGACGTCCTGGCCGCTCGTTTCGTACATATGATTGCCCCAATTCGGGAAGAGGGCTCACTTCATCGCGCCCGCTTCATCGGCAAACTCCTGAGAGGCTTTTCGGTGTTCGGACTTTTCGAACGATTCGTAACCCGGGGAAACTACATCACTGCGTCCCTACCCCTCGAGCGGTACGGGTTCGACTCGACGAACGTGGAATTCTCGCACGTCTTCTCGTTCGTAGCCCAACACGGAGTACACCCCGGATCGAGGGCCGCGAGACGCCTGCATGACTATGCGGCGTCTTGGCGGAACTTGGCCGACGAGAATCAGAATCCCACCGCGCAGTCGTTCGACCAGAGCCCCCGCCATTCTCATGACGTGCTCAATTGGCCGGACTCGCGCATCATCGAATGGGGCGTACTCCGGCACGGGCCCCTGCGCGCGAACATCAATTCTACCTACCCGCGATTCCCTGCCCACGAGGCACCCCACGCCGACGCGCCGTCTATCGACGAGAGTCCGGTTGCGGTCGAAGAAGACAGTGAAATGCCCTCCGTCGAGGATCACCTGGACGACCCGGGCTCTGCGATCGCCGCACCCGACGTTACCGAGGCAATCAACCCATCCGAAGTGGGATTGCCAGCATCGCCGAAGGACGACGAGAAGGACGGTCAGGGTACCCGCGTGACGCAGGGTACGCAGGACGCACAATCTTGAAAAACGAGTGCGATGGGTGTTGGACGTTACGTCTTCAAGCACACTGTAAACGTACGATTGGAAATTTTTTTTGTTTCTTTCTACCTACTGTTGTCGGACTCGCGATGCTCGTCCTGTGGGGAGGAGTGTAAGGATGTACGGCCCACAGCTGGGCCTACTTCCCTTACTATATTATATATTGTACATATTATGTTTTGCCTGTACTATTAGGATCAGGGGTTCAGACGGGGCTAACTAACTTGCACCCTACCTCTGAACTCCTGGTCACTATCAATATAGTACTTGGTCTGGTTCACTCGGGGTGATTTGTTAAGTTCCAAACCACCACTCTTATATTAATGTCAGCCCGCAAATAGGGCCAGAAGAACCGACTCCGAAGGTTCTTCCACATGGCGGTCCTTCCTTTATGCCCGAGGTTATCGTGCGCCTGAACGAGGATAGATAGCCTGGATGCCGGGCTCATGATTACGAGTAGAGGGGGTCCGTTACGATTTCGCTTCCCCAGACGTCCTTCACGCTCGAAGAACTCTGAGGCTTTAGCAATGAATCGTCGTTGCTTTTGAGCGGTGCCTAGGTTCGGCATTTCTAGGGTACGGAGGAATTCGGTTATCTGGGTTAGCTGCAGCTCTTGTCCTGCTCGACTGAGCAAACAGGATGGCAGCTGGCGGGGGTCGTACTTCTGTCGGGTCTCATAAGGCATCCAGGTTTGCTTGAAGTATCGCGGAAATTTCCAAAGGTCTCTAAAGTCACTTTTTGGTGGGCCCGAAATTACGGCATTTCCCGCCATTACGGCATCCTCGGATGCAATAGTGCTGGTTGCCATGGGGACCTCGGAATCAGTAGTGTTACCCCCATCAGGAAAATTCCCATATGGGGACTCGGCACTTGTAGGCAACTTGTTGACATGTTGAGATGTTACTTTGGAGACCCCGGGATCTATAATGTTATCTCCATCAGGAAGATTCCCATATGGGGACTCGGCACTTGTAGGCGACTTGTCGACATGTCGAAATGTTACTTTGGGGAGATGATAATATCCGGCTCGCTTAAGTTCCAGAATTTGATCGGCACTTAAGCCATGCGTGGAAGTCGTTTTAAGTGAAGTCCCGTGCAGAAGGGCGATCCGATCAAGCCAGCTGTCGTCATCATCCTCGGCCCGTTCTCCCGTCCCCAGTCCTCGCCGTGACAAGGCGTCTGGTCCCTGAAAGCGGGTCGCAGGTATGTGGACTAGCTCAAAGTGGAACATCAGAATTCCTTGTATCCATCGGTTTACTGCGGCGTCCGGCTGCAGATCCGGATTATTGAGGAATCCTTTGATGAACTGTGCGTCAACCTCCACCTGGAAGTTACGAACCCCAACGATGTATAGTCTCCACGCACGAAGTGCTCGGTAGAGCCCAAATAGCTCCAGTTTAGGTTGAGAGTACCTGGATTCCCGTTCACTCATAGGCACCGAGCCGTAGCGAGCAGGGCGTCGGGCTCCATTGTCGTCGTTCTGTCCTAAAATCATGCCGGTGGCATCTCGGGATGAATCCACGGAGAGAACCACAGGGTTCTCTGATTCATAATCAATGGGCTTTAGAGCAGGAGCGCTCACTACAAGCTTCTTGACGAAGGCAAAGGCCTCCTGTCGTCGCAAATCCCAGTCAAACTCCACGCTTTTGCGGTAAAGTTCTGTGAGGGGGCGAATGATGGCAGAATAGTTCTGAATCCAGATTCGCACGGTTCCGCAAAGCCCTAGGAATCGGCGTACTTCCTGAGGGGTGGTAAGTGCAGGCCAGTCTAAAATGGCTGAAACTTTCTTTTCATCAGGTACACATCCTTGGGGTGTACACTTTTGTCCCACGATCATGACTTCTGGGCGGCCTATCTGGGTTTTTGTGCCCGAAAAGGTAGCACCGGCGCTATAAGATGGGTGGATGGTTCTTAACTGTTCACCCAGATTGAACTATACCGGTCTCTATATTCAATAGAAGGATCGGGCGTTCAACGGTAGGGTGGTAGTTAGATACCCTTATTCCCGTTGGACGCCCGATATTATACTAGGACAAATATCGTATAAACAAGTAATAAAAGATAGGCCCAGGTGTGGGCCGTATCATTGCATATGTGTTACACCCCTCCCCCCAGGACGAGATTCTCGAGTCCGACGTTTTGGAAAGAAAGAAGAAAAAAAATTCTTGTAGCAATGGATGCTCGGACGTCACGTCTTTGCATCCTCGCTGACTTTTCTTGCGGGGTTCGGGGCGGGCAGCTCGACGCGTGGCGTCACGCTCGCGTCTGGCTCCTCGCCCTCGTTCGATACAGCCGTCAGGGGGGAGTCGGGCAGCGGGATGGTCGCCGCCTCGGTTGGGGCATCCGGCAAGGTGACGTCCTCGGTTTCCGGACGGGGTGCGTCCGCCGTGCCCGTAATCTCTCCCATTTCCGTGTCTTCCATAATCGCGGGCAATTGTCGTTGCCCAGCGGGGAACCGAGGGTAGCTCGTGGCAAAACCTAGGCGGACAGGCCCGTGGTGAATCATGCCCCAGTTCGGGATGGCGGAGTCGGGCCAGCGCGCCACCTCATTGAGGTCAATGGGCGAAGTGCCGAAGTTCTGCATGGTGGGGGTACAATTCCCTCTCGTACGTCGATTCCTCCACGACGTCGCAAACGAGTGCAGCGCGATCGCGTCAGCGCTGCCCACATGGACGCCATGCTGCACAACCCACGCAAATCCCTGCGACCGAGTCAGGTTCGTTCCATCGAACACGTATGGTTCAAGGGGGAGCGAGGCGGCCGGGTAGTTTCCGCGCATTACAAAGCGCTCGAACAGCCCATGCACGGAGAATCCCTCAAGTACTTCGCGCAGGAAGTTCGTCCGATGGATGGACGTGGCATCGGGCTCGGGCCCATCGCGCGGTGGGCAGATGAAGTGCATGAACCGAGCGGCCCGAATGTCGTCCACCAAGGGGGCAGTACCCCGAGGTGTCTCGGTGTCGGGCCACTCGCCGTTTTGCATCCTCACCCCTTTCAGCCATTGCTGCGGCGGTGTAATGCAGACCGCGGTGTAGCTATTGGAGGGTTGTGCGACTTTCCTCTTCAATAACGACGTGCTCGGCCTCTGGGGATTTTATATAGTGTGATTATAGTAGGGAATTCTGGTTTAGACTAATGCCTCGTGAAGTGTGTGTGTGTGTGTGTGTGTGGGGTGCCAAGAGAAGGCTGGAATGTGTGTGTGTGTGGGGGAAGGGCTCCTTGGAAGATGTTTCCAGGTAGCTTTATATCGTTAAATCCGGGCGGTCGGTCGTTGCTTGCGACTCGGAACGTTCCTGGAAATTATATCCGTGATACCGATTTCGTTCTTCTTGTATCGGCCTGTGTTAGCTATTGAATGGTTAGAATGAGAATACTTGTTTCCTTCGTCCTAGAATTCCTATCAGGGTCTCCTAGTCTCCTGGATCCCGTAGCTCTCGCTCGCTATCTCTTCCGCGCTTCTCCCCTGTTGAACGTGCGCTGATTCGATGGCTTGGTAGAACCCGTAGGAGGTACCGCGATAGTCTACGACGACGCCTGAGTCTCGATTATTCGGTGGTGCGGGCGGCGGTTTATCCGTGATGATTTCTGGTACAAATCGCCCTCGTCTTGTCTTCTACACGGCGTGATGCCTGCGAAGGTAGTGTCGATTATGAGGATTTGCTGGCGTTTAGACTTGGGATGCCTGTGATGGGGGCACCTTGCAGAAAGGGGGTATGAGAGTAAAGTGGCCCGGTGAGGGACAAGTGAGAGTGGTCAAATGCGTGAACGAGGACTGAATTACTTGTGGGGGTACAAGTGGGGGAGGGAACGAAGCCCAGTAATTGACTGACTACCTCCTACTTTCGCTTCTCCTTTTATATCCCTCTATCCTTGCCTCGAGGCGCCTCTCGTGCCTGGAAACGCCTTGTAGCACGCGGTGCTGAGGGTTTCTGGGAACAGGTAGCTGCCTGGAAGTTTTGGCCGGACGGTTATTAGGTGATTTGATAGCTGGAGGATTCGTCCGAAGACGGTATTTGATATTTTCCTTGGTTTGCCGAGAGTGCGCCATGTGGAGCGCTTTCCGTCCATTTTGTCCGGGGAAGTATTACGGTATAATTAGGTGCGAGGGCGGGGTGAGGCGCTGCGGGACCGCGTGGAGGCGTCATTCATGGGAAAAACGTGTTTCGTCGCGCAGTAGGGGTGGTGGTAAGTTCGTCCAGGTAGCTTCGGTACGCTGCGATTCGGCTGGTGGGGCTCGGTTTGTAGGTTTCGGGGGAAGTACCGTCTGCGGGATCTCGAGGAGCGAGAAGGAGGGGGACGGCGTCCTGTGCGAGTAGCGAACGTCTGCACCTTGTTTCCGGGGGTGTATAGTGCTTTGCTGAGTGTCTGGACGATTTGTCCTGAATGCGGTATCGAGGAGCAAGAAGGAGGGGGACGGCGTCCTGTGCGAGTAGCGAACGTCTGCACCTTGTTTCCGGGGGTGTATAGTGCTTTGCTGAGCGTGTTCCGGTAAGTGTCTTCTTCAGCTTCGTTTGGAGGGGCCATGAGGCGGTGTGCAGGGCGTAGCACCAACACCAGCCTCACACCTCCTCGGTAGTTTTACTCCTGACCACCCTGGTCAGAAAACCTATAAAAAGGGGAATCCACCAATTCATCCTTCCAAGCGTCCCAAATCCATATCGTCCCAACCCTTCTCACAATGGATCCCAGCACTACCCGTCGCTTCCTTACTTCCAATGTCGAGTGGCCTGCCACGGACAAATTATTCATTCCCCGCGGAGGTTTAACGAACTTCTTGTGCGACAATCTTCGATTCAAGGTTTTCCTTGTTATGACGGCCGTCTTCACTGATGCGTACGCCTTCGACATCGTCCAATCGTTGACAACGGGGGAGCGCCTGGCCATTCGGTTCCGCGTGCGAGACATCGTCCGTCATATGGTGAGAGTCGTTCTTCCCGGACATTATTTCCGCTTTACTCATTTCCCCAGTTTTACGCAGCGCAGATCAGACAGAACGAATTCCGGGTTCACTACGAGAGCGGGGTCGTTCCTTCGGAGGCGGCGTGGATGTTCCATGTAATTCTCGTTCTCCTGATCGTGGTGGGGTTCGAGGGTGAAGAGTTGGCCTTGGTCCCTGCTCCTTCGGTTAACGTGACCACGGAGGCAGCGCTTGCTCAGTCCCAAGCATCGTTCTTCCTGGGGGCAGCGCTCGCCACTTTCGTTTCGAACAAGGAAAACGGTTCCGATGACGCCCAGCTAGACTTCCCTGCGTACGATCGGGCGCGCTGGGTGTCCGGCAATATTCACTACCGTGCTCGCCCTTCCTCCTTCCATCCCATCCCTATTGTCGACACTCTCGCCGATCCCTTCGACTATAATTTGATTCTTTCCCGTATCCACGAGGAGGAGCGGCGAGAAAGGAATCGCAGACAGGCAGAGGCCCGGCCGCCATGTACGCATGCTGGCCACACGCCTATGGAATCTTCGCACGACTGCGGGGAGAAGCCGCATGAAATTGTGTCTTGTCCGGTTCTTCCGACCGTTCATGAGGCCGAGGACGTCGCAGCGGCTGCCGGTATTATCGCAGCACTCGACACGTCTTTCCGGTTCATCAAGAAGATGCCCACCAGGCGCAGTTATCGTGTCCTTGCGTCGCAGTTGTCCGGAGAATCCCTGCCGCCCGACGAATTCTTTGTGAAGGAGGAGGAACGCGCCCTTAGCGAGTGCTCGAGTGGTTCGATGCCTTCCTTGGTGACGCCTTCCGTGACCGGCGGGTCCACCACGGTGTAAGATTCGAGTAGTAGTTGTTCCTGAATAAAATTTCCATCCTGGATATGGCGTATGGGGTGTGTATGAGACCGGAATTTACGCCCGAGGAAGTACATGTAACGACCCTCAAACCGCCGTTCAACCGGGGGTTGTACCGTCTGTATTCATTTCTTTTACTTCTTTAAATCCTTACGAACTTATTTCAGCACGCGCCGTAGGCGCGTGCTGACACGATCTTACTTACTCATGTGATCCGTATGTACTCCGGCCCGACGCCCGAATACATCACTTTTACTGCTCTCTTCGTACCATCATCGGACGCCTCGCAAGCTGCTCTTAACCAGCTTGCTCAGCTTCCGAGTGCTGCGCTGAAGTAAGTTCTAGTCTAGCTGATATTACTAACGAGGTTATCTGTAGCGCCCTACAGTCCCTAGCAGATATCTCGTGGGACTCGAAGTCTTGCTGCCCCAGATTTCTGTCGCAATAGCAAGACTTCGGTGTAGGTTACACCATTCGGCCTCGGTCCCATCGCGCTCCGCATACTCGAAGACGCTCCCTCGCTCGCCAGACGGCTCACTCGGCTGCATCCCACTACAAGTATTTGTAGCGCTCCCGACGAGTCCTACAAAGGTGGACACATTGGGAACGCCGATACCCTGGCCGGCGAATTTGGGTCGCATTCGAGTTCTGCAGAGGCTAACCTTGAGTGGAGAAGGAGGACTCCTCCTCACCTTTCCACTTCGCCTCACAGACCCGGAGCTCACTCAACAGACAGATCGTTTGTAACCAACTCAGCATTTTCAAGTCGCAGGACACCTACGTCTACGTCGTACTCTGCTTCCAAACCACCCTCTGCTCCTCCCTCTCCTTTTTTCCTTTCACCCCACTCCGGTGCCCGTGCCACGCCTTCCTCGCTTAGCTCGGAAACTTCTTCTCTCCGGATCCTCGAGGCAACTGGTTCGCCATCCGCTGATCCTCCTCCGCGCGAACACCGCACAATCTATCAACAGGAGGCATCAGATATGGCTGATGCCAGCCTGTCGAGGCGCACGGAAGAGGAACGGATGGTCGCGTTGGTGCAAGAATACGAGAAAGAGGACGATTCGATGGAGGACGCCGTAGAATCCACGTCACAGGCAGCTTTTATGCTATCTCTAAAAGCGGAATTAGAAGATGCAGACGTGCAGGATCGCGGGACGGACCGACCGACGGGAGTCTCGAGGTATTACTTAACCCCGAAGTTGTTCAAGCGTGTAGACCGGGTTGTGGGGGAATTACAGTATTTTCTTCAGAGAGCAGCGGCTATGGTCGCCGGACGGACCAGGTTCTTTCGAATCGACCCCGAAGATGCGATCGTTCCGATCTTCAGGGGCTGCAATAACTTGAGTCAAATAATTGCGGCCTGGGGCATAATTCGCAAACGTTTGGAGCTAGGTCAACGATTCTTTCAAAAATACGTTAAAGAATTTCAAACCCCTGAAGCCAACATAGAATACTCGCCGGCCTCCACTTCCGTCGAACTGACCGACGACTTGAAGAACTTCGATACTCCGAGCTCGAAGCTAAGGCATATGATCGCCTACTATCCGCACCATAACGAAGGGCGGCTCGACCACAGGGACAGACTGTCCGTGATGACCTCTTCCTGGGAGGAAGTGATCGGCCAGAAGCCCCCGAGCGACAGCGAAGGCGCTCCGAGCTCGTTCACCTTGTCACACGAGTCCGCTTCCATCTCAGACGGAGGAGGGGCGCGCATCGAGAACGAGGAGGAGACGATAAAGTGGGGGAAGAGGAGAGAGCAAGACGAGGCATCGCAAGGGAACTTCCAAGCGCCCAGTTTCGTATTTACTCGAGACCCCGCTACCTCCTATTCAGGAGCCGTGGATATGTCTTCCTCGAGAACGGAAGGAGTCATCCATCCGCCCGGATCCCAAGCCCCGATTGAGCTGACTGAGCCACGGCCATCCCTCGCCCCGATGGCGCCAGCCACGCCCTTCAAGTCAGCAAAGAGCTTTTGGAATAACCTGATCGTCAACAACGAACCACAGCCTCAGAAGGTAGCAGACGAATTTAACGTCATTAAGCATCTGGCTTCGGGGGTGGGTCGATCGGCGCAGGTACAGCTCAACCTGACGGGGGGCGGACTGACACCCGGGGATGTGGCAAAAGGATGGGAAGATCAGACTTGGACGCCCGACAGACGGCCGCGCAGCGCGCCTTTACAGTCGCGTCCATCTAACCCCTTCGAATCGGGCCGAACTCTGCTTCCTCCTCTCGCAGAATCGACGCCCATGCCCGCGTACTACGTTGCGCCAGGTGTAAGACAAGCTAAGGGCGACGCGGTGGAAGTCTCCAACGTCGCCCATGCCAGAGCGTATGCCCCTGCGGCGCAGGAAAGCTCGCCTGGGCGCGGAGGAGCAAACACGCCCACCAGCTCACCACCTCGACCTCCCGCTCCCCCTCCTCCTCCTTCGTCACCGGGAGGAGGGGGTGGAGGCGGTCCAGGAGGAATCGGAGGAGCAGGTGGGGGCGGCAATGGTGGTTCAGGCCACGGTGGAGGGGGAAATCCTAGCGGGCTCCCGGCAGGAGGAGGATTTGGTCATGCTGGACCACCTGGACCGCCAGGGCCGCCAGGGCCACCAGGCCCTCCTGCCCAACTTCCGGCCGCAGCCGGACCATCCTTTTCGCCCAGCGGTTTGCCCGAGCCAACGATCGACGTCAAGCTAAAGCTATCTGATCTGCCCTCCTGGGACGGCAACCACAGCACAGCCGTAAAATACTTCTGGGATGTCTCTCAGAAGGCGAAAATCGGGGGCTCCGTGCCGCAATTGCTCGGCGCCTGGTTGAGCATGAGGTTTGAGGAGGGATCTGCCGTCCAAGTGTGGTATGCCGGGGCACCCGGCGTGCTGCAGACGGAGATGAGAAGGCATTACATCAACTTTCTGCAGGGCCTGAAGGAATTCTACCTCGGCCGCACCTGGCAGCGGAAGATGAACCGGGAATACGAGATGCAGAGGTTCAGGCAGAGGGGGTTCGAGTCCGAAAAGCCTTCAGAGTTTGTAGGGAGACGCATCATGTGGACAAAGATGCTGGTAAGCACAGACGACGGCGGACCAGGGGAGGTGTACCACGCCATGGAAAAAGTGCCCGTGTCGTGGGGACCTATCCTCATCCTACAGAGCGTGGAGTCCACGCTGACGTTGTACAGCCGAACTGTGGAGCATGAGCCCGCGCTGATCGAGGCGGCGCGGAACGAGTATTCCCATTCGCGCGCGTTGACGGCAGAAAACTTGGGGGCGACACTGAAAGCTATGGGCTTTTCCGCTGAGAAGCCTCGGTATACCCCGCGTCAAGCTCACTTCAACGAAGCGGAGGTCGCGCAACCTGAGGGTCAGGGGATGGAAGAAGGAGCGGGGACGATTTCTGGAAACCAGGCGGAGGACGAGATATTCAAACAAGTATACGCTACGCTGAAAGCGAAGCCTCGCCCGCCGCCACCCGGTGGATACCCGTTCCCGAAAAACGACCACGTAGTGACCAAACTGGGTAGACCGCCGCCAGGGCCCTGCAGGCTATGTGGAAGCGATAAACATTGGAACAGGGAATGCCCTAATTACACGCTGTACTCCGAAGGAATGAAGAGGAACGCTAAGCTGGCATCAGTAATCAAGCATTCGGAGGAGGATAACATGTACCAGAGCTTATTCTCCGTTCTCCTTAACCAAACCCTGGCCCAGACGGATCTCGACTATGAGGGGCTCGGAGGCTCGTTTTTTGAGCAGGCCGCCTTGAGGAGTAACCCCCCAAGGTGTAAGACCGCCGAAGAGACAGCTCTCGACACTGCTATCGCAGCTCACCAATCAGAACCAACACAAACCTCGAGAAAGGTAGGAAACTCTCACCCAAGCAAAGGGATACTCGAACAGGACACCGCGAACCAAGAAGAGATACGCAGGCGACGCGAGACTCGAATGGAGGAAGTACCGGATGAGGAGGAACTGGCGTGGAGGAGAGAACCGAAGTCAGGAGGAGCTTTGTTGGAGCCAGCGGTTGAGGAAGAGGAGGCGCGAGCAGAGGAAGTGTCCCCTACTCCGCCAAAGGAGTGGAATAGCAGAAAGAGGGCGCGAGAAGCAAAGAGGTTTGGGATGATGGCGGAGCAGTTCTGGCTCAACGATGGGCGCATGTTCGAGCAAGATGGGAACGTGGACGTGAGCGAGGACGAGAATGATGACTCAGACACGGAGGAGCCTCCGGACGAAACTCGGGAAGCGTTTGCTACGCATACCTACGGGGGGACGCGACGAGAAGAAGGCTTCGCCACGGACAATAAACAAGAGCAAACTTGCCCCCCGAGCCCGCTCGAGCCGGTGCGATTGTACAAGAAGAGAAAATCGAAACCGGGTCGCTCAGCGATGGGAACGTCCGTACTATCAATGCGGGGATCGATTGGAAGTGTCGACGGGCCCGAAATTGACTTGCGGGTAGATACATGCGCGGACATTACTTTAATCTCCCAGGAAGCCTACGAAACGATGCCCAACCGACCCGCCATAAGAGAAGGCGTCTCCATGAAGCTCATTCAGTTGACACACGAGGAGTCCGATATCAAAGGGTACATACCCTTGCCCGTCTTCATAATGACCGAAGAAGGAATCTTGATCGAGGCGGAGGCCGAAGCCTACGTAGTGCCGGGAATGAGTGTCCCAGTTTTGCCGGGAGAAGATTTCCAAACGACCTACGAGATAGCTGTGACCCGCAATGTCGAATCGGGGTCAAAGCTGCACTTCCAAGGTTGGCAGTTCACGGTGAGAGCTCGGAACGTCTCTAGGACAAACGATCTGGGCCGGATTCTCTTCACGAGTCAAGAGTCGAACAAACATGTTCGGGCCAAGCGACATCGCTCCAAGCTGGTTAGGCAGAAGCGGAAGGACGCCAAGTTCGGGGAAGAGAAGATGATAGTTCGCGCAGCGCACGATTACAGGATCCGACCGCACGAATGTCGGTCCATTCTCTTAGAAGGGCATTTCAGCGAAGATAAGGAGTGGCTGGTAGAGAAAAACTTACTGGCAAACACCAACGACTCTTACTTTGCTGTGCCAAACACTCTGATTTCCGCATTGAATCCTTGGCTCCCTGTGACGAATCCCACCGACCAGCCTCGGATGATTCGAAAGGGCGAAGCATTAGGCACGCTGCGCGACCCTGCCGACTTCTTTGACTCGCCCAGTACCCAGGAAAGTCGCGAACAATACCGACGTGCAGCGGAAGCCATGGCGACGATCATCCAAGCGAACTGGAAGCGCGAACAAGAGGAATTAGCTCATCAAGGGCACATAGAGAAAGTGGAAGGCTGCACAAGATGCTTTCCGCCGCCCAGTCCGGCAACCGACCAGGCGGATGGACCAAGTGGACCCCCAACAGACGATGAATCGGACTCTCCACCACCAAAGCCTCCTGATGGAGTGGAGAGGTCGCTTGACAGCGGTGACATTGTCCCTCCGCCATCGGCGCCCCCGGAACGAGACAAATCGGTAGAGGCAGAGGAGTCCGAGGACTATGGACCAAAAACGGCGGCGATGCCAGATCCGGAGACTTACGACTCAGCCAAGCTCCGAGAATTGATAGACGTGGGGTCGTTGCCAGAAGAACTCAAGGAGTGTGCTTGGAGAATGCTTGAGGAAAGGAAGGGCGCATTTGGCTTTGACGGCCGGCTGGGTCACCATCCCGCGAAAGTCCATATACAAACGGTGGACGGCCAAGTCCCGATAGCCGTGCCCATGTACGGTAGCTCGCCGGCGAAACGAATGGTAATCGACGAGCAACTAGACAAGTGGTTCGAGCAGGGCGTGATCGAGCCCTCCATCAGTCCCTGGAGTGCCCCGGTGGTGATTGCTTACCGGAACGGGAAACCTCGATTCTGTGTCGACTATCGGAAGTTAAACGCCGTGACCGTGCCAGATGAGTTCCCGATTCCAAGACAGAGCGAAATCCTGTCTGCGATGTCGGGAGCGCAGGTCTTGTCATCCCTTGACGCGCTAGCAGGGTTCACTCAGCTGGAATTCGAGGAGGAGGATGTAGAGAAGACCGCCTTCCGTACCCATAGGGGGCTATTTCAATTTCGTCGGATGCCATTCGGCTTGAGGAACGGGCCTTCAATCTTTCAGCGGGTGATGCAGGGCATTCTAGCACCTTATCTTTGGATTTTCTGTCTGGTTTACATCGACGATATTGTGATCTTCTCCAAGTCATACGAAGAACACATCCAGCACTTAGATCTGGTGCTGAAAGCCATCGAAGACGCAGGGATAACCCTCAGCCCCAGCAAGTGTCATCTGTTTTACGATTCCATTCTGCTACTTGGTCATAAGGTGTCGAGACTGGGATTGTCGACTCACGAGGAGAAAGTGAAAGCTATTCTGGAGCTGGAACGGCCGACAAAACTATCCCAGCTCCAAGGCTTCTTGGGCATGGTGGTCTATTTCTCAGTGTTCATCCCTTACTATGCCGATATCTGTGGGCCATTGTTTCACTTGCTGCGAAAGGATGCCCGTTGGAACTGGGGAAGGGAGGAGGAGCACGCATTCAGGCAAGCGAAGGATGCCTTGCGGTCTGCTCCGCTGCTAGGCCACCCCATCGAAGGCCTGCCGTATCGTCTGTATACGGACGCTTCGGACGAGGCCGCGGGGTGCGCATTGCAGCAGATCCAGCCGATCGCAGTGAGGGATTTAGAGGGCACCCGGGCTTACAAGCGACTTCAAAAAGCATACGACGCTGGGCTGCCGCCACCTAAATTAACCACGACAATCAGTCAAAAGTTCAACGACTCGCCGGCAGCGGGAGAGTGGGGGCCTACCTTCGACGACACCGTGGTTCACATTGAAAGAGTGATTGCTTATTACTCGCGCCGGTTCAAAGGCGCCGAACAGCGTTATTCCACCACGGAGCGAGAAGCTCTCGCCGCCAAGGAAGGATTGGTTCGTTTCCAGCCCTATATCGAAGGGGAGAAGGTGCTGTTAGTAACGGACCACTCAGCTTTACAGTGGGCTCGCACCTATGAGAACTCGAATCAGCGGCTAGCGGCGTGGGGGGCAGTATTTTCGGCGTACGCTCCAGGATTGGAGATCATTCATCGAGCCGGGAGGATCCATTCGAATGTAGATCCCTTGTCGCGACTGCCACGCGCCCCTCCGGTTCACGTATCGCCCGTCGAGCTGAGAAGCCAGAAGACCATAATCACTGACACCAGTCTTGCCGAAGCACAAGAAGGCCAGCTGGACGGAGAGCCGGCCAGACGAGCAACGTTCATGGCGTGGAGTCTCGAGGATTGTTTGGAAGGAACCCGCTCCGTTTGGGCCACAACAAGAAGTCAAGTCGCGAAAGCAAAGGAAGACGGGACGGAGATTGCCTCGGATCAACATCCCGACGCACCGAACGCAGAGACTCCCGAACTTCCAAGGCAAGTCGGACCCAGCGAAGGTCTAGTGGATACGGGGCATGAATCCGACGACGAAGTGGAAAAACTCAAATCCACGCAGGAATATTGGGGAGCGCATAATCCTCCTCCGAACCTTCACGTCGCCATGGATGAGTCTTACCGCTTGAAGTTCACTTCAGCCTACTTGGGGGACTCTACCTTCGGCAAAATCTGGACTAGCCCGGACTCGGAACTCGACGCTTGGAAGCCCGGAAATCGGTACTTCAAGAACAAAGAGGGATTACTCTTCTTCCGGGACGCGGACTATCAACCGCGTCTCTGCGTGCCGAAGTCGGAGCGGTGGCCTCTCATGCGAGAAATTCACGAGAGTGCAGTCGAAACCGCACACGCAGGGCCAGAGAAGCTATGGATGAAACTGTCGCCCAGATACTACTGGCCTCGGATGAAAGCCGACATTCTGACTTTCACCTTCAGCTGCGACCTCTGCCAGAAAATCAAGAACAGCAACTTCAGTCGATACGGGTATCTCATTCCGAACCCCATCCCTTCTCGGCCCTACGAGTCCATATCAATGGACTTCATCGTCGACCTCCCACTGTCGGATGGATTCAACGCAGTGCTGGTAATCGTATGCCGGTTAACGAAGCACGCTATATTCATTCCTACGACTACGGGGATCGACGCGGAAGGTTTTGCCAAGCTATTCGTTCAATACGTCGTATGCCGGTTCGGGCTGCCCACCAGCATCATCGCCGACAGGGATCCTCGATGGACATCGGATTTCTGGAGAGCGGTGAATAGGTTCCTCAAGACGAAGATGGCCCTTTCGTCCTCTCACCATCCTCAGCACGATGGACAAACGGAGGTCTTAAACAAGCAGCTGGAAGTAATGCTGAGAGCTTACACCGGAGGCGCAAAAGCTACCTGGGCGGAATGGATTCATCTACTGGAATTTGCCTACAACTCGAACCCGCACGCTACAACAAGATGCGCTCCGTACTTCCTCCTGTACGGATTCAATCCGCTATCCCCCAGCGACTTCTTGGCAGGCGGCAAGGCGGAAGGAATGGCGTACGGCACCACGAAAGGGGAGGCTTCGGAATTCCTGGAGACGTTGCAGATGCACCGGGAGAGCGCCAGGCTAGCGGTCGCCAAAGCTCAGCACGAGCAGGCCTCTCAGTACAACAAAGGCAGGCGACCAGTACCGGAGCTGAAGAAAGGCGACCGCGTCCTCATCAACCCCCACTCACTGGAGTGGATGGAGTCTAAGGGAAGCGGTGCCAAACTCTCGCAGCGTTGGATCGGGCCATTCGAGGTCGCTCAGCAAATTAATCCTAAAGTTTACCGACTACGAATGAGCGAGAAATACCCGGGGCTGCCCATATTCAATATCGACCACTTCAAGAAGTATGTGGAATCCCCCGCGGAGATCGGGGAACGCACGACTCTGCCAGAAACGAGGCTGAAGAAGCCTGAGGCAGGGGAATTCGTGGTCGAGAAGATCATAGCACACAAGTTTGACCGCAAGGGCGGCAACATCAAATACTTGGTGCGATGGGAGGAGTATGGCCCCCAATTCGACACCTGGGAGCCCAGATCGCATCTGAGGAATGCCCCTCGAATTCTCGCTCAATATCGGAAGGATCATCATCTCTGAAGCGACAGCGGCGGCGGAGCAAGTGCAAAGAACAAGGCATCGGCATATCGAAAAAAGGACACCCGGACATGCGTCTTTCCAAAGAACAAGGGGAAGACTAAAAGGGGGTAGAGTATCCACACGACTCTGCCGCCAAACTACGCGCGACCTGGGAAATCGACGCGTGGCCGAATACCCCCCATCGGATACGGTTCTCTTATCATCTCTCTCTCATCTTCATCTCTCCTTCCTCTTTTCCCTATCCTCTCTTCACATATCTCTCTATCCATCTTTCCCTTCTCGCAACCCTTTCCTCCTACTGCATCCAAGCTCGTGAAGTCTTGCTAGCCTCAGAAACTCGGAACTAACCTCCTTTTCGCACAGACGGGCGCTGGAATCTCCCTTCGGCGCTTAAGAGAGTGGGCAACGCGAAGATTTCTTGCGGAGCCTCTCTCTAGCGTGGCTCGAGACCCACAGATATCTGGGGTCAAGAGTGGGATGGCCGGGCCTTTTCGTGATCGAGACGCACTGGGGAGGCTGCGTAGAGTATACACGAAGCGTGTGAACCCAGACGACGAGTACTCGCTGATGTGGGTGGGGTTGAATAAAAACTGCGAGGCAATTCCATCAGCTGCGTTAGAGTTGGAAGAAGATTTTCACAACATTCGCCCTGAGGGCGCTGTCGGGGAAAGCGGGCGCTTGCTGAGCTTGGAATGGGCTGACACCCCCGACTGGTACCGCGCGAGCGAACATTATCGCGGCTGGATCCCTCTCGAACGACCGAACGACAATCGCCGCGGCGCATGGGCGCGTCGGACCACCACTAAGATGGAACTCTTGGGGCCTACACATCAAGGGCTGTGGCATCTGGCGGGGCCAGTGAGGGTCATGGTGGAAAGAGACCTCGCTTACTTCTGGTCCCTTCTCGAGGATGTGTGCACGGGAAGTGAGTACGACATCGAGACTCATACGCCACCCTACTTCGACTCCAGCCTGATCAACGCGGGGTACCCGACGGAAGCAGACGCCCAGAAGATGGGAATGGAGGCTCGCCGAGCAGTGCTGTCGATAATGGGACACCTCGCTTGGTGGACGGCATCGGTCCCCGACTGGATGAAGGGACTCTCAGCGACGATAGTGGAGCAAGTGCTCGAATTGCAGCTAGGGACGGACAGGAAGAGGGGATTTCTAATCTCGATACCTCGCGACTGGCGCGAGTTGAATTTCCCTCTACTTCTCCGTCACTCCATTCCCGTGTACTTCGTGTGGGGAATATTCGAAGCTAGGGACCCGAGCTTTAAGCGTCTGGACCCGGATGTCATGACTGCGTACCTGGAAGAGGACGACTCCCACATCGTCGACGGGCTCTGGAAGGACGACTTCCCACCCCTCCTTGGTGACTTCGACCTCGCCATTCGGTACGATCGGTACCTGCAGCTCAAGATCGACCCGTTTGCGTGCCCCTGCCACAACTTGCCCATCATAGACGAGGACTCCGGCCGCTTGGAATACTGGGTGATAGACCATCAGTTCTGGAGACGCCGACTCCTAGGAAATGACGAAAAGGCGGAGGACTTACACGAGCTGTACCACCACATCGTGGTGGAGAGCCGCTCGGAACGCGTCACTCGCGTCATCTTCCACCGTTTTCATCGTAAGCCCGCGAGAGAAGTCTTGATGGGAAACGGCGACTTGCTGGACGAGGAGTTGATCGAGCCGGACACGAGCGTCATTCGCGAGCGCTTCAAGGGCCACTGCGCCCCCCGCTTCGGGCAGAAATTCGACCCAGAAACGGGCGTGGAACGCAAGAAGGCGATCGACGACTCAGACCCTATCGACTTGGTTCACACAGTCGAGGAGGAATTCCTGATGCTTAGCCCTCCTGGCCATCTCGGAGGCCACCTCGTAGGCGGGGGAAACACTTCCGTCCGCGACGATCGAGAGCACGACGCGACACGGTTCGGGAGGGAAGTCGGTCCAAGGGTGACGTCGCCTGACTCTGACCACAGCTCCGAGCGACGCGAATACGACTCGGCTGAGCCCATGGCCCACGAATCGGGATGGCTGCAAGCCATGGCACGCGACGACTGGGGAGCGACAATCGACCACTTCGTCACCGAAAGGAACGGTCGCAGGCCCAATATCCGCACCCGCGCGCGTCACCTAGAAGCTGGGGACGATGAGTTCTTTGCGGACATGAGTCGCGCTGGCACACCTCGACGTTCAGCGTCCCCCGAACCGAGGGGAAGGATTGTTTATCCTATTCGGTCGCGCACCCCACCGCCGTTCCGCGCCAATTCCGTCCGAAAGGACTCGATGGTTGAGCTCGCGAATCGTCGGGCCAGATGGTTGGAGCGGTTCACTACGTGGGGAAGCAAAGCTACGTTCGAAGCTTCCCTGTGGCGTGTCCCGGTTGATCTCGCGTGGAACCCGGACGTGCTGGAGCATGGCTACTTGATCATAAGTGAAAGCTCGGAATTTCGTCTACGGTACCAAATGCTCACGAACCCTGCCATTCGCTTTCCGCGACACCTTCTGGAATTGGCGATGGAGAGAGGAATACAGTTCGCCATCGCCTACAAGCGGACGGACTGCGACCTGTTCCGCCCGACCGAGAGGGATGAGGAGATGTCCCGAATGGTAACGAAAGCTGTCGTCGACGTAAGAGCTAAAGGCCCCCGACTCGAAAGCGCGACGGCTGTGTCGACGGTCTATCGTCAGTATCGCGCAAACCTCGGAAAGATAGGCGACACACCTCAGGCGCGCGCTCTGATAATGAGGGGAGGAGCCGCGAGCTGGATCATGCGAGCGTACATCGGCCTAGGGTTGGTTCGCCGCGTCTTCAAAGGCCCCTCAGTACAAGTCTCAGTACACCACATGGGTGCGAATGACTCCGCCGACGATGATTGCATAGACGTGACCTGGGACGAGGTTTCGGACGGTGACTACGAAGCACTCTTCGGATTCATTCCCGGGACGAGCAGCGAGTCGGACACGTACCTGTATCCGACAGACGACATGCTGGAGGAGTTCTCTGATCACTATTATCGGGAGTGGAACCCATTCTGCGACAAGACTTTCCAGAAGCTCAAGTCAGAATTGGATGACGGGCGGGGCAAATGTCGCACCAAAACCGAATGGAAGCACTACTTCCAGTCGTCCAACCGGGGAACTTTCAAGCCCACGTTCGTGGTCAACCGGGCGTTCATAGACGAAGGGATGGAACGGGTGAAAGGAGCTCTTCAGTGCGAGTCGTGGAACAAAAGGAAGCTGAGCGACATCGCACGTGACATCCCAGCGCAATTTCGCTGGGACTTTTAGGAAAGCAAAGCCCGTAAGGGATTGGGGGGCTCTGTAACGACCCTCAAACCGCCGTTCAACCGGGGGTTGTACCGTCTGTATTCATTTCTTTTACTTCTTTAAATCCTTACGAACTTATTTCAGCACGCGCCGTAGGCGCGTGCTGACACGATCTTACTTACTCATGTGATCCGTATGTACTCCGGCCCGACGCCCGAATACATCACTTTTACTGCTCTCTTCGTACCATCATCGGACGCCTCGCAAGCTGCTCTTAACCAGCTTGCTCAGCTTCCGAGTGCTGCACTGAAGTAAGTTCTAGTCTAGCTGATATTACTAACGAGGTTATCTGTAGCGCCCTACAGTCCCTAGCAGATATCTCGTGGGACTCGAAGTCTTGCTGCCCCAGATTTCTGTCGCAATAGCAAGACTTCGGTGTAGGTTACACCATTCGGCCTCGGTCCCATCGCGCTCCGCATACTCGAAGACGCTCCCTCGCTCGCCAGACGGCTCACTCGGCTGCATCCCACTACAAGTATTTGTAGCGCTCCCGACGAGTCCTACAGTACACGTGAAGGGGCAAGTTGTCCGGGGTGCCTGGATATTTCGTCCGGAGAGTAGTGGCCAAAGATTCCGCTTTGATGAGGATCGCTAGCCCGATAATCGTTGTGGCCATATAAGGAGGCACTTGGTCGATCGTTATTTTTCCCGTCTCACCGCTTAGCGGCATACTCCTCCTTCGATGACCCGCGCCTGGCTTGCCCAGTACCGACACTATTTCGCCAGTCTTCTAATGGAGGAGGCACAGCTCCTGGATCGTTATTATTGCCCGCCCGTACCGCTTGAAGAATTATTCCGGACAAAAATCCGGCCGGCCGTTTATTTCTTGCAAAAGTGCAGCGTCGAGGAGGGCACTTATCGTGGTCCCCTTTGCCGGATTCATCCGTCGGAGAAGGCCCAACTACGTCTTTTAATGATTCGATTGGTCGGGACCGTTGTAAGCTGCCTCCGGTTATTTTTAGCGTTGACCTGGAATTTTTGTCCGAGGCCGAACTTTCGTCGCCCTGTGTGTTTCGTGGCTTATTGTATTTTTATAGCGTGTTCTTGGCAGATCTCGGATCCTCCGTAGAAGCATCCCGCTTCACGCGTCGCTCCCGTTCCGGGAATTATTGTCGCCCGACGAGATCGCTGCCAAGGAAGAGCATTTTCGGATTCCTGGATGTTCCGCAAACATGTTCGTCATAATCCTCTCTCTCTTGAGGCGTCTTGCGGACCCCGATGTGGACGACCAACTGGTGTCTATCATGCGTCCTTGCATTATAGAAATGCACTTGGACGCGATGTCGGATTATCGTGCCGTAGGAGGAGAAACCGAGTATCACGAGTATTGGAAAGACGGCACTCTCCGCCCGTTGTTCCACGAGATCGATCTGATTCCGGAGGACTCGTCCGACTACGTGTGATCGGTGGGTTTCGAATTTATTTGCCCGCATGGTCCCTGCTGATATTTTCCGCCCGATGTGTTCAAGGTTACGGCAGATCCCCTTTTGGGCTCGAGATTGTTGATATGATGGAAGCTGTCGTCCGAATTGGGATAGCCGAGTAGTTAGCTTCGCGGAAGATTCGTCCAGAGGTTGCCGTATATAACAGGGGGAAGTTTTCGAGAAGTGTAGCCCATCCTTGTCTGCCACAACGATAATGTCTTCCTTGTCACCGTCCTTCTGTGATTCCCCTCCTCGTTCCGAGCTTTTCGTTCTCCGGGACGAATTCCTGAACTGCGAGTATCCTTCCATGGAAGAAATCACCGCGTACGCCAAACACCCGTTCATGGCGAAAGTCAGCCACGATATCTTGGAGCCGATGAACCATTATTTATCCTGTATCCGGGAAGATTTCTGCCCGCCCGAGGAGAGCAAGGTGCCTTGGAAGAAGCGCGCCATGAGGTGCCGTATCCGGGATTATCTTGACCACGCGGTAAGTTTCTTGGAAATTCCTTCCGAGTTGTATCTCATCTCCTCGCTTGTTTCCAGGAACGATTATCCGACATGGTGATCGAATATCGTGAGCTTGCCGAGGGGCACCGAATCCCAGTTCCTCGCGTATCTTTTCTGCGGGAAGTTATGCGTGCCGAGTCCGTGTATGGTTTCCAGGGGGATGAAGACATGGTGCTGCGGAGCATCCTCAGGGGTAAACTGGCCTCCCTGCATCGATATTCCGACAAGCTTCGCGAGCGCGCGTACAATCAGATTTACTGGTCGGCAGGTAGGGCCAAGTCCGGAAAGCGTGATGGCTCGAGAGCATATTCCCGGGGGTCTTCTGCGTCGGAGGATGGCGAAATGACGGAGGTATAAATAGTGATACCTCCACCGTTGTATGTTTCTGAAAACCGTTCTTCCCTCCGATTAATCGTGGCCGATGTCGTATTATCCCAACAACTCTCCTCGTTCCGTTTCCCGTCTGGTGGAGATAGGTCCAATGCTCCGCTCCGAGCTTCAGTTCTTCGCGGCCTCAGTGGTCGAGGTGGAGGAATTTTTGGACTCCAAGTACGCCCATCTCCGCTATGTGACCGAACACCTCCGTCCGTTTGGCGCGGTCATCGATGCCTGTATCCCATCTTCTGTTTCTTCGGCCTCAAGTATGCCAGCTGGCCGCGTTGCCGAGCTTGCACCTTTCGTTATGTGTTTTATGGAACGCGCCGTGCGTTCTGACTTTTTCGTTTCTTGGTATTCGGCTCATTCGTCCTTATAGGCCTTGCTGTATTCCATGGCCTTGAAGTACTCGGAAAATAACCTCACATCCCCATTCCTGGACACAAGAGTCCGCTGGTCCATTAACCTCGCCAACAAATTCGATATGTTCGTTGGTCGACCGAATTACGGATTTTCGCCCGACACCCGCGAAGTCTTCGTCGCGCGGATCGCCCTTGCCGGGGAGCTTTCGCACGCCGTGCAAGATCCTAGCTCGATATTGGACGTTCCGTTGTCTGCGGAATATTTGTCCCTGCCTGCCGTTCCGTCCTGGAATCGCGACCGGATCGAGGAGCTGTTAAAACGCGAGCAGATGGATCCGTTTGTCGGGGAGGAGTGCTTTCTCCAGGATCAAATCATGGCCAGCCAAGGGCTAGCGCATGCGATACAGAAGGCGTCGGATTTGGAAATGGAAGGATTGTCCGGGCACCCAAGTGGCCGCTACCGAGTGTAAACGTCTTCTCTTTTGTATATAAATTCGGGGGGGGGCATAGGTTTCGTCTTCTCTGCTATTTGTTGCATAATGGCATAGTTCCTGCTGTATTCATGTTGCTGTTTCTTCGCGTCGCCTTGTTTTCTTCATACCGAGACCTATTGTCTTCCTGGAAGTATCGTCCGAACACGCTTGTTCGTGACCTTCCCCTTGGTGTAATGTTGTGTTTTCGTCATGTGACCGTTCTGGACCATATTTCCAGCGACCTTTCTTGTGCTATATAAGGCGCCTGTGTCCCGTGGTACCTTCCTTCGGTAATTCGCATCCCTCCGCCGCATGATAGGGTATTTCACAGTTCAGCGATCGTCGAAGCGGTTCTCCAAGGCGGAGATAGTGGCCCTCTGGGTTAATCGCGCTCGACACCTGGCGCAACAACTCCATCATACCGTGACGCTCGGCCCCGAGACCGCGGCGCCTGCGTCTCTCGTCGTCGCCATCCGCGAAGGAACTGCCGTGCTTTTAAAGAATATGGTGCTGCTCGGAAAAACCAGCTTGGACCAAGGGGAAAAGGAAAAGGAAAAGTCGGGGGTAGACGCCGAATTCTACGTGCCCGGAGAGGCGACATTGTTGTTTGCCATGGCGGAGCGATTCGTGGACTCGTTTGGATACCTCGGCGACGAATCACCTCTGGAACGCGCCATCCTTTTTGAGAACTTGAACACCCTCCTAACCGCCATGGTTCGATCTCCGGAATATATTTCCTTGAAGGACGACTTTCCCCGATTCGAGTTGTCGGCAGGCGATCGTCGTTGGTATGGGATTTTTCCCTCCTCCAAGGCGTATCAGGTGTCTCTCCAGCATGCCCGGCATATCGACCCGCACAGTTTTGGCGACAAACTTGCACGATACAATCCCCTCTTATCCCACGACGACCACCATAAAATTGCGACTTCTCCTCCTCCGGATATTCCAACTCGACCCAATACTCCGGAAAACAGCATCGTTGTCGTGGATAGGGACGTTGCTCCCGTTAGGTTGGAAACTGGGAAGAAAAGAGCTGCTGAGGATGACGGTCGAGTAATCGATACTCGCCGAGAGCGTGGCCTGGTTCTGGATGGGGATTCCGTCCAACGAGGAGAAGATGCCGTCACCGCCAACGAGTAATTAGGTCGGCGCACAATTTGTCCAGGAAGCCCGACCGATCACGTGGCCGCGATTTTCCCCAAATAAAAGCAAAGGTCGCCTCTAGTTGCTTCCTCCAGATTTACCCGTCGATGAAAATCGCATGTCGGCCAGCCCCGGTCTCGCGCATCTTTTTGCACGGACCCATCCTTCGTCGGTTGTCCCTTCCCGTTCACGAGCTTGATGCCGACCACTGGTCCCCTGTGGAATCATTTCCTGACTTCTTCCAATATCGTCTTCGCCCCTTGGTGTATTTTCTCCATTCCGCGGTGACGCATGGGTTCGAGAAGGAAGTCGACCTGGCGAATTATTCCGCGCCGGAATTATCCGAAATAAGATATTGGTTGACGCGAGTTCTCCTTCATTGCGTGAGTTTTTCCCGCGGAATCCTTTCCGGAAATTTCTTCCCAGCGCTTATTTCTTTTCTGGAAACAGCGTCTGCTAGACATAGCGAAGTCCGCGTATATTATCCAGTTCCTGGATGATTGGGCCCTTCCTTTTCCGGCCGAATTCGAATATCCCGGCGAAAGTGTCGTGATGTTCGAAATCCTCTATAGGATATGTTGCGTCGTAGGCTTCCCAACCTCCGCACACGTTATCGCGCCTTTAAACAGGGAAACCCTCCACGGTGCCATGGTCTTTGCACGCGTGTCCCAGGGAAAGGGGAGCACCACACGGGATTTTTATCCTTTCGACTCTTCTGGTGAATTATCGGACCGGTCGTATTATGACGATGAATACGGCGTCCCAATCCCGGCGATTTTATACGGGAACCAATCGTCCGAAGTTGGCAGCTGTCTCGATGGGTCCATTGGTTGGGATTATCTCTTTGGTGGGGAAGAAGACTTGGGAAAAGATTTGGGGTCGGGAAATATTTCTTGTTTAGTCGAATTTTAGAGAGGTCCATCCTGTGCGCGTCTTGGTCACATGCGCTATTTTTCTTCAATCAAAAGCTCCGCATATTTGCATAATTTGCCACGAGGGTGATCAATCCCCTTGGCCACTGGAAGAATATTTCCTCCTCCGGTGTTGCGTGAATTCCAGCTTCACTTTGTTCGTTGTCGCGTCAACTTCCTGTACTTGCTATACGTTGTTCGGTCTGCGGGCTACGTCCCGAAAATTCCTTCCTGCGATGTCTTCCTTAGTGATAACTTGTTGCTGACTCTTCCATGCGCTCCGCTCGTATTTGTTTTCGAGAAACCGCTGTTTCATGGATCCCGCAAATTTTATCCGTGATGGTTCAAACCGTACCCGAATTTCCATTCGGGTAGATTTACCGAATTGGGCCAGATCTGCGTCTCCGGAGAAGGTTTCCGGGAAGATGATCTTCGCTTCCAGATGGCGCGTCGTAGTCACGTGATTGTCCGATCAGATCTCGGACAGGGGCCTCCTTATAGCACCTAAATCAAAACAAAACGCGATGTCCTCCGCGTTTTCCCTTCCCTCGCCTTGTCCGACGCGTCTTGACGCGCCCGCCGCCTCGTGGCACCCGTGGGACCGAACCCAACCTTATTCCGCTGCGCATCAGTTCTTTTGATTAGAACATACCAATTTAGGTGCGTCCATTCAATTCGTCCCTGGCCTCATTTCTGACTCCATTCCTCATTCTTCTCTCTTCTTCCAACCGCCACGTCCTCATCCTGGCGTCGTCTCTCCTCCTTTTCTTCATCGTCTACCTCGGTGGCCTGTTCCTCATCCTTCTGGGGTTCTATCTTGGTCGCTATTTGTATGGCCCCTGGCCACGGCAAAACTCTCCGTCGTAGCAGCCGCGAGCGCCGCCGCCCTCCGTCGCCGCCCTCTGTTGTCGTCAAAAAGCCCGTGCGTTCTGCAAATTCCGTGGTGAATCGTAAATCTTCGTGAGTGGCCTTTTGTTCCCTCTTCTTCTCGTTGATTCTGACTTTATTTCTCCAGGTTAGCCAACCAGACTTCCTCTGAGGAATCCGCCAGCGAGTCCGCGTCCGAGACGCAAGACTCGTCCTCCTCGCGAGTTTCCTTCGCCGGTCGTCGTGCCGCATCGACATCTTCTGACGATCTTCCATTGTCCCGCGTCGTTTCCAGTCCCATGGGCAAGTCTCGCAGGAAACCGATGTTGATGACGACGATGTTGTTATGGAGGAGGAGGACGTCGGGGAGGCCTCCGCGCCTGAGGTACGAGAGACGAAGAAGGGGAGTAGGGGAAAAAGAAGAAGCCAAGGTGAACTTGAAGCTTGGCGAGCCCCCCTCCAAGGCGCCTTCTAAACCGAAAAAGCTTTCTCAAATCGCCGCCGAGCGGTCGGAGTCGCCTGTCGCGCCCAAGGCTCCACCTGTCGGGGTCAACGCCTCTGAATATATCGTGACCGATCTCGAGGAGTGCGCGGCTGGGGTAGATTTGGAGTGGGCGAAGATTAAATTCCCGGTTTCCTTTGACGATTCCACCGTTCGCCCATACCGTACCGACTACCGACTCCGAGACCAGTTTTTTTTCCAGCACCGTTTTACCGACAACCGACACCGTTACCGACACCGTTTCCCCAGCTCTATTACCCCAGCTCCGTCACCCTGTTCCCCAGATTCTGCTCTGCTTCCTCCGAATTCTTTTTTACTACTTTGGGCTGCAAAATGGACGACGATACACTCAACTATCCGGTCCCTGACGGCCTCGACCCCCTTTTTCGCGCGCAATGTGACACTGCTGGCGACTTTATGCCAGCCTACGAGCGCGCCGTGCTTTTCTCCGCCACGATGGACAGCCAGATGTCGTACCTGTGGCAACAGGCCCTCGAGATCGGATTTCGAGCTGGAGGCAGCGGCGGCTCGCTCGAGCGTGCCCCGTTCGACGACTACTCCTTCGGGCACGACGAGGGTGTCAAGGAGGGCCGCACGAGCGGTTTGCGCGATGGGAAGAAGAAGGACGAAGACGGCAGGCCCAGGGCTTGAAAGAGGGTGAGATTCTTGGGTTTGAGAAAGGCCTGAGCGAGGGGAAGCGACTGGGTTTTGTTGCTGGGAGGGAATTTGAGAGAAGCAAGCTGCAAAGCTGAGTAAACCAATTCCATCCGAACGGACCCTCGTCGACACCGGAACGGACTCACCTCCTACCGAGCTATCCCTGCCCCTCGCTCCCTCGATGTTCAGTTATTCCTCCGTCTGCGTGCAGACAGATGTGCAGTGCGACACTACCATCAGCACCGTACCTCTCGTCTGGGCAGACGAGCCCCTCGATTACGTGTTGTGGGGCAAATCAACCTCCAGCAACTACCTCCCCGAGACTTCTCTGCGCTCCGCTCAGATTTGGTCACCTCGACAACCGTTTGCGACCTTGCGATACCGGCTCATCGCACACAAAATCTTCGCGATACAGCCGCGTTCCCGGACGAGTACAAGGATTCCGCACCCCCCGCGGACTATGTGTGGCCCCGTCTCGTCTTTGTACCGAAAAACTCCCGCGTCGGCCCCCTCCGCAAGTTTGACACCGAATCCGCCTGCGAGTACATGCGCGTCCTCCGCATCGAGCACCCCGACTTCATTCGCTCTCCTGGTTGTACCGACGTTGAGTTGATTTCGCCCATCAGGGGTTCCTTCTCATGGCGCCTGGCTGCGACCTCTTCCCCGGGGGAAAATCCGTCCGCGAAACCCTCTCGCGTTTCAATGGTTTCAATATTGCCTTCCAGTGCATTCGATATCGCGTTCCTCGAATCCTGCCGCCTGGTCCCTTCCCGGAAGATCCTTCCCATCCTTTCTTTCACGATCCCGACGACCCTGAGCCGCTCGAGCCGTCGACAGATACCAAGCCTTATCCATCCTTCGTCGACCAATCTTGTTTTACGATGGCGGAGCGCAGCGCGAAGAAGGCGGAATGGCGGAATCTTTCGTCGGCCCACAATTCGTCGGAGGCGGAGCGCGTTCGCAAGAACGTCGAGAATTACGAGGCCGACCATGGCGCCTGGGAGATACGGGCTTCCATACGCGTCGACAAGGCCCGGGAACGCGAGGGACGCCAAACGCAGGTTATTTCGGAGTACAACCGTCGTCGCGAGCGCGCCCTCAACGACGCCCAGGCTGCGTTTAACACTGCTGGCGCGTATCTTGTCTTCCTCGTCACCGAGGACCTTCGTCGGAACCGCCTTGCCGAAATAAAGGAAACCAGCGTCACCGCCGAGTCCGATCCAGCCTGGCTCCCGCAGCGCTGCCGTGGCTCGACCGTTCTTCATCCCGCGGTAGAGGCGCTTACCGAGGCGGACCTCCCCCGAGCCGTACTTGACGAAGTCCTTGGGCCGAAAGGCTTCAAGGAAGATCTTTCCAAGTACGATTTGTCGACTCTAGTGACGATCCTTCGGGTGATGAAGATCCAGGGGTACGAGATCGGGGAGAAGCGCGCCGAGCAGTATATCGACCTGTACATCGGCCCCCGCAACGAGTACAATCCCGACGAGTGGCACAAGGCCAACCTCCCTTTCGATCTTCACGGGGGTACCGGCCGTCGCGTTCGTGGGTGGTCGGTTGACGCGGAAAGTTCTTCCTATGTTGAGGTTTTGTGCAAGACGAGCTGCTCGCCGCCGCCGTTCCGAGGCGCATGTTCTTCTCTCGCGGTATCGTAAGTTCTATCTTCGTTTATCCATTTTTCCTCGGCTAATTCCCATCTGTCCCAATTAGGGTTGTATAGAATGCCATTTCGGGTTGATTCCTGTATTCGCGTAATGTATGGCGAGAAGGCCGACGGGGCTTGTATCCACTGCCGCGCCAAGAAGACCAAGTGCATTCAGACTCCCGGAAGATATTGTTTCGCGATGTCCGGTAAGTTCTCGTTTCCTGGAAAATTCTTCCGGGCTGACTTTTTCCTTTGTGAAGATCGAATTCTGGCTCTCTTCAACGAGCAGTGGATCCTCTTCGTTGTTTTGGAAGCCCTCCGCGACCAGCATCGTTTCGCCGGTGGCGGGCTCGCCGAGTCGATCCTCAGTCTTCTTTTTCGTTGGATTCAAGCCTCCCGTGGAATGGACGCGTCCGCGCTCGCGCGTCGTTCTTTCTACGACCTTCTCGCGCAGGCGCCGTCTTCCGCCTCTCCTGGGAAACCAGAGTTTGCGATGCCTCCTGGTCTTGCGAAGGCCTTCGAACCGGTGGAAGGTGGAGTCGGGGCCGGCGGCGGGGAAGAAGGGGAAGAAGTCGAGGATGTGGTGGACGTCGAGGTGGCCGTTGGCGCGAAACGGAAGGGGAAACGTCGGGCTTCTAACGAACCCGCAGGTACGTCCTCGGTAGTTTTGCTTTCCAAACCGCCGCCAACGTTTCTTAACCAGGGAATTCCGCCAAGCGTCGCCCTCACCGCGAGACGTCTATGCCCTCCATCGTTATTATGCAGGAGCAGGGGACGGACGCCGCCGATGGTGGGGAACGCGGGGCCCAGACCTCGCCCGTCGAGCCACCTCCATCGTATTCGGGGCACGCCGCCGTGGATTCGTCGCCCCCGCCCGACTCGATGCTGGGTACGAAGTCTTCCCTCTCCCGTGCCTCATCTCCGCGCGTGCGCTCGCCGCCCTCTTCCTCGTTGTCGGGCGCCCTCGGCATATTCGGTCCTGCGAACAAGTTGCTTTGTCCTCCTGACGTTCCTCGCGGCTCCGTCCCGCCCGTCGCCCATCTCCCGCTCGCCGCTGATCGCCTCTTCGATAGTGACACCGTCGTCGCTCCTCCGGAAAATCCTTCCGGCGCGGTCTCAGGTGGCGGCGTCGTTCCTCCTTCCGCGGACGCGATGGATACTGGTTCGTAGGGGTCCTGGTGCTTCGTGGAAGTTTCGTCCGGGCTGCTTTTTCGGATTCCCGCATACTCTTGATTCGTTTCCCTTGAACTCCCCAGCCTTGCTGGGTCGAGCAGAGGTGTACCCGTGTTTGATTCTCGTTGCTGTCGTCTCCGTCGTCGCCCTGTTGGGCCTGTATTGTATTCTGTGTTCGCGTTTTGTTCGTCCTCGGTAGTTTTGCTTATTGCCGCAGCCACCAGTAGTAGTAGTATTGTTTTCTTGATGTTCCAATGAACAACGTCTTGATTCTTCCGTGTGAACCTAAGGGAAAGAGAAGGAAAAAATAAAAGAATTTGTCCAATTTTGCCCTTCGAGTGAATTTCGACGCGTCGCGTCGCGGTCACGTGCGGCTTCAAGGAGCGCGAATTTTCGAGTGAAACTCGAATATTCGCGGTTTCCTTTTAGCGCCTTGCCTAACCAAGCTCCCGTGGCGCAGGGTGCGTTCTTCCACCGAATATTGACCTTCAGAGACACCTTTTCTGGAAGATCTAGGGTTCGATTCCCTACGGGGGCATAGCTGATGTTTTTGATGGACTATTTCTCATTTCCTTTTCTTTGGTAGTCCTAGATTGTGGATCTTTCTCCTTGTGATGTCGCCTCGATGGCGCAGGGTGCGTGTCCTCCCTGATCGTCATTTGTATTTCTTCATCGAGGATCTGGGGTTCGATTCCCCGTCGAGGCCTACTGTTTCACCTTGTCCCTCAGGGACGAGGTGGAATGATCCCCTTTTTCTTTTTCTTTTCTTCTTTGTAGCCGGATAGTTTAGTTGGCCCGCGAGAGCCTTTAGTCCATGTCTTGTATGTCGAGTATTTATTGAAACTCCCTTGTGAGCATCGCCGCGATGGCGCAGTGGTGCGCATCCTCTGAACTTCGCCAATAGGGTATCATTTCTGAGGACCCCGGGGTTCGACTCCCCATCGTGGCATACTGATCCTGCCTCCTCTCCGAGAGGAGGCGGGATCGTACCCTTTTGGTGAAATACCCTTTGGTGAAATGCTCGAAGCCCGTTCTTTATCATAGCCTCAGTGGCACAAGGTGTGCGCCCTCTCCAAGTAGGTGTTGGATTTCTTCTCTGAGGAGCTCTGGGGTTCGATTCCCCACTGAGGCATGGTATTGTCGGATTTCATGTTTTTCGCATCGTGGAGGTTTCGGCTTGTTCTTTTCGTGTCGGGAGATTCTAGCCGGAACACGCGCCTCCTTGGTTTCCCAGACGTTCGGGAATCGGTCGCGCAGGACATGTCCTTGGCCTCCCTGGAAAGTTTTTCCCGACTGGGTTTAAGTGCGCTATTCCGGTTTTCTCCCCGGGAGCCCCTTTCCGGAAGTTTCGTCCAGAGGAGGTTTCCGAGTTATTCTTTCGTTGGTTCATTTCTTCGGGGCGATTTCGGCGAGGGAGACGAAAAAGGGAGTCGAAGTTTTCGGAGGAAAGAATGAAATTGAAGTGAGAGTTTAGGCGAAATTACAGGGTTTTTGGCATAATGGATTCTGGAAGTCCGTGTCTTGCTTCATCCTTTTCTACTTCTTCTTATTCAGGGATCGCTGACTGCCCCTCGAATTGTCTCCTCCCGTTGTCTCCCCATTGCGGTTCCTTTCCTTTCTTGGGTTTGGGTATTTTCGGCTCCACGAAGCTGGTGACAGGAACCCTAATTCGGGATCGTGGGAAATATGGGATTAGTCGGAAGGCGGCGACCGGCGTTTTGGAGACGGCGCCGTTCATTTCCGCGATTACGTATGAACCCTCCGATTTGCGCTGGATGACAACCATGGGCCCCGAATAGCGTGGTTTGGCTTTTCGCGACCACTCGTTTTCAACGGAGGAGTTTCGTAAAAGTACGAGGGAGCCCGAGGGGAAGTCGAAATCCTTGATCTTCTTTTTGTTGTCCTTTTCCCACTGCCTGGCGCTTTTAACCCGGGATTCGTACACCTTGCTTCGCAAGTCGGACAATTCTTCCGGACGTTTCATCAACTGCAGTGCTCGCATCCCGATCAAATCCTCGGTAGAAAGTTGTTCTCCGGAGATTTTGATCATGTATGTGGCTTCAACGATGTCGAAGGGAAATAATGGCTCGACCCCATGAGCAAGGTAGTAGGGGGAGTATCCGGTGGATTTCTGGATGGAGACACGCTCCGCCCAAAAGATGTAGAAAATCCGTTCCGTCCATAGGTCGAGGTTGCCTTCGCAGGCTTTCGAGATGGCTTCCCGCACGTCGTAGTGCCGCCTTTCCACGATGCCGTTGGCCCTGGAATTGTAGCCGGAGATGCGGATATGGTTTATCCCGTACTTCTTTGAGAGCCATTCCACCGCTTTGATCCAAGCCGCTCCGTTGTCTGTGACGATTTCTTCGACGGCGCCCCATCTACACAACACTTCCTCGAAGATGAAGCAACCCAGGGAGTAAGCGTCCTCGTTTTCCAGCATCCGCCATTCGGGCCAACTGCTCAAAGAGCACCGTCCCTGGGCGAGATATCGGTATCCGTTTGCGCGAGGTAGCATCATGGTGTCTCCGTGGAATTTGTGGAAGAGGGGTAGGGGCATGGCGACAATGGGGGGAATGTTTATACGGAGTTTGGACCGGATTTGGCACTCGTGGCACGTCTTTAGAAACCATTTAAGGTCTTTATCCATGACTGGCCACCAAAACCTATCCATTAGGCGCTTCCGGGTAATATAGAATCCCTTGTGTCCCAAGTCGTCGTGGACCTGTCGTAGGACCGACGCTCGTTTCTCGGGAGGCAGCACAAGTTTGTGTTCGTGGTGCTCGTCCCTGCGCCAGAGGCCTTCATCCAAGATGAAGTATTTGCTGGCTTTCCTGGCGAATCGTTCAAATTTAACGTTGTCGTCGGACATTTCCTCCGGCCTCTCGCGTCTCTTCAGGAAAGCCTCTATTTGGACCAGCTGGGCATCGGCTGCGATTGACTTCTCGTCCCGGGGAATTTCGAATTCGATGTCGTCGATGAGTTTCATATATACTCGAACCGGTGGCTGTGTTTCGAGAGCGGGAGTAGGTTGGAATTTCTGTCCGGTTGTTTCTCCGGTCGCGGGCCTTCCGTTTATGAGGAGCTGATGGGCGGGGATAACCTCCATTATCGAAGCTTTCTTCCGCCTTCCCCAATTCATAACCTGGATCGCGAATCCACATGCCCGGTCGATCCATTCATCAACGTCTTCCTCTTGCTCCGGATCTTCGTCCGCCGGTTTCCTTCTGGACAATCCGTCCGGGGTATGGGTTGCTCCTGGCGTATGTTCTAGTTCAAAGTCGAATAGCAAGATGCCCGCTATCCATCGGTTTGCCGCTGCGTTGGGTTGTATGTCGGGATTGTTGAGCATGCCCTTGATGTATTTGGCGTCCACTCGCACGAGGAGGTCTTTGACTCCGACGATGTAAAGTCGGTAGGCTTTCAGGGCTCGGAACAAGCCGTAGAGTTCCAACTTTGCTTGTGAATAACGGGATTCCCGCTCATTCCAGGTGACTGATCCGAATCTGGAAGGATATTCCAGACCATCGGCACCAACTTGTGAGAGGATAAATCCAGCTCCTCGGAAGGAAGAATCTACCGCCATAATCACCCGTCTGCCGCACGCGTAGTCGATTTGCCGTAAAGCCGGCGAGTTGATTAGCAAGTGCTTTAGCCGATCCATCGCGATTTGTTCGGTGCTGCCAAAGATGAATGGGGCATCCTTCCGTAATAGTCTTGTAAGTGGCGTGGCGATCTCGGCGAAATTGTCCATGAAGATCCTCATTAGCCCGAGCGTCCCTAAGAACGCCCGTACGTCCGTAAGATCTTCGCAGGGTGGCCAATCACGGATTTTCTGAACTTTGGACTCGTCCGGAGTCCTTCCTTCGATACTGCACATGTGCCCAACGACTTTTATCTTCGGGACCGCGAAAAAGGACTTTTTCGCGTTGAATGTTCCGCCTGCGTGTCTTATACGTTGGAGAATGCGGTTTACGTTCAAGAGGTGTTCCCAGACAAATCTGCGAATACCCTTGTTTTCGGGGATGGTTTCGAAGTCTCCGTTTTCCAGAAGGTGATACGTAGTCGGTCCTTTGACGGGCGTATCGTCCACAAAGGGTTGCGTAATGTGGGGAATTTCGTCCTGGAGGATAAAGTTTACGTCTCCTTGTTGAATTTGAACGGAGTTCGTATATCCTTGGGGTAACCTGGTAAGCCTGAGAGTTCCGAAGGGTCCTTGAAAAGTCGTAAAGTCCCGGGATGCTATGTCCAGCATTCTGTGATCGAACCCAACGAATAGATCGAACATCCCGTATATGGCGCAACCTCCGAAGGATTCGGCGTAAACTTCCACGATTGGCGGGCAGCCGGCGTCTTTTACGACCACTCCGTTTAGCGGTTGTAGATTGTGGACCAGACGCAGGGCGCCGTTTGATTTAGGTACCACGAACCAATTGGAGCGATACGAGGAGCTCGAGGGTTCGTAAACGCCCGTTCTGACCTTCCCGCGTATTATTTCCACGACCTCGTCTCGTATCCCCGGTGGTATAGGAATGTTACGTTCCTGCCAAGGCGTGTGGGCAAGCACCGGAATTTTGACTGGCTCGAAATAATCTTCCCGGAAGTGTCCTCTCTCCGACTCGTCCCATGCGAAGGCCATTTCGTGATTGCGGATTACTTCATGGACCAGTCTTTCTTCATCATCCCATAGAAACCCGTCGGGGTTTACGTTCATTTCCTCCGCCCTTTGTTTGGTGTATCTTTCTCCTTCTCGGAAGGGTCCAGGCCGAGGATTCAGCACCGGCATGCCCTCCAACGGATCAGACGGGAAGTGCCGAATGACGCGAAATTCTTCCGGCAACGTCGCCGATACCGAATGCACCCTGTCGGCCATCGGCTTGTACTTTTTCTTCGGCTTCTTTTTCTTCTTCGGCTTCTCTTTTTCTTCCTCCGTTACTTCGTTTATGAAAGCGTGCGCTTTTTCGTCGTAAGTGTAGACCTGCGCCAGACAATACCCCAGGTACCGGGGCGAGATCTCCCACTGAATCGTTTGGTCATGAATAAAAACTCGTTTGCAGTCGGCTGTATTAGTGCCTATGGGGGAATATAGAAGCATAGGAGATGTGAATCGATGGAATGATAGTTCTGGGATCTTGTTTTCTCTTCCTGGAACTTCTGTCCAGGAGCGCCTTTTCTCACTAATCCGCCAGAAATTTGTCGATACCGTAGGTTTTCTTGGAGGGCTCGGCACCGGACTGCCCTCCCTCATGGAAAAACCATATCGTAATCCTCGTCCTCGACGTTGACGACGAAAGGCAAGGTTTCCGCGAGGGGTTCGGTGAAGCTGACCGACTTCGGAGGTTTTATCCGGGTAGCCACGGTTTGAACATTCCCCGTATTTGGGCAAGTTAACGTGAGCTCCTGCGAACCGTCTGTATAATCCTTGGTGTGGCATTCGGTAAATCGGAAGAAGGGCCTGCCGACCAAAATGTCGAATGGCGCGCCGTCTACCACATGGACCTGAAGGTGGAGATCTATTCCGCCAAGAGAAAATTTGAGGTTCTCTACCACCCCTGCCGTTACCGATTGATTCGAGTCGGCGGATTCCATCGTTAAGGTCTTTTCCGGGGAAAGGGAGACTCCCAGGCTTTGCCAGACGTTACGATTCATCGCCACAATTTCCGACCCTTGGTCGAGCGTGCAGGTAATTTTGTGCGTGTCGTTTACTAGCATGTCGATCACCCTTAGCGAGTCTATTGGGGATGCTGTCAAAAGAAAGGTATTGAACGTTCTTCCTTGGGAGTAGGAAAGCGTTAAAGCCTCTTTTTCCTCGAACATCCCAGATTCAACCGTGGGAAGACGTCGGGTAACGGTGTTCTCCTTATAGAACCTCCGGATGTCCGGTGAAATGGCCAATAATTCCTCGTTACTGATAGTGACCTGCGAACCCAAGGTTCGCTGAATCACTTTTTGAATCAGCTCCGGGTTTTCAATAGGCGCTTGGTATTTGAACGCGGGTTGCGGAGGAATCGTCCGGTCAGAGACTGCTGGCGGAAGCGGCCTAGGCGGGTTAGCTGCGGTTGGTCTGGGTCCGCCGGCTGGCGCCTGGTTTGTCTTCATGGCCGATTTCGGTGGCGGACCTTTCTTGACGATTTCCTCCGGCTTCCCCTTCGGTTTGGTCTGCGATTGCGCCCATACCCGAGTTTCGTCTCCGGACATATCTTCCGCCACCAAGGAGAGGCGCCCAAACGACAGGGTTTCAGCCTGCTGGCAGGTGGTATATGACATAGCCGCTACCGTGTGCGGCGGCTGATCTCTCTCGAAGGTTTGTGGCTGCTGGGCCCTCTGAGGCGGAGGCGGAGGAGGATTGTGGTTATTCCAGGACTCGATTTTCTCCATCAGGTTCCTGCCGGGCGTTCCTCGCGGAATAAATTGCCCGTTAGGTAGGACTATCTTGTTGTCCACGTTCCTGAAGCATTTTCCGTTTCGGATGAATTCGGTAACTACCGGGCATTCTCTCAGGAAATGCCCTTGAGTAGAACAAAACCCGCATTCTCCAGGCGGGAACATGCTGCCTCCTTGAATTCCGTTGTTCGGCCACTGCTGTCGCGGACCGTACCCTTGGCCTTGTGGGTATCCGTTGTTACGTGGGTGGTACCCAGCGTCCCTCGGGGGATATCCTCCGTTCGGCTGATGGTACCCTTCGTTCCTCTGAGGGTACCCGTTATCTCTTCCACCATAGGGCCCGTTATACTGTCCTCCCTGCCTATCAGGGGGTGGGTAAGCCGGCTGCGGGGGAGGCGCGTTTTCTAGTGCCGTAGCTTGGAAAACAGGATAAGCTGGTCTTGCTGGAATAACGTTTCTCTGGTGTACTGCGGCCGTGAGGGACTGCATGTCCACGCGGTACTGTTGATTGAACTTGGCCATGGTATCATTGAGCTCTACGATCTCCTTCTTTATCGTGACTGTCTCCAAGGGATCGTCGGCGAACTTTGGTCCATCCAGGATATATTCTCCGGCTTCCACCATGTCGATTATTTTGAATGGAACGTCGCTGACGTGATTGGGTTGAGTTATCTGGAGTCGCCGATAAACTTTTCCGCGGAAGTCCTCATTGATTCCCTTGGGGAATTCCCGTCGGGTTTCTAGTTCCGTCAACTTTCCCTCCTTGATGAGGTGATTGCCGATAGTTTGGAACCGACGATGGTATTCGGACAAATCTTCCTTCGAGGTTATTTTCTTCGACGCTCGTGCAGTAACGAACTTGTCCAAGTCGTTTATGGTGAACATTTTGTGGCCGTCCGCTCCGGGATATAATTTCTCCACCTCCTTCTTGAAGGCGTCCCAGGTGGACCCGTCTTTGGCGCACCCTGTCCAGAGTAGTTCATCGTCATATTCGATATATCGGCACGCCGCCTTTATCTTGTCTTTATCCGTGGTTCTTTCACAGGACTCGGTTACTTCTTCGACGTCCTCCCAGTACCGTTTAAGGTTTTTCGCCGTTCCATCGAAGGAAGGCGCTCCTCGGGCAGTTCGTCCGGGTAACATTTTTGCCATGGTTTCTTCGGGGATAACTTCGGGTGTTTGCGAAGTTGTTAAGTTCGATTCGGTCGAGATTGTGATCGAGGATTCGGAAGTGATGGGAAGTGAGTCGGGTATCGTTTCCGGGGATAGAGACGTTGGTTCGGGGTTAGGGGAGGAATGTGCTGAAGTCAAGGGGGAGTCGCTGACGTCTGGCTCCTGTACGATCGGAGTGAGGGTGCTCGTGGAAGCAGCTGCTGTTGGATCGTTCTGTGCGAGAGTGATCTCTTGGAATATATTCCTGCTGTTCGAATTCCTGGTTTTCCGGGGAGGCGTTTTGGATAACGCGCTCTGCCTGGCAGCGTCTAGGTTCCGTTTCCTTCTAAAATCCACGATAAAAACCCCCTGCGGTGGTCACCAGTTGTAATGCAGACCGCGGTGTAGCTATTGGAGGGTTGTGCGACTTTCCTCTTCAATAACGACGTGCTCGGCCTCTGGGGATTTTATATAGTGTGATTATAGTAGGGAATTCTGGTTTAGACTAATGCCTCGTGAAGTGTGTGTGTGTGTGTGTGTGGGGTGCCAAGAGAAGGCTGGATTGTGTGTGTGTGTGGGGGAAGGGCTCCTTGGAAGATGTTTCCAGGTAGCTCTATATCGTTAAATCCGGGCGGTCGGTCGTTGCTTGCGACTCGGAACGTTCCTGGAAATTATATCCGTGATACCGATTTCGTTCTTCTTGTATCGGCCTGTGTTAGCTATTGAATGGTTAGAATGAGAATACTTGTTTCCTTCGTCCTAGAATTCCTATCAGGGTCTCCTAGTCTCCTGGATCCCGTAGCTCTCGCTCGCTATCTCTTCCGCGCTTCTCCCCTGTTGAACGTGCGCTGATTCGATGGCTTGGTAGAACCCGTAGGAGGTACCGCGATAGTCTACGACGACGCCTGAGTCTCGATTATTCGGTGGTGCGGGCGGCGGTTTATCCGTGATGATTTCTGGTACAAATCGCCCTCGTCTTGTCTTCTACACGGCGTGATGCCTGCGAAGGTAGTGTCGATTATGAGGATTTGCTGGCGTTTAGACTTGGGATGCCTGTGATGGGGGCACCTTGCAGAAAGGGGGTATGAGAGTAAAGTGGCCCGGTGAGGGACAAGTGAGAGTGGTCAAATGCGTGAACGAGGACTGAATTACTTGTGGGGGTACAAGTGGGGGAGGGAACGAAGCCCAGTAATTGACTGACTACCTCCTACTTTCGCTTCTCCTTTTATATCCCTCTATCCTTGCCTCGAGGCGCCTCTCGTGCCTGGAAACGCCTTGTAGCACGCGGTGCTGAGGGTTTCTGGGAACAGGTAGCTGCCTGGAAGTTTTGGCCGGACGGTTATTAGGTGATTTGATAGCTGGAGGATTCGTCCGAAGACGGTATTTGATATTTTCCTTGGTTTGCCGAGAGTGCGCCATGTGGAGCGCTTTCCGTCCATTTTGTCCGGGGAAGTATTACGGTATAATTAGGTGCGAGGGCGGGGTGAGGCGCTGCGGGACCGCGTGGAGGCGTCATTCATGGGAAAAACGTGTTTCGTCGCGCAGTAGGGGTGGTGGTAAGTTCGTCCAGGTAGCTTCGGTACGCTGCGATTCGGCTGGTGGGGCTCGGTTTGTAGGTTTCGGGGGAAGTACCGTCTGCGGGATCTCGAGGAGCGAGAAGGAGGGGGACGGCGTCCTGTGCGAGTAGCGAACGTCTGCACCTTGTTTCCGGGGGTGTATAGTGCTTTGCTGAGTGTCTGGACGATTTGTCCTGAATGCGGTATCGAGGAGCGAGAAGGAGGGGGACGGCGTCCTGTGCGAGTAGCGAACGTCTGCACCTTGTTTCCGGGGGTGTATAGTGCTTTGCTGAGCGTGTTCCGGTAAGTGTCTTCTTCAGCTTCGTTTGGAGGGGCCATGAGGCGGTGTGCAGGGCGTAGCACCAACACCAGCCTCACACCTCCTCGGTAGTTTTACTCCTGACCACCCTGGTCAGAAAACCTATAAAAAGGGGAATCCACCAATTCATCCTTCCAAGCGTCCCAAATCCATATCGTCCCAACCCTTCTCACAATGGATCCCAGCACTACCCGTCGCTTCCTTACTTCCAATGTCGAGTGGCCTGCCACGGACAAATTATTCATTCCCCGCGGAGGTTTAACGAACTTCTTGTGCGACAATCTTCGATTCAAGGTTTTCCTTGTTATGACGGCCGTCTTCACTGATGCGTACGCCTTCGACACCGTCCAATCGTTGACAACGGGGGAGCGCCTGGCCATTCGGTTCCGCGTGCGAGACATCGTCCGTCATATGGTGAAGTTTGCTCGCGGGCCCGGAATTTTTTCAGTTCCTTCTCCTCCTCCTCGCTGTCCGTCGTACCTCCGTAGTCGCTTTCATCGCTACCGACCGCTGCGGTGGGCAAGATCGGTTGACCACGATCATCTAGCGCCGCAATGTCGACATTGGGGATCGCGGATGCGGGTGCGGGCCCTGCAGAGGCGGGCGCAGGTCTGGATCGAGCTGCCCGGTCCCGCAGGGCCTGCTCCCATGCGCGATCTCGCGCCTCCTGCGACTGGGCGCGGTGGTCGTCCCGGTGTGAGCCACTGCTCAGCGAGTTAACGTACTCGTTCCGCATATCGCCTCTGGGCCGGCCTTCAGTGCGGCGGCCCATGTCGTGATGAGGGGGCGCGTCGTGGCGCATCTCAGGATCGTGGCGGGGGGATTGTCCTCCTCGACGATACGAGTCGTCGTATCGCCCCTCGCCGCGGCGGTACGGTGCCCCCGAGTCCGAATGGACCATCTGGTCCCTATATCGCATAGTGCTCGCCATCGGGCCGGTGTAGCCTTGGTACGAGGGTACGGCGTACGACGGGGGATCGCGATCATCGGATCGCGCGACATAGTTCGTCCCTCCGATACGGCTGGACTGCGACGCGGCGAAGGCATTGGCACGGCCAGCGGGAGACGGGAACGTATTCCCCCGTGTGGTAGGCGCGGTGGCGCCCGCGTACGAGGGGGGCGCAGCACTTGCGTTTTGGGGCGGAGGTGGGCCCGAAGCGGGCCCTACTGCTCCTGGTCGTGGTGTTCTGACGGTTTCCCCTTCTTCGGGGTAGTCGTCGATGTTGTTCAAGTCGTCGGGGGGTGGCTCGAGCCACGACGGTGCATCGATGGATGGGACCCAAGTCCTGTCGGACTTGGGTCCTTTCCAGAAGCTGCTGGTCGGGTGGCGCCAGTACCACGCCCTCTTGCGCGGGGACTGCACCCAGATCTTGGGGTCGCGGGTCGGTTGCTGCGCTTGGGACATGGCGGTGAGAAAAGAGATTGGAAATGCCCGTATTTGCCTGCGGCTCTGATCGCAAACAACGGGCTCACGTGCGGGTGGACTTGGGCAATTTCTGCCACTTGTCGACCCCGTGAGCCTCGTAGTAGTCGTCGAGCGCGGTTAGGTCATTGAGGGCGGCTGGCGACTCCCAAGTGTGGTCGCCGGCGGTCCATCTGACCCAGAATTCCACGCGTCGGCCGATCCAACGGTGTTTTTCGATCTCGTCCACGAACCATTCCTGGTCGTCGGGCATCCCAAAGTCGTAGAAGCGCTGGGCTTCGCGGCTAGGGAAGATTGTCTCATCGTTGGCTTCGTGCGGGCGCAGTAGCGCCCCGTGGAATGTCGGGTGAATTTTCCGCGCCGCCAGCTCCGCTGAAAGTTCCAGCGTATAGGTCGAAGTAGCGGGCTGGGCCTTTATAATCTTATAAGGCCCAATGAACTTTGGTGCCAGCTTTCGGGCCCGCCCCTTCGGGAGATTCAGGTTCTTCGTGGATAGATAAACCGAGTCTCCCTCCTCGTAGGGGACCTCTTCTCGTCGTCCCTTATTCGCGTGATAAGTCGTTCGCACCCGGGCCTCGATAATGTTATCGTGCGCGAGTGCAATGTTCGCCAGGGCTTTGTTCACGAAGTCCCGTACGCCCGGGTATTCGGTAGCCTCCAGGTCTACGCCGCCCATGCGAGGCACATATCCATAGTTCAGCTCGAAGGGGGCGAACCCAGTCGAAGCGCTGATGCTCGAGTTTATGGCGAACTCGATCATCGGGATCAGGTAGACCCAGTCGCGCTGCCACTGGGTGCAAGGCACCATTTCCGGGCCCCGGAAAAGGGACGGAAAGTGGATGGAAATACATATTTTCCTGCTTATTTCCGTCTTATTTCCGGGGACCGGAAATAACATATTTCCGCATTATTTCCTGAAAATTTCCGGACTATTTCCGGGGTCCGGAAAGTTTGAATTTCCTGAGTCCGGAAATCTTGAAAGCCAAACAAAGAAACCTTCCATTAAAGGAAATAAGCAAACCTTCCAAAACCAGTAATAGTTAGTGCAGCTTTTGTCAATGTTAAAGGTGATACCAACCAGTGCAGAAAATCAGCTCATACAAGTACACCATAACAAAGCAGGTGTTGAGGTAAGTATCCATTGAAATTTCTAATCTCACACTGAAGTAGTAGAGCTTATTTGCAGTTTTTTTTTGGCCATTTTGCCCAATCACTCATTAGCTGCTCCATAGCTCTCAACCAATGAGCATACAAGCAACGATTCCGTTGGAGTTTGCAAATAAGCTTTAGTGTGTCTACATTTTTCTTTCTGCATAGGATGTTGTGATACAAGCAAATATGTAAAGCTATTGGTTCTCAATCTCACACATAGATGTTGCAGAACAAGAAAAGATAAAACAAGTCCCAAAGATCTACCACAAATCTACCACTATACACTTGAAAAAAGAAAAAAGAGCTTGTTGAGAGAATTGAACCAGAGACCTTGGCAAAGAATCACGTGCGTGGCGAACTTGTTCGCCACGCACCTGATCTATTTTCAATTTGGACTCAGATTTTGTGAGCACAGATTTACTGCGCACAAATTTCAAGTGCAAATGAGGGATCATGTGGACTCATTGTCTTTCAGTCATTGAACTTCATTTTAGAGCATTGTAATGCAATTACAAGACATTGCTGTCAAGAAGGGCAAAGGGATGAAAAAAAAAGCAGAAGAAAAGACAGGAAAAAAAAAAAACCAAAAAAGTCACATGATCACCGGCCCGGAGCTTCTGTCGAATGAAAACTTGATTTGACAGAAGCTCCGGGAAGCTCCGGACCGTGATCACATGACCATTCCCGGGTTCAATCCCTTCAGGTGTCATTCTTTTATTAGTGGCAAAAGCCTTCATCACTGTCTTTTTGCTTTTGACATCACTGGCAGGAAGAACAGTGTTCCTCTTTCATTCATGGGTTGAAAGACAGATTATATCAGTTTGAAGTCCACTTGTACAGGCCACTTCAAGTTCTCTGGTACATGATGGATCTTAAAAAGCTGACTGTACTATCAATCACCCACCTGTGCAAAGGCGACCTTGATGACGACTTTTTGGTCGCACTTCTTGTCAAGTGATGCTCCACATCAACAGTCAGTAAAACGGCCACTCAAATATGCTGATCCCAAATTTTCAAGGGTTCGGAGTCGGATTGAAGCTGCAGGGAGGTTGCTGATGCCAGCGATCAAAAGCATCCACCTGTGCAAAATAAATTATTGAATCGTAGCGTGCTCGATTTTTGTCCGTTCCCTCCAAAATTAAGGACCAGTAGATTCACAGGAAGCAGGAGTGTGCTACTGCAACTTAGTTTGAATTTATCAAAGCAGTATTCATATCGCAAAATGATTCAACTTTCTTTGGCGGAGATGGGTGATCGATAGTAAAGGAAGAGAGCTATTAGCCTAGAGATGAGAAGCAATTGACCAAAGGAAGACTTAGAGGTGTTGCTAAACATCCACCATCTCATTGTTTATAGTCAATTTGAAAGACAGTGACATGGTGTATCAACAACTTCCTATACTGGTGATTTATTATTACTATAAATGGGTTGAAAATCCCAGTAGGTAGGGTCAGATGACCAGAGATCAACAATTTTATTTCCTTATTTAGAATGTTTGGTTACTGATTTCCGGATGATTTCCGGCCCCCGGAAATTCAAACTTTCCGGACCCCGGAAATAGTCAGGAATTTTTCAGGAAATAATGCGGAAATACATTATTTCCGGGCTCCGGAAATAAGGTGCAATTAAGCAGGGAAATATGTATTTCCTTACACTTTCCGCCCCTTTTCCGGGGCCCGGAAATGATGCCTTGCACCCAGTGTGCGTAGGGTCCACCATTGATCGTAGGATTTGTGTGACGTTCCGGATGGCCCGCTCGGATGCGCCGTCCGTTTGCGGGTGGAACGAGGTGGACATGAGGAGTTTAGACCCCGTAAGTCGGTGGAGCTCGCGCCAGAATTTCGATGTGAATTTCGCGTCGCGGTCGGATACTATGGACGATGGTACCCCGTGCAGGCGTACGATGTCCCGCACAAACAACCAGGCTACATCCGAGGATGTATCGGTTACGTTCATCGGAATCAGCGCCACCATGCTCGTGAGTCTGCAAATCACGACGAGCATGTAGTTGTATCCGAGGCAGCTAGGAAACGGCCCCACGAATTCCATTCCGATTGAATCCCAAGGATGTCGAGGGATGGGCATGGAGTGCAGTAGCCCAGCGGGCGCTTGGTTAATGGTCTTAGCCATAGCGCAAGCGCCACAGCTGGAGCAGAACGACGCGACCTCCAGGCCCATTTTGGGCCACCAGTACCAGCGTCGTACATACTCTGACGTCCTGAGTTCTCCTAGATGCCCTAACGTCGAATGGGCCTGGTCAATTACTATCTCGGTGAGGGCTCGCTTATGGTGAAGCTTTACGCCCCGGGGGATGGCCAGGCATCTCTGTCCGGCCACATTCCGGGCGTAAATCAGCCCGTCTATCATCGAGAATTGTCGGTAGGCCATTGGGTTGAGGGCCACCTTGGATAGTACTGTGTCCTTTTCGTAGCCCTCCTTCACTGCCTTGAGGAATGCCTTATCTCCCTCAACCCTCGGCCGGAGAGGGTCTAAGGATTTCAGGGATTCCTCGAGCGAGATCGCAGATATGTCGAATCCCCGAGCCTTCATGGTCTCCGCGTGCTGTTCCAATTCTTTGGCCTCAGTTACGCGTGCCTCGACGGGCTCGGTTACTCGTCTTGCGAGTAACGCGATGCTCGTGGCTCTCAGCTCCTCCTCCCGTAGTCGAGTCATGTACTCCAGGTTCGGGTCGAGCCGGGAGTCAGCGTTAACGAAATCTTCTTCCTCGTAATGGTCGTCGGCAGTATCGTTTTCGTAGTATCTTGATAAGCAGTCGGCGACCTTGTTTTGGACACCCTCCACATGCATGACTTCGAAGTCGAAGCGGGATAAATATTCGTCCCATCGAATGAGACGTCCATTCATCCCGCTCCTGGCTGCCGTTTTCACGGCTAGGAGGGCTTTGTGGTCGGAAGCGATCATGATTTTTCGTCCAATGAGTTTATCTTCCCATTTTAATAGGGACTCGATAACTGCCAGGGCCTCTTGCTCATACGTCTTGTATGATCGTTGGGCCCCAGTAAACTTCTTGGACAGGAACCCCGCCGGTCGACAGGTCTTCCAATCTGGTCCCTGACCGTATAAAGCTCCTACGCCCACTACAGAAGCGTCACACACGATCCAGATGGGATCGGGGTTCTTCATGTCAATGGGGCGGAGTATCGGCGTCTTCCGTACGATTGCCTTGATACGGTCCAAGCAGAGTTGGTGAAAAGGGCGCCAGGAGAATGACTGCCCGCCTCTGCATATGGATTCCAGGGGCGAAGTGAAGTGGGAAACGTCCGGTAGGAAGTGCGCCAGGTATTGTATGAGTCCGAGTAGTCTCTGGACCTCATTCAACGACCGCGGTGAGCGCCATTCTAGGACTTTGGAAGTCTTGTCCATGTCCACATGTAATCCTCGGTCATCTATACGATGTCCAAGACAGTCCATGTCTTTGGAATAAATGTCGCACTTTTTCTTGCTGAGGAATAGTTTCTGCTCCCGGAGCCGCGAGAACACCAGTTCTAGGTGTCGCTCGTGCTCCTCCACAGTGTCGGAGAATATGAATATGTCGTCCAAGTACACATGTATGTAATCGCCAATGACGTCCCGAAATATCCAGGTCATCAATCGCTGGAATGTAGCGGGCGCGTTGCAATCGCCCTGCTGCATCACGCGCGATATGGCGGTTCCAAATGGGGTGGAGAAGGCGGTCTTCCAGATGTCCCTGTCGATAATCCTGACCTGTTCGTAGGCATCGGACATGTCGATCTTGGTGCGATGCTTCGCGCGAGCGACGTCCATGCGTATCGAATCTTGGTCGGGAAACGGGGTGACATCCTTCACCGTATTGTCATTCCGCTGCCGTGCATCCACGACGGTACGGAGCTTAAGGTCCTTCTTCGGTATGCACAGCAAGGGGGCGGCCTGGGGCACGGGAGTCATCTCCCACCAGCCCGCCTCAGTGTAGCGCTGGATCTTGGCCCGCAATTCGGGCCTAAGGGATTCTGGACACCTTGGTAGATGGAAGTTGTACTGGGCGCCCTCGTCGATTAGGTTAATCTCGTGGTTTATTTCCCGGAGAGGGGGGAGGTCTAAGGGGATAGGGCCCATGAGATCCGCACAAACGTCGAACCAGCGGGCCCTTAATTCCCCGAGTCGCTTTGGCGAGTCGTCTTCTCCTCCTTCTCGGTTCTGCTCAAGTACACGAGCGCTCCTCATTTGAAGGATGTGCGTCGCCTCCTCCATGGCTTCCTCACATAGTCCGTGTGGGTCATCGTCCCCCATAGCCGATACTTGGCTTTGGGAGGAGGGGAGGGAGACACGATCTCTCGCGAATAGCCCAGGCATCGACTTTGAATGTCGGCGGGCTGAGTCTTCGAGAAAAGCGTCAAGAGGACGGTCGAGAATGCCGAACGATATTGTCGTAAGGTATTCTTCTTCCGCCTCGTCATCTTCCTCGTCGTAGTCCCCCTTCTCGCCCGGATGTAGCACGTCGCTGAACATCAACATGGGCGCGATAGGCGGACTCGTGTCGTCGCATTCAGATTCAAGCATCAGGATCATAGGATGGTCCCATGGTAGGCTGGGAATTGGGGCTTGTTGGTAGCCCTCGTCTTCTATCTCTTCTACTGTGGGCCGGCGGGAGTTAACGGTTAAATGGTGGGGACTCGAGAGTCCCTCATTGTATTCATCCTCTCGTACAAGTACCCAAGGGTGTCCCTTGGGAAGTGTAGGTAGTGGGGTATGCAACGTATCCTCGTCGGCCACCTCCTCAATCGTGGGTGGCGGGCAGTGCTTTCGGTCACTGCCCAGCGCTTTTCTTCCGAGTCAGATGCCGGTAGTCTTCGTATAAGTCTTGGGTTTCCGAGTGTCGATCAGCGAGGCCTCCTCAAGCCTTAAGGACATGGCCGTTGGCGAACCGGATTTCCCGTTTGCCAAAGTCCAAGACGACGTGGTGCTTGTTCATCAGGGGCGTCCCAACGACTACATCGTAGCGGTCGAGGTGAACCTGATCGAAGTACCGCCATCCCTTGATGCCTCCAAACTCCACGGGTACGCGGGTGCCATAGCTGATTTTCGATCGGCTCCCCACGCATCCCAGTTGGAGTACAACTTGGTCAGTTAAAGGGATGCGTACACCCTTAATGGCGTTGGTAAATTCGGGTGTCATGGAGTCGGTGTTGCTCCCGGAGTCGAATAAAGCATAGGCCATAGTATTCCCAATTTTGATCAGGGCCGAGAGACAAGCTATCCCTTTGCTGGGGCGGGTAGGCTGGTCCATTAGCCCGATGGCCCCGTCCGTAGTCGGAGGGGGAAGGGATCGGGGCCGTCGTATCGTGGCCACATGCTCGACTCTCAGCGCAAGCATCTGCCGCCGGTATCCAGGCCACGCGCGGTCGTCGTCGTCCTCTGGGTCCAGCGATGCCAGACCCTCGTGGTAGACAAGGCCAGGGAACAAAGTGGGAACGCGATCCGGGAAGCCGTTGATATCACGAATGATTTCACCAGCCCCGTTTCGCTCCTCCCGAGCCTCTCCTGTAATCCAGTCACGAACTTCGCCTGGAGTAACGTGTGCCTCGCGAGCCCTTTCCAGTATGGCCTCCCTCAACGCCGCCTGATGCTCATCCTGGAACATCGGGTGGCGAGGGTGGAATGGCGGGAGTGGGGAGTTCACCACGCTGAGGTTCCCGTCCGCGTCCACGTACGTAGTGATACGCTCAGCGTCCCGTGAGGTATTGACCACGACAGAGCGCAGTACTACTTCTGGGTAGGTGCTGGCAGGGACGCCCAGGTCATCACTGGACACTGGACTGGCTAGGGCCATATCCAGGTCCTCAGACGAGAGCATCGTGGTATCTATCGTCGAGTCGTAGGATTCGACGAGCGATGACGATGGCTCGCTGGGGCCTGTCGAAAGCGACGCAGCTTGGGAGTGGGGGCTGGGAATTGGGGCCATACTGAAGTCGGCCACCCTTCTCAGCTCAGCCCGCTCGGTTACTGGATAGTAGTCGTCGGATTCGTGGGGCGAGCCCGGGTAGCTCGGGGGGCTCGATACGGGAGGGGACTCCGCTGGGGATTGTGGACCGTGAGTGTGGGCAAACTCTTCGCGTGCTAACAAGCGGCGCGTGAGCTCGTCCTCCACTGCGCGGAGTGCTGATTGGGTGCGGCCTAGTCGGCGCTCGAATAGGTGCGCTCCCATTTCCATGTCCTCGACTAATCTGACGTTCCAGGTGGCTGCAACATTCAGAATGTCGGGGACGCTGGAGTCGGACCCCATCGGAGTATCCCGCAGTCGGTCGATATATTGGCGCGCTTCAGTGCGGCGCACAATCATTTCGTCGAGGAGCTGCAGGAATCTCCGCAATTCCTCGAGTACTCGGGCTTGTACGTCCGCCTGCATATCCAGATCGACCGCAGTTGTACGCAGGTAGGCAGCCGTGTATCCAAGGACAAATGGCGGCTGGGTGTTGATAACCGCGGCCCATTCTTGACGGGCCCGGGATTCTACACCCACTGCCTCGATTGCGGCTAGCTCACGGGCAGAGTGGCCGTTATAAGGCCCATTTCCCAATCGCTCGTGGAAGTCAGAGAGTAGGGAGTCATACGCGACTGGTTCCGGGGCGTCAGCCTCGCCCTCTGGACTCCATTCGGCGTACCCGTCGTTTGGGGTGGCCACTACGTCCGCGTCCATGAGGGCGTACCGAACGTTGCCCACCAGTGCGTTGGGGCGAGCGGCAGTTGACAAGGGAGGCGCGTCGGAGTCGGGCTCTACGCGCAGGGAGTAATATTGCCTTACGCGCATCGAGCCTGACCGGACCAGGGGCTCTTCTGCCTCATCGTAGATTTGTGCGAGGTCAGGGGCCTCGTTGGGGTCGGGCTCATATCCGGCCGCGTCAGCGTCGGCGGGGTAATCGTCGAGGTCGGGATCGGGGTCGTTGTCAGCGTACTGCGAGCCCTCGTATCCACCGTACAATCCCTCAACTTCGTCGGGGTCGCTGGACAAGGGCTCCGCGTCTTCGGCTTGAGGCGGATCCTCCTCGGACTCGTGTTCCCCGGCCGAGTAGCTATCCATTACTCGCTGTGCGTGTAATTGCGCTACTGGCCTGGGGCGAGTGGAGGCCGACGCGTTGTATCGGGGACATTCGGGGTCGCTGGCGATGTGGCCGACTATCCCGCAACCATAGCAGGTCTTGCTGTTCTTCAGAGTGGCCCCAGAGGTTGGGCCGACTCTCGTGGTGGGAGGTTGATAGGGCGTGCGAGCCGGAGCGGGCACAGCCGGTCTTGACAGCGGCGATTGGGCGGGCGCTTGAGCTGGCCGCGGCTGGGCACGTGCGGGCGCTCTCACTCTCGTTCCTGCTCCCACCACTCGGGCAGTGGCAGGGACCGCGCTTGACGTGGTCCCGCCCCGCATCTGCCCCTTGGCGTCAATAACCGCGCGTGCGTGGTTCTTGAGCTGAGTCAAGTTGGTGTACTCCGCTTGAAGGCCGACTTTAATCAACTCGTTGTAGACGTCCGCTGGAATGAGCCGCATGAACCGCTGGCGTACGGAGAACTCCGAGGGCGGTTCTCTCATGCGCTTCGCGGTTCAAACAAGCTCGCTCACGAGGAACTCGATGCCGCGGGCGGGGTCGTACCGCACGCCTTCGTACTCCTTCGTGGCGCGCATGGCCGTAGCCGATGTGACAAACCGACGGTACATGGCGCACACAATCGGGGCGAACTGGTGTGGGATCTCGCTAGTACCGCGATCAGGTTCAACGTCCGTGTTGAACCAATCGCGGGCGTGGCTCCCGAGCGAAGTCTTGAGATACAAGATTCTATTTTGCTCGTATTTCGGGCCGCCCATAGAGTACGCCTGCAACCAGGTGCACAGTGCGCCGAACCAGTTCATGAAGGTTTCGTCGTTATCCTCCCCGTTGTACAATGGGGGGTCCTTGATTTTGGGCGTGCGGGGCGGGGCTTCCATAGCCTCGCCCAGCTGTCGCAGAATCATCCGCAATATCTCCTCGCTCTTTTCCATCATGAATACCTCAAACGCAGTTTGGGTGGTCATGGGAGTGTCGGAGGAGGTGACGTACCCGGACGGGGACTGATTGTAGCCCACAGTAGCGATGCTGACATCGTTGCTGGGGCCCGCAGGAGTCCATCGATTTCCTGCGCTCGACACACTGCTTGTGTCAATGAACCGCGCATCGTTGCTGGCTCCCGCCGGAATTCCGCGGGTGCCTGCACTCGAAGCGCTGCTCGTATCCACGAAGCGGGTGGCCTTCAAGGGGGGGTGCCCCAGCTTGCTGATAACCGGGTCGCTGTTGGCTCTCAGCACCCTGATAGTCGGTTGGGGCAAACGCAGCGGCAGAACGCATCTTGCGGTCTATCACGGCGGTCCCTCGTCGGTGGAATGCCTCGTCCGACTCGTTGGGGTACCGTTGAAGGGCTCCGTTAACGTCGCCCGCCAGGTTGCCAAGGGGAACGGCGAGGTGAGGGGGCAAGTCACGAACAGGGGGCATCGCAACCGGTGCCCTCGGGTGTGTGTGTGCCCGTTTCACCGTCGTAATCAACGACGCCAGCTGCTCCTCAGTGGCACCGGTCACCTTCAATATGCGCATGTTGTTCTCTATCGTGGCGTGAAGGCGCGCCGTAGAGTTCATGACCGCATCGCTGAGCTCCTCGATACGTTCCGCTGTCTCGTTCCTCAGGGCTCGAATTGAGCCCGAGAGCGCAGCCAGTGTATCGTCTTGGCCGGTAACGAGCGCCGTGGTCGTCAGGAGCGCATCGCGTCCAAGCGAGATGGCTCCCCGTATGACGCTGAATCGGGACAGCTGCTCGTCCGTAAGGTCGGCGGTGCGGACGTCCGTGATTAGGGCAGCGACAAGACTCTCAGTGTTGAAGTCGGGGTCCGCTGCTGCCTGTTCGAGGTCGAATGGGGCAGCCAGTAGCGGAGCCTGGCTGCTATTTTCGGCGGAGTTGGGAGACGATGCCCATCGACGGGACAGTGGCCCGTCCTGGGGCAACACCGTCTCGTCGTCGGACACCTCCCAGGCTTCCCCAGTCTGGGGGTTGACGAGGAAAGCGCCGCCTCTGCCATCCGAGCGAACCTTGAGTCGTCCGACAAACCGCGGAGCAGTATCATCCTCAGGATGCTCTTGTCCTGCTCCTGGTTCCGGTGTTTGCGACGTAGCTGTCGCAAACGAGGTAGTCCCAGTCGCCGTCGACGATGGGACCACCGGGCTGTTGCTGTTGCCAGACATTTGCCGTTTTTACTTGCAGTTGTTTTTTGTCGAAGATTTTTCTTCGTGTGAATATAGTGGTTCCGGAGAACCAGTGGGAGTTCAAAAAAGTATAAGATGGGTGGATGGTTCTTAACTGTTCACCCAGATTGAACTATACCGGTCTCTATATTCAATAGAAGGATCGGGCGTTCAACGGTAGGGTGGTAGTTAGATACCCTTATTCCCGTTGGACGCCCGATATTATACTAGGACAAATATCGTATAAACAAGTAATAAAAGATAGGCCCAGGTGTGGGCCGTATCATTGCATATGTGTTACAGGCGCAGTGGGCGCGATGCATGATGCGATGAACGTCCTGCGCATGTTCCCAGATAAACCGCCGAATCTGGGAATTCCCGGGTATAGTTTCTGGGTTGCCCGCTGCGTCCAGGTATTGGCTCGCCGGACCCTTTATGGGTAGGTCGTCAATAAACACGTTAGCTACGTGCGGGATTTCAGCATGCATAATGAAGACCATGCACTGTTGAAATTCGGCTGGTGAGTTTGTAAACCCCGTAGGCATCGAGGTGATGCGCAAGAGTCCAAGCGGAGTCATGAAGGCTGTCATGTCCCTACTCTCGGGTTCCATGCGTCGGGCATCAAACCCCCAATACAGGTCGAAGACGGTATAGCATTGGCGCCCCGCAAATCCTTCCACAAAATCGTCCAAAATAGGCACCATACCTGCATCGCGAATTGTTACCTTGTTGAGGGGCTGCAGATCGTGGACGATGCGCAGCTTCCCGTTTTTCTTCATGACGCAAAACCACCGGGACCGATAGGAAGATTGGCAGGGTTCATAGACCCCTGCGTCCATCTTTAACTTTAATACCTCGATGACTTTGGTAAGAATCCCTGGGGGTATAGGAATATTCTTGTACTCCCAGGGGACATGTGGTACGGTTGAAATCTTGTAAGGGGAAAAATATGAATCCTTGAAAGTGCCCCTCTCAATGTCTTCAAAGGCTAATGCCTCCTCGTTTTCCACCATTATCCAAGCGAAAAGCTTTTCTTCTTCACTGGTCAAATACCCGTTAGGGTTAATATCCAGTATTTTTAATCGTCCCTGGGTGATGCGGGTGGTAGGGAAAAATTCAGGGGGATGCGTTGGAAGCTCTGTCAAGGTTAGTAAGGGGTCTTCGGGAATATTTCGCTGGACTGCATAGTCTGGCGAGAAGGTAGTTGAGACAGGCTTTATCTTTTTATCCACCCGTTTATACATGGTAAAAGCTTGACGTGCGTCCCCGTCCTCAGTCCCCAAGTCGACGGGGTAGAATATGAATTCATCGTCCTCTTCCATCAAATCGCGATCCGTGGGTCGAATGATTTCCGTGTTGATCCGGTGCTTGAAGATAAGCGGTGAGGCCCTCGAAATGTGGGTGGTGTCAGTAGTGATGGAAAAACACCATAGAGACTCCTTTTTCTCGGGCTTCGCTTGCACTCCAAAGTACCAGAAACCCTGTTGGATTCGGTAAGGCAGCAGTACAAGTACAATTGTAGCTAGGCCGGTTATAAGCGTAAGTGGCCAATGGGAGCTAAGGAATTCGTAAAAAGGAAGTGCAGATGCCGGGGTGTTCACCGCAGGTAGGGAATATCCGGAGGTCGGTAGAACAGGAACGAGTATGTACAGGGTAACGAGTCTGGACAGAAAAGGGAAAGGGGAGTAGGTACCATAAATAATACGGGAGCGAGCGCGGGAGCAAGTGATTAGAAACAGTATCCAGAGAACGGCCAGAGCGACGATATAGCAAGAAAAATTACAGTGCCTGCCTCGGGGCGGAGGTAGCGCTAGCGGGTGGGATAGATCCCGAAGTCCATGTCGTTGACCATGAAATAGTTTGACCTTAACTTAAGTTAAGTTGGTCCTAACCACGCTTGAGCTTAAGTTGCCGAACTTAAGTTCTCCCTGGCCTTTCACCCAGCCAGCCCCCCACGGCCGGCCGAGCATCGCATATCTGAGCTTAAGTTCCCCCTCTTAAGCTTTCCCCACCTTAAGTCCAATGCAGGAACTTAAGTTCCGCCAACTCAGATCCAAAGTGCAGTCAAATTTTCAGTGTTTATATACCCAGTCTATATTGCCTATTCCCTCAATTCACACTACTTCTTGTTGTTTTTTCCTTCTTATTGCTTGAACTGCTGAACCAACGAAGGTCGGTCACAAGCTAACACCGGAAATGAGTCAACACGTACCCCAGGATATCAACCAACCAACCACCCCCGTCAATCCCTGGACTTGCACACCCGGTCAATTAACTACATGAGATATGTGTCAGTCAACACGAAAGGCCCATTAGAAAATTGAACAAGACTTACCCGGGCACTTGGAAGGTAAACTCGGTGTTCCAGCCCAAAGTGAGCCAGGTTATACTCATCTGAAATGAGTCAGTCAAACTCCGAACGCAACAGGAGTTGGTGTCGCAACACTCTGATGAAAAGAATTCTAAGCTCAAGTGAATACCGATTGAATGGATCCGAACGTGCCTTCCGTCTCGTTGGCTTGAGGCGCTTGAAGTCTGAAGTCTTGAATGAAGCAAGTCCGGTGTGCACTTAGAATACTGTAGTCAGCAATTACACAATTGACTAGTTCGACACGTACCTCGGGCAATACTGCCACATTAATAAGGTCAGATTGCATCCCGAGAATTGAAGTTGGAAGACACCTCTGCGAACATGACCATAGTCTCGGTGTTCGAACACTGACTTTGAAAGCACAAAATCTGAGAAAACAAGTCAGTAAGGATTGAATATGGATCTGAAATGCGAATGGAACGGAACGCACCTGGTTCGATTTGAAACGAATGTCGGCTTCGAAGGCTCAAACAAAATGGTTCGAGGACTTGAAGCTGCAGCGACACACATCTGAATGCGACTCAAGTCAACGAAGTGGAAAGCAAGTCAGAATCAAATGTAACGCACCTGGTTTGACTGAAGGTAATTCCGGAGGGGTAAGAATCGAAGTGGTGAAGTCAGTAAGCTTGAAAGGAAGTCAGAGTTCAAGTGTACGCACTGGAGGCAAGTCGAGCATAGTCCCAGTATATTTCCCTGAATGCTCAACGAGTGGAATCTAACCAAGGATAACGATGTCAGTCAGGTGGAAGTTAGTCAAAGGTAACGCACCCGTTTCAAGTTGGGGATAGCTTCGGTGTTTGAAGGCTTCGCAAGTCGGGCCAGTACCAATCTAAGAGTGATTGAGTTAACGAGGTCGAGATTGAGTCAGAGTTGACTGGAGCGAACCTGTTGCAATTTGAAGATAGTTTAAGTATACAAAGCCGCGGCGAGTAAGAGGATGAGGATCTAAGAGGATAATGAAGTCGGTGTAATATGTACACCGGTATTATAGTCGTGAATATATGTACATAGGTATTATAGTCGTGAATACGATACATCAAGATGATACTAAGTACTATGTATATGTAGAACGCGCCAACTGGCGGTACAAGATAGGAGGCGTAGTAGGTATTATGTACTAGTTGTCAATACCTCAAGAAGATACCAAGAAGTCATAAACGTCTCGGTTGAGGGCCGGGCGGCGGAACCGGTGGTAGTGCACACCCTCCCCGGCGAGCGCCAGAGCGGCAGTGGCACACAACTGGAAGGCACCCAACCCACCCGCGGAATCCAGGTTGACATATTCCTGGTGGCGGACGCGGCACGCGCAGGGGAAACGGAATCGGCGGCCGCCGCTCTGGAAAACATGCAGGTGCACCAATCTTTCTGTAAAGATGGGTGTAAAGTTGTGCAGATGTAAGTAAAAGTAGAAGGAAACCCGAAAAAAAAGGCCTACCGACGAAGCAGCGACGCCGGACGCGATAAGACCCAAGCCAAACGATAACCCGCCCGCCCCCAACACATTTTGCGTACTGCAGCTGGCGCCGGGGCATGCGATTCGTGTGCCCAGCCTTGAGTGCGATCCTTCTCCGAAATTCGTCGTCGTCGATGGACCGCGCGCGCCAGAGAACGATGTCCGATGTGTCGACATTGGCGTGGAGATACACGTCGCCGTCCCCTTCGCGCTGGTTAGGGTGTACCGCCTGTGCGGCGACATAGCGGACGATCTGGGCGGCCCAGTGTGCCTGCGTCCTGCAGCAAAAGAGGCCGCGTCAGGCGGGATTATGGAGTTGGAAGGTGGGGCGTACGCGGCCGGGGTCGGGGGCGCGTTCATCGTGCGCGAAACCCGTCAAAACGAGCGCTGGCGGCGAAAGCGCGGCGGTATTGCAGTGGGACTTGTCCCCGTCCGAGAGCGCCGTGGAACCGGTGGAATCGGCGCCTAGCGTGACCCAGGAGGGTTATGGAGTGGGCAGATGATGTGGAAGGGCCCTGGGGTGGAGAGGGAAGCCACAGAGCTGAAGTGGAGGAGGTGAAGGTGACAGCACAGCAGCAAAAGCCAGCTTGACCAGGTGCGAGAAAATCTGAAAGATAATGCTGATTGAGGACATTTGGGAAGGAATTGAGGGCGGACGGAGTCAAATCAAGTCTCCACCAGTGCAGAGCGCATGTCCGGCGCCGCCAGGCCATCGCAGCTGATGAGCCCGCACCAAAAATGCAGGGGGTATCGAGGATCGATACCCCCGCGTATCCCGAACGCACGATGGCCGCCGAGTTGGGCGGCAGCGCGGCGGAGGGTGCGGGAGACTTGTCTGGAGCCGTTGGAAAGCGCCTCCACCGCGCGCCGGCGCTGAAAACCCCGCAGCGAGCGACAAGGATCGAAATCCGGAGACCTGCCCGCCCCACCGCTATCTTATCTCGACCGCTATCTTATCTTGATCTTGACTTGTCCTTTTCAGAAAACTGGGAAGGGCGTGCGCGGCGAGAGATATGAAAGGAGGGGGAGCCGCTTGCGGTAACGCTGGAATGCGTTGAAGGAGCGGGCGGTGCCCCAGTATTTCCCCGCGATCAAGCCAAGAATGGAGTCGCTCGGGAGATCGACGCGCTTTGGGGAATGCTTGTAGATGTTCAAAGTATTAACGAAAGCCTTGAAATCGTGGAATCGTCGTCTGAGAACAATTAGCGGAGAACCGGATAGAAAGATCAAGGACTAACCGAAATCAATATCGAAGGTGCTGAACCCTCGGGTTTTGAGAGATGTGCTTCTTGCGCGACTTCGCCAATCTGATCTTGAGATCGAGTTGAGTTGCTGGGAAGAGTTGCGGCTGTGGAGGGTTCGGGTGGGTACCGTATGGAGTTGCTGTAATCCCGCCCGCTGAGATTTACTAACAATACAATCAATGTGAGGCAGCTGTATAAATCGTAGTCAGTAATCGTGAAGTAAAGTCAGAAATATTGATGCACTTGCTGGCATGACTTTGCGTCAATTCATTGATGCGTTGACCTCGATCTATGAGTCCAAGGGTCAGCGACAAACTACTAGGTAAATTGAGACGCACATTTCCAGAACAGCATCTATCGAATGCGAGTAACGACGCTAAGCCGTAGTAGCAAACACCACAAATTAACAGGAATCAATACGAGGACGGTGAAAGAGTTCAATAACTATAATTATGAGCGAGCAATATTTAGGTCTACAGAAAGTTTCGGGGGACGAGATATCGTAGGTAGCAAAGTATGTAGTAATTACTGAGACGCCCAGGTCAAGTGCCTACTAATCTAAAAGTCTTTGTACGCCCTGTGTATATCCTGCGTAGACTAGAGTCAGCCACATAATCAAGTAGAAAGGCTCGGACTAGTACTCACCATGTCGTCCATCCATGTAAAGACTACGTCGCGCCAATGGTCCATTTTTGTCATCATCGCGTCGAACGTCCCGGTTACCACCCAATCCTGAAGGTCCTTGTCGTACGTCTCCACTGCGACCCAATCCTGATGCGCGCCCGAGTCGGTGCTTCGAAACATGACGGTGGCATTGTGCTGCAGCCGCTTGTACATGGCAGCCTGCATGCGGCCGAACGTGGCCTTGCCATTGCAGCTCCCATTTCGCTCCTCCGCTCGATCCGCCCATGCGTTCCATACCGCGCGATCATACCGGAATCTCTGGATGACCCGCCAGATCTCAGAGTGCTTCGACTCGTACTCCTCCAGCCGGCGGTACATCTCGGCTTCGGCGCGGAACCACTGGACTTCATCGCCTGGCATCGTGTCAGTGCGAGCACTAATGGGATTCATAGTCGGGCACTCACTTTCCTCCCTGTATGCGACCAACTTGGCGTCGTCGGCTTTCAGCCCCCTTGCGATGCTCTCAAGCCAGATCCACCCGTCCCGCTTGTTGCCCTTGTTTTCCTTTTCCTTTTCCTTCCCCCTTTCCTTCCCCTTCTTCTTGCCCTTCGTCTTCTTCCCCTGCTGCAAATCCATCTCCGGGTCGCTGTCTTCGGCCTCCGACTGCACGACCACATCGTCCAGGACGATGTCCTTCAGCCGTTTTGCCGCACGCTTCTCCTTCGTGAAACCTGCGCATAATCGTATCAGTTCCACATTAATACACGAGAGAACAGAACCACATACCTGCACGTTTTAGAGTCTGCGTCCCCGCCAACAGCTGCGGCTTATGCGATCCACCGTCATCTGCGTCGTCGTCGGTGTCGATGGACCTTCTGACCGCGGGCACCGTCGATGACAACTTCACCCCACTCTGCAGATACCACGCCATTCCATCAAACAGTCTTGAGTCCCCCCGCGCGCGCTGCAGGTGGGTATCCTTTCTCCAGGTGTCCTTGTCAGTCATCGGGGGAAAGGGCTCGACCGCGTCCTTCTCCATGTGCCCCAGTTGTATAAGGGCGGTGCGCGCACGATTGTACATGTCAATCTCGTGCACCTTCATCAGCTCCGCCTTCTGTTTGCTGCGCTTCGTGCGCGTAATGCCCGCCTGACCCCGGTAATCATCCTCTCTGTCCTTCTTGACCGCGGACAGTGCTAAGGACGCATCGCGCACCGCGATAATCCCGCTGTTTGCCTGGCCGCACCGCAGCATGATCTCGGCCTTCCGGAGCCTAGAGTCTTCAACGTCTTCAGCATCCGTTGCCACCCGCTGTCCATGCTTCATACGGTACGAAGGCAGCTGCACCGCTGTGAGTTCGGGCTCGTCCACGTCCAGGGCGCTGAGCCGGAGCCGGGGATATATCGTCGACTGCCGTTCTCGGAATGTCTTCAGCGTGGCATTGAGCCCGTCTCGAAGCTTGGTGATGGTGTCCCAGGTGTCTGCCAGCGGATGCTCGCGATAGAATGTCAGGAGAGCGATGATCAGGGCTCTGCAACTGTTATCAGAACAGGACCTCCATTTTCAAAGTGGCACTTACTCCTCGCGCTCTATGTCTATTCCATCCTTGATCCACTGTGCCACCGGCGATTTGAGCTGCTCCTCAGCGCTTGAAGCCAGCCGGTTTCGTTCTTCGCTGATCAAGGATCCCAATGCGTTTTCGATGGTGAGCACTAAACGATGTAAGCTTGAGTTCCCCCAGAGATGAAGGCAATTTAACCTGTCGTTGTTGTGTGCTGATAGACACTTTGCGGTGTACCGTCCTTTGCTATTGTCGCCACCCGCGATTTACGCGACCATGCAGCGACCTTGGTCGCGTGTTGTCGGCTCAGATCTTCCAGGATGGCCATGTGAAGCTCAAACAATTGTAGAGCATCGAGCCGCTGGTCAGCGAGAAGTTGGGCTGTGAAGATATCCAGTCAGTCATTCTCACTGGCGAGAAAAATGGGAGATGAGCTACCTTGACGAAGGTTCTTCGACGTATTCCAAGCATCTATCACAAAATTCATTATGTCGTGCCGCGCGGGTCCAGTCATTTGACGGGTCGACGATCCAAGGCCATTGAGGAAGGCCCAGATCGCTTCGGCCGTCTCCCCGTGGAAATGTGCTCTGCACGCGAAATAGACGGACTGCCAGATTGCCTGGCACCGCGGCCCATGCCCGGGAATATGGGCGGCCGGAATCTGGCCTTCAGCGTCGCGGAGCAGGTCGTGGAGCCAGGTCTCATTGGGGAAGAACTTTTCAGCCCGATCGAGCATGCCCACCACAAAGGAGCAAAAACTGTCGTAGCTGAGGACGAGGGATGTCACACTCTCAGGCGCATGGGGCGGAGAGTTGGTACGCCTCAGGTGTTCGAATAGAGCAAACGAGACGAGTCCAAATCTGCTTTGATAGTCAGCGCCGCTCTCCGTTGATTGCCCGAGTTAAAAAAAAACTTACGCTTCGCCCTTCAGCATGTCCACGAACGCCGCCACGAGACCATGGTCGCATGCGGACCCAATAACCCCGCTGACCGCCGTGTTGCCGTACTTGCTTTGCCCTTGATGGCGGATGGACCCTATGTGCGCGTTGCACGGTACTTCCTGGGATATCTCTTCAGCTTGCAGTTACTCTGACGAATGGGGCTCCTGACCTTGTCCACGTCGGTGACGACGATCTTCTTCGCCAGTTCTACGAACTCCTCTTGCTTGGGGAAATACATCCTCCCATCCGTCAGGCAGACCTCGGTCCCATCATCGCGCTTGAAGAATAGATTCGCTTTGAAATTTCCATCTTCCGTTATTCTCATTACGATGTTGTGCCTGATATTTGTCTGAGACTCGTCGTACAAGCTTAAGTGGAAGGATCTGACTCACCGAAGGTATGTTTTGACATGGACCTCGAAAGGCATGTTAACCCCTCTTTCCGGACAAGCCGCACATTGAAGGCCCATATACCCGACAGGACGATGGGGGTATGGGCGGTCGGATTCCCCGGGGAGCGGTTCATCGACACCATGCGCATACCCGCGTCGCATCAAGATGTCGAGGTCTTGATGGAACCGAGTGACGATGAGGAAATTGGCATATATGTCCTGTCAACGCATGAGCATCCCATCCCCTCGCCAAGTAACGCCTCACGTACCGGAACTGAATCTTCAAAGTGAGGATCTGCCAGCCGCTGAAGGACTAGCACAAAATTGTACGCGGAGCTTTTTCCCTGATTGCGGTCCTGGCGGAACTGCTCGAGCAGGCTGACCGTGTACCCCGTCTTCGGTTCCTTCACGCTGCCAGGAAAGATTCCCGCCCGCAGCAGCTGCTGGTATTCGTCTTCGCACTTCGCATCCGTGTCCTCGCATTGGCAGAAGGAAAGTGTTGTTGCATGAATGCCGTTGGAGTCCACCAACGTGAAGGAACGCCCGAGTCCCGCCTTGGTACAACGCCGACCGTGGTGACCTATGCGAATAACGGCATTTTTCATCACCCGACTGAAGTCCGTTTTCTCGAAGAACCGGTCCTTCTCATTCCAAACGAAGCCCCAGTGAGTCGGCATATTTCTGTGCCTGTTGAGCCAGCATTGCGGACACAACAGCTCGGCCTGCAGGCAGTCGCCACATGCCACCGTCCGCAGACGGTCTTTCACGCCACATGCGCAGGGGGTGTGGAGGAGGAGGGAGTGATATCTCGAGAGTAAGCAATCGAGGAAAATCTCCGTCTTGGCCGCGAATTCGCCCATGTCATTCTTCGTCGATGATAAGATTTTGAACGGTAATGGTAAAAATGTAGACGTACCTGTGTTTTCTTCTTCTCTTCGGGGCAGGAAGGCGACGTGGTTTCGTATGCGGGAACCGAGCCTCCAGTGGCGTCAGAGACACTGCCGAAAATGTGCATTAGCGACTCGTCTGGATTGTCCGGAGTGGAGTCTGGCGGCCCGTCAAAACTAAGCGCGGGGAGAGTGTCCCGCTCCACAGTTCCAACGTAGCGGCGCTTAGTTTTGGGCGGGGTGGCATCTACGGAACGCGTTAGTGCTCTGTTTTTGGATGCTCGGCTCATTCTCACCTATATGATAGGTTACTTTGGCGGTCGGTACGTTGGTGGGAAGCATAGACGTGCTCGCTTGGCGGACATCTGTTTTGCGAAGCTTGCCGACTCGTTTCATGGATGGGAGGAGCGTGAAAAAGCTGGCAAGTAGCAGATCAACAAGGCTAACCTGGCACGGAGGTGGGACCAGACGTACCGAGACAATAACCCAAAAGTGGTCAACAAAGAAGGTTGGCGTGCCACCACAAAGAGCGCTGAAATTGGGAGGTGCAGGCTCGATCTTTATCTGTATCCTGGGTTAACCACTTATTTCACGCGGATATTGGCGTGGAATACTCACTCGTTGAATTATCTCGCACACAGCAACGCGCCGACGCGTCGGGCACGCGTCATGGCAGTTTCCGAGGCTGTTGGTCGAGAATTAAGTTCACACAGGGATATAAATTATTGTTGCTGAGTGGAATTCAAGACAGTACAAAATACATGGTACGTAGAGATAATACGTAGGGCAGTCCGAAAGAACGAGGCGCAGACAGAAAAAGAGGGGGGCCGACATGGAAGTCTGGCGAGGCCGACATGAAAGTCAAGCCCCGAGTGGTGCACGCCGACATGAAAGTCAAGCGGGCGGAAGTCGGGCACAAGCCCAAGTTGAGGAGTTAACTGAAGGTTGAGGTTAGCGCGCACACAACAAAAGAGAAAAGCAGGAACCGACCTGCAACGCGATGATCTTGAGCGGGATGTTGTGAGCGAGAGGTGGAAGAGCCGAAGACCGCGCGATCGAAGAGTACTTGTCGAATATTTCTGAAAGGTTTGTGTCAGAGGAAAGCCAGAATAGAAGTGGATATAAAGCTCTTGTACTCACCCAGGCATCGTCCGATAGACCGTCGAGGAATGCCTTGCGATGTCGAGCCATCTTGGTGGTATCCTGGCGGGCGAATACCATTGCCCGTGAGTTGACCAGGGGGCGCTGGGATGCAGTGCTGGGACTTTCGTGATGTTGTACCACGTTGGTGTGGCGCGGCGCGTTGAAGGGCGCGGGGATGGACGACGCGGCAGAGGTGAGGCTACGTGAGGTGGACTTGGAGGAGAACGAAAAGCGGTGAGAGGCTGTGCTGATGGGACCGTTGGCTTGTGATGCCAGCACAACCAAACAGCACCGCAGCTACTACTTCCCGCCTTCTCCTCCGACATCCACCATTCCACGCCTGCTTTGTCTGCTGCCCGCCCACTCATTTCTGCACTTCTGCCTCGCCTCGCCTCTGTGTTTGTCTGCTGGCCGCCCACTCATTTCTGCACTTTTGCCTCGCCTCGCCTCTGTGTTTGTCTGCTGGCCGCCCGCTCATTCCTCGCCTCGTCTTTGTGGTTCCCAAATCAGCCGCCTCCGCGCACGTCGCCCCCGTACGACCTCGGCCACGATCTTGACTTACACGACTCAGGTGAGCAATTCCCTCCTCGTCTAAGTTTTTCTCCTTTTCTTACAAAACAATCTCAGCCTCCTGCGCGCACGTCGCTCCCGCACGACCTCGGCCACGATCTTGACTTTCACGTCGGATCTAGATCTTGACTTTCAGGTCGGATCTCTTGCGGCGCACCTCGCTGGCTCCCATGCCAAATTATGCGCGTCTGGCGGGGGCAGACAGCGATCGCAGCATCCCCACGACCGACACTCAATTGCTGCGTAACCGAGATGTTACCAGCTCGCCGGGACCGTTCGATGGTCAGGTCGCGGCCTTCGCTGAGCTCGGTGCTGAGCATTTTTTCGTCACCACGAATACCGGCTATGTACCCGCCGTCCCGTCGCTCCAAATTCCGCACGCGCTCTTCCTGCGCTCGGATCTGCGGTGGGGGACGGACGATCCCACCCGCTGGCCACAGCAGTGGACGGCCCATTACTGCCATCTTCCCGCCATTGCCAAACCGGGGACGCGCAGCGACATCAATGTGATGTGGTGGAATCCAACCCGCTCCGATTTTGTCGTCGGCAGCTCTGTAACTCGGGGTCTGGGGAAGCTGCATTACAAGTGCATGGCCAAATTGCTCGAACCCATCAATTCTCTCGTGAACTTGTGCAAGGAGCTTCGGGATCGGGAGCACGCTCGTAACGCTCGCGTATCTCCTCTGTTCGGCGTGCTGATCAACAACATCCTATCGTGGATCGAGCAGCTCCAAAGCCTCCCCACCACGTACAACAAGATGGTGTTTGCCATTGCTTCGGTGCAATCCGCATTTCTAGAACTCGACGCCCTCTATCGTTATATCACGGTGTTCAAACCACGGATCGACAACTTTATGACTGCTGCCCCCCCGACCACCCCTGTTGCCGAATGTGTGGGGGCCTTCACGGTGGTGCCAGCAGTTGCGCAGCAGCTCTGGGCGGCTCGTCTCCCATTCTGGTTTCTACGGCCAACGTATGTCTTTGACGACGCTGTAAATATTCTCAAGGTTGTGCCCTTGACGGAGCCCTGCTTCATCCCCTCCGATGCGCTTGATGGTCACCCGGGGATTGTCTATAGCGGAAACAGCACAGTGGACAAAATCGATGCTATTCATAAGGCGGCACTTCACACTCCATGGTATCGTGATCCGTTTGAGCGCCACGACGCACCTGCTGCCCTCCCCGCCGCTCAACCCGCCTCCCCTGCAACCACAAAATCTCCCCGTGCCGTCGCAGGCAGCTCCCACAAGGTTGCGACTGGTTCCCGTACCAACGCGAGCGGCTCGAACTCGCAAAGACGGTTTACTCCCTGTAAGTTAGCTGAATCAAATAGTTGATGCACAGAGCACTCACATTAATCTGACCGCAGATGCTTCAAACGGTTCGAAGCCGGCGAAATCCATGCCCGCCGAAGACCGCTCAAAACAAGTCACAAAACCTGAGCGGGACAAATTCGCCTACCTAGCAGCGGACGGAATGCCACCAGCAATACCGTCGTGGGCCCAGGCACTAGCGCAGGTGGATCGATCCGTACCACCAGCGAGTACGGTCGATCGCCGCTACGTGCTGCCGGAGCCCGCATTGTTTGTCAACACCATTCCTGAGCGCCGCCGGAAGTTCCTGCACCATTGGAATCTGGTGGTCGATGGAATCATCTACGTGATCAGCCAGGGCCATGATCCCCTTTTCAGTGGACAGGAATGGCGCGACGTCTTGGAGGGGAGGGTGACCCAACGCGGAGACCCGAGATCCAGAGCATATAAAAGAAGCACGAGTTTCCAGGAGCGCATGCGCCCAGCGTTGGAGGCCTCGGGCGTTTCCTCGCTCGAGGGCTTCCCTGTTCCCTCGGATTCCATACCGGACTTCACTCGCGAGCAGAGTTGCGAGATTATCTGGCAGGTCGCCGAGGTCAGTTTTCGCCTGGAATTTGCAGCGCTGGACCGTCGGGCGTCAGGGAAAGACCGATTTGGCGACGTCCGCGCTTGCTTTGCAGGACATATGCTCTTGGGGGTTCCGGTGGAGATGGGCCAGCGCGGGTGGGCAGCAACGTCGATTGAGGAACGCCACCGTTATGCGATGCGAGCGGCCAATCTCATGCTCGATTGGACGACCCAGTGCTCCCGGCCCCACATCATCCGCCGCGTCGCCGAACATTTCAGTTGGTCCGCCGCCGCCATGGAGGAATTGCAGACAGCCGTATGTCGATATTACACGCAGGCGTTCTGGGAATACTTCGGGCGTGCCGCCGTTGTCCCTCTGCGTTTGGACCATGATCCTCAGAAGAAAGATGTTGTAGATACATGAATCACTTAGAATACGCGCCTCGTCGCACATGTAATTGCTGTATGTATTTTTCTTTGCGAAACGAATCCCAAATAAAATTCATTTTCTGAGTCGCTCGGATGGCTAAGTCGACTAAAAACAACACAAGCAAACACCCTTTTCTCGTTCCGCACCTCACTCTTGACCCTCACTCGTGCCCCGCGGGCCTCTGGCCGACCGCCTCATCCACGGCCTCAAGCAAGACACAAACTGCTTCGATACCCCCTACCGCGACGCGCGGCTCTGGGCCCTCTGGACCACAGCCTCAAGGACACCAATGACTTCGACATCTACTCGCGCGACTCGCGCCTCCGGACGTCTTTGGCCCCCGCGCTCAAGCCAGACGCTAACGACCCACCGGCCCCCTCTCTCGCAACTGCCGCGTGCTTGACTTTCATGTCAGCGCGCACCGTTTTTAAGGCTTGACTTTCATGTTGGCCTCGCCAGACTTTCATGTCGGCCCCCTCTCTTTTTCTGTCTCCATGGTCTCGTTCGGACTACCCTACTATATAAAATCTACATATCCTTCCATATTGATCACGGTCGTTGTAGGATCTGCCCAGGACGCCTCGAGAGCGTTGAGAGTGCCGGCCAAATATTTGCCAATATTTGGGGCCCGTGGGTAATCTAGCTAGGTAAGGGATAGGACTCGTTGAAATTGGCATTGAGAATACAGCCAGGGGTCTAGATCTTAACTTATTCCGTCAGTAAGAAAGACTGGGAACCAGCCCCAAGAAATGAAAAAACCGGTTGCTCCCGCACTGTCCGGTGGGCGATGGCCACATGCCGCGACAAGGGCCACAGTCCGGTAGTTGTGGAATCGCAGCTGTCAATTTTGTTACCCGCGGAGAGCAGTCCGATCCTCCCATCTGGAACGATGCTTCATCTCCCTCATTTCGGAACAAGGCGCTCCAGGAGCTCATTCTCTATCATTTGACCGCTATGGATCAGCAGACGGTCAGTAGACATATCTGGTTTTTGGGTCCATTAGCTGATTCAAATTGTAGCCCTTCGAGAGCTGGCATACTCCATGCCTCCTCGCTCCGTTGGCGGATTCCGAGACATCGACTGATGATCCCGGTCTGTGCGTTGGTTATAACGACTTCAATCTTTCTCGACCAACGGTATGTATCTTGTTCTTATCCTCATCTCTGTTTAGTTAACGGTCTCCAGTCGAGCCATCCAATCCATGTCTTTGTCCAACAAATTACTGAGCAGCCCATGATTCCCTTGCCGCGCGCAACTCCACAAAACCCTAGCACAAAGGTCGGTTGCTCTGTGATGGATTATATGTTGTCTAAGTCTCTGATGTTTATCCATTACAGCCAAACATTCTTCCCAATGTCCCAGTGTCGAAGCTCCCTGCGCTTTCGGCATCTGCACCTCCGATAGTCTTGCCCGACGACAGCGACAATGACTCAGACTCTGTCATTGACTTGACCAATTCGAGCCCCCTTGTACCTCCAAAATCGTTACCTGTGAAGAGCGAAGTCATCGATCTTACTGGACCTACTGCAAATCCTCCTCGTCCTCCTCTGCCACCTCCAGGCACCATTGTGCTTCCGGATTCCGATGACGAGGTTGTTGTAACTGGCGAGTCCTTCCACAGAGGGGCTGCATCGAAGCGTCCTGCAAAACGGGAGCCGTTGGCCGACCTCTCAAATTCCCGGCGTCCTCCAATTCAGGTTCTAACCGACATAGACATCGGGACCACCTATAACTCCTTCGACGAGGGCCAGGCTGCTGTGTACGGTCTCGAGGCCAGCCGTGGTCACATCTGGAAGATATCGCAGACGAAGAAGGTCAATGATGTGCCCCAGCGCATCACTTTGCGTTGCAATCATTACTACCACCAGTCCCCCACCCACCTCGATACAATTGACCCATCCGATTATCGGAAAGGGAAGACAATCAAGACCGATTGCATGGCCCACATCAATCTTTGTCACAATGGTGATGGGACTTGGAGGATTTCGATGACCGACTGGCACCACAATCATCCACCGCAGCTTCCCACCGGTGGTGTCATTGCCCGACCGCCGACTGCGCAACAACAGGGGGTTGTTGCCAACCTGTGCGCCGACTCTACCAGCAATTTTACTCGCAGTCAGATCGCAAAGATTCTGTCCGACCGCTTCCCCGATCACATTCTCGAACCTCAGCAAATCTCTAACATGATGAACAAAGCGCACAGAGAAGCACGAGAGGAAGTCGACAGCCTTGGCGGTGACATGGCTTCCATCATTGCAGAGGTCACTCGAAAGGGCGAGACAGAACATGGATGGCGGCATTCCCTGCGTCTCAATAACCAGCAGGTTGTTGTCGGTTTCTGGTGGCAGTCACCAATACAGGTCAGCCGTGTTTTCACTTGACTTTCTATAGGTCTAACTCTTTGCAGGCCGAACTGACCAAGTGATATGGCGATGTGGTTCTCAACGATGATACATACAACAGAAACCGTTACGGGTATCCTCTCGACATCGGCATTGTAATCGACAATTATGGGAAGTCACGCAACACTTGGTATTCATTCCACGAGAGAGAAGACATCAAGATACACCTATGGGTTTTCCGCCAGCATCTCGACGCCGCTGGATATCCTCCTGAGGTTTTTGGATCGGATCGCCACCCATCCCTTATCGGTGCATGCAGCACTGCCATGCCAACGACCTTCCACTTGTATTGCTTGAACCATCTCGATACCAACGTAACAAGCCAGCTACGCGCCACCCTCTCCTCACAATGGCCCAAATTCCGCAATGACTTCTGGACTGTTTACCGTGCAGTCTCGCCCGAGGAGTTTGATCGCTTGTGGAAACGGCTCGTCTCAACTTATCCCGATGCTCAACAACACCTGGACGAAGAGATCTATTCATGCCGGCAGCATTGGGCCTGGGCATGGGTGGGCAGCACTTTTACAGCTGGAGTTCGGACCACCGGACGAGTCGAATCCGAGAATCGAATCAACAAATCGATTGGTGGGCCAAAGAAGACCCTCCTCCAGCTTTTCCGAGGCTTGAACGAACGCACTAATGATCAGAAAGTGCAGGATCTCATCCGTCATCGCCAGGTCAGTATCACGGTTTCTCGCACAACGGCTAGGAAGTTGATCTGATCCCGCTGGTTCTAGTCTGCAAGACATCAGCATGCCTCGAATGTCGAAACAATGTTCCACCCCATCATCAAGACCCTGCGAGAACATGCAGGTCCATTCGCTAACCAGAAGTGCCGTCGAGAGATGGATGAAAGCATGTTCTATACAGCGGAGGTGGTCCAACTTCCATCGGGTAAGCGACAATGGGTATGTCTTGACTTTGCTTCAAAACATTCAGCTCACTTTCGTGTCAGGATGAATACGCCCTCGCAGTCCAAGAAGAGTCGGGTTATTCCTGGGACGAGAACGAAGAGGTAAGCAATATTTTCTCATAATTCTTGAGAGCGTACACTCACACAGACATCAGAACTCTATGCTAAACCATCATGAAAATGACCGGGCGTACATTTCAACCAAATGGCTCATCCGCCAAGTTGCACAGCGAGGACTGCAAGTCAAGCACCTTCTTCGTGTCACTCATAGGGCCAGCAGTTCCGTGCACTATCTTGCGCTCTTACGGGACGGCCGATATCTCTGCGACTGTTGCTTGGACCAGAGTCTTGGCCTTGTGTGTCGCCATTACTTTCTTGCATGGGTAACGGTTCAGGATCTACCCTTCCACCTTTCTTTCATTCGATCTCGGTCAGTTCTCATAACAACTGTATTTCACTTGACTAATTTGGCGCACAGATGGTTACAGGATCCTACGCTCGATGTTGGTGCACTCCCTGCGATAACCAAAACTCACCAAGTCCGCCCAGAGGACGTGCGTCTCATCACACGGCCTATCCCATCTCTCCTCGCACCTAGCACACAGAGGGGTGCATCGAAGAACACGCCAAAAGCGCTTCACCCTCCGGTTCAGCCCCATGCTACTGAAACCCTTGGGGCGCGAGAAGTCTTTCACGAGATCCAGTCCGCGGTTCGTCCACTGCTAGCTCATGTCGAGACACGGGAACAAGTCGACGACTTGATTTGTAGCCTTGATGGAATAAGGTGAGCCCCGTTCCTGAATGTGTGAGTTGACTAAAACAGTTTGCAGGCAGCAGGATGAGGAGCGAGCGTACCGATCCACGATCCACGATCCCGAAATCCTTCGCCACAAAGGTCGCCCCCGCACAAAACGATTGACTGGTGCTACCGAAGGGCGACCGTCCGGTGGTGGAGGGTCACAGGCCAAGAAGTGACGGCTTGAGGATGGCGAGAACGTGGAGCCGGACGGTGCGACTCGCAAGAAGGCTCGCTTTGGTCGCCGCTGCGGATTGTGCCGGAAAGAAGGCCACTATAGGGGGACTTGCCCTCTGTTGTCGTTGTAGTCTTGATTTGATGTAATATATCGTATGGAACGATGTCCGTTGTGATTCTTCAATAGCACAATTGGTGATCCGACTGCCCCTAGCCTCAGCTCAAACAACGGATGGAAACTGCCCGCACTGCGTAGGACACGAATTCATGCCCTATGGAGTGAGCGCAGTTGCACGTCCCGCGAGAGCTACAGGGGTGTCGCCAGGGGAGGCAAGGAGAGCGTGGCGGCGCATCGTCCTCATCCCCGAGCAGCAGCTGCCAGAAGCAAGCAGAGCGTAGAGGCGCGTCGTCCTCGTTCGTGTCGTAGAAGGGAACAGTGTCGGCCTCGATGCGTGGAGATGGGCCAGATGAGCGAACAAAACAACGTGCAGGCGTGTTGGATCCCCACGGCGGGTAACGACCACCGTAGGCGGACGAGCGTCGAGAATGCAAGAGAAGACAAAAATCTTCGGGTCCAAGCATGTCCAAATAGATATACACGCCGGCGCCGGCGATTGTAGAAACCGGGTTTCTACATAGAATCTATTTTTGGATGGGGGGTTTCTGCCAGCAACCGGGTTTCTGAATAGAATTATCCGAAACAATAGGTTGTGACAGGTGAGGTTCGAACTCATGCACATCATTTCTTGCTGACAAAGATTTAAAACTCCGCTGGTATCCCGATACACTGCCATGAGTATCGAGCCGAAAATTGTCGACTCCACCGGCAATCCACTGGGTCTATTTATACCTGTTCAGTGTTCACTTTCTAACGGCATACTCCACCCCTGCTCTCGCATTTCTACTCACCATGAGCACCAGTAGATCCAAGTTGCGCCCCCTCCTGCCTAAGCCTTCATCTGCCGAGCGGCCCGAGTCTTTCTTGCTCAAAATGTCAGTCACTGAATCAACGGTTGGGCGGCCGGAATCCATCGGAGCTATTCCGACGCCCCGTCCCCCCAACAAGAATGCAGTCCATGCGAAGGTCTTTGTTCTCTCTATCTGTTAATAAGGAGTTTATTCCTACATTTGAACAGCCTCAGAGCGAATTTGAGCGACGCTCATTGAGCCAAAAGCGGCGGAGAGAGCGGGAATCAAAGGAGAACAAGGGCAAGGTATCTCTATGCGACTGTCATTGACTACTTTACTGGATACTTTACAGCCCAAGCATTTGAAACCGGTAAATCCTAATCGTTCGGCTGCTCAGCGGGCACGCCGTCAACGGGAGCTTGCATCCACCATTGAGGGTTTATTACAGAGCCGAGAACGTGAAAACATTCGATCTCGAGCTCAGACTTTGCGCAGGAGGGTTGAGGAAGGAGAGAGGCGCTTGGATGCTGACCCGGAATGTGGTACGTGGAGATGCCGTGTCGAATTCCTTGATTCACCTTTTGCTTGGCAGATCCTACACAAGCCCTGGATCGAGCACTCGATTATGATGTGCCATTCAGTCAATCTTCTGGAGTCGTCGACGTGAACGCGCCGAATCTAGATTATGGCATCGAGCACGACAGCACCGTGCACCTTGTTCTCAGGCTGCGTGGTGGACCGCCGTCTAGTGATGCGGTTCCGGACGAGGGTCGGATGGGTATCGCCGCTGGTGGGAAGATCGAGCAGAAGATCTATCAGGACACAAATTCGCCGCTCGTCTACGACGACGAGAATCCGTACCGCGTCTTCATCCACACCGTTTCGACCGCGGCCTGGGAGGTGCGCGGCGAGTAACTTGACATATTGGCCCTCAATTAACAATGCCTTCGTTCCAGCTGATCACTGGCGTTGTCTGCCCAGTGACTCCCATTTCGCCAGAACGTAGGTTGATTCCACGCATACTTTTCGTCAGCGCTTAACACGCTGTAGTCTACAAGGCGTATAACTACCCTTGGTTTGACCTCTACGACGAACACCTCTCAACGGTCCGCCCCACCGGCCTCCTCAACGCGGTACGCTCCATCTCCAAGCTCGATAACAACGCGCCGCTCCCGCCGTACGCCGCGATCGACCCTCGCGTGCCTCCGAGCTGTCTCCGGCACGCCGCGCGCAAGGCGATCTGCGTCGCGCGGCCGTGCGGGCATGCCCCGTGTCCGGAGTGCTTCGGCGAGTCCGCCGGGACCGGGAAGTGCACGGTTTGCAAGGAGGGTGTGGATAAGTATGTGGGTTTGGGAAGCCTGTGTCGATGGCAAAGGCGGGGAGAGGGAGTGAGCGCTTGGTGGGAGGCGGAGGCGCTGATTGAGGGTGTCGTGAGCGGGAGCCCTGCCGTTGTTACGCTCTTTTTGAGAGAGGACGCTGTCAGCAGCCTTCACGGTGTGTACCCTTGCAACTACTCAGTTGACCTGGTCACTGGCTCGCTTCAATTGCAAATTTGATCGCAACGCGCAGTACTTTATCAGCATGATTATTTCGTCTCACGACCATGATTCATTCGCTGTACCCAATCTCGTTAAGAATCCGTCTAATCGGTACTGAAGTACATAGTGCTCTACTGCACATCACCGAAAATTCCTTGTAAAATGCGTTCAGGACGGATACGGGTTTGACGGGGGTCTCCCTATCTGTCGCGTCTTCATCCGCTTTGCAAGGCCGGGCTGGAACCCTGTTGGGTCGCTTGGGGCGTATATGTGCCGAACAGTGTTGCGGATCGTTTTTCCGGCTCGGGCGTCGCCCTCATCCACCTCCACATCTTCCTCTTCCTCTTCGGCGACAGGCGCAAGCTTGCGTTTTTTTTCATCCCCGTATCCCGCCGGGTCATCCGCCTTCGACCACACTTCCATATCGTCCAGAGAGTCAAGCCCGTTTCTCAGTACGCCGAGGACCGCTTCGTAGGTGAGATTCTCTGCCACATACAGATCCTTCCAAGCAGAGACGCAGGGCTTGAGGGGTGCGAAGTATGGGGCAAAAGCTCCCAGAACTTCGTCTTCCCAAAAGACGACATTTCGCATCGCGGAATCCTTCAGCATTCCTATTGTCCTGTAGTCTGACCCACTAACCCATTGGCTCAAGGATGACGCCTGAAGGTCCCAGTTTTGGCGTTCGACGTCCCCAGGACCGGCATACAGGACGCACACCCAGACAAGAACATATAACAAGGATTCAAGATCATGCCGTGGTTGGTGCGCAATAGCTTTGCCACCCTTCGCGTATAAAACCTCCACCGCCATGAAAGGCAGCGTGCCCTGGGATCCGAGAGTATTAGGCGTAAGTTAAAGCGGATATCACGACACGTACGGTTCGGTGGCCGGTTGCAACTGCACCACGTTCCCCATTCTCATCGAGGACAAGCGCATAATCGACGTCTATGAGGAGACCCCGGCGAAGAGATTTCGCGGAGCCGGCGATGTCGACAGAAGGCGAGTCATCCGGAGCTCCTGCGGTCGATGGCGGCATTGGCACAAGCACGATGTTGTCGATGCTGATGTCCCTGTGCAGAATCTTGACATCGTTGAAAAGATCCCGGTGAGCTGTAGAGGATTAGAGGTGCACGGAGGAGGGAGAACAATACAACACACCCATAACCGCGTCGAGAAGAACTGCAAGAAGCTCTTTGCGAGTCGCAAAAGTGGAAATCTTTTCGCCCAAAGGCGTTAGAACGATCCTACGATGCACCCTCGTTTCGACGGTATTGTCGAGTTTATCAATGGTCGATCGCAGGGTGCGAGTGCTCCCTTCGACGCCGTTGGTTTTGACAATCACATCCGCAATAACCTTCGGGACACCCTCGACGCCATGGGCTATTCTGAGAATCTCCGCCTCCGTGTGTGGTCGGGAATCGTCCGCCCATGTGTCTTTGATGACGAAGTCTCGGTCCCCATGTCGGGCATGCCAGCAGACCGTTCCCCTCCCACGAACGACGTCGCTGATGAAGAGCGTTTTGATGATCTCGTATTCGACTCCTGCCACCTCGATAAAGCGGCCGTCATCGGTTTCGGTGATGGACGTGTCGTAGCCCAGCACAGCGGGATCATTAGTGAACATGAGCGCCACCATGACACGGAGAAAGATCTCGGGGTCTTTGTGCAGATGGAACGGCGCTGCGACAACCAATCCCGCGCGATCGAAGATGTGGACTCGGATAGTCGTTGCCATAAAAGCGAGGGAGACGATGAAACGCCGGTTGTCCTGGCTAGAGAACATGAGGTAGGCCCCATTAAGGAGCTGGAGAAAGGCCTCATTCTGGGTTTTGGTAAAATCGTTCGACTTGAGTTCAGCGTGCACGTCGATATCCTGCCAATGAAAGTCTCCGTTGCCGAAGAGGAGATCGGGTTTCCTAACATTCGGAGCTCCCTTGACGCCCCTGTCGGCATGCTTTGCGGTCCAAGCGCATTTCTTCGGAGGCAGAGGCTTTCCAGCCTCCTCGCAGACCTTGGCTACGCGATCACCCAGGGTTTGGAGGAAGACGACCAAGGCTCTTTCGATGTCACCATCGAGCGAGGCTTCGGTAAGTCTAGGACAGCCAACCCATCTTTCGTTTTTATAGAGAGGCGACGGACCATTCGACAGCGCTTCGAGGATCTGAGCGGGAGGCAATGGCAAGCAGGTATCCGGGAAGAGAGCGGGGAGAAGGTCCGGGACGTCTTTGAGGTAGGAAGTGCCTATCTCTTTTTTGAGCATCGGGTCGGCGTGAGCCTTTCGCAGATCGGGGTGACGTTCACTGGCAAGTTTTGGGCGGAAGGGGGTTGCACTGCTAGTGCTGGTGCTGGGTCTTGGAGTCGCGCCGCTAGTGGGCCGCGGTGGAGTGGTTGGGACAGCGTCTGTCGTGTGGTACTTTTTCAGCATGGTGGAGTGGAAGAAAGAGAGCTTACTATTGAAGTCGCTTTATAAATTATAGGGGAGCCCACTCCATCACGGCCGCATTTCGGCAGGCTGTGGCTATGCGCATGATCTCTCAGTTTACTATAGAAATTCAAAATGGACTCCCGGTGGTTCTGTAAATTGTGCGAGAGAAGTGTTGCTTTCACTTGGTAAGAGAAACGTTAAGTATTGCTATCTATTTACAACGCACAAAAACTGCGAGTGACAGGCTTTGAGGTAGTGAAGGAAATAATGGCAACAGCAACTAATACCTACGAGTAGTACGACGTCAAATGCGAGGGAGGCTCAACAGGAACAGCTAGGAATGTGAAGGCTCGCATTCGCCGACCATTAACCGTCGTCTCCGAACCCTGGCAGTCGACGAGTCTGAATGGTCGGACCAAGATTGAGGGAACGGCGAAGCCCGGGACACCGAGTAACTCGACGCAACAGACGGGTTCGCCATGCCAGACACCGGGGTCGCAGATCCATAGAACCCGGAACTCTGAATGCCATACGAGGTCCGAGCCGACTCTGAGTGATATGCTGGCCGCATGAACCACGCGGGGCGGGGGTGTTTTCAGCATCTTCGCAATCCAAGTCATGGAGAAGCAGCGGGAGACGCACATGGGTAGGCAAGCTCTTCAGTTCCTGCAATGGATTTTCTGTGTCGCCGAAAGAGGAAGATGCAGAAGAACAGCAGTAGCAGGTATTAGAACACCCAGAATCGCGCCGATGGGGGTTCAGCGCGCTCGAGGCCCCTGGGGGGACCGTGGAAGCTACACCGATTCCGGACATTGATCTTGGAACGCGAAGATGAGAGTTCTTGGGGATTAATTGCTGCGAGGCCGTGCCTGATTCTGCGACTATGACAGTGAGTAGTTGACCAGGGCAGAAGTAGACCGAAAGTCACCGGAAAGAACAGTTTGTGGTAGCGACGTAGTACCGGCAGGCAACGAGGGCAAAAGGCTTGTAGATGCAGGGATCTCCGCGCGGATGATGAACTAGATTTGAGTCAACAGAAAGACGGCGAAACTTGACGTTGACAGATACCCCGAGCCCGGCGTATTTACAACCGTGGCGTTGGATGTCGTCGGCGAAGTCGAAACAATGATCGTTGAGCTACTAAGACTGTTGGGGAAAATGATTTTGGGTTTTGTGAGGAACGTACGAGGAAGAGGAGAACGGTGTCGCTGAGAGCGGACTGGAAGAGGATTTGCCACCGCGACTGGGCTGGAAGGCGTGGAAGCCGATGTAGTTGATGCGGCCCGAGTTGACGTTGTCTGCTGAGTCGCAACGGTGCTCAACGCACAGTCGGTTGCTGGGCAAGAATCAGGCCATTGCCCTCTGTTATTATTGAACCCAGGACTCACACCCAGATTGTATGGTCAACGTCTGTGAGGTCGCGATCGCTCCCGAGGCATCCTGCAGTCGAATTACAACCGTTGTAAACTTGTACCTGGGGAATAGTTGGGCATGCCAAGATGCGGATAAAAGGAATGTACCAGCGTAACGCCGCACTGTCGGTGGACACGAGTCGCGCGCGCCATCTTCAGTCCGCGCGCGCACCGCGAATCCAGCCACGTATCGTCGGCGCACGCTGCAGTTGCACCGAGCGCGGAAGCAGGATGTCGGCGCGGCGGGTTCCACACCAGCACCGCATTCCCCTGAGCCCGCGCGTCGTCACACCGATGCCGCCCAACTAGAGACGTCGAGCTGAAAACAGAGATACGGTACGGTACGTACCTCATTATCTTCCCCAATGCCCCTCCTGACTCGTTCTTCTTGCTGGGTAGACTGGCGGCGACGGCGGCGCGGGTGCCGGAGGGCGGCTGCAGAGGATGGGTAAAGGTGGGTACAAGAGAGAGAGAGAGGAGGCGGGTACGTGCTTTGGTTCGGAGCTGGAGTCGGAGAGGGCTGGGGACGGCGGTGACGCGGACGCCGGTAGCGCGGCGCCGCACTCCCGATCCGCAGAGCGTTTGCCCGCTCCAATGACTTGGATGCGAGGGGAGGGGTACAGCCTCGCGGGCGGCGCCCGCTTGTTGCGTGTGCGTGCAAGACGGACGGTGCCGTGCGTGCAGCGCAAGGGCGCACGGAACTCGGCGGCCGCAAGTCGGACCCTGCGCGTGCGACGTGTGTTCCCCTGGAGTCGAGGCAGCGAATGCCGTGCGGGGAAGCACGTTGCATGCGCCGTGTTTCCATCCGTTGAGCGCGGACTCTTGTCGTTGGGGTGGGCACGCGTGCGTTGATGTCCGCAGGCGCGCCGGCTGCTTGAACGTGGTGGTGAACAGTGCAGGCTGCGAAGCAAAGTGAGGAGATGAAATTGAAGGGAAGGGATGCGCACGCACCTGGTTGTGAAGTGAGTGTGTGCACTTTGAGCGACCGCGGTCGCGCGTTGAGGTGGAAGGAGGGCTGCGAGCACAGCTAAAATGAGCGACTGAGTCCGACTACCACAAGGGCGACGTAGAAAGAACAGAGGAGTGTGAGAGTGCGCGGCAGGCGTTCCATGCGTGGCGAGAGCAGACTGCTCGACGGCGAGGGCACCGCGCTGTAAAAAATGGCGCCTGCCGCCGCACGTCTCGCTTGATTCGCGCCATTCCGATCCGAATGGGTGGCGTCTGCACAAGAGCTTGCAGACGGAGACTGCGTACCTCTCGGTGCTCCCTACGGGCTGGCCTTTGACGGCTTGGTGCAGTCTTGCACGATACGGGCATGCGCATATACTCAGGACTGCACAACGATGGAGTTAGCTAGCTGCATGTGCGCACCTTGAATGTGGAGGGGGCCGATGGTGTTGCAGGAGCAGGGCGGACAGAGCAAAAACTGGTGCAGCGCGTCTTGAGCGTGGTGGGCAGATTCCATCCTACCTACCTACCTACCTACCGTCCTGGGTTCAAGCAAAGCGGAGAACGCTCCCTGGTAACTATGCCAGAACACCACTACTGCGGGACGAGATCAGACCCCATGAAAAGAAGGTCGAAGAACGAATACAACCGCAGCCACCACGACGAGTCAAGTCTCGGACGCGATTTAAGCTCGATCGATCCGTAATACTCACAACTTGCTCTCTACCACCATGGACCCTCCTACTGTATCGACCACGCTTAACCTTATACGCGCTACGCTCGAAGGTTCGAGCAGGAGCACGCTTCAAGTCGACCTCCCGCGCGATACGCCCTTCGACGCGCTCGCACCGCTCATCCAGCCCCTCGTGGATACGAATGTCGCTGCTGGTATGCCCAATGCGTCCTTCATCTGACGTGAAAGTCACCCTTTCACCTCGTAGAGAAATATCACGGTCTCTCAAGTGCGTCGTGCATCCTCCCTTGTACTTTAAATTCAAACTGACGTACACTCGCAGAAACATGTATTCAATCCTGGTTGATCGCATCCCTGCCCTTCTCGCGGAGGGTGGTAACACGCGCTCCGTTGGGCGGTCCCCCAAGGCTGCAGCACCGCTTCTTCGCGCCGACTTCCCGTACGTCTTGTGGTGGGATCAAAAGGACTGGAACACTCACAACACCAAGGATAGCGGGATATCCAGCGGGGCTCCGCCGGGCCCCCGCGGAAACGCTCGGGCTTCTGCCGGAATCAATGTTGTCATGCTGTATGTCCAGTACAAGAGTGGGGAGGTAATCGACGGGTTCCGTGCTACTGAAATCCGGGCCTTTGCGACTGCACTGTTCAACGAGTTTGCTCGGACTGGCATGGACCCTCCTACGTGGCAGGCTGGTGGCCGCGATGTTCAGGAGCATTTCTACGCTGAAATCGCGACGAAATTCCCGGAAATGGGATACTGCTCGAGCGATTGGAAGGCACGGCACATGGCCACCAACATGTACTCATCGTGGCATTCGATGCGCATACGCAAGCGGAAAGACAAGGAAGGTCTTCCCGACGCCAATCGACACAAACGCGCCAAGAAAGAGGAGCCCGAGGTACGTAGATCTTATGTCCTCCTTGTTCTCACCGCTAATTTGCTACCCAGGACCCTACTTTGCGCGATGGTCTGTATACCATGCCCAACGACGTGAGTTCTCTCCCACTAATTGGTGCTTTAGTTGATGCCGCTTTTCTCAGGTTTTGGCGGAAGAATTGCCGGCACCACCTAGCTCGATTGTGAGTGTATGCAGCATTCCCTACCTCGAGTAGTGCTCACTGTATCTTGCGCAGCCTTCGACCTCCTCAGCTGTCACAGCACCGACGCTTTCGTTAAGGGTGCGCCATTATCGCACATCTTGATTTACCTTACTAATTCCCGTTCTTTTGCGATCCCAGATCGTGAATCCCTTGTGCGTTTACCCACACCCCCCTCTTATTCGTCGCTGATTCTTCTCAGATTCTCGCCGAGCCCGCCTGCGCAGCCACTACCCGAGACCCATGAAGCACCGACTCGGCTCGTTGGTGCTGCCCCGGTCCCTGCATCCATGGCTGAGGATGCCCTTTTATTGCAGGTGCCTCCTCCGCCCGCCCTTGCTCTGCCCGGGCCCGAGCCTGGAGGTAGTACGTCGACGACGACCTTCGATTCGACGCAGGGTGTGACGGATGTCACCGTGACACGTCCCGATTCGGCTCTCAACACCGATAACGAAGTCGTCGCTAACACAGTTCCTGCATCGCAGATCGCATCGGCAACACCTTCGCTCTCCACCCAAGCCCCTGCCCCAGTACTGCCCGCTACTCCTGCTGCCCCAGTCGCGTCTAAAAAAGAGGCCAAAAAAGAGACCGTGATGAAGCCGACGGCCTCGAAGACGCCAAGGTGAGTAGAAATTGCTGCGAAGTAAGACTATCCCACTCACATGCTGCCCCCACTCGAAGGAACCTCTGCGCAATTGAGTGGTGCAAGTCTAATCCCGGTGGCTACACATCCGCATACAAAACATATTGGGATGGGATCAAGGACACGGACGATGCCCAGGTACAGTGCTTACTGGTGCTTGCTTCCATAGCCACGACTAACTGATATGGCCCCCACAGAAATGGACTGCAATGTCGCAAGCAGCAAATACTGCTCATGCCGAGGTACGTGCTTTCTTCTCGTCATCCCATGGAAGCTTATTCGGTGTTCTTAGGCTGCAGCCCCGGGCTAGATTGTCGCCCTTACCCAATGTGCCGTGTCGGTACTGCTGTATACGGTGTCGATACTGTGCGCGGCGGAGAGATTCCTTTTATTCCATTCTGATGTACCTGTAGTATATTTGGCTGAATATATCTGGCTCTTTCTGTCAATATGTTGCGAGGCAGTGTATGCAAACATATGGCTCGATATACCACCATTCTCAACAGGCGGAATCCATCTGGCGAAATATAGTCTCCATCAATCAGTTCGATTTGGCTCTATACGCGCAACATTTGCCACGATCTCATAGATGTATGCTAACTATTTAGAGGCAGATACAATCATATAAATTGTATCTATCTGTCTCTACCTGGTTCGATCTCCCAACACGGACTTCTCACTGGGGGTCAACACTAGACATCGCAATGGTGCCTCGCTTGAGCGTTGCGCCTCCCCAGCGTCTCAGCTCTCAACTCCACATTGAAGTGGAGAAGAAAAGAAAGCTGCATGCAACGTTCTCCAGGCCGCCCAGATCTCTGTTTCTGCCCGACCAGAAACCAGATGTAGGCTTGGCCCAGGTACAATGCAAAGAAGCCAAAGGGGACGAATACTGGGGCGGCTTGCGCATGTTGCGCTCAGTCCCTTTAATGCGTATAACAGAGGACAACGTCGGAGTATCTTGGGGTGAAGTGAAGAGTTTCCAAGCGAGCCCCGTCTACAGCAAGCTTTTCATGGCGATCATCGACCAAAGGTATCAGTGCACACGAATAATGGTGTTGCTGAAAGCCCTTTGGTTTCGAATACAATCTCCTAGGCACCGAGAGCCCTGTTTTCTGTACGGATTCCCGATCTTCGAGCAGGCGGCATCTGCGTAGTTGCAGCCACATCAACTTGCCAATGCAAAACACTGAAGATGTGCGGACCAGTGGTGTGGAGGAGACTGTGTTAAGGCCCAGGCCTCATGCATGCGTTGCACAAGAACTGCAGCTGAAAGGGACTCGCGGCACTGTCAAGGGAACGCATTATGTCCCTGAGACTGGCTGGTGGCTCGATATTCAACCCGAGGGCAGAGCTGTCAACTCTGTTATACAGGTCAGGGAAAGATACGTGGTGGAGCGTTTGTGAGTGCACGCACACGAGAGTAGAGTCTTTTAAATGGCTAATCTGCAATCTAGCACTCGACAGCAACTTCACATTTTCATTTATCTTGCACAACCGACCCGAGACATTCTGGAAGAGAGGGTTCGCAAGGACAAAGAGGCACAATGGGCGGTAGCTGATCAAGAGCTTGAATTTGACCGCAAATGGCCGCATCTGGTGGGACTCGTAAGTCTGGAGGACAAGCTGCAAAGGCTTCGTCAATCTGCTCCAGATTGCGGAGACAAGATGGAACAATATGCGCCGCCTATTGAAGAGGAAGAAGATGCAGCCTGGTTCATTGGCACCTCGGACCATTATCCTGTTACAATGTCGCCTGAAGTGCATGCTCTGCTACTTGCGAGCCTGCTGTCTTCCTTTCTACGTCCCATGCGACCACCAGGTACGTGGCGTTCCAACAACTAAGAGTTTGAACAAACAGTGTTGCAGGGCAATGGCTGCTTAACAGCCGCTTGCTGAATCTCCGAATTGATTTGAAGGTCTGCAGTACGAAAAGGGATGATTATCGCAAAGGAGCGTACGAGGGACGTATAGGGTTTCTGAGGATAGAAACTTTACCTTGCAAGGCCAAATTCCAGGCGGTGGACACGATCCTGGGGCGTCACCACACTTTTATGAATCTGTGAATTCAATATTTACAACCGATGGTCACAACGGAAATGGAAGGCGGAGCACCACCATATCAACATGTCTTGACAGTGCCGGGAACCCAGGTTGTGATTATCGGCCCTGATATTGCTGGATCAACGGCGTACATTGGGAGCATCGGAATTGTGGTGGAGGGGAATGAGGCTCAAGGGAAGATTAGAGTGGGAACAGAGATGGTAACAGTTGAGGCAGAATCGATTTGTAGGTCCAGACCAGGATCTCTTCATTGAAAATGTACATGTAGTACAGTTGGGTGATATGAAGTATTAGCCAAGCCTGCTTGGATTGCGCGTGTTCACGGACTAGGCACGCGTTCTGAAGAACATCAGTAGCACACAGCAAAGTAAGGTTGGATATTAAAACCCACTTGAGAGGCGGGCCGCCAATGAGCTCCGGAAATGTAGAAGTTGCGCAGCTGTTATATCCATGCAATCCGACTCACTATCTCCGACAATTCCTCCATCGATTCCGATCAATCCGATCAATCCGGCCGAGTCGGCCGAGTCGGCGGCCCCGAGATCTTCGGAATGCTCGGCAACCCTCAGAGTCATCGGGTTATCACGCAACAAAGGCTTACTGTGTATTTCCGTTTATCCGCTCCTATTGTTCGTCTCTCTTAATTGTCTCATCCTCATGTTTTCCTTCTCCTTCCCCTTTTGGTCACTTGCTATTGTTGCGCTTGGTGTTGCAGTGTGTGTTAGCAGTAAGCAAAGGAAACAGTAAGCAAATGTAAGTAAGCATAGGATCAGTCCGGAACAGACAGGATCAAAGGATCAGAGATGCGAGAATGGTAGAGTCCAAACCCACACTGCAACATTTACTTTGCATTTTGGCAATACACAGAGTTCTTACCGTTGACTTCAGTCCTCTGTGCCTGCCTGATTCTAACACTTGGACCATCGTGATATTACTATATATGTATTCACAATTACCTTCTCCGTATTTAAGCAGCTAGTTACATCCTTGTACCTTAGTTGTATAATTAATGTTATTCCATGTTTCCTTTCATGGGCTGATGCCTTCTTGCTTCGTCTCGACTCCGGGTTCAAGTCAACCTGCTCGGATGTCTTCCCTCTTTACTTCTACTGACTTAACTGTCATTCGGATTCGGTTCCGCTCACCTCCGGTTCGCCTTCGGTCCGTCCTCCGACTTCCATCCGGACGACCTCGGGTCTTTGTCCCTCGGTGCTCCCATCTGCTCTGGCGACTTCACCATCCACCCGACTTATCTCCGGCATCACCCGGTCCTCGGCTCGACCCCGGCCCCGGCTCCGGTCCGGATCATTCACCACTTCCTTTCCTTCCTTCCATTTTTCTCGCAGCTAAAGGCTAAACAGTCGCACACCCTTAATCTACCTGTGGTGCTTGCAAGAAGGCTGACTCCTAGTTTTCCGGTTCGGCTCCGATCTCGGGCGAATGTCCGACTCGGCCGATGGATTCAGTCTTGTCCCCTTTTGGCATCAGTTGTCTGTCCTTCACGCCGACATATAACAGCAGCACACAGTGGTTCAACGTCACTTCATGAATGTTTGAGTCAAACAATGTTCGATGTACATGTACTTGCTGCCGAACAAAAAGTGTGTGTCATATTTGTGACATATGTACTCATGTCTGCTTCTCACCGGAAACACGTGCGTGAATGGGTGCTCGACGCGATGGAGGTGGTCAAGGCAGATGCTCAAGAGGGCCTCGTCGGCGATAGCCCAGGAAGCATGGAGTTTCGGAAGCAGCTAAAAACGGATGCTAGCCAGTTGACAAAAATGGTCAAGATATTGCGGGAGCCCAGGAAACCTCCTGCAGCCAAGGACAGCCAGTGATCTGGCGCAACTGGGGCTAGCTTTGTAGGTTGTCTCGATGGTGTGCGATGGGTGTTCACATGGGTTGATAGAACAAGGATGTAGGACAGGATAATGGGGCGAATGTTGTCAAGGCGCAGCACAGGATCAGGTCTCTTTTCAAACGAGCACAGGATGCGCCGGTGGACATAACAGAGTATCTGGCATCATTCGACTCTGCAGCGGCTCGTGAAGACAAGATGAGGGCATGTGACTGGGAGGATCTAGCATTTGCGAGGATTCTTCGTGGGTACAAGGGAGCTGAGGAGGGAAACACCGCGGAGAAATGGGTTTGTTTCTCATCTAGGCCAGCACCAAAGGGCTAATGACATTCGTAGACGGCTGCTGTGAAACACCTATTTATGGAGGAGGACACAACCAGCAACTCGAAAATTATGAAAACTTTGAAACGAGCAATCTCCAAGGCCGATGATTCTAGCGAACTCATATTGGTCCAAGAAAAGGCATGTAGGGGCCATATGTACGTGGGTGACCGAGGGCTGATTTTGACCAGTTGATTCGAGAGCAGGAAGCCATGACCTTGACTCGCAATTCAGGTTTCCAGATTGTACAGACCATCGTGCATCTCAAGTTTGCTATTTGTTGGCGAGGTTTGCACAAGAATACGAGAACGGAGTTTTACAAGAGGGCATTCATGCCTGCCTGAGGTCGAGAGTCGGTTTCAAGGGCGATCTTCTTACGAACAGGAGCAGATTCTTGGAAAGATGGAAGCTGAATATGGTTAGTGGAAGAGCAAGATGAAGTTCGTTGTCGCAGCTAGATCGAAGCTGCTAGAACTGTTTAACAAGGTGTTTTTTTTTTTGAGAGCATTTGCCGTGTATTCGAGTCGACATTGGGTGTAGTTCGGAGCGACAATTTTCATCGATCCCTTCTGGACCGTGGACAACCTTCATCAAAACCGGCGGTCAAAGGAATTTGGGGTCTTTTTCAATCTGCTGTTGGACGAATTGCCGAAAGAGGATGAACTTACAGTGAATCTTGGGAGATATGAACCTAGTCACGAGGCTGCTTTGGGGATTCTTCGCGCAATTGACGTTGAAATTGCGTCCGAGGTGGAGATGTTGCTGGATGAAGAAATTGGTGACTATGGGAGATTGTGCCAAGAATTGAAGGCCGACGGTTATTAGTTTCGGGCATTGTGGTGTCAAAGTCTTGTAAAATTTTTACTGTCACTATATCGAACGTTTGTTGTTATGTTTTAAAGAATGGTACAGCCTGATAGTACTTCTGCTGCACTGCCCAGTCAAGACGCTGGGTAGCCAGGTGTTTTGTTGTTCCAACAGCTTCGGGCAATGGCATGACAGGGTAATTGGTGTTGAGGTCTTGTGTGAATGTGCTGCACAACAAGAAGAAAGAAATTGGAGGCGATCGGAATGGCAGGGATTTGGGAGTCGGACTCCAACCCGGGGTGAGGTGATTCAGACGCATTCACAGTGCGCATCGCAAGCCGATTGTACGGATAATCTGAGACTTGTTCTTTGCGGTGGATCGAGTTGTTGCAAGAAAAAAATACCTTTGCAAAGGAAGGACCATTTCATCGCAAGGGGTCAAAAAAGTGGTTCACAATGTCCTAGTAGAACGTAGCTGGACTGGCACGAAAATAAGGGGACAGAGAATGTTGAAGTAGGGGATTGTTTCGTACTTTGGTCTTGGCAGCCCAGATTGTCTTGGGTGCAAAAGAGAAAAAGGTATCTTCGCATGGTTCAGCGCATGGGACCTTTGGGAGTCGAACCCGGGTTCAGTGTCGAAAACCTCAAGATAGGCAATGGTTCACACTTTGCACCGTGCAGGCCGCTGTAGGCTCTGTTTGCTCAGCGCCCATGAGGAAAAAAATCGGTGTACCATCAACAGGGGACCAAAGGTGACTTTTGGGTTATTTCGGTGGTTTGCAGTCCATAAAAAAAAAGCATCTGGCGTTATCTGTGGAGAGATGTCTGCGCTATTGATAGGCAGTTGGATGTAGACTTCTCATGGTTGAATTTGGCGCCAATTCCTTTGACTCGCTTCCAGGAATGCAATGTGTGCTGGACTGGCCTGCAAGGTGCCTTTGCAATCGATTAACATTTTCCAGTCTTAAAAAAGGATACTATTGATGGCTGTCCCAAGCGGCCTTCGGGAGTCGAACCGGGGAAGTGTTGTATCTACATGAAACAAATGCATGTTTCACACTATGCACCGTGCAGGCCTTGTGTATGTCTTGTTTGGGTGTTTGCTATGAGGGTTACAAAAATGAGAGATTCGTGCAAATCTTTTGGGTGCAGCAGTGTGAGCGTAGAGCAGAGGGACCAAATTAGATGATGCCATGTGTATTCATATTTCCACGGTTGAACTTGCGAAAAATTCATAACGAAGAACGCAAAACCGTAACACACCTTGGCTTGGATGCAGGAATGTGAAAGCGCAAATAAAAACGCAAGACAGGCTTTCATATTGCTACCTTGGGATTCGAACCCAGAAGTGGTGTAACGGTATGTGAACTGGTAATTTCGACACTTGGGATGACAGAGGCCGCTTAAATAGAGTGTTCGTTGGCGAGACACATCAGAGAATCGGAGATTCTGGCGCACCACTGTTCGTTATTCGTGCAATCTTCAAGCTATCTGATTGGACATTAGCGACATATTTCCACGGTTGAACGAGGGCGTCTAACATCTTAATTACGGGGGTATGAATTGCCCAAGCGAAATTGCCTGGTGACCTAGAGGACAAAGTAGGAGGGAGCCTTTGGGAGTCGAACCCAAGACAGTGCTGGTTCAAGCTATAGTTTACACTTTGCACCGTGCAGGCCCGCTGTAGGGCTTTTTTCAAAGGCGCCCAAAAAGTCTAAAGAGGTTGTTGTCGAAAATTGCTTTGGCAGGGCAAGGACAAACACCTTTGGGAGTCTAAAACGTCCAAGGTTGTACGCTGAGAATGGGCAAATGCACCCAAAAAAGACTATTCTGATCATTGCTTTGTTTCAATTTCAACAACCAAAAGGGGGCCCCAAAAAATTGCATACTATCGACGGTTGTCCTAGCTACCTTTGGGAATCGAACCCAGGAGTGTTGTATGAAAACCTCAATCATTGGTAATGTTCCACACTGTGCACCATGCAGGTATTTTGGGTAGGAGTTGGCTGTCATTGAAGGGAAGGGTACAAATCTGAAAACTTTTAAAAAGAGTCCAGCTTCGCGGCGTGGTATAGGAACCTATGGGAGTCGAACCCAAGACAGTGCTGGTATCTTTTATTTAAACTATAGTTTACACTTTGCACCGTGCAGGCTGTTGTAGGGCATGTTTGCCCGGGGCCATGAGGGATACAAAATTGGCAGGGAAAGAGAATCCACGTACGATTGGAAGTTGAAAGCGACCTAGCATCCGAGATGTATGCCCACGCTTGAGCATGCTTGCATTGACAGGGATCGAAAGGCAACTGGTGAATCAAGTCTCGGTTTCCAGTCCAAAGAAAAAAAAATATCTGTGCATGGTACAACACGTGTGACCTTTGAGAGTTGAACCCGGGTTCAGTGTTGTAAACCTCAAGATGGGATGGGCAATGGTTCACACTTTGCACCGTGCAGGCTGCGGTAGGCCCTGTTTGCCCGAGGGCAATAAGGGATTAAAAAAAGCCTCGGACGCAAAAAGTCATTGGCTAGGATGGTATGAGACCTTCGAGAGTCGAACTCGACAGTGGTGTACAATGGCAGGAGAACGAACATGTGTTCCACACTGTGCACCATGCAGGTCTTTTAGTTGTATTTTAAGAATGAGTAAAGTAGGCGGATGCAAAATAAAATAAAAACGTAGTTTGAGTCTGCGCCGAGTTTTCCGATGCACAAAAAAGAAAAAGAAATTATAAGGGGGAAAGGACATGGAAGTTACAATGTGCATGTGTGAGGTTAACTGAAAGCGTCATGTCTGAATGTAACTGCAATGACGCTGGCATCATGCGAGAGTGTATTCCCACGGTTGAGCGGCTTCATGCACCGACGGGGAACGAAAGGCGACTTTTGAGTCGAGTAGCAGTTTCCAGTCCAAAGATAAAAGGATATTCGTATGGATGGGGGAAAAAAAAAAACGAGCGGTTCAAGTCAAGCGACCTTTGGGAGTCGAACCCGGGTTGAGTGTCGTAAACCTCAAGAGGAGTGGATCATGTTTCACACTTTGCACCGTGCACGCAGGCCCTGTTTGCCCAGTGGCCATGAGGGATACAAATCTTTCCCAGAGTCTTCTTACAAGTACATTTGAAGAGGGTAACACCTACAATTCCACTGGCCTGGTTGTGCCCGAGGCACGCACCGTCTCATTTTGGCAGGGTAATTGTGTGTTCGGTGACCTGGGGTTCGACTCCCCTGGTTTGGAGATCCTGATTCCTTTTTTATTATTTTTATTTGCCGCTTGATGCAACCTCTCGAATAACAAACACACTTGAGCATGGGACCAAGTTCCACTTGACAGCCCTGGTTGTGCCCGAGGGTACGTCGGGATCGGTGACCGGGGTAATTTTTGCTGTACACTTACTCGATCATTGGAAAGATATCCAATACAACATCACGGAAATCGTGGATGACGGCCCTTGCCTGGCAATGACAAAAATTAAACGTGAAAAAAAGAAAACCCACTTTCAATTTGACTATTGGCACCTTTGGGAGTGCAACTTGCACCACAAAGGTCTTTAACAGTCATTTTGAAACCAGCCTTTAAAACGGTCCTGGCCCGGCAATGACAGTAGTTATGACGCCGATTACCAGGCGGAAACGTTGCCAAGGTGCATCAGAATATTTGACTTGCATCGCGATTGAGTTGTATAAAAATTGTTGAAACGATCTAGACACCACCATAACCAAGCGGTGGCAGGTGAAAGGCTGCCAAGGTGCAACAAAATACTTGACTTGCACCGGCAATCTGACCCAGCGGTCGAGTTGCACAAAAGTTATTGTAAAGCCATGGTCGAGCGATCAATCCCTCTGGCAGTCAAAACTTTCAACACTTAAAATTTGAAGTGCAACACTTTGGCAAATCGACATGACATCGTTAACACCTTAACAAATCGATTGACAACACCTCGACCACTGTAACCCGCAAAAGCCAACCCTTTAACAAATCGATTGAGAACATCCTTAAAAGACACGCCCACTCAAGTGAAATCACAACACCTTGACAAATCGGACCGCAATTGCTCCCAAAAACACTCAAGCAATTGCCAACACCTTAACAAGTCGATCAACGACACCTCCCAAAGACACCAAAGACACTCCAAGGCGAACCCGAAAAAATGAACTCAGGCCAAGAAACACCTTTATAAGTCGATCAACAACACCTCCCCAAAATAAACTCAGGCGAAACAACACGCAACACCTTAACAAGTCGATCGACAAAAGACACTGGAAACTTCAACGCCTTGAAAACCGAGGCCCCAAAATACTCAAGCACCCTGGCAAAACCCGTTTTTGCGGTTTGAATCTAGCGGACAGGACCCATCGACTGTTTCAATCCCTTCATGAACAAAATTGCCGGAAAGCACATGTCATGCGGAGCTATAATTGCAGTTTGCCTCAATCTTCTCTATGAGATGTGGCATCTCGAGGAAAACACGTTCTTTGCGGGGATAACACCTCCTCCTAAAGAGCCCACGATGACAACCATGTCCGCGCTTCTCAATCTGGTCATGGCCCAGTTTGAAAAAGAATGTGGCATGGAAAGATGGTGCCGACATACAATCACCCAGAAGGCGATTTCTACCAGGTTGCGATCATTATTGCTATTGGCGATCTTCTGGCTCTCAAAAAAGCGCTAGGTTTTACCAGTCACGTATCCTGAAACTTTTGCTCTATGTGCAAACTCCAGCGTTGCAACATTGATCATGATAAGGAAAGCTTCGAGCTGCGACACAGATGAGAGGTCCTCCGGGCGGCAAAAGTATGGCTCATAGCCCAAACGCAAGCTGCTCGCAAGGCCATTTTTGCAGAGCATGGTGTTTGCTCTTCATCCTTCAACACTCTAACGTACCACGACCCGGTTAAACACACTGTGCTCGGAGTTATGCACAACTGGATCGAAGGTATACTGCAGCATCACTTCCGCCTTAAATGAGGAATCGGTTCCAATACTCCAAAGGTGAGAAGCACGAACGTTGGCCCTCTTGACGCGGAATCCTCCTCCGACTCCGATGTAGAGATGATTGACGTCGACGACGGCGCCATCGCAGATGAGCTTGAGGACCTCCATCAAGACAGTTTTGTCCAGAATGACACAACAGCCTCGTTCAGCCGCTGTGTATCATTCATGTTCATCTCCGACTCTGATGACAAGGCAACGGAGCAGTGGGAGGAGGATGACGAGGACAATGAGGCGGATGATGAAGAAGGGCTCTATGAGTGAGAGAAACCTTCATGGAAAGTGTTCAACAGCGTCAACATGGCCTTTATCCATGCAGGGCTCGCTGATGTCGTGATTCCTTTCTGAATTGATCGGCCACCAACCTAGGAGAGAAATCACATGGGAAGTTGAAAGCTGATAATTGGTTTGTTCTGTTGATCCTCTTCTTCCCTTTGATCATCCCCGAGCTCTGGTACCATGCCTCATTGTCCAGAAGAGATCTCGGATTGCTCGAGAACCTCCATGATCTCGTTGGTGCGACACATATTCTCTGTTCTTACGCAACGAGCCCAGCGGAAACTGACTTGTACAACGAGCTCTATCGCAGCTATCTCCTCTCCTCCAAGACTCTCTTTCCTGGTCTCTCGACTCGTCCAAACCACCACTACGCGAGGCACAATGGTGAGCTGCTGAAGTGGTGGGACCCTGTTATATCCGTGCCTCGGAACTCGGGACTCGGCCCTGGAGCCGCCGATCTCTCGGAGATCGGCCGACGGAGCTCCTCCGCCGACTCACATATCCCACGACAAACTCCATCGGACCTCGTGTTCGAACCGGGTTTTTACGCAATGAAGGATTACTGAGCGTTTCCCGTTTATCCGTCTTCTTTCTTATTGTTTCATCCTCATGTTCTAACTTCCATTTCCTTTTTGGTCAGTCGCTATTGTTGCGCTTAGACCATCATGATATTTCCTTTTAAAGATACATAATAACCTTTAGTAGTTTAAATACGCCTCCGGGTCATCATGTATCTTCAGTTTGTTAATTAACGTTGTCTACGCTGCACCCCCTCTATACGCGACTTGTCTTGGCAATCCCGAGCTTGTCCGTTCTCGATCTCGTCCGTCCGAAAGGATTCCTGCCACAGGCTCTCACCCTGCTGTTTGTGGTGTTGAGTGAAAACCTCCGCACGGTCCGGTCGATCACCTCCGACTCCGATCTCCGATCTCCGACCCGACGCCTCGGCGTATCGCCTCGCCCAAGTACCTCCGGTCACCCGGTCGGCCGAATCACTCCCTTCCTAGTCCCCTCCGCCGCGTATATAACAGACCCGCTTATCAAGCTTGGCGAATTTTTCTTCGAAAGCCACAACGGAAGGCTGCAGAATATCAAGACAAACAACCACATATGTAAGCTGAGGTTTCACACATTGCGATTGTCGACTTACGCGTAAAACAGGGGAGCTGGACTTGATAATGCTTCGCCAGATGTGTCGCCAGAGAAGGTTGTTTGCGTCGATCAGCGATAGTGCCAGTACAGCTGAGTTAAAGTCCCTTGTTGCCAAGGCCATAGGAATCCTGTCCAGTCGAGACCCTATAAGCATGGATTCGCGACGTCCCAAACAGCTCTCATCTGCGGAGGAAACTGCCTTCAACGGATCTGGAAAAGTACTCGAGACTTCGATGTACGAGCTGATTTTCAGCTACTGGAACACACATATTCCCCATTATACATCCGTCCGACAAACCTTACATACAACCTATTGGAAGCAGCTGTTAACGTGTTCCCGAGTCGAGCGGTACAACTCACCAATTTCGACCATAAGACATGAAACTACACTATATTCAAAAAGCACGCCGGCACCAGCTCCATTTTGTTCTGGCATCCTTCGACAGGACGCAAGGATCTGGGGTACATCCAATCCATCTGGACGCAAGTCCTTCAGGGTCAGAGCCAGATCTTTGTTATCGTCCAACTCCACACGGTGTGAGGTGTGACCTCAAGCTGGAGTGTGCAGCTGGTCTCATCAGCCCCAAGAACGGTCGCTTAGCTCAGTGGATAGACTTTCGGGTCAGAGCATTCCAAGCGTAATGGGAAGGTCCCGGGTTCAAGTCCCGGAGCAGCCATTCTTTACCATTTTACACACTTAGACTCTGTTTGGCTCCACAACGGATTTGAGCCCAATGGAGGCCGCAAAAACACCATTTCCCAAGTGTCCATTGTTTTGTTAGAATCAAGCAGGCACAGAGGACTGAAGTCAACAGTAAGAACTCTGTGTATTGCCAAAATGCGAAGTAAGTACTTGCCTGAAGTCAACAGTAAGAACTGAGGACTCAGGACTACAACCAGCTACTTATATATGTATCCTACATGTATAGTAAGCAGTATTAATAACGCTCAGTCAGCCTGATCAATAAGCAGGTGATCAGTAAGCTGATCAATAAGCAGGTGATCAGTAAGCTGATCAATAAGCAGATGATCAGTAAGCAAAGGAAACAGTAAGCAAATGTAAGTAAGCATAGGATCAGTCCGGAACAGACAGGATCAAAGGATCAGAGATGCGAGAATGGTAGAGTCCAAACCCACACTGCAACATGTTTGCTGTCACTGTGAAATACTCGAGGCCATCGCAACCGCAAGCTCTGTTTGTTGTTAGGCCTAGTCACATTATCTCCCATATTCCCTATAGAATGCGGCGGAAGGGCATGTATGGCGTCAAGTGTGATTTTACTTTGTTCGTAGATTCACTGAATAGAGGGCGAGACTAATGCAACACAGAGTTGCATGAACCCGACGCGAAGTCAAGCAACACCAACACAAAGTTGGTGGATGGAAGGAGGAGATCAGATCAGATCACAAACATGTACAAATATGACCACTGCCATCTGCCACACCATTTTCGGAACGGACACGTAGATTATCTGTTCTTTCCTCATGTCCGCACCTCAATTCAATGTAAAGAATAAAACTCATCAATTCATTTTGTTTGTCTATGTACATACAAGGGAGTAAATACAAGTGCTGTCAGTAGAAAATGGAATGATACATGTGCGTCGTGTATACAGCAGAGAGAGGTCAGACTTGATGCTCCAGGCGCATGGGTACGACCGTCGCTCGTCCAAAGTGTTCGTAAAAACTTTGAACATAGCACTGAGCGACAGCCCGTTCCAGCAAGCGGACATAGGGGGGGTCCCAGTCCATCCGTGCCTGTGACCCAATGATTCCGTGGGGCTTGTCGCAAGGAACACACCAGTCACGCATGAGTCGCGCCATGCCAAGGAGGTAGAGCAGCTGGTCCATCAAATCGTGGGCTGCCAAGCCTCTTTGGCTTTCACGTATATCAATCTCAATCAGTGCGTCGCCGACTAAGCACCTGCGACACTTGTCGGGCCGTTGCAGCCCGGAAGTGCATGCATCCAAAGCCAGGAATTCATAGCGGAAGTTTGTCTCAGCTAGCTTCCACAAGAGCTCCTTCGTGCTGCACCATCAGTGGCAGGACGGCGTCGGGGGATACCGGGAATTTCTTCGAAGCAGTCTCAGAGATCCCACAAGCAGTGAAAGCAGGCCGCAGAAGGTCCTCCAGGCTTGCGCTGCGTGCTTGCGCGCAAGTTTCAGCCTTGTCCTGCACGGTCACTTTGCCCTGCATGATGTCCCTCCACTTTTGCGTGGTCAGCAGCGTGGGGCGTACAGTAACATCTGCAAGGCAGAACATGAGCATGTCACACAAAAGCCTGTAGTGATGGTAGAGCATGCGTCGGTGGGGTTCGTCTTCCGGTGATGCAAGCAGGACAGGCTCTGGCATGACATAGAGTTGCGGTCGATGATCGCTGCAAGACGGTGTCAAGTGTATTTTCGGTAATACGTGTGGTCTACTGGGAGTGACATTATCCGAGTGTTTCATGCACGGAGGAGGAGGAGGGCGGAGAGTGAATTTATCCTTAGTTTACAGAAAGTAGCCAAGGACGGAGGCGGGAGGTAAGCTAGAGGTGGCAGATAATTTTATCTAGAATCGCAAGAATCTCTCAAGTCGGCTGAGAGCGAAGCGAGGCACCAGATAAGTTCAGGGGCAGTCGGTAAAAGAGAATAGACCGTAAATATAGTATACGGGCTACTCAGGTAATAAATCACTGGTTGCGTAAATATTCAGTCAGAACAAAACTCTCGTCCAGGATCGAGGATCAAGGATTGGGTGGTGAAAATGGTGTTTTGTTTTATGAAAGAATAAGAAGGCTAGGGCAAATTTATACGGGAGTTGCAAACACGTAAAACCACTTTACGAGCTAGCACGGAGTTATACGGTTGGTAAAAGCACGTGAAACCACTTCACGGACTTTAGACGGCGGCAGCGGGACGGTTACGGTTTCGGCGGGTGAACGGACAAGCACACAGAGCAGAGTCAGGTCGCAAGTCAATTCGGGGTGAGCACACAAGTATTTCACTATACAAGTAGGCTCAGAACGGTAGTAGTTCGCTAGAGATCGGCTCCAGAGAACAGCGGCGGTTACGGATTTAACGGTTGGAGGTTGACAGAAAAGTAGATTTTTGGGTGCCTAATTAGGACATTCAGCTGCTCTATATATACTGTTTCGTGGTGGCTGTGCTGATGCTGCGGAGTGATGTTACAAATGGTCATACCATAACATGTAAATACGCCGATCGACATGTAGATATGTCAGACAACATTAGACTGTTTTGACCACTTTGACCTTCTTTGCAGTGTCCCAGCTCCAACTGGTGATTCCATCAATTATGCCATCATTTCTTGATGATGGTTTTCCCAGCCTCCAATTGGCCTTGGCTCCATACACTTTGGAGTCATGACATCCGTGGGGAACGAACAAATGAACTGTCCTCAGTTCTATAATTCCCAATTGGATGGCGCCACGAAAACCTTCTTCAAGAAATGTTATAATTACACCGGTGTTTCTTCTTTATTCGTACATTTTTGGGGTATTCTGCTCGACCCATTGAAAGATCTGCCCATCAGCAAAACACGGAGGCACAGTATTGGTGGGAGTAGGCATGAGTACCCATCCGTCCTCTGTTGTTTCAGGAGACGGGGAGCGAGAGCCCGAAGGAGATGCGAGCTGGTTACTCCACCAGTCTTCTTCGTCTAGCTGTACCTGATCCGTAGGAACGATTTCTGCTCGAGTGCAAAATTCTTGTTCGTAGACCTTGGTTACTTGTTCCCCTGGATTGGCGATGTCAACGAATGCGGAGAGGATGGCAAGTCTGGTCATAACCAGATCGTAGCACTCCTTGATCTGTACCACAGTGTAATCCCCAATGTTGAACAGTTTCGCTTCCACCTTCCATCGCCCTGCCAGTCCGTGAGTAGCGCGTAATATGTCGCCTAATTTCACTTTCTGGCTGAGCGTGCTGGTCACAGTGAATAAAAGATCTCTTTCTTGGCGAGACGGGGTCGATGCGGACAGTGATGAGAGGGGTTATATAGTCCTCCTCGTAGTCATCTGACTTGCGGAGCAGGCCCGCAGGTACAGTATGATAGGGGCTGATGTAGCGATAGATGGGGGAAGGCGGGGGCAAGATCCTTTTTGGAACGAAGGGCAGGAAGTCTTCATGCAAGGGGCTGATTTCAATGGAAGAATGATTAGCCGGGGGTGGAAAGGAGAGCTCGGGAGCAGTGTTCTGGGGTGGTTCGGGTGAGGACATCGTGGCTTTTTGCGAGCGAATTGTTATGGACACGTGTCATGGCAGTTGTAGTCGTGTATTTGGTTGAGTCATAACAATTTCCTTTTTGGGAATTTGTACATCGGAAACGAATCTTAGCTACTGTACAGGCGGGTGCAGACTTTGTTGGGTGTATAGCGGGGCTTCAAAAGGTGGAGGGGGCGGAGGTGTGCCCCAAAGGTCGAAAGGGAGCACTATGATTGCTGTGAGTCGATGCTGTGGCTGTTTGACTGCTATAAGTATGTGTTTTCCCTCCTCGCGGATACTTTCTTCGACCAACCAGTATCCCTTGAGTTCTCCGTACAGCTTTATGGTGTCTGTGGAGTTTATTTTCCGTCCACAGGATTTTAGGACTGAAAAATATTGGGAGTGTATCAGCCTCGCTGAGGCAATAAGGAAGCAAGGTGTGTCTTCTGGCTGCTCGGTTTGAGGCCGGAATACCTGTCTGGCGGAAGTGTCGATGGTAATGGCTGGGTATCGCGGCTTATAGGCTGATATGTACCGATATTCTGATCCTCCTCGTGGATCATAAGGTGCGGGTCGATCAAACATCAGCGGGGGTGGTGAAAGGGGTCTGGGAATTACGAAGTTGATCACGTCCATTTCTTTGGGCCTGACAGGGGCTAAAGTGACTGCTCCCGCCTTTGTGGGTGCCGGTCAGATTGGGACGTGGGTAGTAATGGCAGGTGGGTCATTAGCTGGTGTCTGGTACGTTTTCACCTGGAGAAGTAGAAAACGTAGGTTCCTGAAATCAGGATGGGTGTATGGGTGGTGTCAGCGTCAGCCCTAGGTCGGCTCAGCGAGACGGCGTTCGGCAATCCCAGCTGGGACTTCACGTTGGTCGATAACCCGGGCGCTCCTGATATAGCAAAAAGCCAGATACTCGTACCCCAGTCGATGGGTAGAGGAGCCAGGTTGCTGGCTATACGAGGGAGTATTTGGTGGGCCTTCTAGCGGTAAGGACCGCCGCAATACCACACTCGAGGGAGCGGAAGGGGGAGAGAGATTTGGGAAGAAGGTGGAAAGAGGAGCGGGTTGTGAGAAGACACTCGTTGTTGCCAAGCCAAAGTAGCACTGGTATTAGACGAGGTAGAATCTACTGTACAACTAGATTCTACCGAGTATTTATATGCCTTGACTATATTCGATCACGATCCAGGGGAAAATCCCTATCTCCTACACATAGGGTGAGGTGCAAATAGAGTTGTTGAGGGGTTATGGATCTCCAGGGGCTTCAGAGGAGTTGGAACAGGGTTCCTGTCCTCCTGTATGTCGTTTGAGATCCGTTCGTCGGAGGAGTTCCGGGATTCAAGAATAACCCAGAGGGCTGATGCAACCCCGGTGTAGTAGTGAAGAGAAAGGGAAAAAGAATAGCGTGAGGTGAATCATGACAGGTGGGAAGGTGAGAGCGCCGCGGTATGCCCAGGCCACGGGGATGTGTCATAGGCTGGCTTCTCCATGAGTTTTTTGACAGTAGGGTGAGCGAGGCGTCGTACATTCTTGATTTACGGGATATCATATGACTTTGTCGGTGGCGGTCCTTCTTTATGCGGATAAGTCATCGTCCGACATGCTAGAATCATCTGAGTCGCTGGCGGAGAGATTCTCGAGCTCATCTTCAGGTTCCGGGCCCATCCAGCCAGTTTGCATAAACCAATGATTCCGCGTAATATATGGGAGCAGTCGAAAAGCAGCTACTGAGTTTCCTTTGAACATGGAGCCGTCAAGTTCCTTCAGGATGTAGGCTCCTCCCTTGTTCTTTCTATGAACCTCGTATGGCCCCAAATAGCGATCTTCAGTCTTCTTTTCTGTTCCCACTATCATGTCTAGTCTGACGTTGCACATCAATACTAATTCCCCGGCCTTCTAGTCTCCTTTTTGTAATTTATGCTTGAATCATTTTTCGAATTGGAGTTTGGATTTGAATCGGGATTACTTCAGGGTTTCAGCTGCCTTAGCTATATCCCTCGGATGTTTTCGTAACTGTCGGACTCGTAAGGCCAGTAATTCACTGGTACTCATGCCCGAATAAAATCCTTCAACAAGAAATGTTGATTCTGCCAGGTCGAACGGAAGGATAGGGAGTGTGCCGTGTAATAATTGAAAGGGCGAATGACCCGTAACACTGCTAACGGTAATTTGGTCAGCGAATACAGCTGCTTGCAGCATGTCTGGCCATTGCTTTAGGTTTCCGTTGCAAGCCTTCACAATGGCTTCACGCAATGTGAAATGTCCGCGCTCAACTACTCCATTCCCGTGTGTATTGTAGGGCCTGATGCTAATTCTTGGAATGCGAAGACGTTCCATGAGTATTTCGAAGGCCGCTAAGACTTCTGAGCCGTTGTCAGTTGTAACTTGGATCGGGCATCCGTATCGGCAGTATAGGTAAGTCCAGAAGAATTCTGACATTGCCTGGGCTGACTGGGATGTCAAAGCTTTGGCCTCGCAGCATCCACTAAGGTCGTCTCTGGCGGCAACAATTAGACTGTACCTGCCTGAGACTGGCATGTGCATTACGTCGATGTAGATTTTTCCGAAAATCGTGGTAGGGGTGGAGATGGTAGGCGGAATTTCCATTTTCTTGGTATTTCGGACTTGGCATTGCGGGCAAGATGCTACGTGATGGTTTATATCTGCTCGCAAATATGGCCAGAAGAATTGTATTCTCAGATTCTTCCACATGGCTGTTCTTCCTTTATGTCCAAGGTTTTCATGCGCTTGAATCAATACGGACAGCCGAGATGTGGGTTTGAATATTACCAGTAAAGGTGGTCCATTCCGACTGCGCTTCCATAGTCGTTCTCGCGTTCAAAGAACTCAGAAGCCTTAGCGATAAATCGCCGTTGTTTCTGTGCTGTACCCAAATCTGGCATTTCCAGGGTCCGTAAAAATTGTTTGATCTGAGTGAGCTGGCGCTCTTGGCCTGCTCGGCCTAAGAGGCAATACGGAGCTTGAAGGGGGTCGTAGATTCGTAAGGTATCATAGGCTTGAGCTGTATGCTTGAAATATTTCGGAACTTCTTTAAAACCGAATTTGGAAGTGTTGTCCAGGATTACGGCATGCCTGGATGCAATCACATTGTTATCCCCATTAGGCAGTTTTCCTTGTGGGGATATGTTTTGATCGGCATCTATTGGCGATTTGTCGACTTGTCGAAATGTCACTTTGGGGAGTTGATAGTATCCGGCTCACTTAAATTCCAAAATTTGATCGGAACTTAATCCTTGAATTGATGTTGATTTAAGCGAGGTGCCGTGTAACAGCGCAATCCGGTCCAGCCAGCTGTCGTCGTCGTCTTCAGCATGCTCTCCTTCGGCCCGCTTTCGTCGAGACAAGGCATCAGGTCCCTGAAAGTGAGTTGCAGGTACGTGAATTAGTTCAAAGTGGAACATCAAGATCCCCTGGATCCACCGATTGACGGCAGCATTGGGTTGCAAGTCGGGATTGTTCAGAAATCCTTTGATGAATTGTGCGTCTACTTCCACTTGGAAGTTGCGGACTCCAATAATATACAGTCACCAGGCACGAAGTGCGCGGTAGAGTCCAAACAATTCAAGCTTTCGCATGGTACTGAGCCATAACGCGCAGGTCGTCGTGCTCCAGTTTCATCATTCTGGGCTAGGATCATGCCCGTAGCATCGCGGGACGAGTCCACCGACAGAATCACAGGATTTTCAGATTCATAGTTGATGGGTTTCAAGGCAGGGGCACTCACGACCAGTTGCTTGATGAATGCAAAAGCCTCCTGGCGTCTGAGATCCCATTCAAAGTCCACACTCTTGCGGTAGAGTTCCGTGAGTGGACGAATGATGCCTGAATAATTTTTGATCCAAATGCGTACAGTGCCGCAGAGTCCTAGGAATCGCCGCACTTCTTGCGGAGTTGTGAGCGCAGGCCAATCCAGGATGGCTGACCTTTTTCTCGTCTGGTACTCGTCCTTGCGGTGTACACTTTTGTCCCACGATCATAACTTCAGGGCGTCCTATTTGTGTCTTGGTTCCAGAAAACGTGGCTCCAGCACAGTGGGCACGATGCATGATGCGGTGGACATCTTGAGCATGTTCCCAAATGAATCGCCGGTGTGGTGTGGACTACGGTATTATACGCGTCTTGGACAATTTGTGTCCTAGTGTGACGTTTATAAATGTTGTTCGTCCTCTAGAGGTTTATTGAACAAGCTTGGAGCCTTGTCTCGCGCTCGGAGTTGGGGGAATTGGGTGTGTGTGTTTTTAATTCAGCGTTCTCTGCTGGAAGGAGTACTATCTACAGGCTCCTCGACAAGTTGTCGAGGTTCGTGGCTATGAATTCGTCCGACTTTATGTCGAATGGGCTCCTAGCCTTCCCGTTTTCTGGGATTCGAGTCGTATTCTTTACAGACCGCTCGGGAGGGGACGTCGAGGCCGCGAATAGAGGTCGAATCGTCAGCTATGACGAGGAATATATGGTTTAATTGATTTGTCGTGATTCTCGTCGCCCCGTTTGTTGACGAGATTCTGTCAGCGCCGGACGTTGACAAACTGTGAGTATGTTTCGAACTCCGGAGCTGCTAAACTCTGGTCTCCCGCTCCTTTATGCCCAAGTTTTCTTCGTCTTCCCTTCCCAATTCTCTTTGGTCAAGGCTTTTCCAATGTAACAGGGATCCCGCTGAGCCGCCTACTGCGCTAGCTGGCTGTTATTATGCCGGTTCCACCTCAAGAACTCCGGTTTCTGTCCTGAAGCCTTCGAACACCCTTTGATTTGGCGTATTCCAAAAGGCTACCGCCGGATTCTTCTTATTCCGGGACCTTGTTCCTTGGTTCGTGTAACTGCGTCAAGTGAATAAACGATGTAGGTTTTCGCAGACCCAACTCGCCCTAGCTAGGCTTATTGGATTTTAGGTGTGGGGGATACAAGATGTCCAACTCCTACTAATTTCTCCCTATTTATACTCCCAGCCTGCCGTACGCAGGCTGTGCCATCTCCAATAGTCTCGCACCCGTCTCACGTTAACCCCTTTGGCATCCGGAGGTGCTTGCCTCTGCCTCAAAGTCTCCCTCCAGTGTTGCTGCTCGGTCCACTTGCGACAAACGCCTCCGGAGTTGAGGCATACTGCTTTTGCTGCTCAATTCCTGATTTTAGAGCTCCTCGGACCTAAGGTTTTGCCCGCTCCGGACACGAGTTCTGAATATTTTGGTCCTGCGTCGAATTTCCTTTTTGGGCGCGATATTCAAAAATCGTCCGGAGGCTTGAGATTCGTTCAGCGGAATAAGAATGGTTGCTTCCTACGGCGGTTCCTCGGTTACGAGATCCTCCGGAGCACCATATTTGACAGGGACGGTCGCGAATCCGCCAAGTTCGAACGCGAAAATTCAGATATACCATATTTCACGAGTTTTCCTAGGTCCGGAGCTAATCTGCGGAATCGAGGTGGTTGGTCCCGTCGTTATCATGGTGTATGTTCTTCCGGACGCGTCGAAAGTCGCGCGTGTCGCGTATTTTTCGTTGCGCGTCGCGTGATCACGTGCTCGCGAAGCCGCTATATTAATTTTTTCTAGCCTGCGGCCGCGTGGGTCGCGGCGTCGGGGGGCGCGGCGCTGGGAGCGCTCCTGCAGAAATTCGGCAGCAGTAGATGCGCGGAAGCGCGTTTTCTTGTGAAAAAGGCGTAAAAGACGTCGTTCGGGCGCGCGGAGGGCTTCTGCGACTTGGTTTAAGTGCGCCGGAGGTGCAGATTCACGCTGCCTTCCCTGCTGTATCAAAATCTGAGCGGCTGGATGCCCTTCTTTCGCAGTATAAGCCCTTTTCACGGAATAACCATCTCATTTTCCGGCGCTGAGCCCGTTTATCGCGTAAAAAACTGACTCCGGAGCGCGTAGGTCCCTCTTTCTCGTGTCCGGTCGTACCCTAGCGTCGGTAATTCGGTGGCTTCCTCGTCCTGTCGTTCGAATGGTCTTTTACTTGTCCTTTCGTCGTGTTTTCGACGCGTAGAACGCGTCCGGAGGGCGTGGGCGCGCAGCGGGAACCGTATAATTCGAGTTTCGCTTCGCCGGAGTTGCGTGCGCGCAGGCTTCTCGTGTGCTGAGGAGTAATAGGTGCCTGCCTGAGTCCGTAGATGGCCTAGGGTGTGGCCTCCGGCCTGCCGGGCACGGCATAACACGTCCGGAGCGGCATAACGCTTGCGCCCTGGGTTCGTAACCTCCTCCGGAGCGCGTTTTCGTGCATCCTATCCTTATTTCTGCGTTCCTGCGCGCGTTCCTGATTTTTATGAGGAGGCCTTAACCCGTTCCAAGTCGCGAAATGAATATTTTCGTCGAAGTCCGCGCCTTGCTTTTCTTGATCGGTTCTATATTTGGCTGCTCTCCCCCTTCCTTTGTTATTCTGCAATCATATCGTCCGCCTAGCTCAATGGTTAGAGCGTCAGACTCTTAATCTGAAGGTAGCGAGTTCGACCCTCGTGGTGGGCTGCGCGTGAGCGCGCCTCCTTTTTGGGGTGTGGTCCGATCTCTTCGAATATTGGTTATAGTCAACCTCCCATAGCGGTTGGTACCGCGTCCTCGTAATCCCTTTGTCTTTGCGAGGTTGCACATTCGATTCGTGCTCGGGGAATTTCCCAGAGCCTTTTCCTTTTTCACGACTCTTTTTGCAACGGTCCCGTGGCGCAAGGTGCGCACCCTCTTCCGGTCCTTGGACAATAATCGTTTCGGAGGGTACCCAGGTTCGATTCCTGGATGGGGCGTAACTGACTCGAAACCTTTTTGCTGTTGGCTTGTTATCGGTCCGGTGGCACAGTTGGTAGTGCGCCGTTGCTGGGTATTCCCTAGTAGACGGAGGTCCTTGTTCGAATCAAGGTCGGATCATGGGCGGTCTTTTCGTGTGATTTTTATTTCCCTCGCCGTTGCCTTAATGCTTTTCGCGGTCCGGTCTCTTTTTACTCGTTCCGGAGGTGCTTGTTCGATTCCAGGTCAGATCGTGCGTTCGACGGCAGGTGTTGGTGTTTTTGGTTGTTCCAGCGATCCGGTGAGTTTCTTTACTGTCGTCCCGGAGCGGGTCCCATGGTGTCCATTTTACTGCTAAGGCCAGGTTCCGGAGTCGACACAAAGTGGAGCCTCACATCTCCTTTTTACTTTTGAAATGCCGAGCGCCCCCGTTCGGCGATCCCCATATAAAAGGCCATCAATTCGAGGTGAGTGATCCCATTTCTTCATGGACGTCTGCGCACTTGGAAGGTTCCACCGCTCCGTTACACGTCTCCCGCTTGACTCGTACGCACTTCCTCCCGGAGGTCTTCGTCACTTCCTCCGCGAGGATTTGCGGTCCAAAATATTCCTGATTTCGCTGGGCGTCTTCGAGGATCGATGGGCTACTCGCACCGTTGCGTCCCTTACCCCTGACGCAGCCTTCAATCTACGCGTCTGCCTCCGTATCGTTGTGGAGCATATGGTACGTTTCCGGCGGCCCTTCGTTTTCCAGCGTAATAACTTCTTTCCAGTATTACGCCGCTCGTCTTCGTCAGAACGAGCTCCGAGGGTGCTATAGTCGATTCAACATGCCCACAGAGGCCAGCTGGATGTTTTATCTACTCGGCGCTCTTCTCCTCGCCGTCGGTTTCGAGGGCGACAATGGTGTCAAGGAACGCGGAATTGGACCTCTGGAGATGGCCTTCTCGGAGGCTGTTTTCCTCCTGCGTTGCAGCTCGGAGACGTTTCTCCTTCACACCGCCATGAATACCCCTCGTCCCTTTGATTACGAGGAATATGACCCTCATCGCACTCTTGACGACTTCTTTCCCCATCGTCGATCACCCTCCACCTTCGCACGTATACCCCTCCAAGACCCTTCTCCGGTCACTTTCAATATTCAAGAACGTCCGGAGTTCTGGAGTGATGCAGGAAGGATTGTCGAATCCACCCTTCTTGCGTTATCTCGCGTCTCGACGGATATTGAAGTCGAGATTTCCACTACGGGGGAAGCGTTGAGCGTGTCGAAGAAGAGCGTCGAAGCCATAGTCTCAGCGATGGTACACCCTTCGCCCCGTTCTGCGGATCTTGCTGAAAAATCCAAAGGGATCCGTTCCTACGTCGCTCCCGGAGTCGGTACTGGGTCTGCTGCGGTCCAGGTTGGTTCCTCCGTGACCAGTTTGCGGGAACTATGGGTTCCGGCGCTCGTTCCTACGAGATTATTTGGGGCGCCCGATTTAGAATAACCTCCGATCCGTTTCTGTATAAAGCCCTCGCGTTTCCCCAATAAATTTTCTTCCTCCAGTACTGCCCTCCGCCTTCCTTTCTGCTATGATTTACAAACCGCTTGCCCTCACTCGCACGTCGTACGGCGTCGTCGAAATTTATGTCATCGTCAACGAATATTGCCACCAGGCCATTCGGTACCACAGCAACAAGACCTCGTCCATCATGGAGCGCGTTATTCGCCCCTCTGTGTACTTGCTGAAGCAGAAGCTCCGTGGTGACGCCTCGGACTGGGTCTCCGCCAAGGATCTTCATCCGGACGAATTATACCTCGTTCGCAACAGCGTCCGGAGCATGATTGATGTCTTGGTAGGCCTTATTCCGCTATATTCCCTTTCTCTTTTACTGATTTTTGCCTCGTTATGCTCTTCCCAGCGCCTTCTCATGGATAGTGGAGCAGCGTCTCCTACTCCGGAGCAGGTTCTAGAAGGGGCGGAGGGAGAGTGTCGATCCGGCGCGATACGCGCGACTTCCCTCCTCTGCCTCCTCGACTTCTATGTCATGCTCCTCGTATACTGCACGGATCCTGAAACCGAACTCCCATTCCCAGCTCACGAGAGTTTAGTCATGGAGGCGGTCCGGATTGCTCGTTCTTGGGATATTTTGGATCCAGCGGTCGATTTCAAGGGTTATGGTCCCCTCTATCGTAGGCAGACCATATCTATTGGTGTATGAGACCCCGCCGGACGTCGCGTAGATTATTCGCGACATAGAGCGTTCCATCAGATAGCTTTTGTGCCCTTTTTAGTGATTGTCTGATCTTCGGAGGCTCGATTTGCCTATAAGAACGCCGTGGTTTTTGGAGTCCCCTTCCTCATTCGCTCGATGGATTCCCCAGTCCACAATTCTCCTCCGCGTGCTCCGTCTCCGGAGCTTTCTGATGACGAGGAGCTCAGCGTTTCTTGCCAGGCTTCCCGTGCCTGCATGCATATTGCGCGCCTCGAGATTTCAGAAGAGACGTTCATGCAGCGTGAACACTGGGTCCCTCCGATGCCCATCCAAGAGATTATTCCACGGGTTCTTCGCCCCGCCGTCTACCTTCTTCACCAGGCCCTCGACCCGTATTACATCGGGCGCATTTGCGGACCGTATCACCTATCCCGGACGACGTACGGCATGGTGCGGCGCGCCCTCCGGAAGATGCTAGAGCTTGTGGTACGATCGTGTTCCGCGGAAGCAAATTTCCTTGCTTATTCACCGCCTATTCCCCTTAGTGCCTCATTTCTCTGCAACGGCCGGAGTACCCCTCCTACGTCCAAATCTGGGACGGAGTTATGGATCACAGCGTTATTCCTCCCGAGCCCATTGTTTCGGATCGATCGAAACGCGTCTTTGAAATCCTCTCTGATCTGGTGGATAATTACGGGTTCAAGGGCAGCGAGCGTTGCGAGGCCCTAGAGCTCGAGCATTCCCTCCGAGGAGCATGGCCTTCTCAAAGCCCTGCACCCAGTGCTCCCATCCGTTCGAAACATTGCCATGCCTCGCTATCTGCAATCCTTGTGGATAACCCACGTTCGGTTCTTGATTCAATCCATTCACGAAACCCTTTCCGGGCGCGATATCTCTGCCCTCCCGGCTTCTTTGATCCAGGAGGTGCGCGTGGGCGTCAAAGTGGTTTTATCGAATATGGTATTAATTTTTTTTTTTTTTTTTTTCGACGTCGCGTTCCGGAGTTCACAGTTTCGATTGCAGATCCTTCTTGGGTCCGTCAAAATCGAGGGCGGCCACTCTTTTGACGCTCCGGAGCAATATTATATTCCCCCTTTCTCCACCGTGGCTTTCGCCATGACCGAACATTTCGTCCAGCTTGCTGGCTTTCACGGTGACGACCACGCGGATTTTCGAAACACTGTCCTCAGCACCGTCGCCCATTTTCAGTACTGCATGGTCGTCCGACCCGGATATTTGAGTCACCCGGTGGATGCGCCAGGATTCTCGTTCGACGTTCTGGACCCTTTTGAATACGGAGTGGGTACTCACACCAAGGCGACACAAATTGCTGAGGTTAACAGCCATGGTGGGTTGGCTCATGCGTTCGGCCAGAACCTGCCTAGATACTGTCCGGAGTCGGCGTCGGAGGGTTTAGTTTATAGATTCCCTCTCTGCCCCGAGGAATTTCGCTTTGCCCCCACACGCCCCAACACCCCTATTCCAGAGTTGGTACCTATAGTCGAGTAGAATTTGCCCCATGTATTCGGACGGCCTTCCTCTTGCTTCCGCGGAAGTTAATGATCCATCAGATCCAATTTTCGTGATCGCTAGATTTCCATTTCCTGCCGCGTGCGTCCTCCGGAGTGATTCTTCAGATATCGGCTCCCCTTCTCGCGTCGTCCCAGATGAGCGCGCTCCGAGATGGGTATAAAAGCAGGCCTGTCTTGTTGGTTCTGCAGCCAATTTTCCCGACTTTTTATCGCCCATGGCTTCCTTGATACACCAGGCAGCCCCATTCCTCCGCTCTTTATGCCTTCCTCGCGAGCAGCTGCTATCCTCTGCCAATTCGTTCGCAGAAGGCTTGCCTGGATTCTTGCAATTCCGTATGCGGCTCATGGTGCACGAAGTCCATCAATGCGCGACCCATGATTTCCTATACAAGAACCACCTTCCATCATATCCTCCTGACGAGCACCTTGCTCTCTGTCAGTGGATCCAAGTGATTATGTGGCATTTTGTGCGTTGCTGTCCGAAAATGACCGCCGGAGGTACTAACTTTCCCTCCGTAGCGCCTTGTAGGTCAGACCGTAGACCTGCGCGATCGCATGGCACGGTCCGGCGACCCAACGTGGACCTTCACGTTCCTGGCGAGTCCTTTCAGATGTTCCAGCTCGTCTCCTACCTCTGCTGGTTCACCAAATACACCTCCGGACATGATCTTCCCGCCTCCCTTCAACCTACCATCCTTATTCCGTTGATTCGGAGCGCGTCTCAGGCGAGGCTCATCGATCGCACCCAGGCAGAATTTCCCGGATACGATGCTGACGGCCGCCTGTCGTATCCGGACATCATTAACGCGCAACTGGCTCTGCATCCTATCCTCCCCTCTCCTGCGGCCCTGCTTCCTGGAAATATCCGCTTGATGTCGCTGCCGCAGTCGTTTCACGGTCCGTAGCACCGTCCTTTTTTTTTTTTTACTTTTGGGAATCTGACGCCCGCTCCGCTCCTGTTTACTTTTGTGATTCTGCGCTCCGCTCGCCTGTCCTTTTTGCTTTTGTAAAATCCGCCTCCGGTCGCCTGTCCTTTTTACTTTTGTGAAAATCATGCTCCGGTCGTATCCATGGGCCGGTTCTTCCCCCAGATGGCACCAACACGTTCTCCCGCGAAGCCGAATATCGCTCCTTGTTCAGCGCACTGGGTTTTTCTGAAGAGGGCGCGGAGGGTCTGGGATTTCCTTATCCGTCCCCCGACGCCGGACTTCCTTGAATCTTTGTGAGTCCGATTTCGTTAGGCTGTTTTTCCCTGGTCTTAATCTCGTCTTCTTTGTTCTCCTGGTAGAGGCCTCGATTCCGGGGTGATCAATCCCCTTTTCGTTGTCTCTGCGCCATTTTTCCTGTATTTTCTTCGTTCTTCCGTAGGATCGCCTGTGATATTGATTCCGTTATCGTTTTGCTATAGAAATAGCTCCGTAGTATTCCTTGGGTTCCGTGGGTCTTCGGTTTCTTTAGATATGCTTGGCCAAAGCATCCCATTACATGTATCTTGGACTTGAAAAATGCGAATTTTCCCTTAATCGCGCCTATATTCTTCCTGTGTAAAAATGTTCTCCTCCGGAGCCAATTTCCTTGGCGTAAATTCCTGAATAAATTCCCTGAGCTCTGCGATGCCCGTCCCCAACAAGTCCCTTCTAAACATCCTTGCCGGAGGGCCTGGTTCCATTGATATCATGCGTTCTTTCGACGTATTTTTGCCATCAAAGCATGTTTTGAATGAGTAATTCATTTGGTGCCTGTCCGGAGCTGATGGCGAATCTTCCGCTTCTTGTGGCTGTGCTCCAATGTGACGGCATTCCCAATTAGCTTCCGTTTACTCATCCCTCGCATCCTCGACTCCGTTGCTCGCGTTACCACCCTCCGGACTCGCTTAGCCCAATCGAATCTCCGCTTCAAGTTAAAGCATGAGCCAGCGCGGGAAGAACTTCGTCTGGGGCGTGAAACCTGGCACCAACTCCAGGGGTTATCGCTCTGTGAAAGACCGCACCCCGACTCCGATGCCTGGGCCCAAAACAAGGCCCGTTCGTGAGCGCGGGACACTGCTAAACCCTCCGGAGGACGACGAGAGCGAGTACGAGCCGTCTGCTGACGGAGAAGAAAACGTGGCCGGACCCTCTCATCCATCCGCCAAATCTTTGGGCAAGCGTCGCGCGCAATCTGAGGTCCCAAATCCGGCACCACCAACCCTTCCTTCCCCTCCGCGTCTTCCCGCTGCCCCACGTCCGCCTGGGCCGCGCACGTTCGATTTTCCCGCGCCCCCCATGCCTTTCAGCCCATCGATGGTTGCACCGCCGCCGCTCCCTGAACCTCTTCCGGAGCGCATTCGCGAGACGCTCCCGATGCGTCGCCAGCTTCTGGGTTACGCGATGGTTCCGGACGACAGCGTTCCTCCTCTCGAGGATTCTGTCGCCTATCTGGAGCAACACGTCCTGGAGCTGCGCGGAGAACTGTCGGTCGCAGAGGCCGAGCTCGATCGCGTTAGCGCGCCCGATTGGCGCCCTCTTCATACCGACGTTCCGGAGCTGCCCCCTCAACCGGTGCTGCAGGTCCCCAATACCGCCGCCATCGAGGCTGCCCGTCCCATGCCACCCCCCATTGCGGACCGCGTGTTCGAGCCCCAAACCCCTACGGTCGAGGGCGTTCGGGCAGCGGTCGCTGCTTCCGACGCGCACATGGTGAGGCAGGCGGAGCGCAAGCGCGAACGCAACGCGATACAAGGGCAGCGTCAAATCGTGTTTGTCCTGGAGAGGGAGAGGTGCGAGGCGCAGTACGAGCGGGATCACGTCGACTTCATGGCGGCGGCCAAGGAGTGCAAGCGCGTGCGCATGAGCAACCAGTACGCCCGCGACGAGCCGTCCCGTGTTGCAAGAGCCCTCGGCGACGTCGAAAAACGCCTCCACGAGGCGACGGTGAAGCTCTCCGTCGCGTCCGCCGCCCTCGAGGAGGTAGCTTCGTGCCGCTCGATGCTGGTGAGCATACTCGACGAGGCTTACCACCTCAACCGGCAGCACCTCGCGTCCGGCGATCGTCACAGCCTCGGAGTCGACCTCGACTTAATTTTCGAAATCCTCCACTCGCGTCAAGCTCCTCCGGGGTTCTCTTTCCGCGCCATCGAAGGTCTTGAAGCCGGACCCGTCCTTACCGCCCCTGCTCCCCTTCCTCCTTCCCCCTTTCGCTTCGATCTCGGCGGCTCCACGCCACCTGTCTCCCACGCGCCTCCAACTCCTGTCAACGCGGAGGCAGGGCCTTCCCGGAAGCGAAAATCAACGGACACGGACGACGAGACCACCAGTCGCTCGAGCAAGCGGCTCCGGGGAGCGAGTTTCGACGGGGAGGTCATCGATTTTGACGAGCTCCCGGACGCGGCTTCCGACTCCTCCGTTCGTGACGAGGGTGAAGTAGGGCGCGAACCTTCCACCGTTCCTGATTCCAGCCCGCCGCCTTCTGCTCCCCCCTTCGTGTTTCCTGCGTCCGCCGGCACTCACCCTATCGACGTTGACGACCCGCAGTTCAGTCCCGTCATGCACCAAGGGGAATTCGACCGGATCTCGCAATCGAGCGGCTTCCCCCTCTCTGAAAATCCGGGCGCCAGACTCGACATTCATGTACGTCCCCTCTCTCCTTTCTAGAACAGTCCTTTGTCTTATGACGCTGCTCAGCCCAACGGTTGTGACCAATGCGAGTCGCACGGTGCCCCGTGCATTCGGTGGGACCCGCTGTCCGTTGACAGCAAGAAATCGGCTTGCCTCCGGTGCATCGCGAAAAAGACCAAGTGCAATCCGCGCGTTGGCAAATTTCGCTACTCTGTTCGGACGGGTATGTTTCCTTTTGGTATTCGTGGTTTCCGTTGCTGATTAAATTTGCCCCAGCTGCTTTTCTCATTCGTTGGAACACGGATCCTAGGCGTACGGCGAATGCCCCTAGCGCTGTCGGTCCAAGTTCCGTTGTGTCGCAGAACCCCGACGTCCCCTCGATCACGTCGCTCGCAGCCAACGACGATGATGACTCCTCCCTCTCCGCGTTGACTGATGAGGTCGACGAGCTCGACGAGAGGCAGGAATCCCCTGTCCCCACTCCGCCCAGATCCCCCACTCCCGTGCGTCAGGCGTCGCCGCCGCCGCCGCCGCCCAGTCTACCTCCGACCCCGACCGCTTCTTCATCCGGCTTCCGAGTCCCCGTCGACAGCCCTCGCACGCCCGTTGCTCCCCTGTATCTGGGTTCGACTCGTGCGTCGCGCCTCGACTTGCCTGAATTTGGGTACACCGTCCCCCAATTCAGTCCGGAGCCACGGTACGACTTCCGCCGCCTCGTCATGGAGGAGGGTCAGCGCGTGATTCCGCCAACGTCCGCCCTCTGGCGTCTCCGGATGCCCCTCCTCGAGCGCGAGGACGTCACTCCGGAGGTCGCTGTGGCGCGCTTCCGCAACCGGACCTTCTACATTCTGTGGGAGGCCATCATGAAGCAGCGCGGTGCGGTGCAGTTGGCGGGCGCGGAGGCCCAAGCGGCGTACAGCGACGCGATGGTTACGCATTGGATGGCGCTGCCGACGGAGTTGCCAGGGATCCCTCCGGGCGAACTTTCGCCTGTGTTCCCCTTCTTCGTCCCCGGCGTCCCTATCGACCTCTGGTGGAACGCCATGGCGCAGGCGACGAACCGTCAGCTCAGCCAGGTATTCCCCTGGTTCGACCGTTCCTTCGTCGACGACATCATGCGACCCGCAACCCTCGACGAGTACCTGCAGCGGGGCGAATCGTTCCCCGATCACTGGGACCCGGTCGAATTGTTTCGCTGGTGGGGTAACTCCGGGCGCCTTATGGCATGGTGCGTCTTATTCGTTTTCTTCTTCCTCCGTGTTTCCTTTTTCCCTTGAACTCACTTCTTCTCTTCTAGGTGTTCGAGCGCCCTCAAACCCCCGGACAAAGGACACCCACCCAGCATCCCCGAAATTCTGGGCCGTGGGATTTCGGGCATGCTGGGTGGGTGCCCTTTGTCTCTCCTTTGTCTTTCCTTTGTCTGGTCTTTGTCTGCGCAAAGGTCCTTTGCTAATCTTTGTGAGACGTCACACAATATGCTGTCTGCATGATCTTGCCACTGACCCGACCGCATCCAAACTTGGATGCGTCGGACTTTGCCCCCGGTGTCTGCCTCAAAGTCTCCCTCCAGTGTTGCTGCTCGGTCCACTTGCGACAAACGCCTCCGGAGTTGAGGCATACTGCTTTTGCTGCTCAATTCCTGATTTTAGAGCTCCTCGGACCTAAGGTTTTGCCCGCTCCGGACACGAGTTCTGAATATTTTGGTCCTGTGTCGAATTTCCTTTTTGGGTGCGATATTCAAAAATCGTCCGGAGGCTTGAGATTCGTTCAGCGGGATAAGAATGGTTGCTTCCTACGGTGGTCCCTCGGTTACGAGATCCTCCGGAGCACCATATTTGACAGGGACGGTTGCGAACTCGCCAAGTTCGAACGCGAAAATTCAGATATACCATATTTCACGAGTTTTCCTAGGTCCGGAGCTAATCTGCGGAATCGAGGTGGTTGGTCCCGTCGTTATCATGGTGTATGTTCTTCCGGACGCGTCGAAAGTCGCGCGTGTCGCGTATTTTTCGTTGCGCGTCGCGTGATCACGTGCTCGCGAAGCCGCTATATTAATTTTTTCTAGCCTGCGGCCGCGTGGGTCGCGGCGTCGGGGGGCGCGGCGCTGGGAGCGCTCCTGCAGAAATTCGGCAGCAGTAGATGCGCGGAAGCGCGTTTTCTTGTGAAAAAGGCGTAAAAGATGTTGTTCGGGCGCGCGGAGGGCTTCTGCGACTTGATTTAAGTGCGCCGGAGGTGCAGATTCACGCTGCCTTCCCTGCTGTATCAAAATCTGAGCGGCTGGATGCCCTCCTTTCGCAGTATAAGCCCTTTTCACGGAATAACTGTCTCATTTTCCGGCGCTGAGCCCGTTTATCGCGTAAAACTGACTTCGGAGCGCGTAGGTCCCTCTTTCTCGTGTCCGGTCGTACCCTAGCGTCAGTAATTCGGTGGCTTCCTCGTCCTGCCGTTCGAATGGTCTTTTACTCGTCCTTTCGTCGTGTTTTCGACGCGTAGAACGCGTCCGGAGGGCGTGGGCGCGCAGCGGGAACTGTATAATTCGAGTTTCGCTTCGCCGGAGTCGCGTGCGCGCAGGCTTCTCATGTGCTGAGGAGTAATAGGTGCCTGCGTGAGTCCGTAGATGGCCTACGGTGTGGCCTCTGGCCTGCCGGGCACGGCACAACGTGTCCAGAGCGGCATAACACTTGCGCCCTGGGTTTGTAACCTCCTCCGGAGCGCGTTTTCGTGCATCCCATCCTTATTTCTGCGTTCCTGATTTTACGAGGAGGCCGTATCCCGTTCCAAGTCGCGAAATGAATATTTTCGTCGAAGTCCGCGCCTTGCTTTTCTTGATCGGTTCTATATTTGGCTGCCCTCCCCCTTCCTTTGTTACTCTGCAATCATATTGTCCGCCTAGCTCAACGGTTAGAGCGTCAGACTCTTAATCTGAAGGTAGCGAGTTCGACCCTCGTGGTGGGCTGCGCGTGAGCGCGCCTCCTTTTTGGGGTGTGGTCCGTTCTCTTCGAATATTGGTTATAGTCAACCTCCCGTAGCGGTTGGTACCGCGTCCTCGTAATCCCTTTGTCTTTGCGAGGTTGCACGTTCGATTCGTGCTCGGGGAATTTCCCAGAGCCTTTTCCTTTTTTCACGACTTATTGCTTGGCTTTTTGCAACGGTCCCGTGGCGCAGGGTGCGCACTCTCTTCCGGTCTCGAAACCTTTTTGCTGTTGGCTCGTTATCGGTCCGGTGGCACAGTTGGTAGTGCGCCGTTGCTGGGTATTCCCTAGTAGACGGAGGTCCTTGTTCGAATCAAGGTCGGATCATGGGCGGTCTTTTCGTGTGATTTTTATTTCCCTCGCCGTTCCCTTAATGCTTTTCGCGGTCCGGTCTCTTTTTACTCGTTCCGGAGGTGCTCGATTCAAGGTCAGACCGTGCGTGGTGTTTTTGGTTGTTCCAGCGATCTGGTGAGTTTCTTTACTGTCATCCCGGAGCGGGTCCCATGGTGTCCATTTTACTGTTAAGGCCAGGTTCCGGAGTCGACACAAAGTGGAGCCTCACAACGGGATGTAATATCAGGTTTCAATGAAGACATGAGCGATGTTATACGTACAACTATCGCGCACCGCGTTGGGACCCGAATCGAGCTCCCCCCGAACGTAAGACCTGCGAAGGTGTCCAACCCCACGAGATACAGCGGGCAGGACGATCATGAATTATTCATGTCCAAACTTGAGAAACTACTGGGCTGGCTTCGCGTCAACCTATACGGAGGTCCTGAGCTTGACGCGTACCGCATCACCCTTCTAGGAGACTATCTAGAAGGCGATGCACATCAGTGGTTCGTCACCGAGATAGATAACCCCCGGACCCCAGGCGAATACTCACTCGACTTCGCGGGCGTCATCTGCGCCCTCCACCGGCGATACGTGAAATCCTCGAGCGCTCAACGAGCTACTCGCGCGTTCGAGAACGTGCAGTGGATCCCCGAAAAGGGACCTGAGAAGTTCGTAGAGGATCTTGTGACCCGCGGACAGCAAATGGTCGAACTACCCTCTCAGTTTGTTATCAAAGACCGATTCCTGAAGGGCATCCCAAAGTGGCTGTCCAAGGAATTGAAGGTGCGGCGAGCCATGACCGCCGAGTTCACCCCTCTGGAAGTACTGCGCTCCAACGCGCGCCAGATATGGGAAACCGACGCTGGCATTCGCGAGGAAGAAGCAGCAGCTACTTCTGCTCCATCCAATCGTCACGACAGCCGCAGCGACACCCGCGCTGCGCCCGCACATCGCACTCCTAGAACTCAGGAGTCTACCAATCGGCCTCGTATGAACGAACGGACCGCCAGCGCACCTGCTAGCACGCCGCACGTCCCTGAGGCTCATGGTGATCGGACGAATAGGACTGCCCCCAAGTCCTCAGACACGAAAGGATGCTACTCTTGCGGAGGGACTGATCACTTCGCGAAAGATAAGCGTTGCCCCCGTTACAATGAGCAGACGCCGTTCCGGGAACGCAGCTGCGCCATAGCCGCGCACCGGGTCATCGAGAGTTACTCCGATGAAGATTCCTCTCCCGAGAATGAGGACACGCTCCTATCGGAAGAAGAGGAAGACCCTAGTCGCGCAGACTTAGACGATCTCATTGCCCGTGCGAACGAGCAAGACGTTAGACTCCAAGCAATGAGTGCCTGCGCCCCGCTCAGATATTATTCTATGAGAGTGGTATCAGAAGAAGAGCAAGAAGCTGATGAGCAAGCGCCGGAATTGCTTACCAGTGAAACAGCATTGGGCCCCTCCGTAGAAGAATCGCCCAGATCGAATCTGGCCGAGGCAAGCACAACCCCACGCACCTTATATGCCCAGTTTAACCTGTTAACTGGTGGGTCCATCCCACAGGCTTAATGTGTTATCTTGTGGATCCCTATATGCGGAATCTCGGGTATTCTCGGGCATTCTCGGGAACTCCCCAAGCCTTTGGACATCATTCTGGCATCGTCCCGGCACTGCGGCCTAAGTTCTCACGCCTCCCAAAGACCTAGATATTCGATATTTTCGGTTAAATAATGTGTTTTCAGGGCTTATTGCGAGAAATAAGAAATAACCATTATATTCCTGCCTGCATATTTTGGGAGACCACGGCAATTCCCGTGGATTTGATGGCTGCCCGAAAATTGCCTGAAAAATGATCGGTGCCTGCGAGGCTCTTGGAGGGGGTTCTACAAGGTTCTACAGCTGTCCTATGGTTCCTGGCTGGTTATTTTGAGTTCCAATTGACAGCTGGGTGCCTGAAATGCTGATATGGATCTGAAAAGCGCCGGCTTTGGGAATTTATTTTGCATTTTGCGGGCCAACGGGGCCACCTACTGAAAAATGGTTTCAATGAAAGTTGTAGCCCTCAAAGAGCTCTACCAGATGGCTATGGACATCAATGGGTTCGGCGACATATTTCCATTTTGGGACACTAACGCTTTCATCCCAAAAAGGGAATTTTTCACATCAGGCCGTCTCTGGCCCATATTTGGGCCGTTCATGATGATCGAACCAAGCAGGAATCTTCTAATATGCGTTTCAAACACATTATGAGGACCCAAGACACTATTCTCACTTGCATATAGGGTCAAAATAGCGAATATAAATAGCACTGTAGCTAACGATGATATTCTGGGAATCCACCCATAGACCCAGTTGAAAATGGTGTCAGAATGTTTGATTATGGTACCAAATCATCTTCCATTCATCATATAGCACCTGGGGATATGGACTGTTGCAATTGGGGCTGAATGAAAATTTCACACTTGAGCTTATTGTACCCTTCTCTAGCCTGATAGCCATGCAGAGACACGACTGGACACATCCTGGTGTCTATCCATATCAGAAATGTGAGTGGTTGATGTCACTGCAACCATATATACCATCCATTGAGATGATTTTGCTTCATCCTCTAGTTTCCTATATTCAGCAGTGCAAATTGACATGGGTGGTTGTCTAAGGACCTGGAACAACATTACCCAACTATATAAACAATTCTGAACCAAAAGGCCCGCCAAATAACAATGATAAAAGTCGAAAATAGAAAATGTCACCTTTGGCTTGTTTGTTAAATAGGGTAGTAAGGGAAGCACCTGGTGCGAAATGAACAATGAAAGGGGATTCAGACAGTTTAAACGAGTCGAATTGAGCTTTGGTTCAAGGATTTTGGTCAACTTTTGACTGAGTTGAGTTTCCGAGGATTGGTCTTGGAATGGACCTTTTGAGCTAAGAGGATGCGTTTAATACGGTAGTACTCGAGTGGGTTTCGATCCTCGGACCCCGGTATTCGGGTCCTCGAGTAGCACGGAAACCCTAGGTCATGGGCACCGTTGCTTCTTTCCATCCTCGGCAAGTTTCGTTCCCGGCGTTCGTTCGCCTTCCCTTCCGAAAACTCGGTCGACTTGCTCGGATCTCTCGGCCCCGTCAATTGGGTCCTCGAGTTGACACGGAAACCATTCGGTCATTGGTTCCGTGGCTCTTCTTCATCCCGACCAGTTTTCGTCGTGGCAGTTGTGCCATTCCTTCGAGCTTCGCCGTATTCACTCGGAACTTCGGCCGGTCCACTCAGCGCCCCGAATAGGATTCGATCCATAGACCCCGTCTTCTCGGGTCTTTCGGGTTGCGTCGGAACCATTCGGCCAGTCGTTCCGTGGCTTCACTTCCTCTTCGGCGATGTTCTTCCGACTTTCGACAGTTACGTGGTAAAACCGGATGGTAGGCAGAGTCCTTTCAGCTGCATTTACGCAAGCCTCTTCGTGTTCAGACTCCGCAATAGGCCTCAGCACTGTCAAATAGACTTTGCCTGGCGTTTTCTGACAATCACGAACTTCAGGATCGCTGTCAGCCACATACCAGTACACGTCTAAATCCATGTCCTCCTAGTACTCACTAACCTCAGATTCAATATCAGACGTGTCAACTGTCACATGGTGTTCTTCAATGAAGGTGGCATATGATTCATCTGAATCTGAGGCAGCGTACTGATGCGAGGAGATGAACATGACACGTGGAGCTGTTATATACGCGGCGGAGGGGACTAGGAAGGGAGTGATTCGGCTGACCGGGTGACCGGAGGTACTCGGGCGAGGCGATACGCCGAGGCGTCGGGTCGGAGATCGGAGATCGGAGTCGGAGGTGATCGACCGGACCGTGCGGAGGTTTTCACTCAACACCACAAACAGCAGGGTGAGAGCCTGTGGCAGGAATCCTTTCGGACGGACGAGATCGAGAACGGACAAGCTCGGGATTGCCAAGACTTGATCACGTATAGAGAGGAGGATGGTTTGCCGGGTATACGACGTTAATTAAAAAACTAAAGATACACGATGACCCGGAGGCGTATTTAAACTACTAAAGGTTATTATGTATCTATAAAAGGAAATATCATGATGGTCTAAGCGCAACAATAGCGACTGACCAAAAAGGAAATGGAAGTTAGAACATGAGGATGAAACAATAAGAAAGAAGGCGGATAAACGGGAAACGCTCAGTAATCCTTCATTGCGTAAAAACCCGGTTCGAACACGAGGTCCGATGGAGTCTGTCGTGGATTTGTGAGTCGGCGGAGGAGCTCCGTCGGCCGATCTCCGAGAGATCGGCGGCTCCGAGGCCGAGTCCCGAGTTCCGAGGCACGGATATAACAGTATCCCCCTCTTACGTTCCTTTCCCACAAGGAACATGGGCGAGGTCGTTAGAGGTGATGATCGGATATGTCGGAGGAGGAAAATGTGCCGAAAAAATGGTGAAGGGAAAAGTTGAAGTCGAGGCGCCGAGATGCCGAGATGCCGAATCACGTGGTCAGCTTTGCAGGATTACAAATATTCCCACGAGTGAAAATTCGTCATCATCATTCTTGCTCTCAACCACGATGTCCACTCCGAAACCGACTCCGCCGCCGTCGCCGCCGACTCCGTCGCACGAGGCCCCGAGGCCCGAAGGCGAGAAGACGCCTGTGCGTTCCCAAACCCCCGAGGCGGAAGTCGCCGCCCGCGAAGAGCGTAGGAAGGCGGATGTGGCGAAGAGTGAGCGGAAAAAGAAAACGCGGGAGAAGTTCGCGGCTGCGGAGCGGGCGCGGGTGGCTGCGGAGGTGGAGGCCGCGGCGGAGCGCGAGAGGGCCGAAGGGCTCCAGCGCCAACTGGACGAGATGCGCGCGCAGTACGCAGCGCGAGTCCAGGGTAGGCTGGCGGAGCCGGACCCGAGCGGCGCGATGGGGTGGGCTCGGCCGACGTCGGAGGTGGCGCCCTCGGAGTCGGAGGTGCGTCGTGCGACGTCGGAGGAGCCGGACCAGTTGGGGAACGAGTCGGAGGAGGTCGCGCCGCCGAGGCCGAAGAAAAGGAAGGAGCGGGAGGAGGATTCCCATTGGAACGAGGAGTTGAAGATGGAATTCGTTGCAGCGAAGGATGGTGCGTCGCAGTCGGCGGAGCCGAGTCGGACCTGACGATTTTTTCTAGCTTGTGATGGTTGTCGTCGAGGTCACCGCCGGTGCTTCGTGAGCAAGTCCGGACGGATCTCCGTCTGCGAGGGGTGCCGCAAGTCCAAAATCAGATGCATCCACGCGAAGGGAAAAGGCGTGCGGCGCACGGCGCAGCGCGCCTCGGGTCCGACGACGGAGGTCGGCTCCGACTCGGAGGTGGCTCCCCGCCCAAGCAAGAGGCGTAGGGAGATCTCTCCCGAGTCGGGGCTGCCGGCGCTGCCTCCGCGCGAGGTCCTGCCCACTCGGACCTCGGAGATGCGTCTCCAGGTCGAGCAGTTGGAGCGGGACAACGCTCGGATGTGGCAGAGGATGGCCACGTCGGAGGATCGTACGAGGGTGCTGTACGAGATCCTCGCGCGGTTCCGCGGCGTCGGAGGTCGGGGCGGGGAACTCGGCGCGACCGACGAGATGTTGAGTCGCGCGTTGGTGGAGTTCCCCGTGGATCGTCCACTTCCGACCCGCGTCCGGTACGTCTTGGAGGGGAGCGAGTCGGAGGAGGAGTCGGAGGAGGAGAGGCCCGACCCGAAGGGAAAGGGGAAGGCGAAGCCACCTCGCCGTGGGCGCGACGTTCCGGAGGTCCTTGTGACCAACCAGGATGCGCACCACGCAGTGCTTCGGAGGGAGACGAGGGAGCGGCGGAGGGCGAGGTCGCCCGGAGCTCAGCGCCGAGGCCGAGTCGCTGACGAGTTGTTCCCGCCGCACTTGGACACCTCGGGGCTGCTTCGGCTGTCGCCGAAGGCGGAGGATGCGGGCGTCGAGCCCCATGTCGAGCAGGCCACCGCTGAGGCCGGGATGACGGTGGAGACGTACCGGCTGGTCGTCTCGACGGTCAGAGGTCGGCCGAGAGGGGACGGAGATGGATCGGAGGTCGCGAGGGAGTCGAGTCCCGTCGCGGGGCCCTCCGGGGTGGGGAGTTCGTCCACGCCCGACGTCGGCCCTGAGGCGGAACCCTCAGGGACTCGGAGGTCGCCAACTCCGGAGCTCGGAGGTGCGCCGACGGCGATGGAGGTGGAGGGTGGTGCGCCGACAACGACGTCGGTGGTGACCACGGAGGACGTGGAGATGGGCGGAGCGGAGCCGAATGGCGGCGCCGACGCTCCGACCACTCCGGAGGTTGTTGTGATGGGTGGAGTCGCGCCGGAGATCGGCGGAGGAGCTCCGACCGCATCGGAGGAGGGGAAGGAAGGAGGCGAGGGTGAGGAAGTGGTGTCCGGGCCGGGTGAGCCCGTTGTAGAGTAGATTTGGACTTCCGTATGCCCTGCGTCAAAGGGTTACCAAACGCAAATGACTCGTAGATACTTTTCTTGTTTTGTATATAGTCGAATCTTGATCGAATTGGCCGAGTTCGGCCCAAGTCCGATTTGAAATGAATGAGTAAGAGGATTTAAGCAAGAGTGAAGTGGACTTAGTGAAGTCCAAGTCAAGTCAAGCCGATCCGTCGGTCGGCTCGGAGCCGAGCCGTCGGAGATGAAGGAAGGGTAGAAGTCGTCCAGAAATCGGCTCATTGGTCGTTCGGACGAACTCCGTGAAATGCGTTACACGGATTTTGAAGGGATTGGATAAGGTAGCCAGAAAGCGGAGTAGGCTGGATGGGGTGGAGAGCAAGGACCACAGAATATAAGGAATAGTGAACGGTCGTTGACTCCAGGGTGTGCACAATGGTGTGGTCGATGGTCCGGACGTACATGCGCGTCGGAGATAGTTCCGAGTGTCGTCGGCCGAGGGGCGGACGTCGGATTTCGGACGCATTGAGAACCGGAGTCGAGTACCAGTGCAAGAAGAATGTCGGATAGAACCTGGAGTAGCTCCGAGGCTCGTGCGACAGGGAGAATTCGGAGGATTACTGCGCAGAAGAGCTAATTGAGAGCGTAATCAGCGTCGATTCTGGCGTAGAGAATCAAAATCTCATCGGAAATCGCGGAAATTGATAGGCCTATCCCCCCCTTAAGGGTAGACGTCCCATCGTCTAGCGATGAATTCCGTGCGAGAGAATGAAATCTCCGAAAGTCGGAAGGGTTTTCGCCCGAGGTTCCGAGAGCCGGAATTACGTGATATAGTGGTCTTTTGGCCCAGTTGGATGGTGCAATCGGAGGTATACCGGAAAGAGGAACGGAGGCGAAAACGGAGGAAGGAAAATAGCGAAGTCGGAAGACAAGGCGAAAAGGGAAAAATCCGCCGAAAGAACGGAGAGGCGGATAAGGAAGCCAAGCTCCAGATACGCCGAAGCGAAGGAGAGGCAGACAAGGAAGCCAAGCTCCAGATTTGCCGAAGCGCAGAGCGGCAGACAAGGAAGCCAAACTCCACATAGACCTGGAAGCTTGGGGCCAATCGACAGAGGAATCTCGGAGGTGAACAGAGCACAAGGCTCGCCCGAGATTTCCGAAGAAGACAAGACGATGCTTCGCAGAGAGCAGATCGAGGTCCGAAGTCGTCGGAGAAGTTCCGGAAGTGTTCGGAGGAGAATCCCGGAGACGGACAGAGCTCCAGAGACGCGAGGACAGGAATTAGTGGCCGAATACCGGATGTGGCTGTCCCAAAGCGATAACGCAACCTAACCACTGAACGGCGTGCATAGAGAATAACCGTGAACCCGATTCAAGGAGTTCCGATGCCCGAGTCGGCCGAGGGCCGGAAAACGGAAACGGAGGGTGAACGGTGGAACTTGCCGAAGAGCAAAGAACGAGGAATGCCCAGAGAGAAAAAACACAGCCGCGCGCCAGAACAAAGACGCAGCTGGAATCTGATGTCTTCCGTGGTATAGCGGAAAGCAACCCAGCCGAGGACCCGAAATGAAGGGGTCTAGGGTTCGAAACCCACTCGAGCTTCTGGTCACTATTTTCGAAAGCTTTTTACCACGTAACTGTCGAGAGTCGGAAGAACGTCGCCGAAGAGGAAATGAAACCACGGAATGACTGGCCGAATGATCCCGACGCAACCCGAATGACCCGAGACGACAGGGTTTATGGATCGAATCCTACTCGGGGCGCTGAGTGGACCGGCCGAGGTTCCGAGTGAATACGGCGAAGTTCGGAGGAATGGCACAACTGCCAAGACGGAAACTGGTTGTAAGGAAGGAACAACGGTGCCATGATCTAGGGGTTTCCGTGCGACTCGAGGACCCGAAATACCGGGGTCCGAGGATCGAAATCCACTCGAGTACTACCGCATTGAACGCAATCTCTTTTTGTCGGAGAGAAGCGGAGCGGAGGACGGAAAAGATCCGGGAGGACCGGAGCCGGACGACAAGTCTCGGAGGGAGTCGAACAACCCGCGAGATGCGGAGAAGCTCGGGAAAAACGGAGAGTGGAAAGTCGGAGGCTTCGCAACGGAATCACGAAGGTGAAGGGGTGATCCTGAAAGGCGACCGAGCGAGTGCGAGGTGGCCGAAGAGGATTCGGAAGTCGGAAGGCGTGAGTATGTCCAGAGCGCGTTCTGCGATGAGCCGAAGCGACAATGGAGGGAAAAGGTTGCTCATCCGGAGGTCGGAGTGACCGACGAAACCGGAAGAAGAGCAGAGGGTGTGTCCAAATAGGACATCCGAGAGGTCGATGGACCGAGTCGGACCGAGAGGCGAGAGAATATATCTCTCCGGGAAGGGGTCTCGGCGGAGTGCCGGAAGGTCTCGGCGGGAGTGCCGGAATGAAGTCCGAAGACCTCGAGGTGAAGGCATCAGATTGGTCGGTGTAAGTCGGTTCGGACCTTCGCGCGAATCGGCCGAAGCGGTAACCGCTCATCCCTAGCGGGAATACCGAAACAGATCCAACATAGTTGTTGGCCGTGTGCACACTAAAATCCCGGGGATATGGAACGGAAAAAGTTGGTACCTCCAGACGTTCAGCTCAACGGAGCGATATTGTTGGGGTACACGGGATCCGGGAACCAAGTCGAGGAGAAATCGGAAACGGATGACGCAGATTCCGGAATGGAAACGACACCTAAGTGGATGGATGACAGAACGGAGCTGTCGGAATTATCAGAAGGTTTGCGCCGGAGCTCGGCCGAAGGCCGGAGCGATTCCCAAGTACGAAGAGAAATCCATAGATTCACAGATAAGTATAGAACAACATCTGGAAGAGAGAAGGAAACAATTCGCACGGGGAGTTGAATCCCGGAGCAATACAGGGACTAGAGTTGAATCATGAAAGTCGTGAGATGTCCGAATCTTCGGCGGAAGGCCGGAGAACGGAGTTGTCGTGAATGCGAGAGAAAGACTGGATGTGTGGATGATGGAAAACCTGCGGAGCACATTCGGATCGTCGACACGGTCGGTCGAATGCCGAGGTTTGTTCAAAGCATGGATGAAAATCTAGATGGTCGCGGAAACGCGGGCCGAATTGCGGGCCAGGCGTTCGCGAACGTTTCGGGACTTCCAGCAGTCTACGGCAGTATGCCCTCGACCTCCGCAATAAAGGCAGAGACCGAGCCGAACTCTCCGTTGCCGCTCCTCCGACGTAATCCGCCTGTTCGCCCCAAGGATGGACCGGACTGGTTCCGGAGGCCCTCGGCAGCGCGGCTGTGAACCACACTGAACCGTGGGATGCCCAGAGTCAGGAGCCGTGTCCAGAGGGGAGACAAACAGAGGAGCCGAAGAGCGCGATGCGGAAGCGAACGGAGTAGAGGAGGCCAGATAGAAACGAGTCGAACCAGAAACATCCGGGTCAGCCGGCGGGCCGGGAACATCGGAATCCTGCGATGAGTTCGCCGGACGCGTCTCCTGCTGCTGCCAGTACCGATGATCGATGCAGCGCACCGTCGCCCGGAGTCCATCCAAGGTGCTCGGAAAGACCTCCGAGTCAAGCTCCCGAGTGATGCGGGACGGGAGCGCAACGTAGAGAGCGTGACGAAGTGCGTTATCACTCCAGTCAAGGACCGAAGCGAGAAGCGAGAAGTTGTCGAGGAAATGTGCGATGTGATCCGTAGCTTTCATCCGGAGCCTTCGGAGCTGCTCCTCCGAGTTGTCGGGCTGTGCGCGCGGAACGAAGCAATCGCAGAGCTCCATGACGAACAAGGAGAAATCCCCCAGCCAGGGACTGGTCACCGGGTCGGCCGAGACTTCGAAAAGCCGAGCCGCATCTCCTCGGAAGAACGACAGAGCGAAAAGAATCTTGTCGTTGTCCGTGGAGAAATCCCGAGGACGTTCCGCGAAGTGTGAGTAGCACTGCGAAAGGAATGGCTGTAACTCCGAGGGATGATTCCCATAGAAGTTGTCGGGTAAGGGGAGAGAAGTCCGAGGGTGATGATAATCCGCGTCCGAGGGGTAGAACAATGAAGCCGAAGCCCCAGAGTCGACGTCGAAGACGGACCGGAAACCGGAAGGAAAGTTGGGAAGAGGACCGGATGTACGCATGATGCTTCGAGAGATTGGATTCCCCTTGTCGTCGCAGAGCCGAATCTCGGCCGGACCCGAGGGAAATCTCGGAGGGTCCATGGGCAAGAGATTATACACCGGAACGAGGTGCGGATGCGGGTCAGGAGAGAGAGTTCGAAGTCCGAGTGCAGCTTCGGCGCTTCCAAAACCTAGACCGAGAGCTGAAGCCAGAGGTCGAGGAAGGTGCGACGAAGCAAACGGAAAGAGCACAGGGAAGATTCCGAAATCCAATGGACCGGACTGCTCGGCCGAGGCCGGAGCAAAGAACGAGATCCGTGAACCCATAGTGAAGACGTCGGAATAGAGGTCCGAGATGTCGACAAAGCAAAGATGTGGTGATTCGGATTAATCCAGAGAATCGTTGTTCGGAGAGGCTGAACCGAACAAAGAAAACGATGCCGGGTGAAGGCAGGTGTTTAGAAAGGATGCCTGAACAGTGAGTTTGTTAATACTGTTATATACGCGGCGGAGGGGACTAGGAAGGGAGTGATTCGGCCGACCGGGTGACCGGAGGTACTCGGGCGAGGCGATACGCCGAGGCGTCGGGTCGGAGATCGGAGATCGGAGTCGGAGGTGATCGACCGGACCGTGCGGAGGTTTTCACTCAACACCACAAACAGCAGGGTGAGAGCCTGTGGCAGGAATCCTTTCGGACGGACGAGATCGAGAACGGACAAGCTCGGGATTGCCAAGACTTGATCACGTATAGAGAGGAGGATGGTTTGCCGGGTATACGACGTTAATTAAAAAACTAAAGATACACGATGACCCGGAGGCGTATTTAAACTACTAAAGGTTATTATGTATCTATAAAAGGAAATATCATGATGGTCTAAGCGCAACAATAGCGACTGACCAAAAAGGAAATGGAAGTTAGAACATGAGGATGAAACAATAAGAAAGAAGGCGGATAAACGGGAAACGCTCAGTAATCCTTCATTGCGTAAAAACCCGGTTCGAACACGAGGTCCGATGGAGTCTGTCGTGGATTTGTGAGTCGGCGGAGGAGCTCCGTCGGCCGATCTCCGAGAGATCGGCGGCTCCGAGGCCGAGTCCCGAGTTCCGAGGCACGGATATAACAGGAGCTGCTTGGCGGCACATGGCAACGGTCAGGCTTTTGCCTGCAGTGCTTTTGATGAACGAGCCGTCGCCCATGCGAATGTGGTGGATTCGTCCACAGATATCACTTTCTTGGCTTTCAATTCCTGGATCTCAGGACAATCCCCAATGCGATGGCCTTTGGTGCCGTACCCATAACATCCATTGGGTAGAGGAATGTTATTAGGATAGATTGTAGGGCCTGAGGAGCTGCTCAAACTGCTAGTAGCACCGGTAGTTGAAGCATTGGCCTGATTTCCTTTTTGGCCGTTCCTGCCAAGGCTGTGAAATCCACAGAGGCTGTATGCATTTGGCCGCGACACCTGTACTATCAAGTATAAGCACTCGATAATACACTGGTGCATATTCTGCGCCTGTGATGGTTGGTTATCTTGTTGAGTTGGCAAATTAGGCTTGTGACTTCCTCTGCAGTCCCCGAGGTCGGAATAATTTGAGATTTGCCCATAGCTGATACGTAATTAGGGCGGGGTATTATTTAAAATCCGGTTGTAATTTACCGTCTCAATTCTGGGGGCCTCTGGTATAGTATACAGGGCCTGTAATTTACTGTAATATACAGCGCTGCAGGCCCGAAAATTTACCGTATTTTACCGTAAAATACGGCTGTATTTCTATAATTGGTAAAATTGGTGGATAAATTCACCACCCCGATGAGTTGCTTGGCAGATTGCTCAAATGGTGAGATATTGTGTGCCCAGACCCAGATGTCTTCCAGAGAGACTTTACAACTCTGGATGCCGCCGGGAGGATGACACCATGTATTGGTGGCCCGGGGCAAAATATACCATTTTTTACGCAGGGAATCAGAGGTCCGATGTAAAAAATGTAAATTACCTGTATTTTACAGGTAAATTACAGACTGTACTTTACAAGTCCAAATAATACCCTGCACTAGTCATGTGTTGGCCGTCTTCTTCTTCTTCTTTTCTTTCTCCTTCTTTGAGCAGGCCTTAGCATGCCGCTTCCTATGGTAATTCTCGTAGTCTGAGTTGTCACTGTCCTCAGACTCATTCTCGGTCTCCGTGTCAGTTGTTCCGCTGTTCAGATCAACTCCATAGTCTGCGGTGTTTACTACCATGGCCTCGGCCCTGTTGTGGCGGAAGAACCATTCAGCAGTAATATTGATTTCGCTGTCATTCTGGACCATTGCCCAGAGACGACACTGCTCCCGGACGTGGTCGTTGACAATATGCTCCTCCATCGTCATCCGGGCATGCTTGGCGTCGCGCTCCTGCTCTCGGACCTCTGCTGACATCGCCCAGCGCTTGCCCTTGCCCTTGCCCAACTCCTCCTCTTTCTCACACCCCTTCTGGCCCTGCTCCTTCTCCTTGCGCTGCCGCTGCTTTTTCCTCTTGACACGCTCCTTCTTCTTTTGGTTTTGGGCGGTGTTCTTGCCCGGGCTACCGGAGCCCCCCTGGTTGCTGCCGCCTTGCTGCTGCTGGGATCTGCTGGTGTGCGATGACATTGCGGTTGGGGAAGAGTGGTGGTGGTGGTGGTCCGGTCTCAAAAAGGGTGGGAAAATCTGGATTGCTGCGCATTTTTCCAAGTCAACATGCACGTGATCCTCCCATGCACAGCCCTTGCTGTAAGGGTTCTTGAGGCCGCTTTAGGGACTAATCAGACGAGGGTTCCGGCGAGTCCACAGAATCCTTATATTGTGGTGAAGACTACGGTAAGTACAGTCTAATCTCTGAAGATTGCACTCAAGAGTCGGGTTGCTGAGCTCTTATAGAATATAATCTGTCCTCTTCGAATTTACGAAGAGGAGAGACTTCGACTCCGATCACAGAGATAAGGGAAGTAGGGATGTAGAGAGAGTCGTTAGAATAGAAGGAAACTGATAGATGAATAGGAAAATATCACCCGTGCCTTCCTCAGTTTCTCGGAGTTACTCGACGAGGCTGGAAGGCTAAGTGGGTGTTGGTTTGGGTTAAAGTGTAGATAATCATTGTCACGTGTATGTAGACGACTTTAGCTACACTATTCAACAGTTACAATGTAAGGCGGCGCCTCACTAGCATACCCACATCCCTACATCCTGATGGTCTACTCGTAGTATTGCTGACTTAGTTACGTTTGATGTACTTTATATAGTGTGGGACGGCGTGGGAATGGGCAACTCTTCTTTGCCCACTACTACGCCGTCCTATTCAATCAGAACCTGGTCGTGTTTAGTTCGGGCTTTGACTAAGTTCTCCCCTCACCATCTAACACTTTTTTAAACATCCTTGGCTCCTACCCGGAGCACCTCTGATAAACACCAGAACTATACAGTTCATCAAACGTGATCAGATCAACAAAACTCATTCTTCTACTACCATGTCGACCTCCCCGAATGATAACCAAGGCCGCCCCAGCGATGCTCCTGACTGGCGAGCGACCCCCCCTCATTTGCCCGACAACGGTAGTGATCACTTTGTGTCGATGGCTTCAAGACTTTCGCCATCGACTTCGCTTCGTCCCGGCTCAGCCACTAGCGGCGAACGCACCACGTCGCCCAGTGCCCCCACTGGACTGTCCGCGACCATCGAGACAGACGCAAGCGGGCGGCGCTACTTCCGCGAGACCGCGACCGGGCTTCGTATCGATCTTATCGATCAGGCTGGCGGGCAAGTCCCTTCCAGCCCTCTAGCTGCCCCCGGGCAGCCTCAAAACGACACCGATGGGCCAGCCCCATCTGCAACTGTGTCCTCCGAGTCAGATTTAACGCCTGAGACCCGTAGCGACGGCGCCACAATTGTCTCAAACAACGGCCACGGCGCACCTGTCGGCCCCACGCCTGAGTCCATGATTGCGACCCTAATCAATGGGTTAGACCCACAATCTCTTTCAAGTGCTCAGCGCGGAATGCTTCAGACCATTCAGGGTGCGCTACTCACCTCTCGGCAACGACTCTTAAACACCACGGCGGTCGTGCTGGACCAACGCAAAGTGTCGTCTGAAACTCATCAGTCGTTAGCTCAATTCCGTGAAGAGACGGCAGAACGATTCGCCGCCTTCGACGACATTATGCGCTCCGACCACCACGATCTCGATAAGTGCATCCAAGATAACGTCGCCCTGCTCACCGAACTTGGTGAATCTGAGACGGCTATCAACCGTATCCTGCAGTCAATGGGTACCAACCGGCTCCGGGACGCTAACCGTGCGCCCCAACTTCCAGGGATCGGCCCCTTGGAGTCAACTGAGGTCAGCGGTGAGATGAACCGCGACATTAATCAGGCACTGCCCCCTCGCCAGATTCAAGAAAGCGCCGAGGATTTCCACCGTCGCGCGGAATTGTCTGGCAATAGCAAACGCCGTGCCGCCGCCGCGTTCCACCTCCCGAACCCCCAGTCCTCCGACACTCGAGCGCCGGCGCCGACCAAGATAACTCGTTTTGAAGACACGAGCAGCATATCGACCGCGCCGCGCTACTCCCTTCTTCGCCGATGCTCCCTTCTTTGCTGCTCCTCCGTTCTTTTTCTTCTTCCCGCTGCTTTCCTCGTTCCCACTTCCGCGCAGCCGCTCCTCCCGTGCGCGCTCCCGCTCCTCGGCCAATTCTGCTTGTATCGATTCTGCGGCACGGCTCTCATCCATCATGCATTCGAGGACATAGATGATGTCCTCCAGCAGCGCCTGCCATGACACGTTGGCAGATAGAGCCCTCTCGCCTGCCCCCAGCCCGTCGCTAGCCGCTTTGTTGACGATTGACTGCCCCCACCAGATCAGAGTCAGCACGACCAGCAGCATCCCGTTGTTCCCCGACTCGCGCAGCTCGCACCAGTCCGACCATGTCCATCCCGACTTTGGCTCGAGCGGCCACGGCTCTCATCCATCATGCATTCGAGGACATAGATGATGTCCTCCAGCAGCGCCTGCCATGACACGTTGGCAGATAGAGCCCTCTCGCCTGCCCCCAGCCCGTCGCTAGCCGCTTTGTTGACGATTGACTGCCCCCACCAGATCAGAGTCAGCACGACCAGCAGCATCCCGTTGTTCCCCGACTCGCGCAGCTCGCACCAGTCCGACCATGTCCATCCCGACTTTGGCTCGAGCGGCCACGGCTCTCCCACTGGCGTGTCATGCCCCTCCCGGAATCCGGGGTTGATGCTGCGCCACCAGGCAACCACCCGCTCCCCGAACGCTGGCTTCAGTTTGTGATAGTCGCCCGCCTTACGGTGCTCTTTCATCCATTGCCCGATCTCCTCGGGCCGCGCATTCGACCGGGGCAAGTCGCCCTCCCGCCACAGCTGTGATTCCTCAAACGCGACGACAACGTCTATGAGATGGGAAAAGCGGGGACCCCACTGCTTTTCCATCATCAGCGCGTAGACGTCGGTCAGCGTCTTTGACCAGCCATACTGGTCGATCGACGGTACTGGCGCGGGAGTCGCAGCGCGCGCCGAAGCAGTCGGGACTTCGTCATTACCGGCTGCTGGGCTGGCTGTAGGCGCGGATGGAGTCGGGGGGCGTGCCGGAGGAGGCGGAGCTGCTGAGTCGCCTGTACGCGCAGATGCAGTCGGGGGGCGTGTCGGGGCAGGCGGGGCTGCACCATCACCAGCTGCTGAGCCCGCTCCCGCAGCGACGCCGACATTGGTTGGTGGCGGCGGCGGAGCGCCCTCGTCGAGATCATCCATGCGAAGCAGCCTATCCATGTCTGACCCTACAGTCTCGGGCGGCGGCCAAATGCGCTCACGGCACTGATCCTTCGCTGCAAGATAACTCGTTAGCGACAAGCAATTGCAAGTTTAGCTCCACGCTTACTGAAGAATGCACGTCCATAGCGTGTTATTGACGCCTCAGCTGCTGTAAACGCTGGGCGGTCGAACTGTCCCCATATCTTCGACGTCGCCCCGCTCGAGGTATCGGAGAATATGCTATCCAATCTGTCAGCCGTTTATATGTTGCCTCTAAATTCAAAACTCACGTTCGCAGGCGCACCTCCCCTTTCTGCTCCCCCACGGGTCCCACAGCCATAATCACAACGTGCATTCCAAGGTGCTCGGACAATGCGTCGGCCAACGGTATCCCCACCTCGTCGAATGTTTCGAGAGCCCTGCAAAAGTTATCAGTCTGCTGGGTAACCTACGCGCCGCGCGTCACCAACTTACTTGTGATACGACTCCGCTGTGTGCTCTTCCAGAACGTGGCGCTCTTTGAACTTCCTCATCGCTATTGCATGGTCCTCGTCTGCTTGCTTGATCAACACGTCCCTGAAGTCCTCGGTCTCTTCATCCCAGCATTTCTCCACGTAGTCTTGACAGAGGTGGATGCGCTCGCTCTTGGGCAGCGTCTTCTTCGCCTCCTTCCACTGAGCATCAAACCCCGCCCTCAGCCTGGTCGCGTAGTGAAGACCGGAGTATATGGCAAGATTTGGCTTGCGGCGCGGACGTGCAGCGGCGCTACTCATAACCTGCATCCTCTTGAGGATCGTCTTCAACGCGCCCCCATGAAGTCTCTTCCCAGTGAAGCGATGGCGGCACCAGTTGCTCAGTTTCTGCATTGAAAAAATCAGTTCATACGCGTTCCACCATTTGACGCGTACGTACGTACCATCCGTAAATCTTTCCTGTATTTCTCCTGAAACTCGTTCTCCTCCTTCAGCTCGTCCCCTTTCAGCCCCGCCTTCCTGTTCACTGGAACCCATTCCTCCACGGAGCCATTCACGTTTTCGATGACGGGCAGGTCGTACCCGTAGCGTGTACACCATTGCTTTGTGATGTCGTCGTAGAACTGCCCACGATCCATTGTACGGAAATCATTTTCGAAGCTGAGAAGAAACGCCAGTTTTTCGCCGGTAAAATGTGAAGTGCGCCCTGGGGCCGTCCCTTTTGGTGTGCGCGCCATGGATGGGTAGTTTTTATGTTTGATCAAGTTTGAGGCACCGCCACTCTGTCTCTCTCTCTTCTCTTCTTCGTCATGCCTCCTCTCAGCAGTAAGTTCTCATATCTTCATATTCTTGACCCTGCTATTCATGCATGCTCATTTCCCACTCAGGAGAACCCGCCCCACCCTTTATTACCGCCAAGCTCGTGCCAATCCGTCCACCTGCCAAATCGGTGGCGAAGCGTGGTCACCGTGGTCGCCTTGCCCCGCGGTCTCCTCATCGGGGTATGTTGCCCTCGCGTCTCATAACGCGCCTCATAATCTTAACCATTGACTTACGACTCGATCGATCATAGGGGGCAGGGATCCCAATCTGCCGTCCTGGGCAATGAATTCTCGACCCAACTCGTTGCAAGACTTCAACGGGCAGTGGTGGGATTGCCCTGCATGGGCTGCTAACGGATGGGGCGCCTATCCTGATAGTCTCGATGCTTCGTGGGCTGCTCAAGGATGGGGTGATGGCAGCGCACGCTGGTGGCCCGAAGCATCCGACACCTCCGACACAGATGCACCTGTCTCGTCGATGATGAATCCGATGTCCAATGCCGGCTGGGGGGACGCAGATGGCGGGTGGGGCCCTGGCGGCTGGCCTGATGCCTCCGATACGCCTGCCCCCTCCTCCCCCTGGGGCGGGGCCGCTTGGGGGGACGCAGATGGCGGGTGGGGCCATAATGCCTTCTCTACACCCGCCTCCTCCGCGCCAGTGGCCTCCGTGGATGTGTCGGGTGCTCATGTTCCCTCCCCCTCACTATCGCCTTCGCCACCGCCCGCCTCCTCGCCGTCGTATACAAGTGAAGCCGAATCGAGCCCTTGAGTAGCCGAAAATAATATACATTTTTCATTGCGTGCTCCTTACTTGTGATTTGCGAATGATTGGAAAGAGCGACTCAAGTGTTTATTATTGCTGGTGGCGCAGGACCCAGTGCCAATGTATAGTATAGTAATAGACCAGGTGCTCTTGCACCTCTTGCACAGCAGAGGGAGACAACCGAACATTTATATTCCTAGTACAGTTAATTTGCGGCCTACACGCGAGCAGCACAGGGCTTACTGGAAGGCTCGTGCGTATTCCAATCCAGCTCGCAGTCGGTCTGGCATACCCCGCCGCTGCCTTCTGACAACGCCGTCCTGACCGACATACTCCCAGCATGCGTGATCGGTCGGTTCTTCTTCCGTAATTACAAAGTCGCGGTTGGCAACGACATAGGGTGAATTCGGGTCTGTGCCAGCAACACTGATAACCGAATCAGTGACAGTGTAATATGGAGAACAAAAAAAAGGCACGATGCCCAGCGCAACGCGTTAGCCAAAATGATGATTTCGGATGGAGGCCCCGAGGGTTCCTAGAAACAAATACGTCTAAGCGGGTTCAGCAGTAACAGCATTGAGCACACACCCCTTGGTTCGTCGAGGCGAGCATGAGGAGCGGAGGACTAGGTGGAGAGAAGACCTGCTGAGAAGGGTCATGCGGGCACCTGCTGATGCGATGGCCCGCTTTTGCTTGGCACTGATTGATGCGATACCCCGCTCGATGGTCCGCTTTCGCTCGATGCTTGTCGGAGGCGATGGCCTTTGCTTGTCGGAGGCGATGGCCCGGTCGGCGGCCTTTCAAAGCTCACGTCTTAGTCAATCAAACGCTGAAAAAGAAATAACGAGCGACAGCAAAGACAATGTTATTAGCGAATAGTGGGATTAGGAAATCTACGTGGAGTGAGCCTGGTGCCTTGCCCTGTGCTTGCGGCGCTGTTTTCCCACTTCCTCGTTGCCCAGTGAAAATTTGAGACCTGGAAGATGTTGACCGAAGATCTGGTGGAGGGGAAGGTAATGCTCAGCAAAGGCACGAAGTCCGTGCCTTTCAATAAATTTCCTGCACCAGTGTGTCAGCAGGCTGAACAGAGAGCGGACCTTGGAATGTACTTTTTGCGACGTCTAGCATAATTCATAAGCCCGAGTGTACATGGAGATTTTGAGGAGTGCACTGTTCCCGATAGTCGGCATCCACTGGGCGCCGTCGGGCAGCAGCCAAGGCAACAGCCTCATCAGATAGTTCGGTGGCAGCACGGAGTCGTTCCATTCGCAGCCTTGCCTTTTTCCGAGTCTCGGCCAGGTTTCTGAAGGAAGATGTAGAAAACCGAGCTCGAGCAAAAAATATATATTTACCGCGCTCGATACCGGCGCTGGGTCTCAGTGTGTCTCCGTCGTCGCTCGTCGTCATCTGCTGGGTCTTCAGAAGTGCCGGAGTGTCTCGGAGTGTGACACATGAATGTGTCTTTAGTGGGCAGTGTTCGGTGGAGGAGGAAAGGTCGCCTATCTATTTATGGTACATTTGGATGTACGCTCATTTAATGGACGTGTTCGTGATTGATTTGGACATTCACTTAAATTCTATGTTCTCAACCTCTGCTGGGTGTTGGACTTTTTTCAAGGGTGTTCCCTGCGACCTCAAGTACCTCCATAAAAAAGGAATGGCCCATAACACCCGAACTCATCGAGCATGGAATATATTTCTTCGGTAATGATGCGACGAGTTCGTGATATTAGGCACACAATGCCTTCAAGCTCGCCGGGATTTACCTGCTTTGGGCTGCTTTATTTTTCTAGCGTTCATGTTTACCATTTGTGATTTTCGTGTATTTAAAGGAAGCACAGAACCCCTTTGAAACGCAACCAGAATTCGAGTTCGAAGGTCGGAGAAGTGGTGATCTTGACGTCGGGAAATGCCGAGACAGCTGTCTCTGTCTTCTCCTCCCATCATCGTCATGGCTCAACGTCTTGAGCGCTACGTTAGCCGCTCAAAGTGGGCGGATTACCATCGCCGACGCCGCCAGCAGCAAGAGAGTCGACCAGCCCCCGACCCGGACACATTTGCCTTCGCGGGAGACCAAGGCGTCGCAGTGACCTTTACGCGCGAGAGAACGGGCCATCTTCTGTCCGTCTTTCAAAACAATGCACCCGTAGCTGTACGTTTTAGCCTAAGACAGTCGACACAGCCGCAAGGTCAAATGTCTCTACCGGCGGACCTATCCACCCCCTGGCAAGGCCCTTTTCTCCCCCCTCCTTAGCTGTTGAAAGCTACCAGCCGCCGCCGAAGACCTACCACATTCGGTCGTTGGTCGGGCGCGCCCTCAAAATACATCCCGCATCCTGGAAATGCTCCCCGGTGTTCGTCAATACCTCCCAATTTGGACATTTCCTGCGAAAACACAGAGGTAAACACGACTTTGCCTATCATTTACAAGTAGATTTGCGTTTCGACTTAGAATAGCTGGCTCGACAACTTTTCCCTCCTTTTTTGCCTCAGCCAAATCACCAGAGACACAAATCACCATTTGCGCAAGGTTATGTAAACAGCAGTACTAAGTCGGCCCCGTCCTCGACCGGGCCCGAGACGATACCCTTGGCGGCTTCCCCTACAGACAGGCTCCATTCCGTGCGGAAGAACTCATACAGCTCCGCGTGAATATGGGCCTGCCGCTGCGCATACGCGCTCAGACCTGCCCGCAACGCCTCCGCTTCTCCTTTGCGCACCGAAACCCGCACCATCCACCAGCCAGCCTGCCATTCCAGGTACCGTAGCACCCGCCGCATCTCCTCTCGAAGGATCAACACCTCCTCCTCCCACCGCCGCTTGCGGGCTTTGGCTCGGCTCCACTCCACTCTAAGAGCTATAAATCACACGTCCGGATTAGCCATAGAAATACTTTGTAGTGACGAACGGTACTTACATTCATGTAGATGTTTCTCGTCATCGTCGAGTGCGCCAGACGCAGTCCATATCCACGATAGTATCTTCTTCGATGTCCCTGGTACGTGCCGCGGCGTGCGTGCACCTTTCCCTGCTCCAATCAATGCCAGCTTTTTCCGTGCTTTCGTCTCTTCCGTCTCAACCTCGTCGTCCAGCGTCATGTCCCCCGGCTTCAAGATCTTGAAGTGAGGGGCGTGGTCGGGTCCCACGAGGTTCGTGAGCGCAGCGCGAGCACGATTGTACTTCTCCGCTGACGCGTCCGCCCGCTCACTGACCTGGGCAATCAAAGTCCTCGCCTTCGTCGACTTGATTTGCCCGGTGACGTGCGCATTCCGGAAGCCGATTAGGTGGCGCTTCGTGTGGAGATGGCTGCGCAGCTTGACCAGGGCGTTGTGGCACTGGTTTTCGCGAAGCCGGGTCTCGAGATCGATGACACCGCCCAAGCAGCCCACCTCGCGCTCCAGCGCTGAGAGCTCCGAGGGCATGTACAGTTTCACGCATTCAGCCTTGATCTCGGCGGCGTCTGTGTTGCGCGCAGCCTCAGCTGCGCGGATGGTGCGGATTGCGCCGGGCGTGAAGACGGTTTGCAGCTCGCGGAACTTGTCTAGCTTCGCCATGAACGCAAGCCGGCGATCATGGATCTTGCTGGCACGGTCGGCCGTCACTAGCGCCCGCCCCGCCAATTCCACTCGAATGCGCTGTCTAACGACCCGGATGTTAGCGCGATCTCACAGGGAGGACTGTGCACTTACTGCGTCTCCTCTAACTGCAACCCCGCGCTCAAAAAAGCCGTCGCGCTAGTCGAGTGGAGCGGCGCCTTTCCCTTCCGCACCTCCTCGTCCTCCTCGCGTTTCAGAGCCAAACGCAGCTCTGCTTCGGTCGGAGCACCTGAGACGTGTTAACAAAAAAAAGATGTTGTAAAAAGAATGAGTGACGCATACCTGCGTTAGGAAGTATGTAAGGGTTGGGCTTGCTGTGGTCGGCGATGAACGCGTCGATCTGGGTTTGCCAGGTCGTCCTGAGCTCCTTGGGCACCGTCCGGTTTACTTCTTTGAAGGACTCCACCTGGCGCTGCCGCTCTGCAATCGCCACAAGCAGTTTCCGCCGTAATGCGTCGCCTTAGCGGGTACCATGGTCAATTAGCAGCAGCCCGCCTCAAGTGATAATGACTCACCGTGTGTCAAGTTTTTCAAATAGTTGTGTGAGTCGATTTTATCTTCCAAGGTATCCGCACGATTCCCAATGGCCATCTCCTTCGTATGGAACGCCGCCGGGTTCAGGTCGGACCATGTCCGCTCGACGCCTTCGCCGTCACTCTTCCCCACGCCGGGCAGCACACTCAAACTGTTCTCGTCCTTGCAGTCCGTCTCGTGGGATGATGCGTGCCAGACCGGCAGGCCACACTGCACCTCCACCTTATCCAGGTCTAGGCGGATCGCTTTTGGGAGCTTTGCGTTTCGGGTGGGCAGGTTTACTTTCCATTGACATGCAATGTCATAGGAGATCGTGAGCATGAGGAGGGCGAACCCAGCCAGGCAAGACATGACGATATAATCCATGTTAGCGTATCTGCAATATTACTAGTCAGCCATCCTCCCCACAGCAACCAGCCGCTTCTCTTACCGTTCTCCTTTTTGCAAATCGCCGAGGCCGTTGGGGCGCACACACTCGTGGCGAGCGCAGACGCATCCTCCGACGCCTGAGGTGCGTAATCCCGTGGTGAGACGGGTATCCTTCTGCAGCAAAGCCGCAAAGGCAATGCAGGTACTGATCTGGTGTACATTTGGTGTCAGTGGTGGACGATTTGCGGAGTAATAAAGCTTACATCGTTCTCGCCCACGTAGTTCTTCAAGTGTTCCTTGTAGCCCTCGGGCTCGACGAACGCGCCCCAGCCGGGGCCCAGCGAAGGGTCGAAGCGCTCGTTAACACGTATCTTGTTCTTCAGCTTGAAGTTTGCGTCGAGGGCGAGGATCAGCATGTAGAGAAATCTATAAGTACAATTAGTCTTGGCCTCAAATCAGCTGGAACAAAAGCCTTACCTGTATTTCGGATCCACGTCACGCCAGTCGGGCGGCAGATTCCTCCCATCGTATGGACATGCCCAGCAGATGACCATTAGCTCGCCCAATGCAGTCTCGTTCACCCCTGCTGGGTCGTGGGCCCGGCCTGCTCGTCGACAACGGCCTAAGAAGGCGTATTGGCGCGCCATCCGGGAAAACGCCTTGTACCGGTCCTAAATGAATCGTGCGACTCAGTAAGAAATGCACACAAAGCAAAGGGAGACTTACCGGCATCCATCTGATTCCTGTGCCCGCAGCTATCGCGTCCGTGCGCCGCTCCAACGTCAGGATGAAGTCGTGGGCGTTCACATTGCCGACAACATTCAATAACCGAAAGAGATCTAACACCCTGAACGTGGCGCAGGTCGTCGGGTCCGTGATGGTCGCTGGGAACCACGCGTTCCGTAGGAGTAACCCGAGATTGTTCGTCTCTCGGCTTCGCCCGCAACCACAGTACTGATAGGACACCGTGTGGATGCCTGAAGTGTCGATGACCACCATGGTCCGCACGGTCGCGTCCGGCGAGCGGCAGGGAGAACCGCCATGGCCGACCTGGTACACCAGCCCGAGCTTCCCCAACGTCGTCTTCTTCCAGAACTGCCCCTGCCATTCCTAGCCCAACAATAAGTTTCTCAGTCGTCTGTAACACTAGGGACGCACCTCGAGTAGATGCAACGGGGACAAACGGTGATGCTGGAGGCAACAGTCAAGACACTGGAGGAACTCTCCACACTCGGAGCAACGAAATACACGCGCGGGCGTCGCGCCGTCCGCCATCAGCCCCTTCTCACAGCGAGCACACTCGGCTCCGTGAATCGAGTCTCCCAGACCCTCGTGGCGCAACGTCTCATCGAGGAAAAACTGCTTGTGCCCGCGCCACTGCGCCATTGGATCGTCCTAAGATTTGAGTCAGTTACGTTCACTCGCCACAGGTAAAGATACTGACCGAACTCTCATAGCGCTTGCGCTTCTGGGTACCCGAGACCTTGTCCACATTTTCCAAGGTTTCGCCATCCAGATCCACGTCGTTGTCGTTTACGGGCACCCATTGTGCGAAAGGGTCGTTCAGGTCGTTTGGATTGATCCGTCTCTTTTTATGACCGACGTTGAGGAGCTTGTCGACCCGCCGCATCCCATCGTTTGAGATATAGATAGCCCGGTCGGCCGTGAGGTCGGCCCCAGGGTCGGCGCCGTCGAAACCCACAGTGGCATCGATGACACGCTTGCCTCTAAACGAAAGAAAGCCGTTGGACATGGTGGGGAGGACCAGTTGGACGCAGAGAAGGCAGGCCAGTGCTCATGCCTGTAGAATCGGCGCCATCAGTGAAAGCCTTTTGCTTTTGAAGTGTACTATGTACTCACTAGGCAATCACTTGCACTGTCGCGTTTTCCAAACAAGTATATTCAACACATGATCATTGAAACCGGGACAGTCTACGTGGGCTGGCTAGGTACACAAATTAGGGTGCTGGACTGTTTATGAGTGTGTGCAGGTGGCACCGTTGGAAGGCTATCGGCGAAACACACCTTAATTCGTAAGAACGAGCAGAAAACACGAGTTACATTACATCGCTGGAGCTTTGTGAGCGCCCGGACTGCGAGGGATTACGAAAACACGTACTGAGTTTTGACATCTGAGCCAACAAGCCCCAAGTCTCGCAGACGTCGACCTGGTCGCCTGGTGGATGCCATCCCGCACTCAAAATTTGCTCCGAGCGGGGACGCGCCATCACGCAGGTACAGAACCGATAGTTGACCATGTGAACGCCCGTCGTGTCCAATACGCGCATCGAGTGGACGTCAGCGTCAGGGCGGTGACAGTCGCGACCGGGATGTCCCAGTTGATAGACGAGACCAAGATCCGCAAGCGAAGTCCTCTCCCAGAAGACACCCGTCCATTCCTATGCATGTTCAGCGTCGATTTGACGCGATCATATGATACCTACCTTTAGCAAGTGCAAGGGGCGCCGTTTGTGATCGGTTGTGCAGCAGGAGTGACAAAGAAATTCACTGCAGGTGACGCAAGCAAAGAACCGTCCGCTCTGCGACTTGAGCTTGGTCTTGCAGTGGCCGCAATGCGCTTCGGGGCCCGGACTGCTGTCGGTGTCGGCGAATGCCAGCTCCTCCACGAAGAGCTGCCTAGCCGTACGCCAGATGGCCATGGGGTGGGGTCGGAAGCGTGCACGTACAGGCGGCATTTGAACGTAGGGTAGCTGTCAGCCGAGTGAAGCAGCATCGCGATATAAAACGGTTTTGAATCGACGCGTTCGTAGGAAGGAAAGGTGGCAGTGCTGGCTGTGTCCATCTGCTTTGCAAAGTATTCGCGGGCCTTTCGGCCCGTATTCCCCCGCACCCGATTCCGAGGCGAACGTCAAGAACTCAAGAACTTAAGAAAGTTGAAGCTCAGCGTCGGGCTCAGATAAATGGGCACAAAGGATGATCATTCGGTGAGCTTGGCATAACCCCGCACTTCCTACAACTATATCACCTCTACGACTTTGCGCCTTACAACTTCGCGCGCCAAGTCGCGCGCGCAGGACGGAGCCAGGCCATTCCAGTAGCCAGCTGCTTCCCCCCCACGTACGGGTTGAGTAGCGCCCATGTTGCTTCCACCCCTTCCCCATCGGTGTGCCCGCGGCTGAATCCACAACCTACGTCGTAGCTTATCACAGGGCACGCCGGGCAAAAGATCGAAGACTTGATGACGGGAAACAGAAAATTGTGGTAACTGAAGGGATGTATCAACGGGGGGCTCATGCATTTGAATTGAAGTCAACATACCGTTCACCGCGCTGTAAATCTGAGCAATTCACGAGATACTGGGTGCGCCGTGCTGTTGAAATAGCTGTATTGGGTGTCTTCCATAAAACCAAATCGCGACCTAAGGAAGTATGAGTCGTTCTCAAACGGAGCATTGGGAAAAGGACACATACACTCGTTCTCGGCGACGGTGGCATCCTGACTTGAGGGCATTTTCTTTGGTGCAAGCTTCAAGTACCGCCAATGTGAAGTTGGGTATAATCAGTAAACTGAACCATTGGAGTTTTAAAGAGACCTCAGCTTTCCCCGAGTACGCCCGAGTTTTACGGGACGTTTGCCAAGAACGCTCCCCCATACATCGGTGTGGCCCCAGCCAGGCGCTCTTGACAAAGCCGCCTGAAGCCAGCCAGCCCCTTCCGACGGCAATCGGTGATTGATGGTGTCACTCCCCACGCGTCGCCAACTCCCCACGCGTTGGCGCGCGTCGCGGGGCACGCTCTGCGGGTACTGGCTACGTCCAGCTACAAAGTGACATGGGTGAGCGGCAAGACAGATGTATATTAGGGTGGACCAGAAAGCCGAACGCACCGGGAACCAGGATGCCTTTCACCCTTCCATCTTGTGGCCTGCCCATTCGGTGGGACTTCGACTTTCGCAGTGTACTTGCTGGGGAGCTCGATCTGGCTAGGCATCGCGAGAAAACTGAGCCGTACTACCGTGGCGAGAGCTGGATTCGCCCCTCGTTCTTGGACCATGACGCAGAATCGGAAACCTCAACCGACGTAGGATCCGACTCCGACACCATTGGCAACGACAGCGACGACGATGGCTATGTGGAAGACGATGCCCCTGTCCATGCGCGCCCCCGGCCTCGTTGGTCATCGTCCTTCATGGAAGATTTCGGTCCATTCGGTTTTCACCACCCTCGCACTCCGTCGCCGCCGCCTCTCCCCCAAACCGAGCCACTTACTCATGTGTACACGCGCGCGGAGCTGGAATACCACAACTTCGAGTCCTTCTTGGAGTGGGAAGGGTAAGTCTCGACTCATTTTCATTCGACCCACACACTCATTCACCTTTCCTCAGCCCCACCCCGCTAGTCGACAGACGAGGACGCATCATCGGCGTGCTGGTGGAATCCCCCCGCGAAAATACCGACTGGAACACCGTCATTGCGGCGGCCACGGCGGCCATCGACCGTGTCAAGCCGCACGTCGACTTTGAACGCCTGCCCATCCATGGCAACACCCCCAACTCCCTCCGTCGGGGGATCGAGTACTTTGGCTGGGGTGCCTCCAGTGTGGTAAGTATTGTTTGATGTTAGACTGGAGCCGTTTACTCACCTCACCTTCCAGCAAGTCCAAAACGTCAAGCACACCAGCACGGAAAATCTCGTTGAATTGCAAACACTCCAGGACTCAGCAGCGTTCCGTGATATTTCGAGCTGGCAAAATAGTAAGCTTCCCGTCCAAATGCTGAATACTCGCTGACGACTGGTATTACCAGCCGTTCACCAACATTTTGCGCCGCGTTTGCACGCCCATATGCGCTCCACGAAAGACGCCTTGATGGCCAACGACCCTGCGCTCCGTGATAATTCCACAGGCGGCGCCTTCCCCGCCGTCGAGTTCTTCCTGGGAAACGACGAATCACCACCCACCCTCCACGATCTTGACATGATGTGGGGCTGGCGCGCCCTCACCGCCCTCGGCGACTATGATTCTCGTTGGGGAGGCGAACTCGTGCTGTGGGAGGAGAAGAAGATGTTCAGGTTCCCCCCTGGAGCCACGTTTATCTTTCCTGGCACACTGATTCGTTATTCGTTCACACAAGTTCGCGCCGGGGAGAAGCAATATTCATTCAGCCAGTACGCCCAGGCGGGTCTGTATCGCTACCTTGAGAACGGGTTTATGTCGGAGTCGGTTTTTGAAGCCACCGCGTGGAGACGGCAACACCAGGCGCGAGAGAGGGCGAAGGACGCGCGCATGGCGAAAGCGCTGGGGATGTACAGTCAATTGAGTGAGCTTGCCCAGTAGCACCAGAGTAGTCGGTTTGGCAGGACGTTAGGTTTATGTCATCGGCCCCAAAATTCAATAGTTCCCAACACAAACCTTTTTCCTTTGCGACTTCACCTCAATCTCAGTGCAACTCGCCCGTGTGGCTGGATACATACCGGAAGGCTAGGATGCTGCTGGATAGCATCGGCGCAGTAGCCATTGTGATTCACTCGGCTGTTGGCAAGCGGTAGCACTTAAAAGCCCGCTTGCCGTCCTTTCGTTCTTGCAGTTCTCCCCTGCCTATAACTCGCCATGGCTGCATCCCCTGGCGCCCGTAGCTATCCGGTATCTGTGTCTCCAAGTAAGTCGAACAATGTCCTTGCGTTTCTCCAGCCTGACAGGACACGCTCCCAGCCCGCAGCGGCCGTAGCGGGCCACCCGGCTCTGTCCACAATCCGTTATTTTTGCGCTCAAGTAAGTACTCAAGCCACCTCCTCAGCATCCTCCTTTTCAAGGGCTTCTCTTCTTCCTCAGGCTCCCCGGATGTACCTTTGGCGTCGACCTCGCGAAATGGTCGGTTTCCTCTTTCCACACACTGCCTCTCCCTCACTGCTTTGCTAGGTGTTGTTGCTCGGGACAAGCGCTACATCGACATCATCCGCGGCCCACCTGCCGCCATCAGTCAGACGATACCTCGTGTTACCCGCCCCCCGCCTTCCGCCATCCCTCAGGACATTCCTCGCCGCCGCACGCGCAAAGTACCCTCTGCGAGCCAGCCGTATCCTGCGGGCCTCCTAGGCAACCACGCTCTCGCGGCGAACGACCGACAGGCTCGACAGCTCGCACGTCGTGAAGCCCGCATCGCCAGCGAAACCGAAGCGCAACAATTGCGCGCCATGCGCACGCGCGCGGGGCCTCACGTCGTCCTCCCCCGCATCAGAATCAGACCCCCGCCGCCGCCGCCCGACCCCGGCCACCGCAAAGAGCGGGACCAAGATCTCACGGCCGAGTCCCTCCTGCTCAACGGTGTTCGCCCGCCGACGCTGACCACCACGCGCACGCATCAAAGCTGTGGCATCTGCCTCCACATCAAGTCCCACCCCGTATCGCACGTGCCCCTCAACTGACGCCCTGCCCTTAACTGACGCCTCTCATTAGGTATCGATGCGGCCATAGCCACTGTTACCGCTGCATCCGTGTCTGGCTCGAGAAAAAGTGGACTTGCCCAACCTGCCGCGACGTCATGCATGTGGCACCCTACCGCCACTACGGCGAAGAGGACGGCCTTGCCCTCGATCATCCGACTTTCGTCGACCGCAGCGTTGTAGATTACAGCTGGGACGGGCTCACGTTTCCCAAACCCCCGAAAGTCCGAGTACCTATCGAGCTGGATCTGTAGTCGTACTGCCTACCTACATACCTACATTCCAAAGCTGAATGTCTAGCCTAGCTAGTTTTTTTTTTATACACAAAATTTGAATGCATGTCGTGTTCGCGCAAAATTGTCAAGTTGAGGCAGGACGATCATTCGCCGTGCAATAAGGAATTCGAATTCACGATCCATCTAGTGTACATATGAGGAGTTGTATGTACAAGGTCACGCAGACCCCCAGAGCAGATGCAGAGCAAGCAGAACAAATCAAAAGAAAAGGGGTCCAGGCGGGTGGGATGGCGAATCGGGGTGGTAGGGTTGTACAGGGCGCAGGTAATTGCGGTGGCTCGGACGGCTTTCACGGACACGACGCAATTGGATGTACTCGTCCACGGTGTAAGGCGATTGTCTAAATGGATGTCAGCTCTCACGGTGTATGAGACGTTCAAGGTGACGCACTCCTGACGACGAGCTCTTTCCTTCTGCATCAGTAGCGTCCGGTGTCTGGCAGTCATATGAGACGCGGACGAGACTTCAAGACAGTCACTCACTGCTCCCGGTACCTGGCGCGCGACGCACGGGCGCGCTCAGTCAACTCCTGCTGGACATGAAGGGGCAAGGCCTTAATGGCCGCACGGCGTCTACGACGCGACGTATCAGGGAGGCGCAAAGCATTGTATTGGCACTCACTTCGCCATCCGCTCGCGGGCTCGAATACGTTTGAGGTTAAGCGCAACGTCGCAGTCGCCGCTATACAAGGCAATCAGCCTATGCACAACATCAGGCGCGGCGTGATCGACTCACCCGCCGTCTCGGCCCTGGGCCTTGCGCTCACCCTTCACGCGAGAAGACATCGGGAAAAAGTGGGCAGAACGAGGAATGGAGAAGGAGGGCCGACGTTATGTACAAGCAAGAGATCCAGTGACGCCGGCTGTGGTGCGGCAGCGTTTCGTGGGGAGTTCGCCGTGATGGACAACGGCGGAGCCAGAAAATGCATAGAATTTGCTTCATCAGCGTACGGGAGGCGACAAGCGCTACAGATGGTGGGACAATGGTGCACCTCAAATCCACGGGATCAAACATCTATACTCTCAGGCTCCGGCGTGACGTGACGGAATAAATATTCGCAGTCGTCGTCGGACATCTCCCGGGACAAGTTTGGAGTGTTTCTCCGCAGAAAACGCTCGTATGCCGCGACCTCCGCTGGGTCGTCATCGTCAACTTCCACCCAAAACATGAATTGTCGAACATAGTCTCGGAAGGCGGCAAAAGTTTTCCTGCAAAATAAGTCAGATATTAAGGGAGGAAAGGGAGAGTGAGACCGACGAAGCGCGGAGCTCTGCAGAGCTCAAGCCCTGCAGATTGTCGGAGGTTATTTTTTTGGTGTTCTTCAATTTGCGCAAACTCTCCTCCGTTTCCAAATCTCTGTACACGCAATGAGAAGCCGGGGGGGATATGAGCGTATAGGGATTCACCTGATGCGGTAGCTCGTTCGAATAGTGGGAGGGGAGGCTTGACCAGACCCAGTCGTGGTAATCGGCGAGGACGGGGAATTAGCTGGGGGGTGGGCCGTGAGTGTACGCGTCGGGGTCCCCGATGTTAATAAGTTGGATGGAAACTGGAAGGTGAATGTGAAGGTGTTATCCATGAGGAGCAAAGCCGTCGTGGTCGGGAAGGGAAAGGCAGCACTTCCAAATTGGGCCAAGGGAGGGAGGTCTTCCGTGCGAATTAAAAAATCTCGCAACGCGTTCTGGGCACAGATACAGGTGGTGATATCTTTGAAATATATGGAGGCACCTATATGTTAGTGAAATGAGTGACCAGCTGTGTCAAAAAGCGGATGATGGGGTACTGAAACGCCTTACAGACACAATTGCTATACGACATCGATACCGCTGCGCTGCAACTGAGTCGCAGATGAATCACCAGTTCCAACCGCGGAGAAGGAGGGTGTATCGAGTTCTGGAGACCGATTTGAAGGAAACCGACGCTTACTGAAACGGGGTAAGGTACCCATCGCAGGACCAGGACTGGCACTGCGCACCTCCCGACCGCAATGTTCACCACGAGCATGGTGAACCGCAGATGCGGATATATACTTGTCTGGGGGTAAAGTTGGAGAGGTTAGAGAATGCACACAATGGGATCAGAGAGAACATCAAACTCAGTCCTGCAGACGACTGTGCATCGAGTGTCCGTCCGACAAACCACTTCAAACGCATGTTCTTTTTTATGTTTGGGAGGGAAAGCACGCTGTAAACAGTATTTGCAGCGCGAGGTGTTATATTTGGTAGTGAGAAGGGCGCAAGTCGCCCTTCGAGGTTCCAAAGTAGCTCAAGCCCAAATTAGGATGTGTATGATCTTGGTGGGAAGCGCATTAAATGGACGACGCTAGCTAGCTAGTAGGTTTTTCACCGGGAGGACTGTTGACGCGAGGTACTGGAGATGCTAAAGAAAGGAGCCGGGCCTCCAGAACGGGGTAGGGAGTTCGTGTGGTGCGAGAGTTGTGGCTACTGAAACACGACGGGCACGAGATTGTGATACAACGCCCTCACCGCTGGCCCAAGTGCGGCTCGCATATCGTACAGACTACATCCCCCGCTCGGTGCCCGGGTGTCAGTAGCACTGGATGTGCCCTGGTTCGACTGGACTTCTTGAAGGTGCTGAAAGTCGAGGATCAGCCAATTTGACAAGAACAAGGATAGTTTGCTTCTACCGCACGACCACAGCAAGAAAAGGGGATGAAACCAGTCGTGCCTATGTGGAAAACGGACGATGTATGTATTGGTAGAGAGAGGGAAGCTATGAGCAAAGGTAGTAAAGCGGGAGAAGTCGCCAAACAGTAGTACACCGCATACATTCTAAATCTGACTCCATGATGCACCAAGTCCACCGCGTCCACAACCCGGCTTTGTGCGTCTGTCCGCCATGGGGGCGCCGTGTACGCTTTGCAATGCGAATCTCTGAGGCAATGATCAGCGGAATCCACCCGAAAAGGCAAGTGCTGACTTGCCTCATACCTCCGTCAAGATGGGCCGCAAACGTAGGAAGTCCCGCGTACAAGAACCGGACGCCGAGAAACGACGCGAGGCAAATCGCAGATATTACCTGTCGTACGAAACCAGGCAATATATTTATTACAGCCCTTTCGATCCCGATCTGCAGACACCCAAGTATCAAGGAGAAAAACCGAACGCGCATGGCAGAAAAGCGGTAGGCCTTTGCATTAAATTCACAAGCTCACATTGATACCTCTGAAAGGGAAGCGCAGAAAACATACAGACGTCAATGGGATCCTCCCAAGAAACTCAAAGTTATCAAGAAACGACGCCCAACAGTGCACGAGGACGGCAGCGTTGCTGGTAGCTCACAGCACTCTGCATCCTCAGATGATCTAACGGAGGATGAGGCGGCGGCTCATGCTGCCCTAAGCGCCCTGTACCATCGAACACGGTGAGCCTCCAGTATAGTATGATCTACCTGGGATTAAGGGAGTCTTAGCCGTGAGCTGGAGGCTGCAGCAGTTGAGGCCCCCCGGGAGCCCAAGAGCCTGACCGAGATAGCAGCCTATGAGTCGTCCTCAGAGGGTTTGGAGCCGGGCCACCGGGCCCGCACCGCAGTGCGAAGACCGCCCATGAAACGGATGATCGTGAAGACGAACACTGCACCTGCGGTATCCGAAGCGGCGCAGAACGCTAGGCTCGACGCAGAACGGGCGGCGCGGATGCGCATTGTCGTGGAATCCGGGTGCGTAAATGCGAGCAGAGGTTTTTTTTTGCACTTATTCGAAGCTTGGGTTCAGCCGTTCCTGGGAAGCTGTGGAACGTGTCTACAAGCTAAATGGTTCTTTTGGGGTCGAGCGTTGGCTGAAAGGTGTAGAGCAGTTTGTAATGGAGGAGCGCGAGGCAGGAAGAGCATAATACATAGATTTTTGGAATAACGAGAGTGTACACGGCGTGAATACATTTTACTTATACAGAATATTTGGGAGTAAGTACCCTGATACGCCCGGCGCTCTCAGCGATTGCCCACGAAATTAAAGCTTCTTCACGAGTTGCAGCGGATTCATAGGACGCGCCGGACAGCCCGACCGTATTCAATGCGCACTCCAAGCTACAAGATTCAGATGAGATTGACAATAACGGAGCGAAGAGGGAATGTGACGCACTACGAGGCATAAATTCCGGGTGTGATGCCGGCGTAGACTACGTGCCAGAGAGGATTGGAGGGGGTTGCACCGTGCAGTGGGTTGTGAGTCTCAGCATCGAAGCGTTGGGGGATGGGGAGGTCTGGCAGCGGAACGGGTGGACTGGATGGTGACGAAGGCCGTGAAGTGCGGACCCCAGTCCAACCGTGTTCGTCGGCGTACTCATACGCCGCGTCCGCCTCTCCAACGCTGCTGTATCCTTGATGCACGGCGCCCTTGGCCTTTGTGACTTCCTTCTCGGCGCCTGTCGGTCCGAACCTAGAAATTGAGTTACGAGGGAGCCAGGAGGAGTGATGATGCGCGACGCACCACTCACGGTAGACACCCGGACGACGCCCGAAGAAGACGACATGCGCTACTCGCTTGGTACGGGGACGTGCTGGTGAGCGGATGGCTTGGGCACGTCCGTTGGGGACGCTTTGAGAAAAGAAAGACGCTTCAGACCTGGATGGCGAGTGTGAGCTAAAACGGAAAGAAGAACATTGTAATACCTGCCATTGCGTGGTGCGCCCCGAACGGCTGGGTGATTCATACAGATATTCACGGGCAGATGTTTGACGACACGGTGGGGTTTGAGGAGGAGAATGAGGGCGACGAGGCTCAGCTGTGATATTGACATTCCCAAGACCAACAATGAGGGCGTCAACCTCGGAATATGGAGGCGGGGAGTTAACAGGAGGCATAGGGGAGAGTCAGAAAGCTGAAGCGCAAGAATAAGTCGTTAAGAATGCGAGCCGCGAGGGTGGCTAGCTCCACGCCTGAGCGTGTGGCCAGGAGCGTGGCTAGGTTCAAGGCATGAGTGTTCGTATTCAGCGGCCGGGACACCGGGATATCGCACCCGCATCGCCTTCCGAGACGCGTGGCGAGTGACACCATCATGATTGGAATGATTAAGGTTGCCAGGAGAATTCGTAATGGCGCGTACGCGCGGCGAGTTCGCCCGTGGGCTTGGCACAAGGGAGGGAGACGGGGGCAAAACGGGGGCAAAACAATGCGGAAGCGTGCCATTCATGAGTGAGATAACGGTAAGCTACAATTATGAACGCAAAGACCCAGCCCCGCCGTGTTGTTGTCGTTTGGAGAACCTGCAGTTCTATTAGTGGTGTGCGAGTAGGGAATGAAATGAAATTGTACCATTAAATGACCACAATGAGGCCGAGGTTGGCGGCGAGCGCGAGGTTGAACGCGTCCACGGCTTCCTGCTGCGTGTCGAAGACGGAGCGCAGGGCGTGCGAGACGCGGGACACGGCGCCGTCAGCGACCGCGGTGCTGTTTGTGACGCCGACGAATCGGCCCTTGGTGATGGCGTACCATTTCTCGCCGATGTCGGGGATCGTGGCGAGGGGGCCGGCGGGGACGACACCGTACAGTTCTCCAGCGATCCAAGGGCCGGTGCGTTGGATTCCAACACGCCCTGAGGAGCCATATCAGCGTATGGAAACAAGGATCTGGCTGGCGCACGTACCAATGGCAGTAATTGCGGCGGGCGGGGCGGGGGGGTTGAAGCCCGGAACCCAGGACGCTGCCACAGCAGGGTGAGGAGCAGTGGGAGCGGCCTGGCTTTGAGGGAAGTGGGTCATTGGCAAGTTTTGTAAGGGTGAACGATGTAGTTGACAATGAGAGGGGGAAGGAATGAGCGACGAAACTTGGAAGGTTTTTAAGTGCAGATTTGAGACTCCGCGGAAGGTGAGCTGAGGAAGAAGTCGTGAAGCTAGCCAGGGGCAGGATGGGACCGGGTGGGGAGTAACGATGGTGCAATTGGGGTAACTGAGTCTGCAGAGTATTAAAAGGAGATCTCCGTCAAAAATTGACAGGAAATAATCACCCACTTCAACAAAAAAACCGACACTCTTGAGTACTGACTCTAGCCATCGGGGTAAGTCGCGCGCGCGGTTCTGGAATGATACGGACACTGACGGGATTTGTAGCATGGGGAAACGACAACGGAAAAGAATCCCCAAGAAAGACCGCAAGAACCTCCGCAACTGGGCCGAGGGGGCCCGCGAGAGCATTCTTCTTCCTCACGTGGAGCCCTACGGCGATGCTGTGGAGCGCGGATGGCGCGACGAACGCGACTACTTCCAGCGAATCTTGAGGGAATTTCACGCGCGTATCTCCTGGAGACTAGCAGATCACGAGGAGCCGGACCTCCCTTTGGCGCCGTTCAATCCCGACACACGACTGCCGGACGCCGAGCAGCTATCCCTGGAGGAAGAGGCTCGTATGAATAAAAGACTAAAGGTGCTTGACGCTGTACGTGACTGGATCAATGCGTGTGACCTTGTGACTTACCCGATTTTGAAGCGCATTCACCGCTGGCTGAAGTATCGCGTCAATCGGCTTCGCAGGCATGTACGAACGAAGATCGACTCCACTAAGGATCCTTGGGCCATTCTCCTCGCCAAGCTCTCAGGAATAAACGCCCCCCCAAAATCAAGACAAGCTTATCAGCAATTCATGGTGGAACGGTATGCCGACGTGATCGAGCCGGAGGTCCAGAGGCAGTGGGTGGAGACAGCCGCCGTTGGGGCTAGCGTTCCCGTCACGAAGGAACCCAACGCGCCGTTTCGAGCCGCAGTTGCCCGGAAGCTATTTGCAGGCCTGCCTCAGAGCGAGCAGCAGGCTTACGGAGTGCAGGCAAAGGCGGTAGGCGCCGCTGCGCGTAGAGAATACGAGAAGGCCGTGAAGGACCCACCCTCCAAGGCGCCCCAGGCGCGTCAGCTGTAAGTGCCTTATTCTTTTGTAGTGCTCGCTCCCGAATGACATCTTCCCTTAGCGCGATAGACAAAGTTGGCAATTTTATCGCGCCCATTCTCCAAGGCATATACGAGCGCACCGGGATGCACGCCGTTCTTGTTCTCGGCGGCCCAGTCCCGAAATACGGAGGCGATCTGCGAACTGTGCAGTAAGTGGTGTTCGCGCCTGAGTGATTCACAGAGCTGATGTAGGTCTTCAGTGTGTCTTATGGACGAAACCGCACAGCCAATGCGTCCCATTTCCCGCAATGGGCAGGAGACCGGTTTAACGGTGTGCTGTCGTTGATGAAGGAGTATTTGGAGACTGTATTTAGTGAGTACTTCCTAGCCATCGCCTGGCTGCGTTCCTAACCAATATTCAGGCCAGCAGGAGTGTGTTGCCGCTGCTATGCCGTCTGGCCTCGAAGAGGCTAAATTCACCATTGACCCTGCTGGTTCCGAAGACGACGACAGCTGTGATTCGAACGACTCGTCCTCAAATTCGTCCGGGATGGACTCTGAAGAAGAAGAAGACACTCGCCCGCGCAAGAAAGCTAAAGTAGCTGCGACGAAAGCTAAAGGGACGAGGACCATGCTAGAAAGTATCGATAACGCGGCGAGCAGGAAGGGAGTGACGAAGGGCAAGAAAGGGACCGTGGCGCCCAAGATGCGCCAGCGTGGTCCGGTCACCAATGGCGACGACAACACCAACATCCCCCCGCCTCCTCCCGTCACCAACGACAGCGCCGATTCCCAAATGCGCCCGCCTGCTCCCATCGATACCAACGACAGCGCCGATGTCCAAATGCGCCCGCCTGCTCCCATTCATACCAACGCCGGCGGCGTCGGTGGACACATCCCGCCCCCTCCCGTTAACATCCGCCCCGTCACTGCCGGTGGGGCTGATCAGCTCCGCCTGCCTGCTACCGCCAGCTCCAACGGCGACATGGGTGGTTTGGACGGCCTTGTCGACATCCACAACATGACCGGCGGCTTTGGGTCCTTCGACTCATTCAGCGGCTTTGGGGGTTTCGTTGGTGAGGATGACTTCAGCGGATTCGATTACCTGGGCGACGGATTTGGTAATACACAGATGCCCCCTCCTCCGCCCATTGGCTTCGGCGGTGACGGCTTTCAGTTCTCCCCCACCGGAATGCTGCCTCGTCAACAGGCTGGCCTCGGCGTTGGAGTCCAGTTTCGGTTGTCCACTCCCCCCGATGATAGCCACGGCAGCGGATGCGGCGGCGGGGGTGCTGCTCACATTCTCCAGCCTCCTCCCGCCAACGCCAATGGCGGCGGCGCGCAGACCACGACATCCCCTCCCCCGCACGGCGATGGCGGCGCGCAGACCACGCCCCCGCCCACCGACACCAACGGCGGTGGCGCGCAGACCACGACGCCCCCTCCCCCGCCCCGTCCCGTCAACGGTGATGGCGGCGCGCAGACCACGCCCCCGCCCACCGACACCAACGGCGGTGGCGCGCAGACCACGACGCCCCCTCCCCCGCACGGCGATGGCGGCGCGCAGACCACGCCCCCGCCCACCGACACCAACGGCGGCGATGGCGCGCAGACCACGACGCCCCCTCCCCCGCCCCGTCCCGTCAACGGTGATGGCGGCGCGCAGACCACGCCCCCGCCCACCGACACCAACGGCGGCGATGGCGCGCAGACCACGCCCCCGCCCACCGACACCAACGGCGGTGGCGCGCAGACCACGACGCCTCCTCCCCCGCCTCCTCCCGTCAACGGCGATGGCGCCGTGCAGATCCCGCCCCCGCCCACCAACCCTCTTCCGAACCCGTATCCCCCCTTCGTTTTTGCAGCCGGTACACCTAACTGGATCCGCGAGACTCTGGAGGTCCTGTCGCGGCGCGACTTGGGCATTCACTTCCGCTCGCTCATGGAAACGCTCATCCGGATCGAAGAACTCCACGGATTCGATGATATGCCGCGGAACGGGTTGGAGAAACACCTGAGGCCCGTCGAAGTCAAGTTGTGGATCGCGAGGGCGCGGGGCGTGAGGTCGGCGAACACGTATGATGCGGGGATCACGAACCTCGACGACTACGTCGAACGGTGGACTCAGTGGTGGGATTACTGCCAGCCAGCCTGGCGCAAACGGGACGGCGCGGGATGGAAGATTCACGAGGTGTACGACGAAAATTGGAATTGGGGCACCCTTGCCATGCAAGGGCCGAATGGCGTCCTGAACCTCGTTGCCAGCCTCTACTTCTGGGGCGCGGCGGCGCTCGACGATCCGACTCGTCGAGCTGGATTTGAGGCGGCGGTGCAGGACGTGCTTTGGATGCTGGAGGGCGTGGCGGAGTCGTTATCTCCCCAGCTCGGTGGCCGCAGGAGCGGGAGGGGCGAGGGAAGTGGAGGAAGCGCGCGTCGTGGGGGCGGGGGTACTAAAACGGGGGATGAAGAGAAAGGGAAGAAGGCTGCCCCCAAAAGAAAGGGTCGATAATATGCACACATTACCTCCGTTACTTTACTTGTCGATTCACTTACATTGACTTCCTTTGTGAATGTAGACCAGTTTTGTCGTCATATACATTACTGTAATTTACTTTACTGTCTCTACATCGACTGACTTGTGCGAATGAGAATTGTGATCATTTAAAATGCCAGCGTGTTTCCTTCAGCCGGACTCTGTCGGACTCTGTACATCTTGGTTCGTGGATAGAATGTAATGTACGTACTTAAAGCTGTGAAAAAAAAAGTAAGTAATTGGCGTAGAGGGTGAATTGCTGGAGACGAACAGGCCCATTTGTGGCGAAGGTTTGCTCAACGTTTGTCCCGATAGCATGAGAGGATCCTGCGTTCCGGCGCCGCTTTTTTTCCGTTATGTACCAACGAAAAAAAGGCGGGGCAGTCGGGACAGCTGTTAAGGCGCGTCCAGCCAGGCGCCACCGCCGTCTTCCACGTGCAGGGCGTATTGAGGGAGGGCCGGCGGGCGGGGGCAAACGGGCGGGAGGCGCGGGAAGAAGCTCGATGCACGTGAGCAACTGCTTTTGGCCAGCTAATTTTACCATTCCCAATTATAATTTCCCCCGTTCCGCACGGTTTTTCTGGATTCCGGAGGGCAAAATAGGGAGCAAATAGAGGGTTTCCGGGGCCGGGAAATCGCCCCGGCGGCCCTGCGGGGCATGCAAATTGAGCGCACAGCCAGGGGGTGGCTGGCTTCGGGTCCATTGACATTTGACCTCGTGCCTACGGCCACCTTTTCTTTTCTATATATTACAGCTATGGCTCAACAATGGCACCTTGGTCACGACGAGGGTTGGGCCCAGCCGGCCTTTGCCGCCCCTCCCGAAGCCCGCCCCGCGGAAGCTATCCCGCGTAGCGAAAAAAGCTCAGGCGCTCCTGGAAGCGCGCCCCACCCCTGACGAGCTGCTTCTGCAGCGATTCCAGGCTGGTTCGTTGGCCAAGAAACGAGAACCAGACCATAGTGTGACGCCCCCGGACTCCAAACGGTATGTCATTATATATTCTTCTTCTTGGGTCGCAATATCTGAGGACTTGGATAGGCGAAAGTTGGATACCAAAGCTTTGGGAAGTGCGGGTCAGTAGCTACGTTGTGCTGTACATATCTGCTTGTACACCATTAATGTACGCGGGGCGGAACGACGCCGCCGCTGGTTCTCTCGGATGTATTTTGTGTGGCTGTGCGAAGAAGCACGTTGATCAAAGATGTGGGCGTCTGTCTAACCCACGCTAACGCTATCATGACCACCATCTCCTGCAAAGTCCCCGTTCACCGCGACGCTGGAGCCACGGACGAGAACCCCTCCAAGTATTACCTGGTCACCGGCACGAATGTGGAAGCGCCCGGTGCTTACATTTCCTGGTGCGTGAACTGCTTTTGTATCACGGATAAAGGCTGATAAATGGTATAGGCCAAGCGCCGACGCGCAGTACAAGAAAGCTCCGGGTGCTACTTTGAAAGGCTACACTCCGGCAGAGTGGAGGAACTTGGAGGCGGCATGGGGCGCATCTTGTGCCCGCGGCGAGCACCCCAGGCTACATGGTCCACTTGGCAACACTTCATCGGCGGGCCCCAGCGCAACCCCACGAACTCCCCGTCGGGCGAGAACGAATCCTCTGTCGCCTACGATCACCGCGTCTGGAGGCGGTGCTCCTCGATCCACCAACAATCGGCGCCCTGCGATCATCAGCCGCAGCCCCAGCACATCTCCGTCTCGCGTGTCCTCTGTCACCATCGACAGTGACAGTTCAAGCCCAAGCCCCCCTCCCACTACTCAGGCCCGGGATTGCGTGCCTTCGGGGCTGCGCGTCTATGCCGTCCGCTCTGGTCATGTTGGCCAGGTGTTCGATTGCTATAACGACGCGCGTGATCATTTCCATGCGCTTCAGAACGCAGGGAAGCACCCTGTTTTTGGGGTTCACGACTCCCTCACGGCCGCTGTTTGCTTCATCGAGCGCCTCACGGTCAATGGGCAAGACGAGCGAGCAGGTTTCATTCGGGCGGAGGTTGCGGCTCATCGGGCCCGGTTGCTTTTGGCGTCTCCAAGCATCGCTGATTTGAGCGGGTCGGAGTAGTTGGGAGCAAAGCAACTCCGTGCGTTTGGCTCTTTCTTTTCAAAAACTATCGCTCACACAACTTCCAGGTTGTCGTTTAGTCTGTAGATGTATTACGCTTCGTGAATTTACTTGTTCCAATGTTCCCTCAATGTGCCCCTTATCAAGAGCAATAATTCAAATCGCGACATGCGACATGCGGACATCCGGACAAGAACACCGGCTAAAGTTAGCCCCAAAAAGATCTCCCCTCCTTTCCAATGGCGCCTCCCAAGGGCAGGAAAAGGGCGCGCGGCGCTTACATTCACGATGGAAATGCCGATGATGTCTCGACAGCCAGCACCGCTACAAACACGCGCGTGCGCAGCGAGATAAATCCTGCGCCGCCGCCATCTCCAGAGAAGAAACGCATCCGTCTTGACATCTTCGATATCGCGATGGGATACGGCGCCAACGAAGATTCAGCAGCCCCTTCCGATGCAGCACCGGACACGATGTCCAGTATACAAATCAAGAAGAAGACAAAAAAAGCGCCTCGGAACACGGAGTCGGTGAGTCGCAGAAAATACCACTGTATTTCTTGTAGCACTGAGACGTATAACAGGATCGGCCGATGATCCCCTTCATGCGGGAGAGGAATGCCTTCCAAGACGCCTTACTGCGCCGGGAAGGTCGCGGTCCATGGTGGTCAAAGGGCTGTGCGTCCGCTGGCTGCCTCGAGATCAAGGGGGAGTTTAGATGCGAGGACTGTTTTGGAGGACGACTACTTTGCCACAATTGCATAGTGGAGCGTCATCGTGATGAACCTCTCCATTTATTGCAGGTACGCACAAGTTTTCTTATTTATATGAGATCGACTGACGATGACTAGAGATGGGAGGGTGGTCGTTTCAAGCCATGTCCTCTGCGGACCATTGCGCCTGACCTACGGTTTCAAATCGGACATCCTCCCGGTGAAGAATGCGACTTCTGTGACGGCCCACACCAGTTTGTCGTCATCGACAACAACGGCATTCACGAGACGGCGGTCGATTTCTGCGGGTGTATAGGTGCTGTGTCGGTTAATGATCAGCTGCTCAACATCGGCTGGTTCCCAGCGACCACGAAGAGCCCGGAGACATGTGCGACGCTGAGTGTACTGCGACGTTTTCATACCCTGAATTTGCAAGGCCGTGTGCCCGCCTACGACTTCTACGGCGCACTGCAGGTGTTGAGTGATCGTGCAGGGATGCGGGACGTGCCTGTAAGTCGCTCTTCATTTACACTGCTTTCTCGTTCTGACTCCGGGTTTGCAGGATCGCAGGGAGCAATTCACTTTGATGGCGCGCGAATATCGGCACTTACAGATGTGCAAACACTGTGGGCGTGCGCACGATGGTGAAGGGGGCATCGAGGTGACAAAACGGGGGGAACTCGCGATCCCTTGTCGCGCCTGTCCCCATCCTGGAATTAATCTACCTGATGGATGGCAAAACGCACCTCTGGATAAGGCGTGCGTACTGAACACCGGTTCATTGAGTCGTACTGACTGATCTTACAGATGGGTTTATCAATTGCTGCTTTCTATGGACGCAAACTTCAAGATGAAAGGTCGGGCGACGTCAGACCGGGAGAAAGACCCAACGCTGGGACCGGGCTACACTTACATGGTGGCAAATGACGAGTATTTGACGCATTTGGCCAAGTACACACATACTGATGAGGTGCGTCGCTGCAAATCCGCGATGATAGCAACTGACGTTTCGGCCAGATCAGCCATTGCGTTGCATTCGCGGCGCTCTGGAGAGCCAACAATAAGCGTTCAAAGGGGCTGCGAGCGACGGGAATCGGGTCTGTCAGCTGCTCGAGACACGAGCTCTTCAGGGCGAACGGCACGGGTGATTTGCAAAAGGGCGAACGGTGAGCGTCGCATATTATATATCACCGTGCGCTTACTGACGAGACGAAGGTATGCAAACATGGACTACCTTTTCTTGTCGACCTTGATGGGCATCATGCTGGTGTCAATCGTGGCCAGCTACGACATCGCTTGCCAGTGGTTCCGGACGTTTTGGGCGCGAGTCGGCGACATGCCGACGAAGATGAAGCTGCCTGAGAGCGTCAAAGTCCGGTTCAAGGTGCCCAAGTTCCATCTGCCGCCGCACATCAAGAAATGTCACGGCCCCTTCTCCTTCAATTACACCAAATGGGTCGGGCGGACAGACGGGGAAGGCGTGGAGCGTAATTGGTCTTGGCTAAATATGATCGCGCGGTCAGTATCTGTGATGGGGCCGGGGTCGCGAGAGGATACCATTGACGACTTCTGTGGATATGCAAATTGGCGCAAGACGGTCGGCCTCGGTATGTCTTTTGGCTGGACATTTGGACTGTTTGCTAAACGATACATAGGGAATTCTCTCTTACGAAAGATGGCGCTCGCTATCCCGAAGGCGATGCTCCACAGCCGGGCCTTCCACGCCTTTACCGAGGGGTTACGGGAGGAACACGAGGAGGAACTGATGAAGTGGGAGAAGGACGTACGGGAGTGGGAGCAGGATAACACGAAGCCATGCCCCTACGATTACCCAGAGGACGACGGTGTGTTTTGTTTTAATGCTTATTTTCTGCTGAAGTAACTGACGGTCCGGTCCGCAGAGTTGACCATGGAACAGGTTCGGTTGCGCATTGCAGAGGAGGAGCATGCACGCGCCGAGAAGGGCCTGTCGACAACGAACAGACCAGGCGCGTTCATCATAGCGGCGATGGAAATCGAGGAACAACAGTACGTCGTTTTTGTCCGGATGCGGTAACTGGTACTAATACGGTGTGAAAGGGAGACGATTCGGTTGCAAGCAAAACGGCGGAACCGTACCTCGGCCCAGGCAACAGAGCTGCAGCACAAGCGGACTCTGTTGCTTGGGATGATCAAGCGCCTGCGAGACACGCAGGCGCACTTCATGCCGGGGCTCGGGGATCTGCTGGAGAGCCGGGGCGAGTCTGATGACGCTGTGCGACCCGAGGAGACGAAGCTGCACCTGCCGTCCGCGTTTGCGTCGAGTGTGCGTGACGCGATCTGTGTATCCGAGTTGGCAAGCGAGGAGGACCGGCTACGCCAAGCACAGGCGGTGGAAGCGCTGCGAAATCTACGACGCCATCTGCGTACTCGCACCTGTGCCCATCAATTCAAACGTCGTCATAGCGAAGGCCAGGCTGCGTACACAAAAAGCCAGGCGCTCCAGAGCGGGATCGAGATGCGGATCAAGGGTGCCACGACGCAATACAACACAGCGCGAGCGGCGCTCCTTTCGCTGCGTGGACGAGGGGCTTGGGAGGACACGTTCAAGGTCCTAGAGCAGAAGGACATTCGCGGGATGAATGAGCGGACACTGAATGATGAGGAGAAGGAGGACGAACGCAGGGCGCGCGTCCTGGCAGGACTGCCGGCGGACGCGGAGGAGACGGACGAGTTTGGGGACATTGTGGAGCCTACCGTGCTCTTCAATTTGGAGACGGGCGAGGGCACACGCACCTTGTCCTGGATTTGGTACACGGCTGCTTCGGGGGACACCACAGCAGATGGAAAGCTGCACGATGGTGCGTTTAATTCTGCCTTACATTGGCTCGTACTAATAAGCTGGTAATGGACAGACATCCGGGTCGAATGGACCAAAGCCCGTGCCAGAGCAGTTCGCTGGAGGGAGGAGCTGATTCTGCTCGAGGAGGAGATGCGGCGGGTAATTGCCTACTGCAGCTGGAAGGCGAATTGGTGGGATGAGCGACGTGACCCGAGACCGGAGGCCTCTGCTGAGCTTCGGGAGGGGTTGTGGGCATACACAACGGAGCAGGCAGAACGGGAGCGATGGTGGGCGACCAAATGGAGCAAGCAGTGGGCCGCTGTTCGGTTGCGGGCAACTGCTGCGTTGGCGGATCAGCTGACGGACGTCACCGAGGAGGTCGTGATTGAGCTGGATGACGAGGTGCCGTATGGCGAGTACAACGGGGAGGGGGAATCGGACGATGATTTGCTGGATTAATTTCCTTTTTCGGACTTCAGGCGTAGGTAGATTTGTATTTGTATGTTTTACAGGGCTCGGATACCATTTATAATGTATTTTTCTGCGTCTAATTGAATTTAATTGATTTTTTTTTGCTCTATTCGAGGCGAATGTGACAGATTGGGTCACATACGATGTGGTGCCGATCATGCCGAGCGTAAGCGCAGGGGAAGCGCCTGCGGCGGGCCTGCCGCGCAAGGGGCACGTTATAATGTGCACCACGCAGGGTTGAGCAAAGGGCGCATTCTAATGTGCACCTGTGGTAAGACCAGGTCGTGTTATAATGTGCATGCACGTACTGGTGCACCCCCCTGGTTTGCGCAGGTCTTGGGCTTGACGACAATCGAAGTGGAGTACGAAGAGGTAGATGATGGATTGGACGGAATGACTGACGCTGAACAGTGTCAATACCACGCCAGTGGGCTTGCCAGAGAAGAGGAGTTTGACAACAATTTATTAGTAGAACTTGTAGAAACACTCACCACAAACGACGATGCATAGAAATAATTTTTTGTTCCCCTTTCGAGCTTTGCCGTTCTCGGCCCGGCAGTTCCCACTCTTCCCATTGGCTGTTGTCCCCGGTGAATAGATTATATCACCGGTGATTAGAAGAACAACACGTCGCGTACAGGGCCTCCGGGCGCGTAATAACGTGTTTTTAACGTGTTATTACTCGGAATATATGTCCTCAGCAATAATCCAATGGAACCAGACTGAAGAAACCCCTGTGGAATGTGCAAAAGCCGAATGTATTCCATTTCCCTGCCAAATCTGACTCTTCAAACGCAACTTCACATTTGTGGGTAGAAACTTTGGACTCTGTGAAGAGAGAATAGTTACAACAGTTCATATTGACCTTATACTCACTAACTGGATGAGAATTCCACCAGTAGTTCTCAAAGAATCTGTTTTTCGGGGTTCAATCCAGTTTGAACCAGAGTTTATTGTGTTGAAACCGGTCATATTCTGACGATTTAGCGAGTATTTCAGATACAAGTCAGATTCAGGTGGCCGGACCCCAGTTCAATGTTGAGATTTCAATAACGACAAGGTCTACTGACAATCTGGAAGAGAATTGAACCGCGAGGGGCCCAGTAACACCTCATATACTGTATCTTTTGTGTTACTTTGTACTTGCACATCGTTAAAAATCCGTGGGCGTAATATAATCTGGTGTCGACTGGACTTGGACCATACCCCTGGAACTTGACCACCGGGTTTATGACACCGGCTGTGTGGCCCTCTGTGCGCCGCCCCGCCGGGGGCTGCCCGTCTCCGCGGCTCGTCTGTGAAACCTGTGGCCCGGAACAAATCCGAATCCGATGCAGGTCAGTATCCCCTGGTTCGAATTACTTCTCAAAAAAATACTCACCGGTCGTTGGCAGACACGGCAAATATCAAATCTGCGCGTTCCGCCTAGACCATTGCCTGCGGCTCCTTGAGCGTGGGTTGTGGCTCAAAGGTGGAGGCGATTCCCTTGGCCTCGGTATGCTTGACTCCCAGGTCGGTGTGCCACTTTGAGGCCTGACTTTCATGTCGGCCTGGGGCAGGATAACATTGTTATTGGCGTTGGAGGGAACGAGGAATAGATGGAGCTTAAGGTGAATGAATTCAGTTTCTATGTACTTTAGGTAGCTAACTATCTGCAGCCCTTTTGTTTCGCGCTTGTTGCGCCTTCTTCGATTAATCCGTCACGTCCACGACCCCCAGAAACTTCGCCTTCTTGCGAGGGCGCGCGTCCTCGCCGTCCGAGATATCGACAACGCCGAGGAACTTCCTCTTGCGCGGGGTGCTAACAAGCTGGGGCTGATCTTTATCAAGGATGTGGATGGGACGGAGCGGAGAATCGCCCAGAGACGCCGCGCGATTGGCGTAAGCGCGCACGGGAGTAGCGGGCGGGTGGTGAGGGGAGGGTAGGGAACGCGCGTTTGCGAGGCGCGCGGGGGATGGGGAAGTTAGTAACGACTTGTGCTGCGACCGGGTTGCCGCCTCGTGGTGCTGTAGCGGGATTGGCATGACCGCGCACAGGAGGCGGAGGCAGAGCAGCCAATGCGGGGGCGGCGGGGCGAGGTGCGCGGGGGATGGGGAAGTTGGTAACGACTTGTCCTGCGACAGGGTTGCCGCCTCGCAGTGCGGGTGCGACATGGACCCGTTGCAATCCCGGGAGTGGCTCCAATGCCCACTGCGGGCGAGGGCCGAGTACAGACAGTCAGGATAACTAGTTACAATGGGGGCAACTGCCCGGACGTGTAATGCATTATGTCCGGGGTTTTCCCAGCACAGCCACAGCACAGCCACAGGACGGCCTCGGAGGCGGCAGGCTGCTCCAGCGGAGTTTCAATTTTCGATGGGACCGTCAGATCACTCCGGGGCCGTCAGATCATTCACGTGCTCGCTTTATTCAAGAAATAGGGGCTACAAAAGCACGCCTCCCCTGCACTTTTGCCGCCGCTATGCGCACGCTTGCTGACTCAAGCGTGTACATAGCCAACCTTACGTGCTATCCCCACCCTCTCACGGTATTCCTACACGGCGGCGGGGTTCAGAAACGCATTCGGCCCCGGCACCCGCAGCACATCCCATGGTCCATCCTCCTCCCTCTTCAGGGTCTCGTCCGCTCCGATCCGCCACTGCGGATTGATCGCCTTCCACCACACCTTGAATTTCGCCACGAAAATGGCTGCATCCTTTGCCGCTACATGCCCCGCCCCCTTCCTAGCTGCCTTCACCCAGCCTTTGATCTCCTCAGGACGCCCCGCTGGCGTGAAACCTTGTTTCTGGGTTTTAATTCAGCCATCAATTCTCCGGAAACGCACGGGCACCTTACCTGCGTCGCAAACGCTGTCGATGCTTCCTGCGCCCACCACAGCCCAACCAGCTTCACCCAGCCCCCGCCCCAGCCCTCTGCCCCCTCCTCCAGCGTTGCTTTAGCCTCCCGCGCCCATTTCGCCCCCGCGGCATTTTCTTTCGCGCCCTTCGCGCCCTTCGCGCCCTTGCTCTTCGGCTGGGTCTCTGGCTGTACATCCTCCATCACCGCGTCCTCTGTCGGCTGCGTAGGGGTGGTAGAGGCGCCCTCCGCATCCGCCGCCGGCGCATCCGCCGCCGCCGGGGCGGGCTGCCCGCCTTGTACGCCATTTGTCCCTTCGCCGTTCGCGTCCTCGTCCGCATGCGCATCTGTTTGCTGTACCTCGGGCTGCACCTGCTTTGCTCTTCCTCGCGTCACCGGCGCCTCCGTTCTCACCGCCACGTCGGGCTCGCCGTCGTCGTCGTCGGACGTCTCGCTCGCGCTTTCCTCGTCCGACTCGCCCACGCGTCTTAAGCGCTTCGCCGCCTTCCTCCCCTTCGGCTTTCCTGCGGGTCTCTTCTTGCCTTTTGCCGCCGGCGCGCTGTGCTGTTCGAGCAGCCCTGTCGCTTTCGCCGCCGTCAACGACCGTTTGTTCCGAGCCTCGTTATTGGCTCGCTGGAGGGCCATGTTGCCCATCTTCTCTAATTCACCGATCCGGGCATCCTTTGCCTTGGGAGTCAGCGCCTCCAGCGATTCCCTTAGCGGCGACGTCATGATTGCGAGAGCGGCCATGCGCCCGCTCAAGCTGCGATCTGCGGGAGGCGGGGTAGGTGGTATCGGGCGATGGGTTGTAGGGTCTATCAGCGCCATCGCCATGTCGTCGTCGTCATCGAGCGGGCGCAGATCATCTGGCGGCGCGCCCGTGGCTGTGCCGGCCACGACGCCACCTTCCAATACGGGGTCGATGGGGACTATCGGAGCGGGGACGGGCGGTACACTGCTACTGGAGTCGGTGCCGGCTACTCCGGAGGGACCCGCCTTGCTCGGCGCTCCAGGTATGATTGCGGGGTTCAGGGGGGCATCTGCTTAGTCATCAGCTGATTTGCTACTCAGCAATCACATCGCAACTTGCCTGCTGCGATGATAAATCGCACGAACTCGTCCAGGAAGCGGCCGTATCCCTGTGGGCTCCACTCAGTGAAGTCTTGGCCGTCCTCCGGATTCTGCGCATTCGTCGTGCCCGCGTGAACGCCAACAACGTCAAACTTGCCCTCGACCTGCCGCCCACCGACGAGCGTTACGTAGTACCCCGTGTACGCCCTCAGAGCTTGCAAAAGCGGTTGTGACGACGACTGCAAAACGCGCCCGAGCCCTATATTTCTGTAAGTCTCGACGCATCACCGCGTTATGCAGGCCACTTACTCAGCTTGATCCTCTTCATCCACGCTAGGCAACCCTTCGTCGGCGTCCTTCCAGGCTGCCACCTCCTCATTGTGCTCCTCCTCAGCCCGTTTCCGAATCTCTATCCTCACCGCCTCCGGCTCTTCGTTCAACAGCTTCTGCGCTACCTTACAACGCGCGGACAGCGCGTGGCTCTTGTCGACGTTGGGGTATTCTGCGAGGAACGTCGCCTCCACCAGGTCCTTGTACTGCTCCATGCCCATGTAGTGCTGATAGTCGGGGATACGCCGAGGGCACGCTTCGGTAGGGCGACGCAGACGCGTCAGCCACGTCGCGAATGGATTGTTTGTCAGTCCAGCACCGTTTCGCCGATGATTGTACCAATTTTTGATTTTCTGAGAGAAGGTCAGTCTCTTTCCAGTGTCTTGTCGCCCCTTGCGCTTACCTGATTGACCAAGTCCATTTTTTTCTTCTTCATCGCGTCCTCGTCCTTCGCCATCGGCCCGTATACCGGCCCAGAGCCCGGTTCAGGGTCCTCGTCCAGCTCTAGTCGCCAATCGAATTTTTTCCAGTATGCGCTCCCCAGAATGGGCCAGAAGGCGCGCGTTTTTCCTTCCCTCGACGCGGTCAAGTAGTCTTCCATATTGGACCACAGGAACTCTTCGCGTGCGCCATGAAAGTCGCCCTTGTTTCCCGGTTTTTTCTTGGGTTCTGTGCGTACTTTTCCTTTGCCTTTGCCTTTGGGCATAGCGAGAGGGGACGGGAAGGAGACGAGGCGAGGAGGCGACGGACAAATGAATTCTGTCGGGATACATAACGTGTTAAGATCCTGTCTCCTTGATACACCTAACTTCCCGCTTCTTTTTCCCAAGTCCGTACATTAACAAGTCCGTTAGTCCGTTGAGTTCACTCGTAATATTTGAATCAATCAATTTCATACATCACACTCGCGCGAATAGTTATCAAGAAAATAAGGCGACGTTTGAATCGAGCAAGGGACAGATATATGTACATTTTTGTGCTACGATTAATGCTACTACGCCGCCGCTCACGCGCTCTTGGTGTACGCCTCTACAACGGCGGGGTCGGGGTGCCCGAACACGCTGTTGGGGTCCATTCCCAACTCAAACGCGGCCGCGAGGGCATCGAGGCTGTCAGAGCAAGTCAGCAACGAGTCGATTGAAATAGCGAGCAAGTAGATATGACGTACCGAGACGCCCAGGTGCGGTGGATGCCCTTCACCCCCCAATGAAGGTCGACGGGCGGCCCAGTGCCCATCTGCGCGAAGGCGGCGGCGGCGGACTCGGGCTTCTTACCCCAGGCTTTATCCACGGCGGGCTGTGGTACTTTGCGCCACGCGTCCTCCACGGCCTCGCCCTGTACCGACGCGTGGCGGACCGAGGGGGCGAAGCAGCCTTGAGGGACGAGACGAGACCCCGCAACGTAAGGCAAGGCGGGCGTTGTCGAGGGGCCGCCAGAGAAGCTCAAGGGGCCGCCAGAAAAGCTCAACATCGGCGCGGCAGCTGCGGACGTCACCAGGCCAGGGGCGGGCATCCCCTGCGACCCGCCGGCCGCCTGGAAGGCGACACGTGAGGTCGAAGATGGAGCCGGCGCCGGCGGGATGGCGTGCGCAATCGAGTTGAGGTACGCGCCGAATTCCGGGGTCGCCTGGGGGGCCGCAAAGGGCATTCTGGAGGTCGCGAAGGCGGGGTGGTTCGGGTTAGTGTTGGCGGTGTCGACGAAAGCGCACTGAGCCGAGCTGAAGTTGCCAGTGTTGTTCGGCGTAGGGTTGCTGGCGGGCGCAACCTGCAGGACGCGGCGCTCGGCCTCCGCAACGGGGCAAATATCGCCATGGGTCCTGAAGCAGTTCGCAGCCCACTGGACGGTCGCCTCTTCGAAAGTTTTCACCCGGACGCGAAACCCGTTGTGGAAGCCGTTGACGTTGTCGGTCGCAACGTCGCTTGTCCAGTATCAGTAACAATTCAATGGAGCTGAAGGCGAAAAAACTTACGCATTCGTATAGGTCCCGGGAGTTACGCCTCTGAACACCAGCCAGAAGTACAGACCGGCGGTGACCGAGATGATATCTTTGTTGGTGCCGGGGTCGGGGTGGTATGGCATGCTACAGCAAGGCCTAGCGTTGGGGGGGTTGGGCGGATAGCGGAACGAGGGCATAGCGGGGTACAGTGGGGACAGATTGACAAGTCATTGAGCTACACGACAGATTAAATAAAAGGAGGAATGAGGTGCAAACATTCTCGAATCGCGAGAAGACCAGAAGAAGAAGAAAGCCCACGTGATCTGCCTAATTTTCCATTACCATTGACCAACCTCGACGGCGCCCATCACTGGCATTGGGCCCTTGGCCAAATGTGCCCTTCGCTAGCTCAACAACCAGCCCATCTTCATCCGTTCTCGTCGAGTCTCACCGAACGCCGACTCCCAACATGGCCGTCGCACTTCGCACTTCGCCGTCGCACTTTGTCGACGTTCCACAAGAGTGACCAATATCCGTGCCTGCAGCCCGCCACTGGGACCTCGCAACTGACATGCGTTCCTGACCTGACATGCGGGCAGCTTCCGCTGCTCCGCCACTAATAATTAAGACCCCGTTCCTTCGCCTGGTTTCGCCAATGCCCCAAGGGACGGTCTCTCTGAGCATGTTTGTACGCAGCGCTGCTTGCACCCGAGGTTGCTCAATGTCCTTCTCTAGGCCCGCACGACTTGCCATCGACCCCGCCTTCCAGGCCGCCCTTGGACGGGTCAATCGCTATCGAATCTACGTAATATACGGGGACACGCCCGGCGGGATCGAAAGTAACTGGGATCGACACCACTTCTCCTGTGCGGCTGAAGCCTGGATGAATTGCACGGAAATGTGCAGCGACCTTATCACCAGATCGTGGCTCTACGGGCATCGTGAAGCAATGCGGCGTGAACGCCACCCGTAGCTGTACGTTTTAGCCTAAGACAGTCGACACAGCCGCAAGGTCAAATGTCTCTACCGGCGGACCTATCCACCCCCTGGCAAGGCCCTTTTCTCCCCCCTCCTTAGCTGTTGAAAGCTACCAGCCGCCGCCGAAGACCTACCACATTCGGTCGTTGGTCGGGCGCGCCCTCAAAATACATCCCGCATCCTGGAAATGCTCCCCGGTGTTCGTCAATACCTCCCAATTTGGACATTTCCTGCGAAAACACAGAGGTAAACACGACTTTGCCTATCATTTACAAGTAGATTTGCGTTTCGACTTAGAATAGCTGGCTCGACAACTTTTCCCTCCTTTTTTGCCTCAGCCAAATCACCAGAGACACAAATCACCATTTGCGCAAGGTTATGTAAACAGCAGTACTAAGTCGGCCCCGTCCTCGACCGGGCCCGAGACGATACCCTTGGCGGCTTCCCCTACAGACAGGCTCCATTCCGTGCGGAAGAACTCATACAGCTCCGCGTGAATATGGGCCTGCCGCTGCGCATACGCGCTCAGACCTGCCCGCAACGCCTCCGCTTCTCCTTTGCGCACCGAAACCCGCACCATCCACCAGCCAGCCTGCCATTCCAGGTACCGTAGCACCCGCCGCATCTCCTCTCGAAGGATCAACACCTCCTCCTCCCACCGCCGCTTGCGGGCTTTGGCTCGGCTCCACTCCACTCTAAGAGCTATAAATCACACGTCCGGATTAGCCATAGAAATACTTTGTAGTGACGAACGGTACTTACATTCATGTAGATGTTTCTCGTCATCGTCGAGTGCGCCAGACGCAGTCCATATCCACGATAGTATCTTCTTCGATGTCCCTGGTACGTGCCGCGGCGTGCGTGCACCTTTCCCTGCTCCAATCAATGCCAGCTTTTTCCGTGCTTTCGTCTCTTCCGTCTCAACCTCGTCGTCCAGCGTCATGTCCCCCGGCTTCAAGATCTTGAAGTGAGGGGCGTGGTCGGGTCCCACGAGGTTCGTGAGCGCAGCGCGAGCACGATTGTACTTCTCCGCTGACGCGTCCGCCCGCTCACTGACCTGGGCAATCAAAGTCCTCGCCTTCGTCGACTTGATTTGCCCGGTGACGTGCGCATTCCGGAAGCCGATTAGGTGGCGCTTCGTGTGGAGATGGCTGCGCAGCTTGACCAGGGCGTTGTGGCACTGGTTTTCGCGAAGCCGGGTCTCGAGATCGATGACACCGCCCAAGCAGCCCACCTCGCGCTCCAGCGCTGAGAGCTCCGAGGGCATGTACAGTTTCACGCATTCAGCCTTGATCTCGGCGGCGTCTGTGTTGCGCGCAGCCTCAGCTGCGCGGATGGTGCGGATTGCGCCGGGCGTGAAGACGGTTTGCAGCTCGCGGAACTTGTCTAGCTTCGCCATGAACGCAAGCCGGCGATCATGGATCTTGCTGGCACGGTCGGCCGTCACTAGCGCCCGCCCCGCCAATTCCACTCGAATGCGCTGTCTAACGACCCGGATGTTAGCGCGATCTCACAGGGAGGACTGTGCACTTACTGCGTCTCCTCTAACTGCAACCCCGCGCTCAAAAAAGCCGTCGCGCTAGTCGAGTGGAGCGGCGCCTTTCCCTTCCGCACCTCCTCGTCCTCCTCGCGTTTCAGAGCCAAACGCAGCTCTGCTTCGGTCGGAGCACCTGAGACGTGTTAACAAAAAAAAGATGTTGTAAAAAGAATGAGTGACGCATACCTGCGTTAGGAAGTATGTAAGGGTTGGGCTTGCTGTGGTCGGCGATGAACGCGTCGATCTGGGTTTGCCAGGTCGTCCTGAGCTCCTTGGGCACCGTCCGGTTTACTTCTTTGAAGGACTCCACCTGGCGCTGCCGCTCTGCAATCGCCACAAGCAGTTTCCGCCGTAATGCGTCGCCTTAGCGGGTACCATGGTCAATTAGCAGCAGCCCGCCTCAAGTGATAATGACTCACCGTGTGTCAAGTTTTTCAAATAGTTGTGTGAGTCGATTTTATCTTCCAAGGTATCCGCACGATTCCCAATGGCCATCTCCTTCGTATGGAACGCCGCCGGGTTCAGGTCGGACCATGTCCGCTCGACGCCTTCGCCGTCACTCTTCCCCACGCCGGGCAGCACACTCAAACTGTTCTCGTCCTTGCAGTCCGTCTCGTGGGATGATGCGTGCCAGACCGGCAGGCCACACTGCACCTCCACCTTATCCAGGTCTAGGCGGATCGCTTTTGGGAGCTTTGCGTTTCGGGTGGGCAGGTTTACTTTCCATTGACATGCAATGTCATAGGAGATCGTGAGCATGAGGAGGGCGAACCCAGCCAGGCAAGACATGACGATATAATCCATGTTAGCGTATCTGCAATATTACTAGTCAGCCATCCTCCCCACAGCAACCAGCCGCTTCTCTTACCGTTCTCCTTTTTGCAAATCGCCGAGGCCGTTGGGGCGCACACACTCGTGGCGAGCGCAGACGCATCCTCCGACGCCTGAGGTGCGTAATCCCGTGGTGAGACGGGTATCCTTCTGCAGCAAAGCCGCAAAGGCAATGCAGGTACTGATCTGGTGTACATTTGGTGTCAGTGGTGGACGATTTGCGGAGTAATAAAGCTTACATCGTTCTCGCCCACGTAGTTCTTCAAGTGTTCCTTGTAGCCCTCGGGCTCGACGAACGCGCCCCAGCCGGGGCCCAGCGAAGGGTCGAAGCGCTCGTTAACACGTATCTTGTTCTTCAGCTTGAAGTTTGCGTCGAGGGCGAGGATCAGCATGTAGAGAAATCTATAAGTACAATTAGTCTTGGCCTCAAATCAGCTGGAACAAAAGCCTTACCTGTATTTCGGATCCACGTCACGCCAGTCGGGCGGCAGATTCCTCCCATCGTATGGACATGCCCAGCAGATGACCATTAGCTCGCCCAATGCAGTCTCGTTCACCCCTGCTGGGTCGTGGGCCCGGCCTGCTCGTCGACAACGGCCTAAGAAGGCGTATTGGCGCGCCATCCGGGAAAACGCCTTGTACCGGTCCTAAATGAATCGTGCGACTCAGTAAGAAATGCACACAAAGCAAAGGGAGACTTACCGGCATCCATCTGATTCCTGTGCCCGCAGCTATCGCGTCCGTGCGCCGCTCCAACGTCAGGATGAAGTCGTGGGCGTTCACATTGCCGACAACATTCAATAACCGAAAGAGATCTAACACCCTGAACGTGGCGCAGGTCGTCGGGTCCGTGATGGTCGCTGGGAACCACGCGTTCCGTAGGAGTAACCCGAGATTGTTCGTCTCTCGGCTTCGCCCGCAACCACAGTACTGATAGGACACCGTGTGGATGCCTGAAGTGTCGATGACCACCATGGTCCGCACGGTCGCGTCCGGCGAGCGGCAGGGAGAACCGCCATGGCCGACCTGGTACACCAGCCCGAGCTTCCCCAACGTCGTCTTCTTCCAGAACTGCCCCTGCCATTCCTAGCCCAACAATAAGTTTCTCAGTCGTCTGTAACACTAGGGACGCACCTCGAGTAGATGCAACGGGGACAAACGGTGATGCTGGAGGCAACAGTCAAGACACTGGAGGAACTCTCCACACTCGGAGCAACGAAATACACGCGCGGGCGTCGCGCCGTCCGCCATCAGCCCCTTCTCACAGCGAGCACACTCGGCTCCGTGAATCGAGTCTCCCAGACCCTCGTGGCGCAACGTCTCATCGAGGAAAAACTGCTTGTGCCCGCGCCACTGCGCCATTGGATCGTCCTAAGATTTGAGTCAGTTACGTTCACTCGCCACAGGTAAAGATACTGACCGAACTCTCATAGCGCTTGCGCTTCTGGGTACCCGAGACCTTGTCCACATTTTCCAAGGTTTCGCCATCCAGATCCACGTCGTTGTCGTTTACGGGCACCCATTGTGCGAAAGGGTCGTTCAGGTCGTTTGGATTGATCCGTCTCTTTTTATGACCGACGTTGAGGAGCTTGTCGACCCGCCGCATCCCATCGTTTGAGATATAGATAGCCCGGTCGGCCGTGAGGTCGGCCCCAGGGTCGGCGCCGTCGAAACCCACAGTGGCATCGATGACATGCTTGCCTCTAAACGAAAGAAAGCCGTTGGACATGGTGGGGAGGACCAGTTGGACGCAGAGAAGGCAGGCCAGTGCTCATGCCTGTAGAATCGGCGCCATCAGTGAAAGCCTTTTGCTTTTGAAGTGTACTATGTACTCACTAGGCAATCACTTGCACTGTCGCGTTTTCCAAACAAGTATATTCAACACATGATCATTGAAACCGGGACAGTCTACGTGGGCTGGCTAGGTACACAAATTAGGGTGCTGGACTGTTTATGAGTGTGTGCAGGTGGCACCGTTGGAAGGCTATCGGCGAAACACACCTTAATTCGTAAGAACGAGCAGAAAACACGAGTTACATTACATCGCTGGAGCTTTGTGAGCGCCCGGACTGCGAGGGATTACGAAAACACGTACTGAGTTTTGACATCTGAGCCAACAAGCCCCAAGTCTCGCAGACGTCGACCTGGTCGCCTGGTGGATGCCATCCCGCACTCAAAATTTGCTCCGAGCGGGGACGCGCCATCACGCAGGTACAGAACCGATAGTTGACCATGTGAACGCCCGTCGTGTCCAATACGCGCATCGAGTGGACGTCAGCGTCAGGGCGGTGACAGTCGCGACCGGGATGTCCCAGTTGATAGACGAGACCAAGATCCGCAAGCGAAGTCCTCTCCCAGAAGACACCCGTCCATTCCTATGCATGTTCAGCGTCGATTTGACGCGATCATATGATACCTACCTTTAGCAAGTGCAAGGGGCGCCGTTTGTGATCGGTTGTGCAGCAGGAGTGACAAAGAAATTCACTGCAGGTGACGCAAGCAAAGAACCGTCCGCTCTGCGACTTGAGCTTGGTCTTGCAGTGGCCGCAATGCGCTTCGGGGCCCGGACTGCTGTCGGTGTCGGCGAATGCCAGCTCCTCCACGAAGAGCTGCCTAGCCGTACGCCAGATGGCCATGGGGTGGGGTCGGAAGCGTGCACGTACAGGCGGCATTTGAACGTAGGGTAGCTGTCAGCCGAGTGAAGCAGCATCGCGATATAAAACGGTTTTGAATCGACGCGTTCGTAGGAAGGAAAGGTGGCAGTGCTGGCTGTGTCCATCTGCTTTGCAAAGTATTCGCGGGCCTTTCGGCCCGTATTCCCCCGCACCCGATTCCGAGGCGAACGTCAAGAACTCAAGAACTTAAGAAAGTTGAAGCTCAGCGTCGGGCTCAGATAAATGGGCACAAAGGATGATCATTCGGTGAGCTTGGCATAACCCCGCACTTCCTACAACTATATCACCTCTACGACTTTGCGCCTTACAACTTCGCGCGCCAAGTCGCGCGCGCAGGACGGAGCCAGGCCATTCCAGTAGCCAGCTGCTTCCCCCCCACGTACGGGTTGAGTAGCGCCCATGTTGCTTCCACCCCTTCCCCATCGGTGTGCCCGCGGCTGAATCCACAACCTACGTCGTAGCTTATCACAGGGCACGCCGGGCAAAAGATCGAAGACTTGATGACGGGAAACAGAAAATTGTGGTAACTGAAGGGATGTATCAACGGGGGGCTCATGCATTTGAATTGAAGTCAACATACCGTTCACCGCGCTGTAAATCTGAGCAATTCACGAGATACTGGGTGCGCCGTGCTGTTGAAATAGCTGTATTGGGTGTCTTCCATAAAACCAAATCGCGACCTAAGGAAGTATGAGTCGTTCTCAAACGGAGCATTGGGAAAAGGACACATACACTCGTTCTCGGCGACGGTGGCATCCTGACTTGAGGGCATTTTCTTTGGTGCAAGCTTCAAGTACCGCCAATGTGAAGTTGGGTATAATCAGTAAACTGAACCATTGGAGTTTTAAAGAGACCTCAGCTTTCCCCGAGTACGCCCGAGTTTTACGGGACGTTTGCCAAGAACGCTCCCCCATACATCGGTGTGGCCCCAGCCAGGCGCTCTTGACAAAGCCGCCTGAAGCCAGCCAGCCCCTTCCGACGGCAATCGGTGATTGATGGTGTCACTCCCCACGCGTCGCCAACTCCCCACGCGTTGGCGCGCGTCGCGGGGCACGCTCTGCGGGTACTGGCTACGTCCAGCTACAAAGTGACATGGGTGAGCGGCAAGACAGATGTATATTAGGGTGGACCAGAAAGCCGAACGCACCGGGAACCAGGATGCCTTTCACCCTTCCATCTTGTGGCCTGCCCATTCGGTGGGACTTCGACTTTCGCAGTGTACTTGCTGGGGAGCTCGATCTGGCTAGGCATCGCGAGAAAACTGAGCCGTACTACCGTGGCGAGAGCTGGATTCGCCCCTCGTTCTTGGACCATGACGCAGAATCGGAAACCTCAACCGACGTAGGATCCGACTCCGACACCATTGGCAACGACAGCGACGACGATGGCTATGTGGAAGACGATGCCCCTGTCCATGCGCGCCCCCGGCCTCGTTGGTCATCGTCCTTCATGGAAGATTTCGGTCCATTCGGTTTTCACCACCCTCGCACTCCGTCGCCGCCGCCTCTCCCCCAAACCGAGCCACTTACTCATGTGTACACGCGCGCGGAGCTGGAATACCACAACTTCGAGTCCTTCTTGGAGTGGGAAGGGTAAGTCTCGACTCATTTTCATTCGACCCACACACTCATTCACCTTTCCTCAGCCCCACCCCGCTAGTCGACAGACGAGGACGCATCATCGGCGTGCTGGTGGAATCCCCCCGCGAAAATACCGACTGGAACACCGTCATTGCGGCGGCCACGGCGGCCATCGACCGTGTCAAGCCGCACGTCGACTTTGAACGCCTGCCCATCCATGGCAACACCCCCAACTCCCTCCGTCGGGGGATCGAGTACTTTGGCTGGGGTGCCTCCAGTGTGGTAAGTATTGTTTGATGTTAGACTGGAGCCGTTTACTCACCTCACCTTCCAGCAAGTCCAAAACGTCAAGCACACCAGCACGGAAAATCTCGTTGAATTGCAAACACTCCAGGACTCAGCAGCGTTCCGTGATATTTCGAGCTGGCAAAATAGTAAGCTTCCCGTCCAAATGCTGAATACTCGCTGACGACTGGTATTACCAGCCGTTCACCAACATTTTGCGCCGCGTTTGCACGCCCATATGCGCTCCACGAAAGACGCCTTGATGGCCAACGACCCTGCGCTCCGTGATAATTCCACAGGCGGCGCCTTCCCCGCCGTCGAGTTCTTCCTGGGAAACGACGAATCACCACCCACCCTCCACGATCTTGACATGATGTGGGGCTGGCGCGCCCTCACCGCCCTCGGCGACTATGATTCTCGTTGGGGAGGCGAACTCGTGCTGTGGGAGGAGAAGAAGATGTTCAGGTTCCCCCCTGGAGCCACGTTTATCTTTCCTGGCACACTGATTCGTTATTCGTTCACACAAGTTCGCGCCGGGGAGAAGCAATATTCATTCAGCCAGTACGCCCAGGCGGGTCTGTATCGCTACCTTGAGAACGGGTTTATGTCGGAGTCGGTTTTTGAAGCCACCGCGTGGAGACGGCAACACCAGGCGCGAGAGAGGGCGAAGGACGCGCGCATGGCGAAAGCGCTGGGGATGTACAGTCAATTGAGTGAGCTTGCCCAGTAGCACCAGAGTAGTCGGTTTGGCAGGACGTTAGGTTTATGTCATCGGCCCCAAAATTCAATAGTTCCCAACACAAACCTTTTTCCTTTGCGACTTCACCTCAATCTCAGTGCAACTCGCCCGTGTGGCTGGATACATACCGGAAGGCTAGGATGCTGCTGGATAGCATCGGCGCAGTAGCCATTGTGATTCACTCGGCTGTTGGCAAGCGGTAGCACTTAAAAGCCCGCTTGCCGTCCTTTCGTTCTTGCAGTTCTCCCCTGCCTATAACTCGCCATGGCTGCATCCCCTGGCGCCCGTAGCTATCCGGTATCTGTGTCTCCAAGTAAGTCGAACAATGTCCTTGCGTTTCTCCAGCCTGACAGGACACGCTCCCAGCCCGCAGCGGCCGTAGCGGGCCACCCGGCTCTGTCCACAATCCGTTATTTTTGCGCTCAAGTAAGTACTCAAGCCACCTCCTCAGCATCCTCCTTTTCAAGGGCTTCTCTTCTTCCTCAGGCTCCCCGGATGTACCTTTGGCGTCGACCTCGCGAAATGGTCGGTTTCCTCTTTCCACACACTGCCTCTCCCTCACTGCTTTGCTAGGTGTTGTTGCTCGGGACAAGCGCTACATCGACATCATCCGCGGCCCACCTGCCGCCATCAGTCAGACGATACCTCGTGTTACCCGCCCCCCGCCTTCCGCCATCCCTCAGGACATTCCTCGCCGCCGCACGCGCAAAGTACCCTCTGCGAGCCAGCCGTATCCTGCGGGCCTCCTAGGCAACCACGCTCTCGCGGCGAACGACCGACAGGCTCGACAGCTCGCACGTCGTGAAGCCCGCATCGCCAGCGAAACCGAAGCGCAACAATTGCGCGCCATGCGCACGCGCGCGGGGCCTCACGTCGTCCTCCCCCGCATCAGAATCAGACCCCCGCCGCCGCCGCCCGACCCCGGCCACCGCAAAGAGCGGGACCAAGATCTCACGGCCGAGTCCCTCCTGCTCAACGGTGTTCGCCCGCCGACGCTGACCACCACGCGCACGCATCAAAGCTGTGGCATCTGCCTCCACATCAAGTCCCACCCCGTATCGCACGTGCCCCTCAACTGACGCCCTGCCCTTAACTGACGCCTCTCATTAGGTATCGATGCGGCCATAGCCACTGTTACCGCTGCATCCGTGTCTGGCTCGAGAAAAAGTGGACTTGCCCAACCTGCCGCGACGTCATGCATGTGGCACCCTACCGCCACTACGGCGAAGAGGACGGCCTTGCCCTCGATCATCCGACTTTCGTCGACCGCAGCGTTGTAGATTACAGCTGGGACGGGCTCACGTTTCCCAAACCCCCGAAAGTCCGAGTACCTATCGAGCTGGATCTGTAGTCGTACTGCCTACCTACATACCTACATTCCAAAGCTGAATGTCTAGCCTAGCTAGTTTTTTTTTTATACACAAAATTTGAATGCATGTCGTGTTCGCGCAAAATTGTCAAGTTGAGGCAGGACGATCATTCGCCGTGCAATAAGGAATTCGAATTCACGATCCATCTAGTGTACATATGAGGAGTTGTATGTACAAGGTCACGCAGACCCCCAGAGCAGATGCAGAGCAAGCAGAACAAATCAAAAGAAAAGGGGTCCAGGCGGGTGGGATGGCGAATCGGGGTGGTAGGGTTGTACAGGGCGCAGGTAATTGCGGTGGCTCGGACGGCTTTCACGGACACGACGCAATTGGATGTACTCGTCCACGGTGTAAGGCGATTGTCTAAATGGATGTCAGCTCTCACGGTGTATGAGACGTTCAAGGTGACGCACTCCTGACGACGAGCTCTTTCCTTCTGCATCAGTAGCGTCCGGTGTCTGGCAGTCATATGAGACGCGGACGAGACTTCAAGACAGTCACTCACTGCTCCCGGTACCTGGCGCGCGACGCACGGGCGCGCTCAGTCAACTCCTGCTGGACATGAAGGGGCAAGGCCTTAATGGCCGCACGGCGTCTACGACGCGACGTATCAGGGAGGCGCAAAGCATTGTATTGGCACTCACTTCGCCATCCGCTCGCGGGCTCGAATACGTTTGAGGTTAAGCGCAACGTCGCAGTCGCCGCTATACAAGGCAATCAGCCTATGCACAACATCAGGCGCGGCGTGATCGACTCACCCGCCGTCTCGGCCCTGGGCCTTGCGCTCACCCTTCACGCGAGAAGACATCGGGAAAAAGTGGGCAGAACGAGGAATGGAGAAGGAGGGCCGACGTTATGTACAAGCAAGAGATCCAGTGACGCCGGCTGTGGTGCGGCAGCGTTTCGTGGGGAGTTCGCCGTGATGGACAACGGCGGAGCCAGAAAATGCATAGAATTTGCTTCATCAGCGTACGGGAGGCGACAAGCGCTACAGATGGTGGGACAATGGTGCACCTCAAATCCACGGGATCAAACATCTATACTCTCAGGCTCCGGCGTGACGTGACGGAATAAATATTCGCAGTCGTCGTCGGACATCTCCCGGGACAAGTTTGGAGTGTTTCTCCGCAGAAAACGCTCGTATGCCGCGACCTCCGCTGGGTCGTCATCGTCAACTTCCACCCAAAACATGAATTGTCGAACATAGTCTCGGAAGGCGGCAAAAGTTTTCCTGCAAAATAAGTCAGATATTAAGGGAGGAAAGGGAGAGTGAGACCGACGAAGCGCGGAGCTCTGCAGAGCTCAAGCCCTGCAGATTGTCGGAGGTTATTTTTTTGGTGTTCTTCAATTTGCGCAAACTCTCCTCCGTTTCCAAATCTCTGTACACGCAATGAGAAGCCGGGGGGGATATGAGCGTATAGGGATTCACCTGATGCGGTAGCTCGTTCGAATAGTGGGAGGGGAGGCTTGACCAGACCCAGTCGTGGTAATCGGCGAGGACGGGGAATTAGCTGGGGGGTGGGCCGTGAGTGTACGCGTCGGGGTCCCCGATGTTAATAAGTTGGATGGAAACTGGAAGGTGAATGTGAAGGTGTTATCCATGAGGAGCAAAGCCGTCGTGGTCGGGAAGGGAAAGGCAGCACTTCCAAATTGGGCCAAGGGAGGGAGGTCTTCCGTGCGAATTAAAAAATCTCGCAACGCGTTCTGGGCACAGATACAGGTGGTGATATCTTTGAAATATATGGAGGCACCTATATGTTAGTGAAATGAGTGACCAGCTGTGTCAAAAAGCGGATGATGGGGTACTGAAACGCCTTACAGACACAATTGCTATACGACATCGATACCGCTGCGCTGCAACTGAGTCGCAGATGAATCACCAGTTCCAACCGCGGAGAAGGAGGGTGTATCGAGTTCTGGAGACCGATTTGAAGGAAACCGACGCTTACTGAAACGGGGTAAGGTACCCATCGCAGGACCAGGACTGGCACTGCGCACCTCCCGACCGCAATGTTCACCACGAGCATGGTGAACCGCAGATGCGGATATATACTTGTCTGGGGGTAAAGTTGGAGAGGTTAGAGAATGCACACAATGGGATCAGAGAGAACATCAAACTCAGTCCTGCAGACGACTGTGCATCGAGTGTCCGTCCGACAAACCACTTCAAACGCATGTTCTTTTTTATGTTTGGGAGGGAAAGCACGCTGTAAACAGTATTTGCAGCGCGAGGTGTTATATTTGGTAGTGAGAAGGGCGCAAGTCGCCCTTCGAGGTTCCAAAGTAGCTCAAGCCCAAATTAGGATGTGTATGATCTTGGTGGGAAGCGCATTAAATGGACGACGCTAGCTAGCTAGTAGGTTTTTCACCGGGAGGACTGTTGACGCGAGGTACTGGAGATGCTAAAGAAAGGAGCCGGGCCTCCAGAACGGGGTAGGGAGTTCGTGTGGTGCGAGAGTTGTGGCTACTGAAACACGACGGGCACGAGATTGTGATACAACGCCCTCACCGCTGGCCCAAGTGCGGCTCGCATATCGTACAGACTACATCCCCCGCTCGGTGCCCGGGTGTCAGTAGCACTGGATGTGCCCTGGTTCGACTGGACTTCTTGAAGGTGCTGAAAGTCGAGGATCAGCCAATTTGACAAGAACAAGGATAGTTTGCTTCTACCGCACGACCACAGCAAGAAAAGGGGATGAAACCAGTCGTGCCTATGTGGAAAACGGACGATGTATGTATTGGTAGAGAGAGGGAAGCTATGAGCAAAGGTAGTAAAGCGGGAGAAGTCGCCAAACAGTAGTACACCGCATACATTCTAAATCTGACTCCATGATGCACCAAGTCCACCGCGTCCACAACCCGGCTTTGTGCGTCTGTCCGCCATGGGGGCGCCGTGTACGCTTTGCAATGCGAATCTCTGAGGCAATGATCAGCGGAATCCACCCGAAAAGGCAAGTGCTGACTTGCCTCATACCTCCGTCAAGATGGGCCGCAAACGTAGGAAGTCCCGCGTACAAGAACCGGACGCCGAGAAACGACGCGAGGCAAATCGCAGATATTACCTGTCGTACGAAACCAGGCAATATATTTATTACAGCCCTTTCGATCCCGATCTGCAGACACCCAAGTATCAAGGAGAAAAACCGAACGCGCATGGCAGAAAAGCGGTAGGCCTTTGCATTAAATTCACAAGCTCACATTGATACCTCTGAAAGGGAAGCGCAGAAGAAGAAAGAAAACATACAGACGTCAATGGGATCCTCCCAAGAAACTCAAAGTTATCAAGAAACGACGCCCAACAGTGCACGAGGACGGCAGCGTTGCTGGTAGCTCACAGCACTCTGCATCCTCAGATGATCTAACGGAGGATGAGGGCGGCGGCTCATGCTGCCCTAAGCGCCCTGTACCATCGAACACGGTGAGCCTCCAGTATAGTATGATCTACCTGGGATTAAGGGAGTCTTAGCCGTGAGCTGGAGGCTGCAGCAGTTGAGGCCCCCCGGGAGCCCAAGAGCCTGACCGAGATAGCAGCCTATGAGTCGTCCTCAGAGGGTTTGGAGCCGGGCCACCGGGCCCGCACCGCAGTGCGAAGACCGCCCATGAAACGGATGATCGTGAAGACGAACACTGCACCTGCGGTATCCGAAGCGGCGCAGAACGCTAGGCTCGACGCAGAACGGGCGGCGCGGATGCGCATTGTCGTGGAATCCGGGTGCGTAAATGCGAGCAGAGGTTTTTTTTTGCACTTATTCGAAGCTTGGGTTCAGCCGTTCCTGGGAAGCTGTGGAACGTGTCTACAAGCTAAATGGTTCTTTTGGGGTCGAGCGTTGGCTGAAAGGTGTAGAGCAGTTTGTAATGGAGGAGCGCGAGGCAGGAAGAGCATAATACATAGATTTTTGGAATAACGAGAGTGTACACGGCGTGAATACATTTTACTTATACAGAATATTTGGGAGTAAGTACCCTGATACGCCCGGCGCTCTCAGCGATTGCCCACGAAATTAAAGCTTCTTCACGAGTTGCAGCGGATTCATAGGACGCGCCGGACAGCCCGACCGTATTCAATGCGCACTCCAAGCTACAAGATTCAGATGAGATTGACAATAACGGAGCGAAGAGGGAATGTGACGCACTACGAGGCATAAATTCCGGGTGTGATGCCGGCGTAGACTACGTGCCAGAGAGGATTGGAGGGGGTTGCACCGTGCAGTGGGTTGTGAGTCTCAGCATCGAAGCGTTGGGGGATGGGGAGGTCTGGCAGCGGAACGGGTGGACTGGATGGTGACGAAGGCCGTGAAGTGCGGACCCCAGTCCAACCGTGTTCGTCGGCGTACTCATACGCCGCGTCCGCCTCTCCAACGCTGCTGTATCCTTGATGCACGGCGCCCTTGGCCTTTGTGACTTCCTTCTCGGCGCCTGTCGGTCCGAACCTAGAAATTGAGTTACGAGGGAGCCAGGAGGAGTGATGATGCGCGACGCACCACTCACGGTAGACACCCGGACGACGCCCGAAGAAGACGACATGCGCTACTCGCTTGGTACGGGGACGTGCTGGTGAGCGGATGGCTTGGGCACGTCCGTTGGGGACGCTTTGAGAAAAGAAAGACGCTTCAGACCTGGATGGCGAGTGTGAGCTAAAACGGAAAGAAGAACATTGTAATACCTGCCATTGCGTGGTGCGCCCCGAACGGCTGGGTGATTCATACAGATATTCACGGGCAGATGTTTGACGACACGGTGGGGTTTGAGGAGGAGAATGAGGGCGACGAGGCTCAGCTGTGATATTGACATTCCCAAGACCAACAATGAGGGCGTCAACCTCGGAATATGGAGGCGGGGAGTTAACAGGAGGCATAGGGGAGAGTCAGAAAGCTGAAGCGCAAGAATAAGTCGTTAAGAATGCGAGCCGCGAGGGTGGCTAGCTCCACGCCTGAGCGTGTGGCCAGGAGCGTGGCTAGGTTCAAGGCATGAGTGTTCGTATTCAGCGGCCGGGACACCGGGATATCGCACCCGCATCGCCTTCCGAGACGCGTGGCGAGTGACACCATCATGATTGGAATGATTAAGGTTGCCAGGAGAATTCGTAATGGCGCGTACGCGCGGCGAGTTCGCCCGTGGGCTTGGCACAAGGGAGGGAGACGGGGGCAAAACGGGGGCAAAACAATGCGGAAGCGTGCCATTCATGAGTGAGATAACGGTAAGCTACAATTATGAACGCAAAGACCCAGCCCCGCCGTGTTGTTGTCGTTTGGAGAACCTGCAGTTCTATTAGTGGTGTGCGAGTAGGGAATGAAATGAAATTGTACCATTAAATGACCACAATGAGGCCGAGGTTGGCGGCGAGCGCGAGGTTGAACGCGTCCACGGCTTCCTGCTGCGTGTCGAAGACGGAGCGCAGGGCGTGCGAGACGCGGGACACGGCGCCGTCAGCGACCGCGGTGCTGTTTGTGACGCCGACGAATCGGCCCTTGGTGATGGCGTACCATTTCTCGCCGATGTCGGGGATCGTGGCGAGGGGGCCGGCGGGGACGACACCGTACAGTTCTCCAGCGATCCAAGGGCCGGTGCGTTGGATTCCAACACGCCCTGAGGAGCCATATCAGCGTATGGAAACAAGGATCTGGCTGGCGCACGTACCAATGGCAGTAATTGCGGCGGGCGGGGCGGGGGGGTTGAAGCCCGGAACCCAGGACGCTGCCACAGCAGGGTGAGGAGCAGTGGGAGCGGCCTGGCTTTGAGGGAAGTGGGTCATTGGCAAGTTTTGTAAGGGTGAACGATGTAGTTGACAATGAGAGGGGGAAGGAATGAGCGACGAAACTTGGAAGGTTTTTAAGTGCAGATTTGAGACTCCGCGGAAGGTGAGCTGAGGAAGAAGTCGTGAAGCTAGCCAGGGGCAGGATGGGACCGGGTGGGGAGTAACGATGGTGCAATTGGGGTAACTGAGTCTGCAGAGTATTAAAAGGAGATCTCCGTCAAAAATTGACAGGAAATAATCACCCACTTCAACAAAAAAACCGACACTCTTGAGTACTGACTCTAGCCATCGGGGTAAGTCGCGCGCGCGGTTCTGGAATGATACGGACACTGACGGGATTTGTAGCATGGGGAAACGACAACGGAAAAGAATCCCCAAGAAAGACCGCAAGAACCTCCGCAACTGGGCCGAGGGGGCCCGCGAGAGCATTCTTCTTCCTCACGTGGAGCCCTACGGCGATGCTGTGGAGCGCGGATGGCGCGACGAACGCGACTACTTCCAGCGAATCTTGAGGGAATTTCACGCGCGTATCTCCTGGAGACTAGCAGATCACGAGGAGCCGGACCTCCCTTTGGCGCCGTTCAATCCCGACACACGACTGCCGGACGCCGAGCAGCTATCCCTGGAGGAAGAGGCTCGTATGAATAAAAGACTAAAGGTGCTTGACGCTGTACGTGACTGGATCAATGCGTGTGACCTTGTGACTTACCCGATTTTGAAGCGCATTCACCGCTGGCTGAAGTATCGCGTCAATCGGCTTCGCAGGCATGTACGAACGAAGATCGACTCCACTAAGGATCCTTGGGCCATTCTCCTCGCCAAGCTCTCAGGAATAAACGCCCCCCCAAAATCAAGACAAGCTTATCAGCAATTCATGGTGGAACGGTATGCCGACGTGATCGAGCCGGAGGTCCAGAGGCAGTGGGTGGAGACAGCCGCCGTTGGGGCTAGCGTTCCCGTCACGAAGGAACCCAACGCGCCGTTTCGAGCCGCAGTTGCCCGGAAGCTATTTGCAGGCCTGCCTCAGAGCGAGCAGCAGGCTTACGGAGTGCAGGCAAAGGCGGTAGGCGCCGCTGCGCGTAGAGAATACGAGAAGGCCGTGAAGGACCCACCCTCCAAGGCGCCCCAGGCGCGTCAGCTGTAAGTGCCTTATTCTTTTGTAGTGCTCGCTCCCGAATGACATCTTCCCTTAGCGCGATAGACAAAGTTGGCAATTTTATCGCGCCCATTCTCCAAGGCATATACGAGCGCACCGGGATGCACGCCGTTCTTGTTCTCGGCGGCCCAGTCCCGAAATACGGAGGCGATCTGCGAACTGTGCAGTAAGTGGTGTTCGCGCCTGAGTGATTCACAGAGCTGATGTAGGTCTTCAGTGTGTCTTATGGACGAAACCGCACAGCCAATGCGTCCCATTTCCCGCAATGGGCAGGAGACCGGTTTAACGGTGTGCTGTCGTTGATGAAGGAGTATTTGGAGACTGTATTTAGTGAGTACTTCCTAGCCATCGCCTGGCTGCGTTCCTAACCAATATTCAGGCCAGCAGGAGTGTGTTGCCGCTGCTATGCCGTCTGGCCTCGAAGAGGCTAAATTCACCATTGACCCTGCTGGTTCCGAAGACGACGACAGCTGTGATTCGAACGACTCGTCCTCAAATTCGTCCGGGATGGACTCTGAAGAAGAAGAAGACACTCGCCCGCGCAAGAAAGCTAAAGTAGCTGCGACGAAAGCTAAAGGGACGAGGACCATGCTAGAAAGTATCGATAACGCGGCGAGCAGGAAGGGAGTGACGAAGGGCAAGAAAGGGACCGTGGCGCCCAAGATGCGCCAGCGTGGTCCGGTCACCAATGGCGACGACAACACCAACATCCCCCCGCCTCCTCCCGTCACCAACGACAGCGCCGATTCCCAAATGCGCCCGCCTGCTCCCATCGATACCAACGACAGCGCCGATGTCCAAATGCGCCCGCCTGCTCCCATTCATACCAACGCCGGCGGCGTCGGTGGACACATCCCGCCCCCTCCCGTTAACATCCGCCCCGTCACTGCCGGTGGGGCTGATCAGCTCCGCCTGCCTGCTACCGCCAGCTCCAACGGCGACATGGGTGGTTTGGACGGCCTTGTCGACATCCACAACATGACCGGCGGCTTTGGGTCCTTCGACTCATTCAGCGGCTTTGGGGGTTTCGTTGGTGAGGATGACTTCAGCGGATTCGATTACCTGGGCGACGGATTTGGTAATACACAGATGCCCCCTCCTCCGCCCATTGGCTTCGGCGGTGACGGCTTTCAGTTCTCCCCCACCGGAATGCTGCCTCGTCAACAGGCTGGCCTCGGCGTTGGAGTCCAGTTTCGGTTGTCCACTCCCCCCGATGATAGCCACGGCAGCGGATGCGGCGGCGGGGGTGCTGCTCACATTCTCCAGCCTCCTCCCGCCAACGCCAATGGCGGCGGCGCGCAGACCACGACATCCCCTCCCCCGCACGGCGATGGCGGCGCGCAGACCACGCCCCCGCCCACCGACACCAACGGCGGTGGCGCGCAGACCACGACGCCCCCTCCCCCGCCCCGTCCCGTCAACGGTGATGGCGGCGCGCAGACCACGCCCCCGCCCACCGACACCAACGGCGGTGGCGCGCAGACCACGACGCCCCCTCCCCCGCACGGCGATGGCGGCGCGCAGACCACGCCCCCGCCCACCGACACCAACGGCGGCGATGGCGCGCAGACCACGACGCCCCCTCCCCCGCCCCGTCCCGTCAACGGTGATGGCGGCGCGCAGACCACGCCCCCGCCCACCGACACCAACGGCGGCGATGGCGCGCAGACCACGCCCCCGCCCACCGACACCAACGGCGGTGGCGCGCAGACCACGACGCCTCCTCCCCCGCCTCCTCCCGTCAACGGCGATGGCGCCGTGCAGATCCCGCCCCCGCCCACCAACCCTCTTCCGAACCCGTATCCCCCCTTCGTTTTTGCAGCCGGTACACCTAACTGGATCCGCGAGACTCTGGAGGTCCTGTCGCGGCGCGACTTGGGCATTCACTTCCGCTCGCTCATGGAAACGCTCATCCGGATCGAAGAACTCCACGGATTCGATGATATGCCGCGGAACGGGTTGGAGAAACACCTGAGGCCCGTCGAAGTCAAGTTGTGGATCGCGAGGGCGCGGGGCGTGAGGTCGGCGAACACGTATGATGCGGGGATCACGAACCTCGACGACTACGTCGAACGGTGGACTCAGTGGTGGGATTACTGCCAGCCAGCCTGGCGCAAACGGGACGGCGCGGGATGGAAGATTCACGAGGTGTACGACGAAAATTGGAATTGGGGCACCCTTGCCATGCAAGGGCCGAATGGCGTCCTGAACCTCGTTGCCAGCCTCTACTTCTGGGGCGCGGCGGCGCTCGACGATCCGACTCGTCGAGCTGGATTTGAGGCGGCGGTGCAGGACGTGCTTTGGATGCTGGAGGGCGTGGCGGAGTCGTTATCTCCCCAGCTCGGTGGCCGCAGGAGCGGGAGGGGCGAGGGAAGTGGAGGAAGCGCGCGTCGTGGGGGCGGGGGTACTAAAACGGGGGATGAAGAGAAAGGGAAGAAGGCTGCCCCCAAAAGAAAGGGTCGATAATATGCACACATTACCTCCGTTACTTTACTTGTCGATTCACTTACATTGACTTCCTTTGTGAATGTAGACCAGTTTTGTCGTCATATACATTACTGTAATTTACTTTACTGTCTCTACATCGACTGACTTGTGCGAATGAGAATTGTGATCATTTAAAATGCCAGCGTGTTTCCTTCAGCCGGACTCTGTCGGACTCTGTACATCTTGGTTCGTGGATAGAATGTAATGTACGTACTTAAAGCTGTGAAAAAAAAAGTAAGTAATTGGCGTAGAGGGTGAATTGCTGGAGACGAACAGGCCCATTTGTGGCGAAGGTTTGCTCAACGTTTGTCCCGATAGCATGAGAGGATCCTGCGTTCCGGCGCCGCTTTTTTTCCGTTATGTACCAACGAAAAAAAGGCGGGGCAGTCGGGACAGCTGTTAAGGCGCGTCCAGCCAGGCGCCACCGCCGTCTTCCACGTGCAGGGCGTATTGAGGGAGGGCCGGCGGGCGGGGGCAAACGGGCGGGAGGCGCGGGAAGAAGCTCGATGCACGTGAGCAACTGCTTTTGGCCAGCTAATTTTACCATTCCCAATTATAATTTCCCCCGTTCCGCACGGTTTTTCTGGATTCCGGAGGGCAAAATAGGGAGCAAATAGAGGGTTTCCGGGGCCGGGAAATCGCCCCGGCGGCCCTGCGGGGCATGCAAATTGAGCGCACAGCCAGGGGGTGGCTGGCTTCGGGTCCATTGACATTTGACCTCGTGCCTACGGCCACCTTTTCTTTTCTATATATTACAGCTATGGCTCTGAACGCCAGCGCATGGTCGCGCTGCGAATCTTGGTGTACGCCCTCGAGGCTCAAGGCGACCAGAGTGCAGTGTCCCGTAAGTCTTCCATTATCCGCCGCTTCCTTACACTGACGCCACACATTAACAGGGTACATTTGGCGTAGCTAGTTGCAACTAATGATAATCGAAATTGGGCAACATTTTATTCACATCAGAAGCGCGTGCAGCAAGAGAGGGCCTCCATCGTCGGCCTGGGTCTTGCGTGTCGGAGCAGGAACTCCACGTCGTCGTCGTCAACGGGTCCCGCCGCTAGCAGCTTATGCAATGCCGCAACCTCGCGCTCGTCCGTGTGTTTGAAGTCGAGTCGCAACTGCCCACGCGAGGCTTCTTTAGAAGCTGCCATTCCCGAGCAGTCGCACGCTTCCGGCGCTGGCGTGCAGTTGTCGACGGCCTGGTCCTCTTCATAGCGCGCGTAATCGGCGGTTGCGTTGTCAAAGAACTCCTCTCTGAGATGAGTGAGCGCGTGCCGGCGGTAGACCTCAAACAGTGGTCTGTGGACGTTCAGCGGGAGCAGTTTCCAGTGGCCGGATTCTTACGTTGCGCGAAGTTGGTCGGACGATGCCCGGCGTCTCAATTCCACCTCCGCCTCTTCTCGCTTCTGCTCCCGCCGCGCCTCGCGCAGGCGGTTCATTCTGAGCCGCGCCTTCTCCAGCTCCTCGTCCTTATGCTTGGCGCGATACCTGGCTTGCGCCGCGGCACGCGTCTTGTTCGAGTGAAGGATAGTAGTTTCTTCGGCTGACGCAGATGGGGCGAAAGCAAAGGCGGAGAACGCAGGCGGCGCCGCAGGAGTTGAAGGAGTTTGGGCCGCAGCCATGTCGAAAGTGAAGGTAAACTCCATAATTGTGTGTCTTATCCTGTTTTGACGCTCGGAAGAGGGCTCGCTCTCTGCTTGACGTGTTGACGTACACCTTCAGTCTACTCCAGCCCCCTCCCTCCTGCCGTCATGTCCTCCCGCCGAACACACCCCAAACGCGATCCGAAGTTCGAGATTTTGCATTCGGGCACCTGGTGGAAAGACTTTCATCAGAACCGGGCGCGCCGGCGGGATCGCGCAGCGCGGACTCAATCCAATGCCGCCCCCCTCGACGTCGACGCGCCCGCGGGTTCCATCTACACCTTTACCGGAACGCACAGCTTGCCCATCGTGGGCACGGTTCAAAACAACGGGACCATCCTCACCGAGCGTCCGCCGTCGCAGCCGTGCCCCACGTTCGTGGCACCCGCCACCCCTGTCACCGTGCGTGCCGTCGCCGGGCGCGGACCCCATGCGCCTCTCGCGGGCGCCCCTGGCCCTTCCAAAAAGGCACAGCAAATTGTCGCGCGCTCCAAACTCCGCCTAGGAGCATCGGTCGACCCTGACGAAGCCCTTCTTGCCCGCTTGCGAGGAGTCCGCATGCGGGATGACGCGGTGAGTGCAGTCGGTCCCTTGCTCGCCTACGCTACTTAACGCGTTGTTCGCAGAGCGAGCCTCCAAACGTGGTGGAGATGTGCACGTTTCCTTCCCAAAAGGTTTTTATTCATTCGTTGAGGCGTGGCGTTGGCACTGAGTTGCTTTCCTCCCAGGCCCGCTGAGCAAAAGATCGTATTGTACAAAAGATCGTATTGTAGCCGTGCTGCATCTCCTAGCTGTATTTCTTGAGAATGTATCTTTCACTTAGAAAAAAAAATTGCTTGTCCTTTGAATGACGAAGAGTAGCTTGCAAGATTCCGAAATGTGCGGAATCCGTGCGTCCCAAAATGGACGGTGTTCGTGATTCCCAAAAAGGGTTGTTCGTGGTACAGATCAATTCACCAGATCGTCTACAATGATCACAGTAGGCCTGCCGTGCGGGCGCTATATACACCACATGTCTATTGAAGGTTTGTCGGACTTGACTGGGTGGTGAAAAGATCGGCGGACGGACCTTTTTTCTCAAAGTCGGTGCGAAATAAGGACCCGAGCCAATGCTCATCCCAATGCGGAACTTGTAATGGACTTGGGTGAAATGGTGACCCCAAAAAATGGCATTGGCGAAAAATGATGCTCACATCCCAGAATTCGATTCCACGCCATTATTGAATGTGCCTTGCCGTTTTCAAGCCGCTAATCAAACGGAGTATCACCAGAAAAGTTTATTATTTATTTCAGGGCCATGTACGGTACATTCCGACACCCTGCTCCCACCGCGCCTCCCGCTCGCGGCGGCGCTGTTCCCGCATGCTTGCCGATGTCGAAGCTGACTCATTTATGTCCCTGTCTGTGCGAAAACCATTGTAAACCCATCGAAAGATACCGGCTGGAGTGAATTGCGTGAAAGAATAACGGCGTTCATGCGCCTGAATGCGGAGGTTCGAGTGTCGAAGGATGACAGATGGGAGGAGAATGGTGGAGCCAGGTGGGAAGCGTATGATCAGCCCCAAGTCCCACAGGACGAGATGGCCGCCGCGGTCCGGATTAAACAGGCCCAGCGCAGTTATGGCGCACCAACCCCAGGCCAGATTGCCGAAGTCGATGTGGGGCAGTGTGATGGTGCGTGGCCCGAAATTGAACGTCGTAGTGGTGAAGACGGAGGTTGAAGGGATGAAGTTGCGCACGAGGTGGCGGCCGCGCCTCTGCGCGGCGTCCCAGGAGAAGAGATCGTTCATGGTTGTATCATAATATGCATGAAGGTCGGGCGCAAAGCCAGCAAAGAGGCCTAACACTACTCAGCGCACGGCACGCGAACAAAATAGGCACATACTGTTTGTCCAGCCGGCAATGCGCTGGAAACACTTCTGGCCAAACAGCCCGGCAAAGATGGCGGTGTTGGTGACGGAGTGAAGCAGGTTCTGGGGATATTCCTGGCCGCCGCCCATCGAAGGGCCAACATGTTCAGCAGCATGGGTGCCGCGGCGAGGAGTGTGCGCGGCATCTGCAGCTAACTTACGCCGCCATTTTGGCTCGGTGTAGATCTCCGCCGCCGCGTGCTCCATCGCCGCGGCTGCAGGCGCAGCCACTGCACTTTCCCAGTCGCCTGCGTTGGGCGGAAAACCGCCGAGCACCAAGATAACGCGGCGGTCGCGATCCAAGACGGGAGTGGGCACACTGGAGAAGGCGGTAAGCTCGGGCGACATGGCTTGTGAATAGAAACGCACCCATTCCACCCATACACTTGCATTTCCGGATATGCCGCCAAAATTCCCTCTAAGTCATACTCAGACGGGTTCTCCTCCATCTGTCGGACACCCATCCACCCCGACTTCGCGACGGGGAGGTGGTAGTCCTCCAGGTTGAGAGCCAACTGGATAGGCGCGGCCTGGCGAATGCGGAGTTCGGTAACCCGCTTCAGACGAGACCCTGCACTGACACGGCGCTCCTCCCGGCCTTGTGCGCGTACACGACGGTCGCGTGCACGCTTCTTGATGCGTTGACGCTCCTCGACGTCGGTGCGCACGGGTTTGGCATGGATTTCGGTGTGGGTGGGAACGGCGGGCGAGCTGCGGACACCAGTGGCGAGAAACGGCTTCGGCGGAGGCGGGGGAGGGGGTGTGATCCAATGGGTGAAGACGGCGGGGCGAGGGTCGGGTGGCGCACCGGGGCGGGCACACCGAATGCCTTTGGCCAGAAAGGGCTTTGGCTTAGGGGGTGGCGGTGTGATCCAGCGAGTGCTGAAGCCGGAAGGCTTTGACGAAGAGGCTTTTGGCTCCGCCTCGTCGTCAGAGCCGACAACCGATCCATCATGCTGCTCCAAACAGTCGGTGTGACGCACGAGAAGGTCGCGAATACTAACACGATCCACAATCAGGGGGGTCGCATTCTGGCCTATATAAGGGCTGAACTCGGCGCCCGACCGTGTGGAACGCCCTGTTAAATAGAGGGCGACGGTCAGAAATCTTGACAACAGAAGTGAAGTACAAGAAAAGCATTTTCTGCATCTCCAAGGTCGGAGTCGCGTACAGATGCGAAAAAAAGAGGAAATAAGGAAAGGAAGGCGGATAACTCACAGGCCATGGGGCGGGGGGGGTGGGGTAGGGAAGGGGCGCGTTGCAATCTGGCAAATGCATGGTGGCGTCCCAGAATTTATACGGGCAACCTGCGGCTTGGGTCGCGTGGATTAAACCCATGAAATTGTTGGCATCATCCTTTCCGGAGTTAATCGGCTACTTGGTCAGCTATTTGGCCGGTGTTTTTTCTGCCTGGTTTTCTTGTGCAGCTCAACAACCCAGCGCGACTTGCCGCCCCAGCTGGGCATGTCTTCTTGGCGCAAGCGGAAGACGCGCACAGACAGTACAGATCATGCTCACCGTCAACTGTTGAGCATGCCGCTGGAGGCGGCCGCCCTCGCTCAATCAGCATCCGTAAACGAGCCAATCACCACGTATGTGGATCGCGCGTCCAGCGATAACCGACGGATCTATCGGGACGAGGTGCCACTAGAACCTCCGAGCCCAGTGAAACGGGCCAAGATCGCGAAGCTCGCAGCGGAGCAGGCGTCGCAGCCACTTCAAGAGACACCTGCGGAGGGGGAGACCTTCGATTCTTTCTCCTTTGAACGGTACCGCCTCCCTACTCTCGACGAGGACGATGGAGACGATTCTTCTCCGGAGGCTAAGGCGCGTCGTCTAAAAAAAGTCAAGCCTTCGGTGAGCAGAATGGACGCGTATGGGGTTTGGTGTCTGATGTATTCGTCCAGGACAAATCCCTTAGCACGTGGATTCCCCAGGTCGACAAGTACTTGTCGGAACTCATGCGCCTGGACGGATGGGGTCACGCTCTTCCACATTGCCCGGCATGTGGAAAGGGGGGTCCCACTTTCCGCTGCCGCGACTGCAATGGCGGCGCTGTGTATTGCAAGACCTGTATCGTCGCTCGACACGAGGAGAACCCACTACATCGCACCTACGTGAGTTCTCTCCCCTTCGAATAATCAAGGTCATATTAAAGCTGTTTATATTCGTCTAGGAATGGCGGGATCAGTCCTTCCACAAGAAATCCCTGGCGGACGCCGGCTTGCGCATTCAATTTGGACATCCGAAGGGCAAGCGCTGCCTTACTCCTTCGCGGGCCAAGGAGTCGTTCGTGTGCCTGCATGTCAACGGCATTCATACAGTGAAGGTCGACTTCTGCGGGTGTGAGTTTGCCGCCGACGCGGGCGAGCCCCACATCCAGCTTCTCCGCGGGGGCTGGTTTCCAGCCACTCATGATCGCCCCCAGACTTGCGCAACGCTGGAAGTCTTGGAACAGTTCCATCAACTCACGCTTCAATCCAAAGTCACCATGTACGATTTCTACATCGTCCTGGAGAGACTCACCAACAACGCGGGGATCAAACCCCCGGATCGATACCATGAATTTATTCGCATGTGTCGGGAGTATTGGTACCTTATGCTGCTTAAACGTGGAGGCAGGGCAAGGGCTTACGACTGGACCGGCGCTGAGGGGACCAAGCCGGGCGAGCTGGCGGTGGAATGCCCCGCGTGCCCTCGGCCGGGTGTGAACATGCCTGCGGATTGGGAGGACACACCCGAATGCAAAATGTGCGTCTTCTTTCTTCGGTGCATTCTGGTGTCTGACTGTATTGGTCGCAGGTTCTTGTATACGCTGTTCCTCGCGATTGACGCGTGCTTCAGACTCAAGCGCTGCCTGGTTTCGAATGAGCTGAAGGATCCGGACTTGGGATCCGGTCAGGCGTACATGCTTGAAGACGCGCCGTACCGCGAGTTTCTCCACACCGTAACGGACCAGAAGGAGGTCAGAAGTTTGGAAGGATTTGCTGTGATTGTGTTACTGACTTGATGGCGGACAGATGAAGACGTGCAGCGGACTTGCCGCGTTGGATTACGCCAACACGAAATTTTCGCGGGGCTACGGTTCTACTGGTGTGGTGATGGGTGTTTGCGCACGTCACGAGTTTGTCCAGCCCAACGGCTGTGGGGATTTGCAGAAAGGGGAACGGTCAGATAATACCTCCTTCTATTCTCAACGAGCTGACCGAACCAAAACGCAGGTTCGTGAACACCGACTACGTCTTTGGGTCCATTCTGCGACACAAGCATCCCCGCATCCGTAAATTGACGTCATACGACATCGCCTGCATCTGGAGCGTCTACATCTGGGAGCGGCTCGAGGGGCTACCCGACCTCGTGAGGGCCTATCTGACCATGGCCCTCATGCGCTTCGTTATTCCCAAAATGCACATCCACGGCCACACGCTTCTATGCCAAATCTTCTACTCCCTCAACCTGATGTGCGGCGCCGCAGAGACGGACGGCGAGGGAATCGAACGCCCCTGGTCTAGCATCAACGGCCTAGGCGCAAGCACGATGCGGATGGGGCCTGGGGCGCGCCATGGCGTTTTGGATAACCAATGGTCCTATTGGAATTGGGAGAAGCTTGTCGGCCTCGGTACGTCTTGTATATAAGGCTGACTTGTAACGCTAACGCTTCATAGTTGCAATGCTCCGCCGCCGCATGGATCGCGCGCGTATTGAGCTCGCTCGCCAAACGGAGGCCTTTGAATCGTTCTCTCGCGAACAGGCCGAGCATGTCCCGGCGTGGAGAACGAAAGTAGAAACGTTCGAGGCTGAGATGGCGAAACTGGGTGGCAGGGCTGGGACGAGCGTTCCAAACAACCCATACGAAGTGAAGGTCCAAGGTACGCCCGGGAATGCCCGTTGTGATATATATACTGACGCCGACCTGGCAGGTTTGACGGAGGCGCAGGTGCGCCTGCAATTCAATAAGGAGGAGCAGCTGGAGGCTCAGCGCGGCGTGCCGTCTCTTCACGACGTGACGCCAAGCAACTTCATTACGACGGGCTTGGATATCGAGAATGAGCAGTGAGTTTTTTTTCCTAAGCTGGCTTGGGAGGCGCTAACAGACAAACTTTCAGGCGTCGCGTCCGCGTGCAAGCCGAGCTGAAGAAGGCGCACACCGCAGGGATGGAGATCGACTTGACGGCAATGCGCACGGCGCTGAGTCGCCGTATCGTGCGATTTCGCAAACTGCAGGCGACGTACACCCCAGCGGCGCTCCAAGCGCTAGGTGACATGGCGATCCCCCAGGACGCGCCGATCGAGAAAATGCCGCTGCTACTGCCCTCGGGGCTCACTGCGGCGCAGCGGGCGACTTGTAAACCAGGGCTGGCCGACATCGAGGAAATGATGCGCGGGGCGCAATGCCGCGAGGCGCTCGTTAAGCTGCGCATGCAGCTCCACATCAAGTCCCGGCTCCTTATCTACAAGGGCCTTCACTCGCGCGCTCAGGGATCGAATACGCGTTCGCGGACCATCGTCGCCCGGAATGAGAGCAAGATACGGCTCCATTCCGAGAAGTACCAGATGGCGTGGGAGGCGATTCGGCAGCTGCTGCCCGACAACGACGCCTCCAAGGTCGGATGGCAACGGCTGGACGCGGCGGATGTGCGCACGATGGAGGATATCGAGGACGTGGAGAAGAAGCGGGCAAAGGCAAAGCGGATGGACGAGAAGTTGCAGAGGAAAAGGGCAGAGCTCCGGGCCATTGGTCTCTTACGCCAAGAAGACGACGATGCCTCGGAATCCGACGGGGAGTTGGAGGACGTCCAGCCAGCCCAAGCAAAAGGCAAGAAGGGCCGACACGCCGAGCGCGGGGGCACTGAGAACCGGCGCCAGCTCTCCTGGATCTGGACTGTGGCGGGAATGGGAGGAACGGACGCAGAGTTGGAAGACGGTAAGTTATTATCTATGGGAATAGGGGGGAAACCAATTGACGGTTTCGTCTCAGCTCTGCGGATTGAGTGGTCCAAGGCGTGGGCACGTACGCGTCGTTGGGGCGAGGAAGTGGAGCTGCTCGACACGGAGTACCTCCGTGTTTTGGATTCGTTCCAGCACGAGGCCAACCAATGGGATACGCTAGCCTCAAACGTCCCAGCGGACCTGCTGCCGGCCGAGGAAGCGCAGGGGGCCGTGGCTTTCGCAAAAAAGCAGGCGGCGATGTTTTTGGACCTAAAAGCACGAGGGATAACGACGTGGACGGAGGTCAAGCTGAGCCGGGGCAAGAAACGGCCGCGAGCGGCGGCAGCACCTTTGGGGTCGGAAATGAAGGACAACGAGTCCGACGACGATGACGAGTCGGAGGACGACGAGCTGGGCGGACCTGTCAGCGACGAGGAGTTTGTGATGGGCGGGGAAGGTGACGAGATGTAGTGGCCCCGCGCCCCGCGCTTTCCTTCCGCCCCTCGCACTCGCTCCCCTTCCACCCCTCGCGCTCCTTTCCCCCACCCGCCCGCTCGCTCCCGCCCCCGCGCTCGCTCCCGCCCCCGCGCTCGCTCCCGCCCCTTGCGCTCGCCGTGCTCCGGCTCGCCCCCTGCGCGCTCCCCGCCTCCCTCCCCTCGTGCTCCTCTCTCCTGCCCCCGCGCTACCGCCACTATTTGTCCACGCCGGCAACGGTGCCGCCCGGCGTGCCTGCGCCCAATCACCATCAAGAACGGTGGTGGGCAGCGGGCGGGAACGGCCGCGCGCAGCGGGTGGGAACGGCGGCGAGCGGGCGGGAATGGCAGTGCGCGGGGATGGCAGCGCCCGGCGTGCCTGCGCCCAATCACCATCAAGAACGGCGGGCACGGCGGCGCGCAGGGGGCGGGAACAACGACGCGCAGCGGGCGGGAACAACGACGCGCGAACAACGACGCGCAGCGGGCGGGAACAGCGGGCGGGAACAGCGGGCGGCGCGCAGCGGGCGGGAACGGCGGCGCGCAGCGGGCGGGAACAACGCAGCGGGCGGGAACAACGACGCGCGAACAACGACGCGCAGCGGGCGGGAACAACGACGCGCAGCGCGGGAAGGGCGGCGCGGCGGGCGGGAACGGCGGTGCGCAGCGGGCGGGCGGGAATGGCGGCGGCGGGCGGGAATGGCAGAATGGTGGCGCGCAGCAGGCAGGAATGGCGGCGGGAGCGGCGGCGGCAGGAACGGCGGGGCGCATCGGCGATAACGGTGGCAGGGCGCGCGGGCAGCGGGCGGCAACGGCCGTGGGCAGCGGGCGGGGCATATGGCAAATGTAGCTGAAAATAGATTTATTCACGTGAACCCCGGTCCCAAAGCGAGCCCGTCCCGCCGAAATAATATTCCTGATTTTTGGGCCGTAGCGGCGGCAGCCACAGCGATCAATTCTGATGGGCGCCAGAGGTGCCGGGATGGCCAGCGATGCCGGGGGGAGTGCGAGGGCCCGAGGGAAACCTCGAAAGGGAAACCCCTGAGATAACGCATTATGCCTTTGGGAAGCTCAGGGTACTTAACAGGTTATTCTGACCTCATTATATGGAGGGCCTGGAATGGAGTCGTGCCAAGCCTGCTCAGCCGCTTGGAGGGCAGCTTTGGCATGGGGATTGCGAACGACGTAATTTGTGCCTTGCTTCATGAAGTAGGCATCGTACGCGGCGAGATACGCACGCAGCTTCTGCTGCCACTCGGGAGTCGGAGCGTCGGTCTCGAGAGTGATGAAACGATCACCTTCCTTCTGGTGGTGGGTTAGTCCACGGCTGGTACGAAGACTTTGTGATACGCACATAGTGTTTGGCAACTTTACCCAGCTGGTTCGCGGTGTCCGCTCTTCCCATCACAGAGCGCAGGCCTTGTGGATTCGCCCCGAATATGGCGTGGAGATATTGGGAATCGAAGGTTTCGATTGCCTTGCGCAAGAGAGCACGGTGACGGAGATTGGTTTTATAGTGAGGTAGATAACGTGGGCCATGGAGACGGCGGGTCTCTTGGAGAGATGTCATGGTGGCACAAGGTATGTAGAAAGTCAAACTTCAGATGCGTTCAGCTTGAGTTGCGCCAGGGCTTATATAGTCCCCAGGAATCTTGCAATATCATTGGTCAACAACTCAAGTCCATTGTGACTTCCCATTTGCTGCCACAATGGGTGCTTGAGTAAGTTCTAATTGGGTGGCCCTTGTCGCGAGCTCAAGTTTGTTTGTAGGACTGAAGGATTTTCATTTCACGGAAGCAATGGGCCCTCGAGTTCTGCAGTTTCCTTTTTGAGCAAGTAATGGTGGCCACGCTTAATGGTGGCCACGCTTAGTGTTGTCTCGTGAGTGGCACCTTCTTGCTTCATCCTTTCCGTCTTACCAACCGAACTCTAGCTTGCACCTCTCCCCCGACACCTCTCCACCGACTATTGCGATGGCACGACCGAAAGGCGAAAAGGGCTCCATTCAAATGTTCCAGCCGTACAAGGCCGACTTGGTGCCCGCCGTCATGCCCTTCCCAGACTTGGCAAACGTTGTCACTGCGAAGAACGACGAAACCGCTGTACCCAAACTCAACGACTTCCAACGCAGTTGGATCCACGACGTCGCGCTCCGCGGCGCGGACCTTGCCAACCTCACAAAGCAAGATGCCACCGACCTCTACGATTCAATCAAGAGGGACGCTTTCAACGCAGCTCCATTCAAGCACACGCCCCAGCCGGGGGACGAGGCGGAGGAGAGCCGGCTTCCCGGCCTCGTCGCTGCTTGGAAACTCGCACGGAAGAAAGCGGACGCTTCGGGCTCCGCTGGTCATGCAGGCGGCGCGGAGGAAGACGAAGAGGGGCGGACTGGTCTCCTGCGCGGATACACGCTGAACGGTTGGAAAATTGTGAGCCTTGTCTCCCTGCGTTCCCTTTTTCGTCTTCTTATGCGGGACTCCCATAGGCGATTCAGAAAGTTTTGAGCAACAAGCGCACGGCTGAAAAAAACAAAGTCGCAAAGGATGCCAAGACACAGCCAACTGCTGCCGCGCCCGCCCCGGCCCCCGCTTCCGCTGTGGCGAAGCTCATGGGCATGATGCAATACGGCGGTCGTGACAAATTCCGCGACGACCGCCACGACGAGATTCACAAATATTCGAAAACCCTGCCAGGCGAGGGGAACCCCGGTGGCAAGTTTCGGAAAGCCGAGGCGTTGCTGTGGGAGAAGGAGGATCAAGCTGCCTGGGCCGCGGCGGCGATGGTGGAAGAGGACGTCGATTGGGAGTTGTGAGTTGATCAGCCAATTGCTTAACGCCTCACATATTACGAACTAACACTTTCCAGGCGCCAAAAGTTAGTGGCCAGCGGCGTCAAGCACCTAGTCGACACCGTCCATTCCAGTGGCAAATTCCGCCCTTTCGTGGCGACAATGACCTTCTGCTGGCTGGACGCTGAAGGCAAGGCGCAATTTGAATGGTAAGTATCGTTTTTCTTGACCATCTTTGCGCGCACAACTCACCATGGAGCAGGGCTGAAGCTATCCCGAGCGGCATCGTCGTTGCGCAACCGTTCACAGAGCAGTTCCCCGACCAAGCCGCCGAGATGATCAACAAGATGTACATCTGGGCGGAAAAGCCTTTGAAAGGTAGGACGCATGACTTTCGCCTCGAGCTATGCTGACCGTTAACTTGCAGATTTTGTTGCCACCCGGGAAAAATCAGCACAGGCTCCGCCACCTGTATTTCCCCTGAGTTTGGCGGCACTCGACGACACGGGGCACAAGACTTTGGCACAGGCGGTGTGTGATTATCTGGTACGATCATACGGTATGTGTTCTTTTTTGCACGCTATCTGAGGGGGGATCTTATTGACGTATATCCTAGACGCGGCCTTTGGAACTCAAGACATTCCGTGGGGCTCGATTGCGACCGCACCTGGCGACTTCTACGAGACGGCGGGATTTGAGGCCAAGTTCGCCGAGACGGGGCTCACCGAGCTAACGCGGGATGAGTGGCACAACCTCGCGAGAGCTTTAGCAGCGGCTGCTGGCCCTGGGACGAGAGGTTTCTTCCGCAAGCCACCTCCTCGTACTCCGCCGCCGCGCACTGCGTCTCCCCATACTCCACCTCCTCGTACTCCGCCGCCGTGCACTCCGTCTCCCCATACTCCACGTGCTCGTACTCCGCCGCCGTGCACTCCGTCTCCCCATACTCCACGTGCTCGTACTCCGCCGCCGTGCACTCCGCCGCCGTGCACTCCACCTCCTCGTACTCCGCCGCCGTGCACTCCGCCGCCGTGCACTCCGCCTCCGCGCACTCCACCTGCTCGTACTGTGCCTGCTCGTACTCCGCCTCCGCGCACTCCGTCTCCCCACCAGACACCGCCCCCGCACACGCCGCCTCCCAGTCCCGCGCGTGCGCCTCCCAGTCCCCCTCCGCGTCGTGGGAAGCGGAAAGTTGCAAAACAGACTGCAGCCCCGGGGCCGGTGGTTCCCCGTGCAACAAGGGCAGCGGCAGCGGCAGCGTCCGCGCCTGCTCGCTCAACCAGAAGTACGGCGAAGCGTCAGGCAGAGGACCAGTTGAGTGGACGCGGAAAGCGTCCCAGGAAGTGAGGTGTGTACTTGGTCTTGCTCATTTGACTTGATGTGCTGACTGACACGGTGAACTTAAGATTCGTTGCAAACTGAAGTCGACGGAGCTTAAGTATCTACGAGCTCAAGCTGTAAGAACTTGAGTATCTATAAACTCAAGTCCTCTACAAACTCGGATTGGCTTCAGTTTCAGAACTTAATATATTTTTGTTTGTGTTCTCAAGTTGTGTGAAGTAAAGCTTAAGGCGTAATACATCTTAAGTGTAGCCAGACTTAAGTCGTGGGCGACATGCCTCCAATACCTCGACCGTATGGGCTTGGCGTGGTCGGGGCCATGGGGGGCGAACTTAAGCTAATAGGAAAGCTTAAGTCAAATTTCGGTGTTGACCAACTTAAACTTAAGAAAAGCTAATATATTACTTGGTTGACCAAATGTCAGAGCGACGGTAAAGCCAAGAAAATATTGCAAATGTCCATGTCGTTGGCAGATTGTATTGGTGCGAATCGTTGGTGGTACAGAGAGGGTAGATGTTAGCCTGAGATGTTCGTGAGCTCCGGCGTCCGCGGGGAACGAACGCAAAAGGGACTTACACTCGTCGGGTCTAGTTCGCCCCAACTTGAACCCAGTTCTGGGTGACGCGCCCGGCGGGACGAAACCTATGCTGCAGAAAAAAATCCGCCCGCTCTTGCAAGGCTTCCAAGTCGAAGGGCGGCTCCGGCATCGGAAGAATCGTGCGGGCTGCAATTTTGCGGGGCCCGGTCGGGCGATGAAGCGAATCGTCCAAATCCAGAAGGCCGTTGTGCAGAAAATGGTTAATTACTGCGGCCTTGCGGAACCGATGGTTGAGTACACAGTTGATGGCGTCCACGATCTCCACTTGCTGGTGGCGTTCAAAGAGATAGAGAAGGAGTCGAAGGTGAGCGTATTCCTGAGGGAATAGATAAGGCGGGGGTACTTGGGTGGGCTGGTGGAGGTCCGGCATATGCCATTCCCATCCCCGCGTTAACGATTCGCCGTCGGCCAACTGCATGAACTCGCCGACCAGGCAGCGCGCAATCGCGGCACATTCAATGTCCTCGGGACAGAGCTTGGCGAGGAGCGCCAGGGCTACCCGATACATCGGACTCTGAAGCCAAGCTTCCGCGCTAAGCTCCTTGGTGCGCTTCCCGTCTTTAGAGACAACCACGCGGGCCGAGTCCCGGACGCGAAGAGTCCCGTCCGCGAACTCCAGGGCCATCCCTCGAAGCAGGGTTTTCACCGTTTCTTCTGCTACCATGTCCCGATGCCCGTGTATCTCAGTAAGGTCTGGGTTCTCGAGAAGGTCAATGTCCACCATGTCGTCCTCGCCCATGGGTTCCAGGTCCAAGAGTCCCGGGGATCGGCCAAAAATGGCGAGTAAGCGCCGAATTGGAGCGAGCAGCTGCCAGTTATTGCGGGAGTATCGGGCGTGGATTGCCTCTGCGCGATTAAGGGTTCTCGCTTCTAGTTGCACCCATACCAGGTGGATTTGGTTCTGGGCGTGCATGGGGTTCAAGTAGTGGCGGGTCATGAAACGAACATTCTCCTGCACGGAATTTTTGTCGACAATAGTGAAGGTAGTGGGTCTCGGAAGGGGCCTTCCGTGATCGTCAGCCATTGTGCGGGATGGCGAAGGGTTGTCTACGCACATAATGGGCCGGTAGCCACCGTCCCGATCTTCGTCTCCCTCGTCCGAGTCGCTGACGTCGGTTAAGGCTGGCATGGATTCGTTTGGCGAAATGGCGCGCGGTGGGGTCGATTCCGGAGGCGTGGCGTAGGTAGACCGGCAGTCTTGTTCCGGGAGATAGATCGGGCGCGAGGGATCAACAGGCGAATTGCGTAGGAAGGTTGCCGGCAGAAAGTCGTCCGATGTTGACGCGTCGCTGAAGAGAACGGCTACATCGGTGTCTACCAGGATGGGAGACAAGGAGGCTGGGCGATCAGGGGAAGTGGGGGAAGCGGGAGAATCGGGAGGGGGAGTGGGTGCACGAGAGATGGCAAGTGACCCGGGGCGGGTGGGGAAATGAGGCGCGGGGGAGTAGCTATCAGGCGACGCCGTTGGTTGGTACGAGAAATAGTCGTGAGTTATGGCGTGTTTTCCTGCACCCCCCGCTGATGTGTCGGCTCCGATGTGTGACTCCTGGAATTCTTGATTAGATCGTATTCCTCGGTTCTCCGGCCCGCCTACCTGAAACTCGCTAACCCGCTTCTCTGCTCTTGCCGCCATGTACTCCTCATCGGTGTCCCCGTCTGCGTCCTCGTCGCCTTCAAGTGTCGGGTGCTCGAACTCGACGAGTTCAATATCGGAGTCTACCGGGCTGCCCTCCTTGATTTCTCCATCTTCCATGCTGCGGGGTGCACTCAGTCGCCCCGCAGTATTCTCCGCTTTGTCTCCAGGGCCACCATTGACAGGGTCGGCTGTGGCGTGGAACACAAACCTCGGCAGTCCGTCAATGTCTACTTCCCTGGACTGTGCGCGCCGACGGGCTTCTTGCTGAAGTTTTTCCAACCGAGCGTTCAGCAGAGGCACCAAAGGCTCGATGCGCGCCTTTTCCTTCAACTGTAACAGCGTGTGCGCGGCCTGGACGACTTCTGCGTCCTCGGTGCACAAGGGTCCCGTCTGGGGGCGCCGGGCGCTTGGAGGATAGGGCGTGTCAGGCCTTCTTGCTGGGCGATTCGTCCCGACGGGGAGTGGGAGCGCTTCGATTCCGGTTAGTTGCCCTGCACCTTCTTTATCGTTATTCCTCTTACCTCCTCCAGACGCCGATTCATCGGGTGCAGGGAGCGGTTCAGCGGGAGCGTCGTTGCGCCGCGAGGTTGGATCTACAAGCGCGCCGCTGGAAAGCAAGGACTGCAGCGAAGGGAGAGGGGAGCGGATAAAGAGCTGGGGCTGGGTCAAGCTCGGCGGGGGAGGGAGTATGGGAGGAAGGCGGAGCGCCGCGGATTCGTCAGGTACGCCATCGCGCGGTTCTATGTGGTGGTCAATGGTGAGCTGATACTGTCCCGGGCGTCTTTGTCGTCCTACTTCGGCATGGACGTTCGGGCTATAATTTGTTAGCGACTCTCGCACTCGTCGAGCCGAAACATACGGGATCTCAAGCTCCCAGGGATCGTTGCCGGGTGGGACAGCATATAGGTGAGTTATTGCGTGCCCGTTCAGCATCCCCGGTTGCCCCGTGGTGGGGTTGTGAACTAACATTCGTGCGTTTAGCATAATAGCATGGTGGACCTCCTGCCCGTTCGGGCGATGTTCCACGCCGGTATACATGGTCTGGGGTGCAATGACCGAGCCGGGCCGTACATCGGGTTCTTGCCCACAGCGGTGAAGCCTCCACTGCGCGTTGCTAGCAGCGCGTACTCGGTCGTGCGCAGTTCCGCCGTGCGGCTGGGTGTCGACGGGTCCAAAGTTGTGGCGTCGAACTCGGCTAAGCACGTCGCAGGGGCGGGGTGCGAAAGGGGGAATAGGAACAGGAGGACGGTTCGGGAGGAAGTGCGGTGGGCGATTAAGTGTGGTGGGGGTGGAAGAGGAACGGGAAGGAGGAAGGATGGGCATGGAAAGTGTAAGGTTAATAGGCGGTTTTAGAAGAGGATTCTGGGTTTGAGGTGAGTCGCCCCCGCTTCTTTTATACCTTACCTTGACATTGATTTGTCCTGTTTCCACATAGAACAAGTTTGTCGCTACCGGCGCCGCGGTAGTCCCTGCTTGTCGCCCTTGCACGAGTAAAGCCAAGCTCCAAATTATTACGCAGAATAGTGCGCATACTTTTTGCCACTGCCGTGGTTTTGAATGCTGAATTATTCGGCTGGGGATAGGCTGGAACGGCCTCCGGGTCGGAGATTCGTTAGCGTTGTGCTTGGTTCGCGCAGGTAAAGTTTGTTCTTCATCGACAGCTACCATATGGCTGACGGGACTTGTCAAATCACCTAATAGCAATTCTGGCGCGACCTGGTAGGGGATGGCCAGCAATTCGTAACGCGGCTGGCGCGTTGCTCGGTCTTTGAAGACCAAGTACGTTCCTTCATCACGTTCGTCTATCGTGACCATATTACCGCGTTGCCAGGGACGCCCCAGAAGCATCTCGAACGGCGCTTGCTGCGAGACCCACAGGTCCGTCGTGGTTACTACACCACCGCAGTCGAAGTCCACATCATGAATATAGCCCTGGAGTTGGCCGCGCCCTCCATTGGCGTCATTCATGTTGGTGACGCGACTCATGTCAACGGGCTTGCCAATTTTTAGGGCTGCGACGTCCGCGCGAACCACGTCCAGTTGCGACCCAGTGTCGACGATGGCTGTGATTACGCGCCCATTGACTTCCACGTCAATTTTAATCAACACCCCTTCGCTTCGGGGCCAGCTCCATTGCGCTACAATGGGGCTCTCGTCGCTTTTCCCTAGGAGCACGGCCTTTACGTTCTTCAATCGAATGGCGTCCAGTATCCCGGTGCGGATTTCTTTTGACGCGACAAATGCCTCCCTAACGGTTATAGGCAGGGTTAAGTCAAGGATGCGATCAATGATACTCGGTATCTGTACCGTTTCTTGTATTCCAGATTGCCGTCCCGCGTTCTTGGCTTCAGGTGAATTAGATTTTTGAAGCTCCTTGTCCTGCCTAGCTTCTTTTCGGGATCCGCGCAGACTCTTAGCTGTATTTTCTTCTACCTCCATATCTTGTGAATCAATACTAGTGCGTGTAGTTCGAGCGTCAACAGGTGTGAGCTCAGGGAGCAGATCGCGAATCTTGGAACTCGCTACCTCTACACCCTTTCCTTTTGTGGGTTCGGTTGGGAGGGATGACTTCACTGCCGTTTCGGGCGGTTGCCGAGTCGGCTCTCTCCTCGGCATCATTACTCCATCAAAAACCTCTTTTCGGACTGCCTTCGAACTGGGTATGGTCCGTTCCGCGGCATTTACCGTGGGGCCGGCTTCCTCGGAACAATGCGGACAGTCCAGGTCCTGACTTCGGCCTGCGAGCCTGGGTACGCCGGCTGCGTCCGGCATGGTTAGAAATACTTCGCCATCGCGAAGTTCTTCTTCGTCGCTTTGTGTGACATACCAATATGCATCCCGCTCCCTTTTGTCTCCATAAAAGTCTTCTTCTGCCGAACTGTATTCGGTTAAGGCGGATTCAGTCCTGGTGGAAGTGTAATGTTCCCATTCGGAATTGTTTGAGGAATGTTGTCGCATATGGGATGTGAACATAACCCGGGGTGCTGCAAGTCTCCGGGCTGCTTGGACCAGGCTCTCCCCCTGCTGACGTTTAATAAAACCCCCGTCTTTCATTCTGAATCGGCGGGTCTCTTCATCAGTGTAAATCACATTTTTATTCATCAAGTCCTTTAGTTCAGGACACTCCCCAATTCTATGTCCTTCGTTACCACACCCAAAGCAGCCTAGGGGAATGCTATTCGGGTAGGTCATGGGTCCTGTGGAATTGTTACTAGCTCCGAGGGTGGGTCCTTTCGATGTTGTCCCTTTGTTGGGCCCCTTTGAGGAGTCTACCCAGGGTGGTGAGAGGCGTGGGGGCTGTACACATTTAGCAGCAACACCCGTGGCGTCCAGGGTCAGCACTTTGTAGTATACTGGGGCGTACTCCGGGTCGGTGATAGACATTTTATTCAGTTGTCGAATAAGGGATGTCACTTCTTCAGCGGTTCCGGCAGTCTGTAGTGTACGGGTTTTACCCATTCCTGCAGAGGCCGCATTGGCTTTCTTCTTTTTCTTCTTGTCCTTTTCTTTCTTAGCCTTGGCTTTAGCTCGGTGTTTGCGTTTGTATACTTCGTAGTCAGAATCATCACTGTCTTCTGATTCCTCCGCGGAATCTGCTTCGGTAGTGTCACTGTCCAAATCAATCCCATAATCCGCGGCGTTAACTACCATGGCCTCGGCTCGGTTACGACGGAAGAACCATTCGGCCGCGGTGTTAATCTCTCGCACCGAATATTGGCGCTTCACATTGCGCGTTGGGTTGAGCTGGTTGATTCGCTGCTCCAAGGTGCGTCGTAAGTCTAGCTCGATTCCAAGCCAGAAATACACGTCGTAATTCACCTGGGTTATATGCCCCTGATGAAGCAGTGTTCCTGCCATGGTTTTATATTTCCGAAAGTATTCCTTCCACTGGGATAGGTTGTGGAAAGGTTTACTCTGGGTGCGCAGAGTGTAGGTGGCGATGTCGCTGGGTTTATAACGGGAAATAGCGCGATCTGCATCGTAGCTCTGCAGAATTTCCAGTCGAAGTTTCGGCCACTTCCTCTTCTGATAGTACTTTGATGCTCGGATAAATCCTTGCACGTCAGTAGAGCAGTAGTCGAGGATCAGCTTGCACTGGTCGACGGGGTCGGTTACATGGAATTTAACCAGGAGTCGATCGTAGTGAGTGATGAAGTACTTTACTTCAGAATGATGGCCGCGGAATGTCTTGGGCGCATCTTTGCTTCCTCGTAATGGCATGTCCAGTACTGTGCGGGTACTGGATGCACCAAAAATGGGCACCGCACTTTTCATGCGGGGTGGAGAAGGTGCGTGAGCGTCCGAGGATGACATTTCGCTGTCGGAGGACGGGTCTGAAGGATCCATGTAGTCTGGGTCTGACTCCGCTGTCAGCCCAGTTTCATGGGGGCTGTGAGCATGGGGAACAGGTGAGGCCAGGTGGGGAAATGGTAGCACGGTGTCTCGTCCAGGGTTGACGAATTGGGAATGTGGTGACGCCATACTTCCCAATCCGGCAGTACCTCCAGATGTGGCCATATGGGGTGGTTCATCATGGTGGTGACTGGTGGAGGCATGAGGCTGAGGTGCGTGGGACTGGTTAGGTTCCTCAGTAAGGTGCATAGGTGATGACGGAGGTGTTGACTTGAATTAAAGGCTACGAGGTGTGAGGTGTATAAAACGAGACCTGCGGCGGTCACCAATGATGTCAAGTGTATTTTTGGTAATACGCGTGGTCCACTGGGAGTGACGTTATCCGAGTGTTTCACGCAAGAGTAGCTGGGCGGGTAGAGAATCGATTTATCCGCGGATCACAGGAAAGTGCGACAAGGGATCCAAAGAAAGGGAACAGGGGTGGGCGGATAATTTACCTAGAAACGCAAGAATCTCCCAAGTCGGCTGGGAGCGAAGCGGAGGGCTGGGTAAGGCGGTGAGTAGACGGTGAAGGTAAAAGGAGCAGTAAACTAATAAGATTACTGTCGCGTAAATATTCGGTCAAGAATTAAACTCTCGTCCAAGATCGCAATGATACAAGGATTGGGTGGTGAGAATAGTGTTTAGTTCTGTGAGAGAATAAGTATGCTAGAGCAATTTATTTAGTAGGGCACAAGCACGCAAGATGTGGGTGGTGGTGGCGTAGGACGGAGAAGACAAGCACTAGGAGCAATGTCCAGTCGCAAGTCGAGAGGCGGTGGCGTAATAAACAAGCACTAGGAGCTACGGTCCTAGTCGCGAGTTGACGGAGTAATAAACAAGCACCAAGAGCTACGGTCTTGGTCGCAAGTTAAAAGGCGGCGGGATAACAAGCACTAAGAGCAGAAGTCCTAGTCGCAGGTTAAGTCGGGTAAGCTGGCAAGTATTTCCCTATACGAGCAAGCTTAGAACGGTAGAGCTGCTTACTGAAAATCGGTTTCAGTAGGCAGAAGCGGTTACGGATTCGGTAAAGCGGTAGTTGATTCAAGTGAAGTTACAGGGTACGTACAGCTGTTGTGACGACTGTATAATTCTATGCATTAATTATCTTACATGCTTATCGATATTGTTTATGCGTATTGTAATCTGAAGTAGATTACATAATGTTATCTCATCTTTGCACCAAACTACCATGTTCATCTAGCGTCCGACCGGGAGCTTGAGTGAACCGTGCAACCACGGATCCTCGCTCCGGCTGAGCATCCATCTCTGCTCACCTCTCCAGGTTACAGGAGCCCTGTCAAGGGTAACAGTCTCCTTAGCTAGGGTTACAGGCTCGAGTCCCGATCGCGCGGACTCGCCCCCTGGGCTCGATCTTCAAGATTGCTGGACGCGCTCGCGGCGCTTCCTCTTAGGTCTCCTTCGACGAGAAGATCCCCTTGTGCTGAAGCTAGCCCGCTTCACAGTGGTGGACGCGCAGGGGTCTTCATCAAGTCGATGGAGACCTAATGCCTTTCGACGTCTATTCTACTTGACTACCGCGCCGCGATAAGGACATGGGATGGGCGAGCCGGCCTCGCCCTCTGTCTACTTGGACCTTCTCTTACCAACTCGCCGCGCGACGTCCTGCACGAAAAACTCTGATCTGAAACTCGGCGACCCCGCTGATCACCTTGAGTCAGCGGTGGGCAATTTGAATTAGCACCCTTCTTGGTGTCTAGCTCGCGCCCTTTCGCCGCTTCTCGGACGAGCAATACCGTCGACAAATCTACCCTTTCCTTCTTATTACTGAACACGCAGCCAACCGCGAGGATTCTATCTCGAACCTCGAACCTTTCGACGCTCTCGCAGACGATTCCTCCCGCCCGAGCGGAGACGGCTGTCGTTTCATTCCCTGTTCGATCGATCGTTCCATGCGGAACAATCATCGATGTGCCGCAACATATCCAATACCCCTTTCCTCGTATAAAAACCCGGATATCGAGGAATTCCCCTCTCCAACCACTACCATGGCATACCCCCCAAAGCAAGGTCGAGCTACTGCTCCCTCCGTTACCTCGGAAGCTGCTACCGAACCCAAGACTCGCGGCCAAATCGCTCGTGGAGAAGCTGCTGGCCCTCCTCCTTCTTCCTTGGCTACTCCCAGCCCCAGCGCGGGAGCTCCTTCGATTCCGCGCTCTCGCAAAGTCAAGTCGGCGGTTGAGAAACCCGGCGCCGTCGCCAGCGGCGCCGGAAGCACTCCCGCTGGAGCTCCCAAGAAGAAGAACAAGGCTGGCCCCGTCAAGCCCACTGCGGGAAAAGGCAAGGCGGTGGCCTCGACCGCTGCTGAGCCGGTTTCGTCTTCTCCTCCCGAGGAAGGCGAGGATCCCGCGATGCCCGAACTCCAGAGCGTCGCCGACTCCTCTGAGTCGGAAGAAGAGACGGATGCGGGACTCACTCCTCCCGCTAGTCAGGCCCCGACCTCGCACTTCGCGAGCGCGTCGATGACCCCGTCACTCGCCTCCCTCGCCAACCCGACCTCCACGGTCTATAGCGAGTTGAGCGGACCCCGCACTCCGCCTCGTTCCACCGCCAGCTCCACTCCCATCCTCGCCGGCAGAGGAGTGCTCGAGACCGACAGCGTGTCTCGCCTTCTCCGCCCGAACAAAGATACGCGCATATTCATCTCCATCTGCGCCGGGATGCCCCTATTCGATGAACCCATCGGGGCCTCCCTGGTGAAGTACCACCCGGTGTTCGACCCTATCCGCGACCATGACCCGCTCATCAACTACGGAGCCATTGACGGTCGCCTCATGGGCAAAACCCTGGATGAGAGCTCCATCCTCCGCGACATTGTGATGCGCTGGGAATTGCCCCACATCAACTTCAACTGGGAGCGCTTGGAAGAAGGCATCAGTAAATTCTGCCAGCAGAAGCCGGTTAAGCGCGATCTGCTCGTCTATACGGCGGACCTGGGATCCATCTACTCGTTGGGGTCCCAGAAGCTGGATGAATTCGCTCAGCTCGTCCTTGCCGCCAAGCAGATCCTTGACGGGTTGGCTGATTTTGCTGGTGACTCTCAGCGTAATCGTTTCTCTCTCGACCCGAACTGGCAACTCCTTCGTCTCATGGAGTCTAATGTCAGTCGCACCGACATCCTCATGGCCTTTGCAACTCTCCAACTCCGCCTCGAGAAATCCTCCTCGCACATCCGAAAGTATCTCAACTCCGTGCGCCTCCTGTACGGCAAGGATGGGTTTGATGACCTTTCTTCAATCGATTCCACGCGCAGTTCAGTGCGAACGGACTTTGGACGGGATGAACCCAAGGTTGAGCTGGCCAAACTGCTAGCTCGGCCCGACTACGGACGAGTCGCTGACACCATCGATTCGAGCGCGAAAGCGAGGCTCATCGAAGCGGCGGGACTCGAGTCCCGGACTCTCTTCTACCGGAAGAGTGCGCACAAGAAGGGACCGTTGCTCACCGCACTCCCTGAGTCTCCAGCTCGATCCGTTCATTCCGTCGCCCCAGTCGTGACGCAGAAGGCTGTCGTCCAACCCCCTGTTGAGAACGCGCCTATCTCCGTGAGGTCGATCCCTCGCTTCGTCAATGTTCCTCCCTCGCTTTCCACCGCGCCCGCAGGATCCGTCAGTTACATGCCCGGTATCGGCAGGATTCCTACCGACGTCCAAGTCGCGCCAGTACTTAAGCAAGTGCAATTCCAGCCTGGAACGAGCATCTCCGAATTCGCAGCAGCCCGTTCGGTCGCGAAGGATGCAGTAGCGGCTCCAAGTGCCGCGCTAACCGCCCTCCTTCACCAAGCGGCCGAAAGGCGAGGCCCGCCCAATCAACACTGGACGTCCTACGAATTCAAGGCGTCTGGAAATGGCGGTGCTCCAGGAGGCGGACCTCCTCCATTCATTCCAGCTGTTAATGGCGGAGGCGGAGGCGGCGGCGACAAGGACGCTGGAGGTGGAGGCTCGCCAAACGGCGGAGGACCTCCCTCCGGGAATGGAAGTGGAGGCGGAGGACCTCCTTCCGGGGAGAACGGCGGCGGCGGCGGCGGGGGTGGAGGCGCGCCAGGTGGCGGCGGACCTCCCTCCGATGGCAATGGCGGTTGGGGACCCCAGGAATGGCAAATCAATCGCAAGCTTAATCTCTCGCTCGTGCCTTCCTGGGACGGTCATGGAAAGACCGTAATCACCTACTTGTGCGAAGTGGCCGAGCTCATCCGCCTATCACCTCAGATGGTACGCGACTTGGGGGCCATTGCACCCATGAAGTGGACGGATCGCGCGCAGTCTTGGTGGATCACTCAATCCATCGACTTTCGCAACAAGAACAGCCAGAGCTGGGACTTGCTCTTCAAGGCGCTTTCGGCTCAATTCCTCAACGAAGTCTGGCTCTCGAAGCGTTCCCTCGAATGGGAGAAAATGCGCTTCCGTCAACAGGGCCATGAATCCGAAATGCCCCTGGACTTTATCCAGCGCCGCATCCTTTATCACAAATTCTTGTACCCAGAGGAAATCAATGGTCCCATGGTCGTCACTCGCTTGCTCAACGCCGCACCCGATGTGTGGATGGACACCGTCGACAGCTCGAAGTTCCCCACCATCGAGACGTTGGAAGCGGCTATCTCGAGATACTGCCCCGTCCTGATGACGAAATGGAAGTCGGCCGTCAAGATGGGCGATCTGGACCACTACATTCCGCGCAAGGATCGTCACGACCGGCAGGAACGCCGCGCACACCAGGTCACCGTCGAGGAAGTCGAGGACGAAGACGATCGGTCCCGCAATCAGTCTTCCTCCGCCAACGACAAGGAAAATGACAAGGAAGCTTTTGCAGCGGACGGGTTTCCGCGCAGGACGAACAACGGCCGCTCGAATGGGAAGTCGGCGGCCTCGACCTCGCAACCCCGGTGGCCCCAAGGACAGACGATCAAGGGACGTGCTTTCGTCAAGCGGGACGACGTCGCGAGCGAACGCCCTCCCCCGGGCAACTGCTACATCTGCGTCAGCCCAAAGCATTTTGCTCGGGATTGTCCTCATTACGGGACTTGGTTGTCGATGCGCGACGCGAATCTTATAGATACGGACGTGGATACGATACAGGAAGCCGATGATCTACGCATGTATCTAGCTATGCTCGCTGAAACTGAGGCTCCCCTTTCCGCTTATCCCAGAGAATACCGTGAGGCTATTAAATCGATCCCTAAGCGCGAGGTTTTCACGGTAGACGCCCGGACCACCGGGGCGGCGCTGCCGTACTTGCCACAGCCACATCCGCCTTCTAACCGCAACACACGACGTCGAGAACAAGCCGAACGAAGGGCAGCCTCCAAGCTGCCCGTCGACAAGGGGAAGACTACCGAGGACGGCGACACAAGTGTCCTCATCCCTCGACGAGCGCAACGGTACAAGGACCGCGTTGCTCGTGAGCTCCGAACGCGGCGAGCTCCGAGCGGGTCCCCGGCGCCTAATCCTCCTCCACCCCCTGCTCCAACACCAGCGGCGAAGGAGCCACCATTGTCCGGTCCCGAAAGCGTGGATAGGCCAGTGGTGAAAGCTCACCGGGCCCGCTCGATGCCCGCCGGTCTAGGCTCCCTTGGTCTCCGAGCTTTGCGTTTGCGAGTTCACGTCGGCAGCGCTCGAACCAAGGCCATCGATGGACGGTTGGACTCAGGTTCAGACATCACCTTGATGTCTGAGGAATACTTCAATTCTCTACCTGGCCTTCCTAAACCCAGAGAAGGAATACGGATGAAGCTTTACGCGTTGACCGGCGAAGCCAAGGTTTTGGGCTTTACGCGCTTCACCATGTACGTTGTATCAGCGGATGGCAGCCTGGTCAGCTTCGAGGTGGAGGCGTACGTCGTCCGCAATATGCGCGTACCCCTCCTTTTGGGCGAGGATTTCCAGGTTTCGTACGAACTTGGCATCACCCGTTACTCGAGCGGCCACTGCGATGTCACGGTCGGCCGCTCGGAGTACGTCCTACCCGGATCCTCAGCGCAGAAGGTCGACCTCGGCTTCGACGTACGGAAGGTTCACGCAGTGAAGGCACACAGTTTCCTGCGACGCACCGCTGCTCGACGCGAACGGGCCCGAGCTCAGAAAACCGGCGAGACTAAGTCCCTACCCGAAGTATTGGCCGCGGAAGATAGCTTGCTTAGCGCGGGCTCCGTGCATAACGTGCGCGTTACCGGCCCTTTCGAGGGACGTACGAACTGGCTAGTCGAAAAGATGGTCATCTCGACCGATGTCGAATCCGTCGTAGCTGCGCCGACTACCTGGGTCAATACGGATTGCCCCTACCTTCCCATCGCCAATCCTGGAACCAGGCCCTGGTATATTAGGAAGGGCGAGGTCGTCGGGTACTTGCTCGACCCAGAGGGATACGCCGATGTTCCAAAGAACGAGGAAGATCGATTGAAGTTCGCAGCTTCCGCTGACGCTATTCGTACGACTATCGGGACCCTCCGGGAGCAGGATCTAGCTACGGCGCAAGAGCGCGCCCCTCACGAAGACGACCAGCTCGACGGTGACGAAAACTGGGGTCCTAAAACCACTGCGGTTCCCGAGGACCCCTTACCGGACGTGGACGTCACCACTCTTGTCAATTGGGGACCTGACATTCCAGACGCGGTCAAACCGCGCTTGGAAAACGTCTTGCGGAAGAACGCTCAAGCCTTCGGAGTAGGCGGTCGTCTTGGACACGTCGATACCAAGGTCCCAATCAACCTGAAGCCCGACGCTCAACCCGTCTCGATGCCGATGTACGGGGCTTCGCCTGCGAAACGAGAAGTCATAGACAAGCAGATGGACGCTTGGTTCGAAGCAGAGGTTATCGAGCCCTCCACGAGTCCCTGGGGATTCCCGTGCATCGTAGTCTACCGCAATGGCAAACCTCGCCTGTGCGTGGACTACCGGAAGCTGAACGAGCGCACGGTTCCGGATGAATTCCCCATCCCGCGCCAATCGGAAATTCTCCAAGCACTTAGCGGCGCGCAGGTGCTGTCTTCCTTCGACGCACTCGCGGGATTCACCCAGCTGGAGATGGCCGAAGACGCGAAAGAGAAAACCGCGTTCCGCTCGCACAGGGGGCTTTGGCAGTTCCGGCGCATGCCTTTTGGGCTGCGCAACGGTCCCTCTGTCTTTCAGCGAGTGATGCAGGGGGTATTGGCTCCTTACCTCTGGCTTTTCACTCTCGTCTACATAGACGACATCGTGGTCTTCTCGAAGAACTGGGACGAGCACTTAGTGCATCTCGATCAAGTTTTGAGCGCGATCGCTAAAGCGGGAATCACTCTTTCCCCGCCTAAGTGTTTCGTAGGGTACTCCTCCATCCTTCTCCTTGGCCAGAAGGTTTCTCGTCTGGGATTATCCACGCATAAAGAGAAAGTCGCAGCCATCCAAGACATCGCGCGGCCAACGCATATCTCCGACTTGCAGAAGTTCCTGGGGATGTGCGTTTACTTCGCGGCGTATATACCGTTCTATGCGTTCATCGCCGCACCGCTGTTCCTTCTACTCAAGAAAGGCGTGAAGTTCGAGTGGAAAGCGGAGCAAGATATAGCATTCCAGCAAGCTAAAGACGCCCTGGCCGGCGCTCCTGTTCTCGGGCATCCCATTCAAGGACAGCCATACCGGCTCTACACCGACGCGTCGGACTTCGCGCTCGGCGCCAGCCTGCAGCAGATCCAGTCTGTCCTGATCAAGGACCTGCGTGGGACGGCGGTTTACGACCGCCTCCGCGGGGCCTATGACGCTCAGTTGCCCGTTCCATGATTGTTTGCGAATTTGACCAAGGACGTCGTGGAACTACCCGTGAAGGACGAGTGGGCTAGTGATTTCGAGGAGACGACCGTTCACGTTGAGCGTGTGATTGCGTACTGGAGTAGGACGCTGAAGCCTGCGGAGCGAAACTACAGCGCCACGGAACGAGAGGCCTTGGGCGCTAAGGACGCGCTAGTCAAGTTTCAGCCGTTTATTGAAGGAGAGCAAGTTATCCTCATCACGGACCATGCCGCGTTGCAATGGGCTCGCGTTTACGAGAACGCCAATCGTAGGCTAGCCGCGTGGGGGGCAGTGTACGCTGCGTATCCTGGCCTTCGCATCGTTCATCGAGCCGGACGCATCCATTCTAATGTTGATCCGTTGTCGCGTCTGCCTCGAGTTCCGCCGCATAGCTCTCCGATTCAGGACGACCTCCCTTCCATCGTGCCAGACGAAGACAAGCAGTCTCGTGCTCAGACAGCGGAGGACCGGGACACCTTCTCACCAGCCAAGAAAGCTGCATTCGTAGCCATGTGGTGGGATGATGTGGTCGCGAAGTACGAAGCTTACCCGGTCCTTACCCGCCGCCAAGCGCGCGCTTTGGAACAAGAGCCAGAGGAGAAGATGGAAGCAGAGGATGGTGTCCCTCCAGCGGACTCCCTCATCAAGGATGGTGTTCTCGAACGCGAGAACTCCCTAGATTCCCTTCCTTTTCCGGTTAGCGATCATTGGACCTACCCGGTTGGAGTTAAGCCGCCCATGAAGAGCGTGGAGGACAGTTGGGACGACCGATCCCATCTTCTGTTGTCCATATCTCCGGGCCTTGTCGAAGAATTCGTAGACGGCTACAAGCAGGATAGCTACTTCCGCAAATATTACGTCGACGAGGTTCCAAGCCCGGACACTCCCCTCACGCCTTCCCGCTTCCAAAAAGGGGCCAATGGGTTACTCTACTTTCTGGACGCGGACTGGAACTCACGGTTATGCGTTCCCAAAGCCAAAATGCCGTACGTTCTGGCTCTCATGCACGACACCGCGTCCGAAAGCGCGCACGCGGGTCCCCGGCGTTTTGAAGCGCGCGTGAAGGAACTGTTCTACTGGCCGAGTCTGGTGGCCGATGCTAGCGACTTCACGCGCAGCTGCGACGTTTGTCAGAAGATCAAGGAGGATCGTCGCCAGCAAATGGGTGGTTTACGACCGGCTCATATTCCCCTTCGCCCTTTCGCTACAGTGTCTCTCGACCTCATCACCGGCCTGCCTCCCTCGGGCCCTGAGAAGTACACTGCCATTCTGGTTATCGTGGACAAGCTCACCAAATACGCCGTCATTGTCCCCACTCACAACGAGTTAACGCAAGAGGGCTTTGCTCGGATATTCGTCGACCGAGTAGTAAACGTCTACGGGTTACCGGAGCGCATCATTTGCGATCGGGACAAACGCTGGGCCACGGCGTTTTGGCGGTCGGTCATCACCTTCTACGGCGGCGCTTTAGCTCTATCCTCTTCTCATCATCCCCAAACGGATGGGCAGACGGAAGTCCTCAACGCTATGATCGAGCAGATGCTTCGCGCCTATGTAGCCGCCGACCGCTCTAGCTGGGCTCGGTGGCTCAGCGAGGTCGGACGATCCTACAACACCGCCGTGCACGGCTCGACTGGATACACCCCTTCGTTCCTGCTCTTTGGCTACAATCCACAAGTGTCCACGGCCCTTCTGGTCCCTCAAGCTGACCCGGCCCAACGCCCTTTCATCGCGAGTCAGAAAGCGGAGGATTACATCGCCGTGATGGAGTTCCATCGGCAGGCAGCCAGAGACGCGCTCACGCTCGCTCAAGAACGTCAAGCTCGCGCTCACAACAAGCATCGTCGCCCGGTAGAAGACATCAACCCGGGAGACCTCGTCACTATCAATCCTCACACTCTGAAACTCGTGGACGCCAAGGGCCTCGGAGTGAAACTGGTTCAGCGAACCCTGGGTCCGTTCGAGGTTATGGAAAGGATCAATCCTATGGTGTATCGAGTGCGCCTGCCGGATAACTACCCAATGCATCCTGTCATAAACCTCGCCCATCTCCGGAAATATCACCAGTCATCCACTGACTTTGGTGAACGTTCCACTCTGCCGCCCACGCGCGACGTCCTCAACGCGTCTGAAGAATACGAGGTCGAGGCCATCCTCGGTCACCGCCTCACCTCGCGGAAAGAGGGAAACCGACGGATGTACCTCGTTCGCTGGAGAGGATTCGAGCCCTGCGATGACAGCTGGGTCTCCGAATACGACCCGCGTAATGCTCCGGAAGTTCGACGCGAATATCTGTCTTTACATCGATTGGGAGCGGCATAATTGTATTTGTGAAGTTTTTATTAATTATTTGGGTTGCGGGATCAAAGTGAAGTTTATTCTTGTTTTATTCCAAAGTGATCGCCCTTCACCGATCTCCTATACCCCTTCTTCCACTACCACCATCTCGTCAAGGTCGAGACCCGAAAGCGCGGTCTCCCTCCACGAGATAAACCATTCGACACTCTGAGACCGAACGCGAGTTCTCGAGCCCGTCCTTGCCACCTCCTCATCCCCTCTGAGATCTTCACGGGCTTCAAGTGCCTTCCTCTACGGTTGACGTCCGAAAGCGCGACTCCCGGTTATGATGGAAACGGGATCCACCGGTGACACTCGCGTCTACGCCACGAAACGCCTCCTCCCCTACCACGGCTACGACGCTCCCCCTGTCGTCGACGACGGATTCGACTGGAAACTACCCGCTTGTAGTCATTACTACGGACGGGAGGTCGAATTCGGGAACCAGCGCTACGAGATTTGGAGCCCGAACTCGTGTCAAGATCCCTTCTACCCGGGCATCAGGAATGGGAGCTTCCCGCTGAAGCCCCCGCTTAGGCCGGAGCAGCGCCGCTACGACGGACAGCTGGGGCGTTTCGACCCGACTATCTCACCCCAAGCTTACGATCCTGAAAGACCCTGGCTTGGCTTCATTCGGAGCCCTCGCTACGTTAGCGACTTGGACATGGAAATCGTGCTCGAACCAATGACGCTCCACTGGGTCTCCGAGCCCGATTCCGGCTTCAGAGGGAAGATCGAACCCTCCTTCCTGCGCAGCCTCGTCGACGTGAACTCTACCGCCGATGCTGCAATTCGCTTGCTCCACGAAGTGCGCTACACTCGAGTAGCGCTATGGAATCTTCGCCCGTGCGCACCGACCGCGGAGGACCTAGACAAGCTAAGGGTGGTCACCCGCTACGACGATGCCGTCGACCGCGTTCGGGAGGTCCAGCGGCAGCTCGTTGAGAAGGAAGGCTGGGTTCGTCTAGCCTTGTGCTGGAAAGAAAGTCGCCCACGCGTCGAAGATATGCGTTCGCTACCGGTCAAGCCTGCGGACGACGGCCTCCTGGGCGTCTGGTTGAACGGAATGCCCGAATACGATTCGTTGTATTTCCTCACCCAGACAACCGTCCCTTGCTTCCTCATCCACGAATTGACGGCGGAAGAGCCTCGTGGGTATCTGATCGCGCGATCCTTCATCGAAGGTACCCCCGTCCAACCGCTCCTCGACCCTTACCGCTGCGAGTACACGAAGGTCGCCTTTTCGCAGAACAACTATACTTACACTGGGACGGAGCTCCGTGGACCGGCTTTCGACGCTCCCGTACGGGACTTTCAATCTCGAACGCGCTCCAGCTCGCGGTGGCAAAGGGAACTGACGAGCGACGATCCGCTGCCCCCGAACGCGCAACGATCGAAGGGCTCGAAGAAGAACATCCGCGAAATGACTTCGGAGGAAGACGCCGATGACACCGTCTCGTTGGGATCCAAGGACTCAGATGGCGGAGAAGCAGAGCCCACCTTCGATCCCTCCGTCAAGCCCAAAGCCACTCCCGCCATGGCGTTCCCAGCGGCGGAAGCTACTGTCCTTACTCGATTCCTGAAGTTCGCAGGGTTGCCAGACGCGTTCTCGCCGAACGATCTCCAAGCCTGGTTAGCCACGATGAACAGGGTCGTTGCTGGGTGCGAATGGAAGCGCATCTACCGCATACCCAGACGCCCGGGGGTCGACTACGTGGTGGAATTCGACAGCCATCTTGCCGCCCTACAAATTCGAGGCCTCATAGATCCCAAGAACGGGGAGATACGAGCAAGTGAGTTCGTCGGGGAAACGGAATTCGGCGCCCTTCAGCAAAGACTCGTAGCGATCGAGCGGCCGACGGAAAACAGGTCAATCGCAGCGGCGCCCGAACCGTACGCCGGGGGGCGATATTTACGACAAGAGCCGCCGAAGACTTTGGTCTTGCCAACCAGTGCAGTTCCCGAAGGCGCGGAATTGCTGGCTGGAGGGGGTTACGCGGTGAAGAGCCTCCCTACGAAGGACGCACCTCGAGGTCGTGGCGCCGGCCCTCATCCCAGAGCCGGACCTTCACGTGGTGTTTCGGCGCAGACTCGGGGACGGCCGCCACCTCGCGGAGCATCCTCAGCGACAAGTCGTTGGGAGGATAGGCGAGCGTCGTCGCCATTCCGTCACTACCGCGGCAGATCTCCTTCACCTCGACCTCGCGGTAGGACTCCACCGACTCCGAGAGCACCCGCTCACCGACATTACTCTCCCCCGCGGGAACGCAGTCGCACGCTCAGTCGATCTCGCAGAGAAAGGACACGGTCGCACTCCCCTCGCAACCCGCGCCAATGGTCATCCCAGTCCACGAACAGGGCTAGGACACGGTCGCGCTCTACGCGTGACCCGCGCCGGAGGTCATCCTATTCTCGAGAACGACGCTCGTTCGACCGCCAGCGAACCCCGTCGCCCGTACGATCGCATCGGTCGCGCCGTCGTTCGCGCTCGCCTTCTCGCCGCCGTCGCTCACGCTCGCGGTCCCATTCCCGCCACCGCGCACGCTCGCGTTCTCGATCCCGACGCCGCTCTCGTTCTCGACGCCGCTCTCGTTCGCACTCTCACGCTCGTCGCCGCTCCCGTTCGCGGCAGCGTTCTTCCTCTAGTCGATCTCCTCCCTCAAAGAAGTACAAAGGGAGGACCTTACACTATTCACCGGAGATGGAAGTCGATCAAGCCGGTCCCAGCTTGATGCAGCGCCTGGACGTCGCGGACCCCGAAGATGGAGAAATGATGGAAAGTCCTTCGCTACTCGGACGAGTCGGATTGGATCCACAAGATCGTTTGGGTCCCGAGAAGGCGCCGCATTCGCTTGGACCGCCGCGCTCACACAAAAGGCACCGTACAAGGCCGAGGAAAAAGAATAGGAATTGAGTATCGACTCGCATGTGGGGGGCTCTGTGACGACTGTATAATTCTATGCATTAATTATCTTACATGCTTATCGATATTGTTTATGCGTATTGTAATCTGAAGTAGATTACATAATGTTATCTCATCTTTGCACCAAACTACCATGTTCATCTAGCGTCCGACCGGGAGCTTGAGTGAACCGTGCAACCACGGATCCTCGCTCCGGCTGAGCATCCATCTCTGCTCACCTCTCCAGGTTACAGGAGCCCTGTCAAGGGTAACAGTCTCCTTAGCTAGGGTTACAGGCTCGAGTCCCGATCGCGCGGACTCGCCCCCTGGGCTCGATCTTCAAGATTGCTGGACGCGCTCGCGGCGCGTCCTCTTAGGTCTCCTTCGACGAGAAGATCCCCTTGTGCTGAAGCTAGCCCGCTTCACAGCTGTCTATTTATACTATGCAGACATCCCGTTGGGGGGGGCTAGTTTAGGCTACATTAGGGTTTGGGGAAACTAATTTAGACTATATTGGGGGTTGGGGAAACTAGTTTAGTAGCCTCGGGGTAATGTTGTTGGGGTTGGGGTTGATTTGTTGGGGTTGGACAAATCTGTTGGGGTTTGGGGTTGATCTGTTGGGGTTTGGGGATCAACACAGCACCATGTTTGCTCCTGTTGATGATGGATCATTTTATCATGATCCTATCAGTGGTGAGTGATCAATGATGATCCATCATTCCATCATGATCTTCATCATTTCTTGATAAGCGGGTTTCCAAGCCTCCAATTGGCCCTGACTCTAAACACTTTAGAGTCATGACACCGGGTTCTCAATGACTGACTTGTGGTTGGGGATAACGATGGTCCGGTCCAAGAGAGGGAGTTTACCGAGGGGAAATCCGAACGTGAGGTTCCGTATGAGTTGAGGGTATCGAGATTCCAAATTGTGTTTGCGAAGGAGGCGAGCGAAGTTCCGAGTATTGTAGGGGTGAATGACCCTGTTAAAGAGTTCGTCGTGGATCGGGTTACGGACGTCGAGCGGCGGGCGACAAATAACTGAGGGGTGGAGATCTGGATAAGGCAATAGTGGGTGAGCGCCGCTTAGAATGTGTTGATCAAGAAATTCTACGCGTCCGACATCCTCATTGGATGTGGACGCCGTTGCGGAACCTGTCGCAGCTGCTGGAGCCCGGGAGGGCGCGGTGATTACCCCCACAGAGACTGCAGACGTGAAGGCGTTCGATCCCGTCGCGTGGGTGGCCGGAGCCGTCGCAGGCGCGGTTGGTGTTGAAGCCGATGCAGATAAATTTGCGCTTGCCGTTGGCGCCGCATTGTAACGCCTTGAGCTGCCCGTCATCGTAAGTGGAGAAGTGCGGCTGGCGGTCCCGAAAGGCTTTGCATGGAACTGGGTGGTCGCGGACGAGGTGCTCCGCCGCGCAAACGAGGCAGACCGGTGGCTTTCGTTTCCCACGAAAGGACTGGCCGCGGTCGTCGCGACCGCCTCTGTCGTTGCTGCAGTTGCCGTCGCGCCAGTCGTCGCGTCGTTCGGGATCGCGCACGCCGCGGCGCTCGTATTCGCGACGATCGAAGGCGGGCTGTTCGCGTCGTTCGCGTCGTTCGCGGTCTCGGTGGTCGCGTTGGGAGAAATCACGGCGTTCGTCGTCCCGGGGCGCGGGGCGTTGGAGACGGGAGGCGAGTTGTGAGGACGACTGTAAGGAGGGGTGAGATAGGTCCGCGAGACACGAAGGGAGGGAAAAGGCTTGTCCCGACGCGATCTCCTGCGCCGCCTTGTACGCATTGATGACGCCGCCGAATTTTGTCCCCCACAGGGTCGCGTCGAAGAGGTGGTTATTATCAGTGATCTTGAATCTCATTTCTTTTTCCACGCGGTACCAGACGGGGAAATAATCCTCGAAGTCGTCCAGGCCCTCTACGAAATCGCGGTGGAGGACGAGTTGATTGTAGTAGGAGAATTCGTCGTCCGCCGGGCAAAGGATCTTGTAAGCAGCGATGAAGTTTTTCATACAATTCTTCCAGATGACGGTTGTGTAACCGACACACGAGTCGTCGGAACCCCACAGCGCCTTGACCTTGGGAACGTCCATGAAGATCTTGTTCGCGTCGGTCGCGACGGCGCCAATCTTCTTCGTGAAGATCTCGGACGGGTGCTCATCTACAAATCGTAAGCGCGCGTCTGTAAACCAGAAGAGTGGTGGATGAAGGCGCGAAGACAGGGCATGCAGGAAAACGGTGGGTAAAACCGCGTCCGGACGCGTCAAGGGTTCTGCGCGGTGGGGGTTGCGCATCACGAGCTTGCCAACCAGGTCCAAGCCCGACTCCTTCGCCGACTTCTCCCGCTCTTTCTTCTTCTCAGACTCCTTGAGACGATCCACGCGCATAACGATGATGATGCGCATCAAGCTGGCGGGAATCGGGGCGGCCGCCAGGCAGAAAGACTCGCTGTCCACCATGAGGTCCATTTCGTCGTTCGTGTAGGCGTAAGGCGCGCGAAGGGGGGGGCCGATGTCGGAAGTAATCGCAGGGGTCCCGCCGGCCTGGAGTACGGCCTCGTACGCTCGCGTCACCTGGATAGATTTAAGGTTGAATTTGTCGACCCGGTCGTTGTACTCGTTTCTTTCCGCAATATCCATGTCGTCCGGGATGGCGAGGTCTGGCGGCGGGGTTCTCCACGCCGAGAACGGGAAATCGGCCGTGAGGGGCAGGGGTTTGTTGGCGACGGACATTGGGGGGTTAGCAGGCATGGTGGGCCCGAGAATGACACGAAAAAAGAGGAGCGAGGTGAGGAGGGACGAGGATGGACGAGACGCGCTGGACGCGTCGAGGGAGGATGATGGATCACGTGTATGTAAACAACGGACTGATCCGTGGCTGGGATCTAATCTCCCTTATCTACCACTTAGGCACTCGTGCCTCGTGCCTTAGCTCACAACTCGCTTTCCTAAACGGGGAGCTGGCGTTAGTGGTGTTTGCGCGTGCTTCTGAAGACACAGCCACACAGCCAAACGCTCCTTCGACCTTGATGTCCACCGATTCGCATGCCGCTTTTCCCAACCCGGCGGCCACGCCGGGCTCTATCAGCCCAAACGATCTTGCGGTCCTCCTGCGCGACAAAGAACTCATGAAGGACTACATCGTTGTCGATGTGCGAAGGACCGATTTCGAGGTACTACTAGCACTATAGCCGTAAACCTGCACTGATGTTGTGAACGGTGTAACCCGCTGTGCCGGCAGGGCGCATCGATCGCTGGCTGCCTCAATCTGCCAGCCCATTCTTTCTACCCCACGCTCCCGACAATTGTCGCATTATTGGCTTCAGTGCCGCTCGTGATTTTTCACTGCAATAGCTGTAAGCCTGGCGGGAGAGGCCCCCGCACGGCAGGCTGGTATCAAGATGCAATTGATGCTCGAGGGGCTGGCACAAGCCGGGCCGTGTTCCTCGAAGGCGGCATCAAAGCATGGGTCGAAGCCTTCGGCGAGGACACGAGCTTGACGAAGAAGCTGTGACGACGAGAAGGTGGTGGGTGCTCGATTGAGTTCTGTTTTATCCTCTGGCTGTATGTAAACACAGTTGTGACGCACCGTTTAACATTGTTGTATTTTAGTGTATCGGTATGGCTTTTGTGCAACTTCGAGGTCACCCTTTGAAGTCTCTGTGAAAACGCGAGCGTCTCTAAATTGGCCCGTGGCGCTGCAAGCCATCGCCGACCTGGAATCGCCACTCAAGTTTGGATCGCTCGGTACCCACACCATCACCCACCAATTACCCACACCGATTCCTCTCGTATTGCAAAGCAAACCGGAAAATATGCTCGTAAGAAGCCCTCTACTCCGGCTACAATATCTCCTCCCCTTCGCAGCTCGCTTCACGCTTCACGCAACATTCCCGTTATCATTTATGGCCAAACTGAGTGCGGCACATCGACCCACCTCCGAGACAAGCCCAAGGAGTTCTGCACCGTCGAGTTGTTTATGGCCGAACTCGATAACGTCCTCGCGCATTTTAAAGTAGCCGACAACTTTGACCTATTCGGCCACTCCTGGGGTGGCAGCAAACTACTAATCGGCTGCGTACATAGAGCTCTAAGTGGCGGGGACCAATGCGCTGGTGGCCGGCTTCCCTGAGAAATTAGAATTCAAGGCAATGCTCCAGAAGCCTATGCAGGCACGGAGGGGAGCACAAAGTATTCAAAGAAGGGCATTCAAAAGTTCAGCGAAATTGCGGGCACACTCAGGCCGTGGACGTTCGTCGAAGACCTTCACAAGATTTCCGTGCCCACGCAGCTCATCAACGGGCAGCCCTTCTTTGAAAAAATGCGGAAAGCCAAATGGGTGGAGTTTAAAGCGTATGCCGTTCCTCTAGGGGAAGGAGAGGTAATTTTAGGTCTTCTCTCCGTGTCCAGGATTTGATGTGTTGTTCACTGACAATGGCAGTGAATAGACTCGCCACTCTCGGAAAGGTTCTGTGCCTACATATCAGCATTGTGAAGAGGTTTTCCTCGCTACGGAGACATTTCATTTTCCGTGAACTCGTTGCCTCAACTGGAGTTCTTTTAAATGCTCGCAAGTTTGGAAATTGAACCGTGAGAAACAATGATCGAGCATCGACCGTACAGGCATTGAAAGTGTTGTTAACCTATATGCCAAGGAGCTCGTTCACAGGCATTTGCATGGATCTTGTCGACGATGAGTCTGCGGAAGTGACTTGCAAGTTTGATTCTGGCGAAAGGATTATCTTGAAGTCTCGAATCGAATCTCCATACAAGTTACAGGCGATATTTGAAAGAGGGGCAAGCTTAATTATGGTTTAGAAGCATACGGTCAGTAGCCATATGTCTAGACAGTCTATCTCGAATTTCAACCGCTTGAGATGCTCACAGCCGGCGGTGCCGATGCCTGATCATGATCAACTCTTTCTTGATGATTCAGTTACGGCTTTTCAACAAACGACCACCAGTGCTTTCCGTCAAACAGCGCCCACAGGCTTTCTGGATCGAGCAGCGCCTATCTCTTTGCAGGAAGTTCAAACCAGACGACCATGCGCATCCGGGTTTCCCATGTTATCTTGGCTTTCGCTCACGTTCAACGAGGCATCGTGGGTTCACAGGCGGGTAAATCCGCCTCGTTCCCTGGGAGGCTAAAAGACACCGTCGACGAATGGTACTACAACAGCAAAGGTTTTCTGAACCAAGTCTTTCCATGTGAGCTTTGCCCTTCGTGAGAGGATGGCGTCCGTTATGTATCTGCTGTGTAGATGGGAAAACAACCTCGCCTATCCTCGAGACTGAACAGATGCGAATCGTCTCTCCGAAACTCTGCGAACAATTGGTAAAACAGTACTCGGGGTATTTCAATATCGCAAAGGACAAACACATGTTCTTCTGGTGGGTTCGATTCCATGGCATCCATATAACCGCAATTCATTCTCCGGTGTAGGTTCTTTGAATCGCGTTCCTCGCCTTCGACTGACCCGTTAGTGCTTTGGATGAACGGTGGTCCAGTTAGTATTGACTCCCGTCACTGTGGAATGTTCTAAAAGAAATCCAGGGAGACAGCTCTGCTACTGGGCTTTTGTTCGAACTCGGTCCCTGCTCCATTGCTTCCGAGGGACGAACGACCAAACCCAACCCTCACAGCTGGACCAACCAGGCATCTGTGATATTTCTTGACCAACCTATGGACGTGGGTTTCTCGTATTCTGACCCTGGTGCCTCCGTGAAGAACAGCGCCGACGCTGCGAAAGACGTCTACGCTTTTCTTCAACTCTTTTTCGAACAATTCCCGGAATATTCCAAGCTACCCTTCCACGTAGCAGGGGAGAGCTTTGGAGGAATATGGGGACCAAACGTTGCGTCTGTTATCTGGCGTGCAAATCAGGCTCTAGCGGTTTCTGTCAATCCCAAAGCAACCCGAATTAACCTTGCTTCTGTGATCCTGGCGAATGGTATCACGGATCCATACATCCAAATCCCCTCCATCGTGGACTACGCGTGCACAGGACCATATCACATTTACGACGATCCCGAAGGCCCAGAGTGCAAGGAACTACGGTCCAGTATACCTGCCTGCAAGCTGCTCATCAGTCTATGCAACCTGTACAAGACGGACTTCACCTGCGGACACGCTTCTCGCTACTGCAGATCGCGCCTGTTTGAGCCAACTATGAGTATGTCCATTTTTCTGTGGGGCTACTCCAATTCTTAACGGAAACAGAAAGCGATTTGAACTGGTACGACTTGCGGAAGAAATGCGATGCAGGCGAACGTCCGGAGCACTGCTACGAGCGCACCGCGTGGGTCGAGACGTGGATGAATAATCCAAAGGTAAAGACGGCTCTTGGCGTTGACCCAGGTTGGTCCTTTCGAAGCTTCAACATGGATATGAACCGCGAGTTCAATTTGCGCGGTGAAGGTGCGGCCTTTCCTAAGTGTGCTTGACGTTTCGGCGGATTAATTTTGCGAAGGGGTTCATAATGCGGCCAAGTTGCTTCCAGAGCTTATCAACGACGGCGTAAGACTACTAGTGTACGCTGGGAAGGCCGGTTCGTCGTCTCCTAGTTCTTGGCGACTCCAATTGAATATATCACCCACAGACATGATGGCGAATTACATGGTTTAATCTCCATGGTGTGTCTCGCGCCCGCTAACAACACTGGATGTAGGGGAACGAACGCTGGGTTGAAAATCTTGACACGAAATTCAAAAGTCAATTTTCTGCGGCAGAAGGCGTACCGTGGTCAGTACCAGATTCGAAAGAGATCGCCGGTCAAGTTCGAAGCGCTGGAGGCGGGGAAGGTAGCGGCGGTAATATCACTTTTGTGGCCGTGTTCGAAGCTGGGTGAGGGTCGAAGAGCGCCGATTGCATTCACGCTGACGGATAAGTTGATTCTCCAGCCATATGGTCGCCCATGATCAACCTGCCGCCGCGCTTGTGAGTACGCCCAGAACTAATTCTAGCCGGTTCTTACCTTTTCCTCCAGTATTTGTTCACGCGGTGGATCAAGAACGTCCCATTGACATGAAAATCTGTACCGTCGATTGTAGCTTCCTGAAGGTTCTGAACCCTTCGCAAAGGCGGCCCGACGGCATTAATATCTCATCCGGTTACGGCGCAATTATGGTTCCCCCTCGGTCCCTACTCATTTCTTGGGTCGATTTCTGTGCGAAAAAAAAAGAATGTGTTTGTTTTGTAAATTGAAGCAAGATATACGGGAATGACATTATTTTGGAGAGCGAATTAAGCGGGGATGTAGCGAAAGTGAAACGATTATGTACGGAACGTTAACTTTGGTTGAAATGAAGGGAGGTTAAATTTTTTGAACGAATTTTAGAAGGGGAAGACTAGGCGGGGACTGAGCATAGCTTCCATGGTTTCATTGAGGTCGCGGGGAAGGAAAGGAAGAGATCCTTGAGCCGCGAACATCCAGTATTGGCCCGCAGCGCGATTGGCGTCCAGCGGACGCAATGAAACCTATCTTCGGTCAAGATGTTGCAGTGGTCAATTGGGCGTGAACATACCTCCGGACCGGCAGTGTTGTTATACGTCCAAACTAAGCCTCCCGGCGCGCTGATCTAAGTTCGAAGCACTATCAGAGGTTGCTCTGACATGGAGGGAGCGCAATTTACCGTCCAGTAGTCAAGGTGTGTGTCGGGAATAAACTCGTCGTCTCCCGGGAAGTCGGCGGTACCAGACAAGACGGTGGCGAACGATGTAGGATGGTTGCCAGTGGTCACAAATTGGCCCTGTGGCGCGTAAATTAACAAACTTGAAGACAGGGACAAAACCGCGACGCACCTCAGCGGGAGGGGAGATCTTTGCGTACTTCTTCGCGCGAAGATTTTTGATCGTGATGCCGGCGGTGGGGTCGGAAGGCGCAACTACTTCCCACTGATGCAGAGTGAATACAATTGAAACGAGAGAGCGAGGGGAAAGGTATACCAGATCATAGTTCCCGTTCAGATCCTGTGGCAGAACGACCCGGTTCTTACTGTCATACGACGCCGGTGCGTAGGGATGGCCCAGGTTGACAACATGGTAGACGCCCGGCTTGAGAGTCTGATGATATGGGCAAAGAAATCAAGATGTCGAGCAAATGCGAGTGGAACTGTGACCAACCGCTGCAGCACGGATGAGAGGAAAAATTAGAGTAACAAGGAAGATGGCAAACATCGCAGAGGCAAGTGAAAGAATGGAAAAAGGATGTAGATTTGCGCGGAGCAGCATCGCTTTTATACGCTAGCACCCATACATAGCCTATCAATTGTGGGCAGATCCGCATTGAGCATGGCGGTCTCGGCAGACTAAGACAGCGAAGAGGGGGGGCGATGAAGATGTTTGAGGGACCTATCCGAAATCGTGTAAAACTCAAGCGATGAGGATTGGACGGATGGCGATAGAAGCCTCGTGCACTTCGACTTCCTGGCTCCAACCCAGGCATGAGCTCCGATAATTTAGGCCCGCCCGTGCAAACAGAGCGCCTGCTGGCGTAAAAAGAGCGAATTCGAAACAACGAGGCGCGAGACGAACGCAGGCCTGTATAGAAAAATTTGACGAAGAAGAAGGCTTTAACGGAAGCGAAAAGGAGCCGCAACTTCTTGCCAATAAACTTGCGGATCCCGATATTTTCACGACGGAGGTGACATATGGCCACCAGAAAATGAAAGGCATTCTTCGTGTTTGTGCTGTCCGCCACGGAACTGCGATTGACTGAACGATTGCCAGCTCCGGGGAGTCACTTAGTAGCTGAGGCATCGGTATTATTACATACTCGAATACTGGTTGAGGCTTCGGCCGACTCGGACACTGCAGGTTGATTAAGGAAATAGGAATCGACCAGGGCAAGTTCGGGGCAGGACGGCTTCTTTCGGGGACTAGGCGAGGAACCGGAAAGCTGGGATCACGTTGGAGAGGGCCGAGAGGCACAGAAAGAAATTGATCTTCAGCGCGTCGGTCCGAGCTTGGGGCTTCATTTGACTGGATCCACATGCGACAGCCAGAAAGATATTCGTGGCATGCCTCGGACAGCGACGACGTGCCTTGCCTTTCATCTAGCACTAATAAGCTCGATGTAGAGCAATTGTCGTTGAGTTGTAGAGTTTTGACCAAATCTTGACAACATCTGAGAACTAGCCAGAGAAACGGCCTGGGGACTTGGAGTATGTCAATAAACGCTGTTGAACGCTGCACAGGTCGGATCTTTGGAAAAGAGGATTTTCAAGGGAAAGGCAGTCCTAAAAACGCAGATGCGAGTCAGGAAGGAGCGCTTACGATGTTTGCTTGTGTTGACAATAATTTTCATGTCTTCCGCCTGTCTTGCGGCAATCGGTTCAGAACGAGCAACGGCTTGCTGGAACTTTCAACCCCTGGCTGCATTTTCTGAGCCTTTCGGGATTCCTTCGGGCACCTCTGAAGTCCACCGCAGGCGCAGCCGCTTCGGGCCGACCTTGTGAAAGCGTCATGCCTCGTGTTTTTATTTCTGGTTGATGCACGGTTGATGGCAAGGTTTACTTTCGGATTTTGCTCCCAGCATCGCCAGCCTCGCCGCTAGGCGCCTTAGGCTCTCTTGTGTACACACCACGACCTCCCTAGACGACATAATGCTCTATTCTCTGCTTTGCTTGTTTTCGTTGCTTTTCTCGGTGGTTTCATGCTACAACATCGTCGATGACTTTTCAGGCCTCACCTTTTTCGACAATTGGGACTTTTACGGGAACTACGATAACCTCACGCTTGGTGTGTGTCGAGGATGCCGCGCTCTGTGCGGACATGGCTGAATCAGACCTCAGGCGACGTGGTGTGGCTGGATGAAGCCGACGCTTTCACGCAGCAACTAGCCCTGGTCAATGCTGCCGGAAATGTCATCATCAAGGTCGACAACTTCTCCAACGTCCCCTTCAATCAGAAGCGGAACTCGGTGAGCTGCGAGCTTGCTTGTACATGAGGGTGTGGTCGACTTGCCCGAAGGTCCGAATCACGACCAAATCGACCTACGACTTGGGCAGCTTGTGGATAATAGACGCAGTGCATCTGCCCTATGGCTGTTCGGTGAGTCGGACTCCCGATTCCCAGCATCTGGTTCCTGAACACTACTCGAGGTTTGGCCGAGCATATGGACAGTGCGTCTCGTACCCCCGTTCCGATTTCGCAAGCTTACTTGTTTCCCAGATGGGTCCTGCGTGGCCAGCTGGCGGTGAAATCGAGTGAGCCTATCCCGCATTTTCCTGGACCGGGGACAGACCGTTTTTAGTATCATCGAGGCCATCAACCTCGAGCTCAACAATCAATACGCACTGCACACAACGTCGGGCTGTATCCACACCACTCCAGCCGATCAAACGGGAACCTCGTCCCTGACCGATTGCTCACAGGCTTCTGGCTGCCTCGTCGCCGAAAACACGCCCAACAGCTACCAGAGCGGCTTCGCAGCTGCTGGCGGCGGCGTTTGGGCTGCACAATTTGACTACACTGGGTAGGATCCTTGCCCCTCCTTCCGGAGCCTCACTAACAAGCTTTACCGTTAGCATTTTGTACGTACTCAATTTTCGTCTGGTGCGATCTTGTTCTGACCCCGTCGGGTCAGCATCTGGTTCTGGAGCGTACGTAGAGCACACGCCTTCCTCCTTTTCGTTCCTCATCTGTTTGCAGCGCCCCAATGTCCCCGCCTCCATCACTGAGTCCACGGCCACGTCGTCCATCGACTTGTCAGACTGGGGCCCGCCGTCCGCAAGCTACGTGAACAGCAGCTGCACGATCGAGAACTTTTTCGGGCCGCAGAATCTGGTGATCGGTGCGCCCAGAACGACCGGGCTGTCTTGCGCGCTGCTGACCTTCCTGCAGATATCACACTTTGCGGACAGTAGTGCGTATAAGCCTATCATTGCATCGTGTATGTCACTCAACGAATCCCCAGCGCTGGCCTTGCCGAAAAGTATCTAGAGACTTGCGCCGGCAGCGGCCCTACAGGAATATGCGTGAGTGTCCTCTTGTGCGTTCGCTGGTATCCCCTCATAAAGCGCCGTCAGTATAACGACAATGTTGTAGGCTCGGGAGCCAACTACGATAACGCGTACTTTGAGCTGAAATACATTCGCTCGTATACGACAGCCGCGCCGGGGCCCACACCGGGAGTCGCCGCCCTGGGCGACCATTCATCTGCCGGCAGGAAATCCATGCAGACTCGGTGGTCGACATCTCTTCTTTTGTTTGGGTCTGTGGCTCTTGGTATGATTCTGTGACGATGTTAGACCATTTTATACGATACACTTATGACACGGACGGACCGCCTGTAACCTTACTCATTGTAGACCATTGTAGTCTGTTTTCCCACTTTTTCGGTCTTTCGGGCCGTAGTCACGTTCGGTCACGTCTGTGATGGCAGAATTTTGGATTTCTGCCATGTCCGCGCTACGCCAAGTCGCGCTGCGCACGCCCCCAAGTCTGTGCCTGCGGTCTGCGGCGTGCGCTCGGACACTCTCTGTCCCTCTCCCATGTCGCGCTGCGCGCCTCCCCACTGAATCCCGACGCGGCTACGCGACCAACAAGAAAATCAAGTCGACAGCGGACCTCGTTCCCGGATCCAAGCAGCCCATAACGGACGAAGCAGCGCGCGCGGAGTATGCCAAGGCCGACGAGAAAATGAAGGCCGCGGTTGAATGGTACCGCAAGGAGTGCGCCGGCGTGGAAAGTCGCGCGGTGGGCCGTGTCACGCCCGCGGTGCTCGACTCTGTGCGCGTCAGACTGCCCGACAGCGACAAGGAGTTCCGCCTGGAGGAGGTCGCCACAGTGGGTGTCCGCGATGGCTCGACGCTCTTGATAACAATATTCGAAGAAGATGTGCGTCGGGAGAATAACAATTCCTTGCGAGCGTGTGCGGTCGACTACTCACGCCTGCTGAGTAGAACATGAAGCACGTAGAGCGGGGTTTATATGATTCCAAACTCCCGAACATCATTCCCCAGAAACACGACAACCGGACGATTAAGATTCCTATACCCAAGTACGTTGTGCATCAAGCTATCGTTCGCAAACTTTTCCTGAAGAGCGGGATGCAGGCCCACTGTCGAATCTAATACTGCCATGGTCACTGCGGCCAGCCGCAAAGCTGAGGACGTGCGCGTCCAGATCCGCAAACACCACCAGGCGAGTTTAAAACGTGGTAACTATAAGAAGCACTCCATTGAACTAGAAGAGGTGGGTCTCGTCGCTGTGGTACCTGTCTTCGCCATTGACCTCCTCTTAGTTCCAAAAACTCACTGACCGGCACATTGCCGATGTAGACAAGATTGTTGCCGATTTAAAGAAGGCGACCAACTCCAGTAAAAAGAAATAGACTAGTAATCCTAGTAGTCTTTCCGAATTTGACTGGCCACTGCTTGTGATGATACGAGCGAGGCTCACAACCACGGAATAATATTCGAGAGGCATGCGATGACCCTCAGGCTGAAATCGTAAGATATACTCAGCAGAGCTGAACACTTCAAGCTTCAGGCCCTTCAGGTCGCGGTTCATCTGTGTACATCATTTCTACATTTCTAATCTAACAGCAGCTCAATATCGCGGCAGTACAGAAAGTATAGAAAAACATATCGAACAGTAAGTATAGGAGACGTATCGTAGAATAACATGCAGTGGCAAGAAAGGTATCAAATCATACGGCGGGATGTAATGTAGCGGATATCTGGGAGGCAGCGGGGCCGGGGAATCTAAGTCTTGGCAAGGACGCGACCCTTCGCGTCAAGGCCAAAGAGCTCCGCGAGTTCGCGGACACTGAGGCGGCCAATCTTCTTGCCATTGCCTTCGCCGAGGGAGCCGTCGGCAAGGTTCTGTTTGCGCTCCTGTAGCGCTAGGATGCGGTCCTCGACTGTCAGGCCGAGTTAGCGAGAACACTCAATTGAGGGGAGAGTGGCATACCGGTGTTGGGGATGACCATACGCTTCACTATTACCTTGCGATGTTGCCCGAGGCGGTGAACTCGATCGAACGCCTTTCAGGAGGTTTAGAACTGAGACCACATAAGCACGATGGTCGCATACCTGCTGGTCAATGGCGGGCGACCACCCAAGATCGAGCGAGATGACGTTGTTGGCGCGAGTGAGATTGAGACCGACACCACCGCATTTAAGCGACATGAGCATCACGCGGGCCTTGTCTTTCGACATGAAGGTTTGGACAGCCAACTCGCGCTTGGTGCGGTTCATGTCGCCTTGGTATCTATGCGACCACTTGATTAGTTGGGAAAAGAAAGACTAGCGGGCGAATGCACTTGACATGCACGATTCCGGTCTCAGTGAGATAATCAGAGACGATGTTGAGGCAGCCCGTCCATTGCGACACAATCAGGGTCTTCTCATCGGGGTGTTCGATAGCCAACGTCTTCAGCACCTCCATCATGGCCTGCGCGAATTGAGTATCCTTCCAGAACAACAAATAATGTGACGCACCTTCATTTTCGTGGAAGGCAAGAACCGAGGCATCAACTTGATTTCGGCTTTGGTCAGCTTTTTCTTCGCGCCGAACAAGACCTCCTTCTCCTCGGGGGCGACAGGCTCATCATCATCTTCCTCCTCTTCGTCCGAGTCGAGAATGGTGGTCGCCGCGCGACGCTTCCCGAGCCGCTTCTTTACAGCCAAACGCGCGTCCTTCTCCTCCTCGTCCTCGTCACTTTCCACAATGAAATCGTCGAGGTCGCTGTCTTGATAATCGTCCTCCGAAGCGCTTGCTTCATCCGCTTCCTCGACGTCGGAGGAATCGACAACAATGAACTTGCGGGCCGCGCTCTTGCGAGCGGGCCGCTTAGCTTTCGCCTTGCCTTTGCCCTTTGACGCGGGCTTGACGTCGAGCATCTCAACGTCGGAGTCGTCGCCATCGCCGTCGCCGTCCAGCTCTTTATCGGTGGGGTAGAAAGCGGCACTAGGGAAGAGCTTATCGGAGCAGATAGGAGTACGACACGCTGGGCCTGCAGGTACGTCAGTAAGAGGCAATGACAGACAAAGGAGCAGCGCTCACATGGCCGCTCATGGGCTTTGTACTGGTTGTTATTCCCATTTCCGGCTTGCTCGGGGAGAGGGGTCTCCAACACATCGTCTGAAGTATTGTGAGGTCAGCGAGTCTGGAATACAGGAAGGAGGGAACACGCACCCAGACAATCCTTGCAAAATTGATGTCCGCAAGCGGTAACAACGGCGGAGGTAAGTGCATCAAAGCAAATCGGGCAGTCCTCGACGTCAGCCGCGGCGTCCTGCGACTGTAAACACGAGTCAGCACCATAACATGGGTGTCCAGCACCAGACGAACCTCCTTTTCTGCCTGCATACGCCTCAGCATTTCCTCCTTGAATTTTTCCTTCATCTTTTTCACAAACTTGGGATCCATGGCGCGCGCACGGGAGAGGTCGGCCCGGAATTCCTCGGGGTCGTCCACTTCATCGGGAGCCAGGAAATGAGTACCGTTTTCTTGTATCAAAGCCGGGTGCGAGCATAGTTGTCGCAGACGCAAGAGCAACACAAGGACAGACGCGTAGTTTTTCAAGACTGAGCCCGCTCGGAGGTATCTGTTAAACTTGGCTTGCTGGGCCGTTTCGACCTGGGCGGCGGGTTAGGAGTGGGTTCGGCTCAAGTGCAAGCCACTCACTTGGTTGTAGATATCCCGTTCTTCCTGCGAGAATTCCAATGAGACCAATTCTACCGTCTTTTCGGGCAACTCGATGAGCCGCTTCCCGTCAAGAAGCGTGGTCTTCATGCGGCGCATCATGAAGAGGCCGAGTATTGCTTGCAAACGAGTGACCGCCAATTGCGCTACGATGATTGAGCATCTCAATGAATAAGAGGAGATCATTACTGACGTTGTTTCTTCTCATACCGCCCAACGTGGCCGTTGAACTCGGTCCAATCGTACCAAGGCCGGACCCTCAAGAAACGCACAAGTCCATAGACGTCGATGAGACTATTGACAATGGGTGTGGCCGTCAGGCACCTGTTTGCATTCGTTGTCAGTGCCGCAACAGACGAGAAAAGAATGGATCCCACCATCGGTACTTGGCCGACAAGTCGGTTACAGCCCGAGAAACCCCTGCAGAGATGTAAGCCGAAGCCAAAAAGCTAAGCTATACGGGACGCACTGGTCCGTTTGTTTCGGATGTTCTGGGCCTCGTCCAATACGATGCGGTAAAACTGCGTATGGTTCGTAAGGGGGTGTACGGTGAGATAGAAGAGCAAAGCGTAGTACGTCGACTTGGAACAAGAGACCGCCTGGATAAGGGGATACACAAATGAGGGAAAGAATTCGAACAGAACTGCCTTAACTCACGGGACTTCTTGCCTTTGTTTTTGGGACGATCGGAGCCCGAATCATCTGAGTCGGTGGCGATAAAGTCGTCTGCCGGTTTCTTGCGCTTGGCCTTCTCCTTCTTCTTCATGTCCGCCTCGTAGTCGGGCCACTCGAGAGCCATCGTCTGTCAAGCTCCGCATAAGTAAACCATGGGTGAGCATATACAGAAGGACGCACAGAATATGTCGTCAAAACGACGTCGTACTTGAGCAAGTCCGACTTCTTCTTGGGCTTGTTAGACCCTGCAGGAAGAATCAGTCCCAATCCTGAAAGTGTAGGAGGAATCCTGACCGTGATAAATAAGGACCTTCCAGTCCGCATTGGTCTTGTTGGAAATTCTGGAAGAAGATCATTTAGACGGAGCGTTACCAGCAGGCACTGATTCTCACTCTTGCGTCCACTGGACCAACAACGCCAAAGGGGCAATAATCAGCGTAGTCTTGCACGCCGGGTCTTCGGACGGATTCTTGCACATGCATGCGATCCTAAACAGCAAGGGAAGAGTCAGTAATGCAACAAAGCGAACACCCGAGACGCGCGCACATTTGTACGGTTTTACCAAGACCTTGCAAGGTACGTCAGTAGTGACCATTGTGTTGAGGCGAACGTGATGCTCACCCATCTCATCGGCAAGACAGCCACCCTTGATCGACTTCTTTTGCTCATTCTCTACCTGGGCATAGATGAATAACGGCAACCAATATGGCCAGCAAAGAACGCTTACCATCCACGCAACGCAGAGCAGTTGGTGCGGCATCAACGGAATGTCAAGCGAGGGAAGCAACTCATGCGTGCTCTGCAGCCCCAACTTCTCGAGAGCCTTGTCGATGCTCTCGTTCCCGTCAAAGAGCTCTGCGTTTCCAGCCTCGATAAGGAATTTGTCAATGCTGCTCAAGGCACAAGTCAGGAGATGCGCTACGAGACGGGAAAACAACTCAACTCGTCCGCCTTCGCCTGGGGTCCCTGGAACGTGTCGCGTCCTCGGCCGTGGTAGTCGCCGTTCTCGTCGTTGTGGTCTGTCCCACCGATCGGCGCGATGTCGGGAATAGCGTGGCGATATTTGTTCAGAGTAACGACAGGGTCCACCTCCATATCGTCGTCTGAATCAAAGGTGGGGAGTGCGCGAGGGAGAGGGCCCTTAGATCCCGATGCAATGGCATTGACCGGCGCACGAGGCTTGACATCGAACGGAAGTGCGGGGAACGGCTCGTTTTTGGGCTTGGTGACGGTCAAGGCAGGATTGTAGAAGGGAGGCGGCAGTCTCGGAAGCGACTCGGTCTTCCCAAGGATCTGCGAGGTCGTCCGCTTGATGGGCGACGCTGCTCTGGGAAGTGACGCGTCGAGGTCGGCCTTGACTGTCTTCAAGCGCTTGAGTTCAATAGCATGATGACTCATGCGAGTCATGAGCGTCTTGGACTTGTTCTTTCTGCGGACCAGCATATCGTAAAGACTTTGGATGTGGGATATTTGCATCTGGGTGGACGCGATTTTGCGACGGATCTCTTCGACATCTATTGTAGGGATGGAAGGCAGCGGCTCCTTTTTGGCTGCTACGTTCCGATTAACGTTGAGTTGAGCAAGGGGAACCTTCTCCAGCTCCTGCTTCGGCTTCTTGAACGCGGGGCTATCTCCCGCCTTCATGCCAAAGGCCGTGTCGCTTACACGCTTGCGAGGAATGGTGGATTCGACGGGCTCCGGCTTAACATTGGCGCGTGGGGTAACGCGCACAAGCGATGAGCGTTTGGCTAAGGGTTTCATAGGAGCACTGCTTGGACTGGATGATGAAAGGGAGATGCTTGGGGAGCCGATCGGTCGACGTTGTGGAGTGCCGAAGGGCGAGCTGGCATTGAGTGCGTCTAACACGGACGACTCATTCTTCACAATTGCGCGACTGGGGCCGGGCTTCAATGCAGCTCAGTGAGTACAGTGGGTTGCTTAGACCTTCAATGGCCTACCGATGGGACCAGCGCGTTGCTTGGGGCAGAGCCACCTTTGATTCTCGCAAGTCGCTTTTGCTTGTGCGTGGGGTGGTTCTCTATATGGACCTGATAAAACGCGCGTGAGGGAAGAGGAGACGAAGATCTGGGGGAACCGACTCTGTATGGCGACAAGGATCCCAATCCGTCCCGCAAGCCACCATCCTTGGTCTTGACGCGCTTGATGAGAGGGATAGAGATGTGGTCGCATCCTTCTTCCAAGCATGTTACAGCTCCGACTGCAGAGAAGTGAGAATCTGGGACTCGTGAAAGATGGTGGCACGCACATCCTTTTTTGGGTTGCAGGGTAACGCAAAACTGCATGGGAACATCAGGCGTTAGAGCGCGACGTGTAAATTGAAGGCCACATACATGAGTATCGTAAGGATAGAGCGCAGTGTGGTTCTTCAATTCCTCGAGATAAGCTGGAGGCACTGAGGCTGCCTAGCAAGTCGCGCGCCGATAAGTTCAAGTCGCGGTGGAGTAAACGGAAAAGAAGACCCACCGATGCTGAGGGCATAAGTGATAACTGTGTCTTTGCGAGCGCTATGAGCGCAGGTGGCACCGTCTGCGCCATTTCGGACGCGTCGTTGGTGGTGGCGGGTGGAGAGGAGAATGATGTTTGTCCGTGTTATGATTAATCACGCTCTTATATACGTCACGCAAAGCGAGACAAAGCGTGATCGTGGTGTATGTTTCTCACGCTGCTCGTCGACTTGAACTCTGCCACGACAACGTTGCCACCAAAATTTTATGCTTGGCTTGAGCCTGTATGCGCTTGCGAGAGCTTTCGCAATAATCCTCCAATTCTTTTCTGAGTACCGGCCAATGACTGTCGTGGCTTTGAAGGTCGTGGTACCCAGACTCATACGTTAGGGTTGTAGGCTGAATATGACAGCAGCCCGCGGTTTGGAGCACTTCCTTTGTGTCGGATTCACACAAGAGTCTGGTCCCAAACGCTGGGCTAAACTGGTTTTGAAACTACAATCTGAAAACATACATGACACGACGCGATGCGTTGGTGGCTATTAGGCCAAGTTTGGCAAGACACCAGTCCAATTCTCCCCGCTGTCGAGGGAGGCGAGGTGTTGGATAGCAGAAGAGATCGCAATGAGCATTCTGCGACCTTTGTGCTATCTTTCGGAATTCAACGGCCAATTCGAACCGTGGGAAGGTTCGACACTGCCACTCAATTCCCAGAATTTCGAAGTCCGGGCTTTGTCCATCCGTTCTCGAAAGCGGCGGCATTGATCTGCTTCAATGGATAGACCACTTCCGGGGCGGACTCTCGAGGGAAATTGAAAGACACAAATTCACCACGGTTTCGAAGCAAATTCTTTCAATGAAGGTACCATGGGATGCATGTCGGTAAGATATAGATGAGTTCAGACCACGCTCATCCCCTCCGATCCCCGCCCAGTTTAAATCTTTCATAGAAATTGACAGTCACGGCCTTGTGTGGACCAGCCGCCGCCGCTTTGATCTTACAGAGGTCTACAGATTTTCAGTCAGTCCAGTGCAGCTCGAGACTCGACGTTGACTCGTACCCCCTAGAGCCATGTTCCAAGGGAAACGGGTCCAACCGTCCTTGAATCGGGACGATTCTTCGTGGTCGTAGATGTATGCGTATGACGCACGTAACCGGGCAATTATCACTGGATCGAAAATCGATAGTAGTTGTTCCGGCGACGGTGAGGCAGCAAAATCCCGCGAGAGCGTTCTAAGGGCATCTTGACGAACCTCGATTGGGCGGTCAGTAAAGCCACCACGAGTGTTCGAGGAACTCTTCGGCTGGCCTTTCCGGACTTCTTCCGAATGCCGGCGATACATGTTCCTGACATGTTCCCCAATAGCAACGAGATCCTTCTTCGGATTCATATCTTTCTTCCTCACTCTTCCGACCACAAAGTCTGCGAAATCCTTCCAGGGCTTTGCCAAATCGGGATCGAACACTACCTGCTCTTTTTCAACCTCCTCAAAGAGGCGCTGGGCATCGGTCAGCCAGGCCTCCTCCCGCGAAGTGGCCGCAGCACCCAACACGTCCATGATGAACGGCCGCGAGAGCCTGGGATTTGTCTGGTCTACCTTGCGCATTAACGGCAACGTGTTCATCGCAAAGCCGGCAGCCTCTTTCTGGTGGTTCTTCCACGCTGGTCCTCGACCGTGTCCGTACATCTTCGCGTCGGCATTCCGGGTGTCTTGCTTGATGTTGTATCCCGTCTTTGAGGAATCCAATATTTTGCAAAATCTGCAACATGTCATGATCAGCCTCGACAATGGTGTTTGATCTCCTATGTAGGACTCACTTGTACGCCAGTTCAATGGTCTGAGGATGGTCGTATCCTTTTTGAACCATCCAATTATCGTGGTACCCGGAATATTGACCCACGGCTGACGGATCACGCAAGGAGCCAAGCAGGTACTTTTGCAGCTCTGCTGCCTTGACTTCTTGCGGCTCTTCGGCGTACGCCGCATTGAAACTTTTCACGGTCGTCTCATCCCGGGTAAAGCAAGTGTCGAGACCCTCCGGTTCGTCGGAAAATGTTTCGGATGCGTTAGTAAAAGGATCGACGATTGCCTTGTCCCAAATAACAATTGCCCTGTCTCCGTCATAATCCCCTGCCAAAGTATGAGAACAGCGAACGTAGCACATATGGATGGCATGGCTCACCACCGGCAAGGAAGTCAAGCAGGCGACGTTCGCCCTTCACAGAGCACACGATGACATCGACGAGATCGTGCAACTGGCTATGTTTCACCGCCTGCAGCTATAGACGTGTAATGAGAGTTAGTCCTTTGGGAAAGAAAAGGGCAGAAATCGAACCTTCCTAACGTCGCTTGGGACCTTGCATGGGTTTCGTGTCATCTTCGAGGAGATCAAACACCGTTAAACCAGGTTGAATAGAAAACATACCAGCACATCGCCGATGATTGTGTCGGTCTCTAGACCATCGTCGGTTGTGAACTCCCGTCGCGAGCTTTTAAAATGAATTTGATTTTCTTCGAGGACACCCCAAGAGTCTGTGGGACTTGAGTTGAGCGTCAAAGGACATCCACTTAGGTATGTCTTACCAGGGACTACAAAGGCGCCCGCGCTTTGTAAAACGTCGTATTTGAAATGTTGCGAGCGATATCTTATTTTTGTCTGAACAATCTGCTTGAGCTTGGCGCGCAGAACGGGCAGAGACTTGGGCGTAAAGCCGGAGTCTAGAAGAGCCATGACCGTCTAATTCGTGACATTAAATTGTGAAAGTGAAACAGAAGAGCTATAACTCACTTCTGCCAAGGAAGACGGACAGCCTGAGATGTAGTCCGGCCACCAGGCAGTGGATCGCTCATGGATGGCGGTGTCAAACAAATCTGGGTCCTCTTCTTCCTCTTCCTGCGCAGCGTCATTATACCGTTCTCCAAAGCCACGAAACCGAGCCTCCCCCGCGGCCTCTCTCACCCGCCGAGCGTAATATACGCCCTCTGCATTCTCCACGGCTTTCCATAGTCTAAGCATAGCTTCGGGAGTGTCAGGTCCAGGCTCCTTTGCCCACTGCAGGAGATCATTGACACCTTCTGCAATAAATTTGTTCTGCATACTGATGAAAACCTCTGCGGGCACACCGTTGTGCTCCAGATTGATGATGACCTCCGGTGATATACGCGCGGGGCACTTCGTGCGGGAGAAGCGCAGGATGTCCACCGTAGAGTTGGCGGGATGGGCTTTCGCTTCGTCCCCATACGTGATTTTGACCTGCGAGGGTGTTCGGAAAGCAATCTTGGGGACTGTATGCAGAGTTGAATCCGGGTACATGAGGAGCATTCCCTGAGGATGCATCAGCTTTTCAAGATCCTAGGGACCCGCCGGGTTGCCCGACCTTTCTCCCGCCGTGACGAACTTGCACGGCGCATGGTGTCGCCTCGAGCTGGAAATCAAACCTCAACTTGATGTTGAAAGCGAGATTGGAGAGACCACAGCCGTCAGTCATGTTACTGCGCGAAGGTGACACTAAGATATATCAGTGGGTGGTATCGGGAAAGATGACAGTCACTCACTGAAGTCGCCATGTTCCTCGGCGTTCGCAGGGTCGATGATAGGACCAGGTACGGAGTTTGAGAGCCCAAGAGCAAATCGGGATGCCCATTTGCACAATGCCTGCTCCTCGTTCAACTTGAGCGGATTGAACTGGTCAAGGAACTCGAACAGGCTGAGACCGTCGGTGGAATCCTGAATGGTACCCTGACTGTACTTCTCCCGTGTTCTGAAAAGGAAGACCGTCGCATCTTTCGCGTAGAAGGAACGGAAGACGCTGCCGAAAATAATGAAAGGATTCTGAAAGAATTCTTTCAGGCGATTGTCCGGCGAATGGAGTATCCTTGCAGGAATCTTCAGTCTTAGGAAGCTGGAGGAGCCGAAACGGCGGCCCAAGCGGTATGAGGAAGAGAGTGTGCATCTGTCGAGCACAACATTGACTTTGTCCTGCGCGACCTCAATCGTTCCTGTGAAACAGACCTTTCCGCCATATCGTTTCGGGTACTGGGAACAGTTCCCAAGCGCTGCGTTGGGATCAAGTCTCAGTGCTTCTTTTTCGTAGTCCAGTTCCTCCCACGGCGACTGGATAACATGTAATTGACCGGAGATTCATTCAACGAACAGGTAGAGGGGGTACCTGCGACTTCCGCTCGGCGGCAAAGGCAGCGTCTATGCTGATCTCCCTCATCTTCTCCTTCATGATTGTCTCAACGGTTTTGGGTGCGGCGGTTGTATTTGAACCTGTAAGTTGATGGACATCGTCGAGCGCAATGTTGGGCAGGCGTCCCATGCTGATAAGTCTCGCGATCTCCCAGCAGACCCCCGTCGGAAGTCCTAGCACCGAACGAAAATTGTCCTCATCCGGCACGTCTTGAAAGCCAGCCTGGAACGGGTGAATAAAACACCATGGAACGACGAGAGTATGCTCACGATGATGAATGGTTGTCTTTCTTTCAGTTGTAAAACACTCTTAGTGAAACTGATGTTGTGAGTTTTATTGCATTTCTTGGTCGCGCGATCAGAGAGGTTTTCACAACTTGGGAGGCGTCGCTTCAGGGGACGGGTCGAGGACGATGAAGCTGGATATGGACGCGTGAATAGTGTTTCGTCTGAGAAAAGAATAGGGACCCTACCCGTTGTCAAAGCAGGGAATGAAGAAGTGGGTGGTCTCGAAGAGATTTGCGAGCTGGAACTTGCGAAAGTGCTCCAAAGTTCATCTTCGGAATCCTAGCGTTACATCATCAGTACACGGCGGGAGGAACCAGTTCGATTCATACCTCCGAGTGAATATCGCTCTGGCTGCTCATTTCTGCAAGTCGATTGAATATTGTGGAGGTGGTTGAAAAACCAAATTGAACCGAGTCACGTTTTCCTCCAATCGATAATCTAAATCGAGTCGCAGCCGCGTTAGGCCAAGAACCATCACATGGCTCCACGGCCCTCAGCTGTATGAGCTCAGAGCCGCTCTTCAAGTTGCTGCCAAATCCACCTAGTCGACTATCCGCACTCAGTCTTCCTACTCGGCACCTCAAACCTCGATGCATGGGGCGCCGTTAGGTACCAGAAAAGGGATGACGGGCGCAACTTGAATGTGCGGCCTGAGTATGGCCAGTGCTGCCACAGTACGTGATAACTAGCCTACTCAACTCCCTTGTTTCCTTGAGGCCCGCAGTGCGGAGCCGTTGCAAACGCGTCTCGGGATGACGTGCGAGCTAGTTTGCGTGCCAGAACTAATGGAAGACGGTCGATCGAAAATCGTAAGATCTCAGGCGACCAGGACGAGCATGCTTCGGGCACGGACTGGTGCATGAACTCCCCAGTCTCCCGCCATCGAACGCGGAACGTCGGCTGTCCCAGCTGGAGCTACCTGGCAGCTGTATGATACCATCACGTCGCGGACGTTGGGGCAAGACTAAGTCCTCAAAGGCAAGGAATGGCCGGGAAGGAACTTTGCGATTATGATCCACGAAGTCAGAGCTCTACCTTGGTCGTGATCTGTTTTACTCGTGTTTCATATCTTTCGATCTTCTGTACACAAGCTTCGCGACAAGGACCAGGACACGGACGAGTCCGGTATCGGCGGCGCGGACTCAACGAAGTCTGGATCAACCTCTCGTAGATCAGCACCGTCAAGCACAACGGGGTGCTTGGCCAAGGATACGGTTCAAGGCTCAAGGTTGAGACAAGATTCGAGTGACGTCGTCGACGAAGCCAGAGTGCAGCTTAGTCGCGGTAATTTCGGGATCACTGAGGGCTGTTCTACTCATCTTCCACCCTTTGCACGCAAACAGGTGAAACTTCCACCCGAAAGCATCTTGTTGCCCTTGCATTGATTTCTCCTTGACGGTCTTCGTACTGATGTCGTCGCACGTCGCGGAGGTCGGTCCAAGACACGAGCCATAACGTCGACGAAGCCAGCGCTTCTCTATACTTGGCGTCGCTGGGTAACTCCCAGCGATGTTCTCGAGCGTTCTGACACACATATCTCCCACAGATCGTCGAGAAACCGGCGGCGCAAAACGCATACCGACTCGTAGTCATTCAACAGCTGAATTACACCACTCACGGTGCTCTCGCAGTCGCGCCGCGCGGACGTCGGCCCAAGGCTCAAGACCAAGATCCGAGGCAACTCTGACTTGCTGGACAACGGCACCCCACGGTTATTTTGGCAGTGTTGGTGCACCGCTGGCTGAATAGCCTGCTGTTCTGCTGATAGATATGTATCTCTCACTGCACATGAAGAGCCACGGCTTCTTCGATGTGATACAATGCGCCAGATTCGAATACACCGGGTTTTCTTCACCCTGGAATGGAATCAAGATGGCGTTAGAGTGAGATTTCCGAGGAGTCTGCAATTGCTGCGACACCATCCTCCCGCATCGCGATGTCCCAAAATACAGATCGTTTTTCCCTCCCTCCACCCGCGGTGGAATGAAACCAAGTGTTTAGAGTGGCTTTTCCGCGAGGTTATGCGAGTGTGACCTTCTCTCCATCTAGTTGCCTTCGCGAACCGCCTATGTATGTTTGACGTGTCGCACCCACCCCTTTCGCGCCTCGCTGGTACCGGAAGCCGCCTTACCCTAGGCTTTCTGAGTGCTCTCGCCTCGTTGTTACTGTCGCGGATTGGCAATGCAGATCTATCAACGGGCTCAAACCTATCTCCGCCTAGACTTGCACATGCATCACTGACTGGGCCTTTTTTTCTTTTCTCGTGCGTGGGTCGCGTCTTTTGCACTCTTTTCGGTTCTCCATTCTCCGCTCTATCCATCGCGCGACTCATCGCGTCGAGGCTGCCTTTGCGGGGTAATCAGCCCATCCAAAAAGAAGGCGTCGTGAGAGCAGCCAGCAGCATGTGCCCAGCGAATACTTATTTATCCCAGTACGACTCCGCGGGCGCGTAAATAATCCCTCCCAGCTTCTCCGCCGTGAGCTGGCTCTGCGATAACGACGTGTGCCTTGGACTGGGACTGCCATGCCGTCAAGGCTGCTGCGTCGCTCGCTCGACGACGACGACCCATTGACAATGGTCCTAGCCCCGCCTGAGGGCGAGACGGCCGAGCAACGCGAGGTGCGCCTCTTGCTAGAGAGGGAGGCAAAGGAGATTTCGGATTCCATCGACGAGCAACTCAGCAAAGAGAAGGCGCAGGAAAAGAAAGGTCCACGCCCCGTTAAAGTATTGCTGCTTGGTGCGTTCTCCGTCTTGTTGTGCCCTCGTTTTTTCAACTGGTATCCAGGGCAAAGCGAATCAGGTATGCAAGTCGATTCAATTTTGCGGTGCGCTAATTGGTGCAGGCAAATCTACGACCCTCAAAAGTGTGTGCATGCGCTATTTGTGGCTTGAAATGCTGACGGCGCGCAGATTTCCAGCTAATGTACGATCCAAAGGTAGGCCAGCAGTGATACCCACGCGCCACTAAAGCCTAACCGTAACCGCCAGGCGTTTCGCGCCGAGCGCGCGTCGTGGCGCGCAATCATCCAACTCAACGTCGTCCGCTCCATCCATGTCATCCTCGACGTGATAACGCGCGCGCAAAACCGGCGCCAGACCTCCCCGCCCCCAGACGACGCAGACCCACCCAAATCCCCGATCGTCGACGACGACCTCGCGGCGCTCAAAATGCGCCTCTCCCCGCTCATCCGCGTCGAGGAGGTGCTGATGCAGCGGCTCATCCCCGCGGGGCCAGACAAGTCCGACGCCGCGCGCCTCGCGCAGCTGACGCACGTCCCCTACTCGGAGCACCCGCGCAACGTCAACCGCGAGGTCGCCGTTAACTCGGCGAACCCCTGGAAGGACGTGTTCAAGCGCCTCGTGCGCGACGGCGACGGCGAGAGCTTTGACAGCGAACGCGCGGTGGACTGGGAGGACCCCGCGGACCCCGGCGTCGTGCTGCACTCGCTCGCGGAGGACATGAAGGCGCTTTGGGCGCATCCGACTGTGCAGGCGCTGCTCGTGCGGCAGAATCTGAGGCTGCAGGAGGCCGCTGGCTTGTGCGTTTCCGTTTCCGTTTCGAAGCCGAGGCTGGCTGACAGTTGGCTAGCTTCCTTGATTGCCTGGATGAAGTAACGTCGCTGAAGTACATTCCCTCTGACGGTCAGTCTGCGCGTTTCATTCCCAATGAAGCTCATGGGCAGCAGACCACATCCTTCGGGCCCGCCTAAAGACCCTGGGCGTTTCGGAGCATAGAATCAAGATGACTTCTGGTGCGTTTACCCCCTCACGAAACCTCTAAATTAACCGTGCGCAGGTGGGATGACGGGCAGCATAAGCCGCGACTGGCGAATATACGACGGTCAGTACTTGCGTGCGAACATCTGCGTTGCTGACTCGCTCCAGTGGGCGGGCAGCGGTCACTGGTGAGTTCCCATTAGCGTCTTCCCTTCTGTGCTCACGTCCTGCAGCGAGGTGAGAGGCAGCTACGCCACCGCGACACATTCTGACCGCGCGAACAACAGCGGCATGGGCCCCGTACTTCGACACCGTGCACTCGATCATCTTCCTCTGCCCCATCTCGGCGTTCGACCAGGTGCTCGCGGAAGAGCCACGCGTCAACCGTCTGGCGGACTCGGTCAACCTGTGGACGACGATCGTGTCGAATAAGCTGCTCGCCAACACGAACATCATTCTCTTTCTCAACAAGATAGACATCATGAAGAGCAAGCTTGTGCGTGCACTCTTCGAGTATGCGTGTGCGAGATCTTGACCCGCACCGCAGGAGTCGGGCATCATGCTCGTGGATTACGTCAACTCGTACGGGAAGCGGTCGAACGACCTCGAAAGTGCCTCGAGTTGTGCGTCTCAGCTCAGCGTTTCTTTACCTCCACGCGGCTAATCCACCGCACTCGATGGGCAGACCTGCGAAAGAAATTCGGTCCGTTGATCGCTCCGCCCTCGCTAGCGCACGGGATGCTGACACGCACACGCTGAAACCGACAGCTGGGATCCAGCGCGAGAACTCCCCCGCGCCGCGGGTTTTCTACTGTCATTTGACGACGGTCACGGTGCGTGCGAGCGTCGTGCGGGTTTACGGTTCATCGGATCTCTGATTCTCTCTGCGTTGACAGGATCGCAAGTCGACCGCGCTCATCCTGGCCAATAGTGCGTGCTCGGATTCCAACCCCCTTCCTTCACTGATTCGGGTTTCAACGCCACCCAGTCAAGGACATGCTGATGCACCAGTATCTCGAGGACGCGTCGCTCATTCCGTGAGGTGAGATGGGATTAGAACAACTAATGTGCGTGTGGGTGTGGATGTGGACGACGGAGACAACGGCGACGACTATCTACAACAACTACTACTAACTAAATCTGTACATATATATTTTCAATTATGCTGTATGTACTCACGAGCACACCGAAGTCTTGTATACAATACACATCTCTTGTACCGTGCAAATGGCAATAGTGTGCAATGGTCCGCTGCGAGTAGGGCCTGGGAGTGATTGGCTTTATAGCACCACAGGCTGGGGCGTTTATGTATAAAACCCTCTCGTTAGAGGTATAACTATTATGTATAAAGCTCTCCAATTAGAGGTGCGACTTTATATATATGGTAGAGGGACTCACGTGTGGCACTGGCGACGTTGGGCCACAGCAGACGGCGAGCACGCAGCGAGCTCGCTGTGAGGCACGACATCGAGCCTTGTTACGGTTTGGGACAACCGATCAGCTGCTGACACATCATATCCCAATTGGGGAGACGACGGCCAGAGGCTCTCGTCGTCGTCCATCACGATGAGCACGACTTGGTCCGTTTTTGGCTGCTGACACATCACGTCCCAATTGGGCCGACAGCGGCCAGAGGCTTTCGTCGTCGTCCATCACAATGAGCACGACTTCTGCCTTTTCTCCCAATTTTCTCGGATTTAAATGCGTAGAATTACACTGGTCCCCAGCGAACATCTTCAAAACTAAGGGGGTGTATGAAACCGTAATAAAAGTCCGTTTTGAAGCCCTCAAGCGAGAGAATCCTCCACGAACGAGGCGACAGTCTGCAGATCCGTCGCTTCCTCGGGCACGGCACTGTCGGCGTCTGCGACATCCTCCTCGCGTACTCCGTCCGCAACTTCCTCCTCCTCGTCCTCCGGTATCGTGTCCAGCATGTCCCTCCCCAGCTTGATGTAACGAGGAACGTCTTTCCAGCTCTGCACGAAGCGCGAGCGCAGCTCCGTCTGCATTCGCGATTGGCGGCGCGCGTACGCCGTGAAACCCTCCCGTAAGATCTCGTCCGCAACGACATCCGGGCGCTGGTCGATCTGCTCCAGCCACCACAGGGACTTCCAAGCCAGGAACTCAAGCACCCGACGCATCTCCTCCTCCACCAGATCCACCTCTTCGGTCCAACGCCAGGCCCTCGCTCGAGTCTTCGCCCATTCGATGCGCAAAGCCTCCGTCATTGCTGTCTCATCATCGCCCTCCTGCCCCTCGGACAGCTGGAGCCATATCCACGAGGCGGGCCGTACTTCATCGTCCCTCTTCCGCGCTTCGTGCGCCGCCTCCTCGGCGGTGGCTGTCTTCCTCCTTTTCTTGCGGCTCTTGTGGTCTGGATCGCTGAAGGTGGCACGAGGTCTACCCCGGACATCATCCGGTGTCAGTATCCGGAGTTTCTTCTTCCACTCCGTCTCCCCGAGCCTGGGCCCGAGATGAACGAGCGCCTGGCGAGCCGCGCGATACTGAGCCGCGGTTCTGCGGATGCGCTCGTCGATGTGCTTGATCGCGGTGTTGGCACGGGTGTTGGCGCCGACGCCGCGCGCGTTTGCGTCCTTGTACTTGTACTTCTGGGTCCGCACGAGGAGCAGCTGCCGCAGTGTCTCCAGAGCCTCGTGCGCCTGGCCCACGCGCAGCTCGAACTCGTATCGAGCATGGCTCTCCTTGACCTCCACGCCCGGCCTCGTTGCCAGCCTCGAAGGGAGCCAGAGCTTCAAAGCGTGGACGGGCACTCCTTCCGTGGGTTGTACGCGCGCCGCTCGCTCCCGAGCCTGCTCCTCCTCCGTGCGCAGGGTCCCCACAATCGGCGTGAAAGACTCCCGGGTCTTGAGCCATTCGTGAAGCTTCCTTCCGAGCTTGTTGGAGCGCTCGGTTATCGCTGTCTTCTGGCGATCGGTCGCGTGCGTCTTCAGAGCTCCAGCATCGAACGCGAGCTCGCGCTGCTGCTCCTCCAAGTTCAGGCCCTGGTTGATCATTTCGCTCGCGTGGAGGTCGCCCCTGACATCGTCGAGCGCGTCCCCCGCCTTCGCCGTAGACGCCTCGGCGGCCAATCGCCCTTGTATCGCGTGGACGCCCTCGGGCTTCTCGTCGATCTTGAAGGGGTTCGGGTTTCTTGAGTCCAGCTCCCACAGCTCCATCTCCTTCGTCCAAGTCTCGACCACGAGCGCGGGGAGACCATCTTCGGCCTCGAGCAGCTCGAGGCGATGCGTTGACATCTTGTCCACCGCCCGCTTTGCCTTCTCTAACAGCCAGTCCCCCATGCCGACGATCTTCTTGTGGTTCCAATCGTTGAAATGGTCGTCGAGAGCGTCGCGGCGTGCGCCGGGTCCCATCTCCTTCGTGCTGCTCGCCAGCGGGTTGGCGTTTGCCCAGCCCCGCTCCGGCGCCTCGCCGTCGGTTTGGCCCACGAACGGGGTCAGATTGAAGGAGTACAAGATGTTGCACGCCTCGATGTGGGCCGGAAGGTGGAATTTGGGGATCAGCCACACGTAGCCGCGCATGAGCCCACGCTGCTTCAGCTTGGGACTGTATTTGGCGAGTCGTGCCCAGATGTTCTTATGCCACTGGCATACAATGTCGTAGGAGACGAAGAGCTCCACGAGCTCATCGTAATTCTGTAGACTGGCCCATAGCATGTAATCCATGTTAATATATCTACCGTTTCTTCATTAGCCCCGGTTACTGTGTGGATAAAAGATGTGAAACGTACCTCTCTCCCTTCTGTAAGTCGCCGACCCCATTTGGCCGCTTCATGTTATGCCGGGCACAGTCCACCGTCCCGATCCCTGACGACGCCGTGCCGTACGCGTCACGGTCAGGCTCGTTGACAGCGTCATGCGCGACGCATGTGCTCTTCTGCACCAGGACTCAGCGGCGGGGTGAAGGCAGGAAAAGAAGGCGTACCTCTTGCTCGATATCCCAGTGCTTGTGGACATGCGCCATATATTCGTTGACGTCGGAGAAGAACGCAACCCCGTTCCCCAGGGACGGATCGTCGGCCTCGCTCGAGACATGTTTCCTCTTCATGCGGAAATTCGCGTCGATGGCGAGGAACAGCGCGTACAGAAAGCGCCGCTCCCGCGGAACCTTCTTCCACGACCCGTCCGTCGGCAGATTCTTGCCAGGCTGCGGACATGCTGGGCAGAGCAGTGCACACGCTCCGGGTAGAATTCCCTTGATCCCACTTGCAGAATGCCCGCACGCCGCCCGCTTGAACATCTGGAGGTTCCGCCACTCCCTCGTCATCCGACGGAATTCGTTATATCGATTCTAATCCCCTCGTGAGCCTCAAGTCGAAAACTGAAGGTCAGACCACTCACTCGAGGCTGGAAAACACCGTTGTTATTCGTCTTGCGCGCGAGGCTGTTATAGAAATGGTGGGCGGAGCATTTCGCTTCCAGCGACAGCATGTGGAACTGCCGCAAGACGCCGAACGTCGCTGCCGTTGCGGGGTTGGTGGACGTCGCCGGAAAGAGGCGCGCGCGCAGCAGCTGGATGTCGTGGCTCTCCGCCAGCCCGCAGCTGCAGAAGTCGAGCCCGACCTCAAAAATGCCGTTGGAGTCGACGACACAGAAATCATCGCGCTTTTCTTTGTCGCTGTTGCCACTTGTCCCTTCCGCCCCTTCCTCCTCCGCTACCTTTGCGGCCCTCGCCTTAGCCTCGGCCGCTTTCGCTCTCTTCGCGAGCGTTCCCGTACACGTTCCATTTCGCCCGTGCCCGAGCTGGATTCGAAGGCCCAATGACTTCATGGTCACCTCCACGAAGTACTCCCCGTCCCACATCTGGGTCCGTGTGTCAGCCACCGTTGTCAAGATCAAAACCGTGAGGTACGTACCTCTGGACAATGGAAAGGATTGTCCTTGTGCATGAGCACAAGGCACGGTTTACAAAACAACGCGTCCGTGAAGCAGTCCTTGCAGCGATAGATGACATCTGCCAACATGGCGACACTGCAGTTGGAGCACCGCGTCTGATGACGATGGTCACCGCGGCCTTCGAGGCGGATACTCTCGTCGAGATACCTATCGCGGTGGAACTTGGCCCACTGCATGAGAGGGCGGTCCTGGTTTTACCGTCAATTACTTAGTCGCCGCAAAGCCATCAGCACTCACAGAATCACGCAAGTCTCGCGGCTCAGAATCCACCGGGTGGCCCTCGTCAAAGGCGAAGGAGTCTTCCTGGGCGTACGGGAACGGCGTATCCAGAGGCGCGTCGTTGGAACCCCAGTCAGAAATTGGCACGTCGGCGTCAGAGTAGAGCATGTCGCGCGCAGGCGGGTATTTCTTAGTCGGAGACGCAGGTACTGCCAGCCTGGTGGTCGAGACGTGGGTGTAACCAGTTGCATCCGTCCTCATCTCCCGATGGAATAGGCCTTCCTGTCGGCTTCGGGGAATGGTCGTTTCGTCCTCACTGTCGGACTCTGTGTCGCTGTCCGAAGCCACGGTGGACTGCATACTGTAGGACTTGCGTTTGGGCGGCATTGCTGGGAGTGGGAAATCCTGGCCGACAACGGGCTGCCACAAGGTGCTGAACGATATGTATAAAGTCGCTCTTGTTAGAGGCCTCCATGGCGGCCAGAAATCAAGACGAGGTTGACACTTGATCGCATCACTCGTTAGTCAAACAACACCAAACCCGCGCCCACCTTCCGTCTTCATGTAACTTCCGCATTCATGTAACATCCATGCCCACTACTCGTACTACCACGGGCCTGCGCCGCTCACGACGGCTCCGATCTCTGTCTCCCGTTCCCGTCCCTGTCCCCAGGTCTCAACCTTCAATCTCGAAGCGCACCCCAAAGCGCCCGCAGCAGACCTCGCAGAAGGCCAAGCGCACCTCGCAGCCTCAGGCGCCGCCCACCCCCGCCGAAGAGGTTCCGCGATGGACCCCCCCGCCGTTTACGGAGCCGCACGAAATCTGGTTTCTCAATCGAAAAGGGCAGATGTCGATTCGTTAGTAAGTGGTCAATTGCCATGGTCCACCCAAGCTCACCTCCTCACCGTCACGTCGTTGACCTCCACGGCGCCCCAAACGGTCAGGACCAAAGCAAATTCCCCGTCTGGGCCGCTGCCAAGACCACCGGAATTGAGAAGTTTCTGCCCCGCTGCTCCCATTTGCGCCACCTCTACAAGAAACGGCCCGACGGCAAGCTTGAGCGGTTCGCGGACATGTTTTATGTTGTCGCGGGTCTGACGAAGGTCTTCAAAACATTGTGCGTTCCTCTCGCTTTCACTTCCATTCTAGCCCGCTTACCTTACCTCGACTCCAGCGCGCGCGCGTGGCGGCACTGGGAATGGGAAGGCGATCCTGAGGCCACCATTACCGCTTGTGCTTCGCGCCAAGAGGCCGTGGACCTCATCGCATCTCAGCGCGACGAAGCTCGGGCCAACGATTTCAATTAACTCAGACATCATCTTGCTTGTATCTGCCGCATCTCCTTTGCTTTGCTTACTATACGCTTGATCTTCTTTCTTGGTACTTAGACCGTGCAATGATATTCCTACTTGCTGCTAGTAACAGTCCCTCGCACTTGGAGCCGTTTTATCTAGTTTGACTTTTAATCGAGCGGCTTTATTCAGTTCGGCATCTAAGCACGATTACGGATAGCCCCTATTTGGTTTTACGCAAATGGGTTTGTAAGAGTCATGATTGGGATTGACAGGTTCTGTCATTGGACTGATTGAAGTACATGTATTCGAGACTACTAGTACCACTGCGATTTATATACAGTCTCATTTCTTCTGCCTAGACTACGAAAAAAGGTAAGGAATTCTTGACATCATGCTGCTCGTTCACATACTGCCGCCCATATATCATCCGCTCAAAAGTCCCCCGATGAACGCATCCCACTCGCTGTCCCGGACGGGAATCAGGAATGCTGGCGTGTCACGCGTGTTCTGGAGCTCTGTATCAGAGTCGGAGTGCACATGGCACTCGGTGTCCGATCCGCCGTAAGTCGCCGCGCGCGAAGAGGAGGTCGAGGCCGACGAGGCGGGCACGGTGTCAGCAAGAATGGGCGCAACAGTGCCGTCGCGGTTGAAGATCGAGGACGCGCGAGAGGGAATGTCCAAGTACACGTTGACGGTGCCTGGCTCGTCAAAGGTGCTATCCTCCGAATTGGGTTCCATCTCCAACTTTACTTCGGCGCGGACAATCTCCGCTTTAAGTGTGTTCAGCTGCATACAGTCGAAATGGGAGCTTTTGCAGCGGATGTAGTGGTCGAAGAGAGCGTCATTCAAGTTCGCATGGGTTCGAACTGCGACATCGGGGAATTCAATCATAACACGGTTCATCTCTTGGCTGAAATTGCCCTCATGTAAGTAAATAAAATGTAAACGACCATATGAGAAAGAAATCGGAAAAAAAAAGGCACGCAACCGCCGAGTGTGAATATTGAGCTTACCGATCCACATACACTCCATCGAGCTTGCAGCCGATCACGGTCCAGGCGGGATCTGCCTTGTGATCCTCACGCTTCCACGACATTGGGGCAAACACCCGAACGGCACAAGGGTCCCATCCGGTGCTCGGCTGGGTTTGATCGATTTTGGGTTTCATGAGGAAGTGGGGGTACTGTGTTCTGAAGGCAGCACTGCGTTTTTCTGCAACTTCAAGTGCGTGCATGAGTTCTTGGTCGCTGAGGGTGGGCATGGACATGGTGGAAGGAAGCAAAATGTTGAACTGCGGTGTGACCGCTGCGTATCAGTCACTGACGACGTGGCGTTCCGAACGCGGGTGAAACCGGATATCGATAGCGATGAAGATAAGATCAATCTGATTATTGATCTTTGACGTGATAAAAGGTGGGTAATCTGGCTCTCATTCAAGTCTCAAATAACGGACATAAGTATATCTAAGTATGTACGGACAAGAACACCGGACCTCATGCTGGTTGAGCAGCATCTTCCCCCAAGCCTGGTTGAGCAGGCGCGCTCTCCACCTCATCCTACTTTACGCCTGCGTCGCAGCCGTCAGACATTTTCGATATCAGGATAATTGTAGCCTCACTTTTTCGTCGTCCGTGTCTTACCATTCTCGTCCGCCTTCCTCTTCGATCCCGTCGCCGCCTCTGTCACCCGTCTCTTCAGCTCCGCCTCGGACCGAATTTCTGCCAAAGTGCGCTTCTTCTGGGGTATGTAGACCTTGCCCAGGTTGGTGGGAGCGCGTCTCTTCCGAGGGGACAGAGGAGGCGGTACGGAGGGCATGGTAGGAGCGGCAGCAGGTCGTCCGCCCAGGGCCGCAGGTTCCGCGCGCAAGGCTTCGTGTCCAGGGGGTGGGGGAGGGAATACGTGCACGCCATTGTCGCGCGCCCGGGCGGCCCGTGCCTTAGCCGAATCCCGCTGCTGAGCGGCCTTTCTGATCTCCTGCGTGCGCGCACGCGACACGGTTTCCACCGGCGTACCCAGCGGCAACGGTATGGTGTTCCCGTCATCGTCATAAGTCTGGAGGAACTCGCCCCCTGAGCCTTCCCCGACCGCCGCGCTGCCACTACCCCGACCAGTCCTGCCTCCTCGACCTCGAGCTGCGCCTCGGCTCGCTCCTCGCCCTCGGGTACCGGCACCCCGCCCTCGCCCTCCTCGCCCGCCACGCGTTCCTTGCCCCACGGTCGGCGCGGGAGGAGCATTGCACATCGGCCGGGACTGGGGAAAGTCGTCCGCAGTCAATGCGGACGCCGTCGTGGTCGTGCTAGCGCCCCCGGAGCCAGACGCCTCGGGTGTGCGGCCTATGACGAGTGCACTCATTGCGTGGACCGTGGCCGGCGGCGTGTGCATGGCGCGTAGAGGCGACGGCGTCGTGACAGTGGCTGACGCATTGCCTGAGGGAAAAGGTCGTGCACCAGCCCCGAGTCGCAATGGCGTCGACCCCACCGGTGCCTGCGGGAACGGCGCGGGAGCTGCTGACAGTGGGGATGGGGGGGGTAGTGAGGCTCTCGAGGGTGCCGCCGGCGTCATCAGCGGTGTCGTCGACCTTTTGCCCGATGGTGTCGTGCTAAGCGAATCTGCGGCTGTAGAGCCTCGAACGGACGCCTGCGGGGACCGCGCTGGCGACACTGTCGCTCTCGTGGGTGCTGCGCTCGGCCGGGCATCGAAGACGAAATCCGCCACATACGTGGCCAGCCCTTGGTTTGCCGGGGATTCCGAAGAAAGCGGGGTGACCTCAAAACGCTCAAGAGGATTGTCGACAAGAGGATTGTCGACGAGCGGAGTCGGAGTCGTAGCCGTAGCAAACGAGGATCCTCTGTACGTCGCTCTAGGAGTGGGCCTCGCGGTGGGTGTTGTTGTCTGCGCCGTTGGCGATGCCATCACAGAGCTCTCAATTTCTGGCGTCGACGCCGCCGGCGCACCGAGTCCATCAACACCCTCCAGAGCGCGCGTCTGCCACATGAACTCCTGTGAGGATTCTTCTAACGCGCGCATCGTGTCGGGGTCGATTTGCAGATCCAGATCCAAGTTTTCGAAGTCGGTAAACGGCTGCAGCACCGAGTAATCGATTTCACCGGGCACGTGTGTGAACGAGGCGGGGGATGTAGGAGAGGCTGGTGGAGAGGGTACCTCGTTGAAAGAGGAGACGGGGATATTGGTGAAAGCGGAGGACGGTGGGGGAAAAGGGTCCGCGTCGTCCACAGCCGGCTCCTTTGCCTTCACCCTCCGCTTGCGGCGTCGTGGCTCTTGCCCCGCAAATGCCACAGCCTGGACAGGGTTGTCGTGACTCTCAGCTGCGTCTGCAGACTTCATAGCGCGCGCTCTCCGTGCATCATGGTCTAGCACCGTTTGAGTTCTAGCGTCGCCGCAAAAACAGGGAAAAACGCACCAAAAACCTTCTTCCCAAACTGCTGAACCGGTGTAATGATGTGTTCGTGCCACCCAGGGAGGGCCTGGTCAAGGGTGTGTCCGGCGGGCGTTACGCCATGGCAGTAGCTGAAAAGGGAGATGTGTCATCATCATAAGCGCCACGGTCACGGGCAACGGACGAACCTCTGCGTCCCAATTTTACCATCTTGGTTAGGAATCGGCCCCGTCAGCAGTGTCGCCCCAACCCAGCCGATGGAGTCCTCTATAAACCCATGGAAAGACTTGAGCAACGGCCCTACATTGTCCAATCCACTGTAGATCCGTTTCGTCAGCCACCAAGATAACGAGTCAAGAAAATCACTCTTACTTCTGAAACTGCTGGGGAGTCGACGACTTCGTTGCCACCATTTTGGAAGGACGCTCTTGCCGAAGCCACTCTTCCTCTACAGACGCCTTCTCCTCGTCTGAGGCCTTTGCGAATAGCTCCGCAGCGGTTATCCGGCGTAGATGCAGCTGTGCCGATCGACCAGCCTGAATCCGTGCTTTCCGCTCCTCAACAGTCTCTCCCTTCTTCTCCTCCCCCATCAACGAGTCGAAATTACTCGCCTTGAGCGCGGCTTCCATGATGTCTGGATGACGCCTTTGCCAGAGCTCGACCCGATGGTTCTTGCGCGTCTGTCGTGATTTCCCAGAGCTCAGCATCTTTCCCAAGGTCTTCAAGTTTGATGCGGTGGAGCCTGCCGCGTTCAATAGTCTCTTTTCCTTCTGAGATCTGTTATTGAACCAGTTGTGGATGATCTAGCATCGGCGCTAGTCAGACTGCCGTGCGTCCAGGACATGGTACGATGTGCTCACGTTTTTTTCTGCCTCCTGGGCAACTCCGACGCGTTTCTGATGCTCTGGCGACAACCCAGAGTCCTCGATCAGGACCCCATTCGTACTGATGACCTCGAGCCCCAGACGGTGCTCGACTGGCCACCTAATTAACCATTGTTTCACGACATCCACCCAGAAACGACCCAGATGAGGCTGTTTGGCCAGAAATTCGGGGAAGTGCGACTCCAGAAACTCAAGTTTGTCTTTGGCCAACGGGCTTTGCCTTCCCCGGGGCATCGACCGCGAGGATGGGCCGATACGGCTGCACGCGGACAAAAATGAAGCTAGGAAGAGAGGAAAGAAAGTCGCCACGGCCGACCACGCGGAGAGACAGTAACTTTAAGTCACAACTTTCACTCCCAAATTACTGAGTAATAATATTCAGTTTGTCCCCATACAGATTCCTTTCGGTCCTGAAGCCCCCAAAACCCTAAATGAGCGCGTATCATCTCTCTTTTCCCCGTTGCGGTCGTCCAAAATAGGAAGCGGTTTCACTTTTTGGCACCCAAAAGATTTCCCTCCGAATATTGGTCCGCAAACGGATACATCTATGGCTCAAATCGGTTTCTTCCAGTTGGCGATGGTTTCCATCAGAATGCCCAAGCTTCTGCGTGTGATGACCCGCGTGTTTGTTTTAAAGAGGTCCAAGACATTCGCTAAACGATTACCTTTGACTTTACACCCCCACCAGCAATATGACGACCACTGCACCCTCTGCGTCCAAGCCCTCCACCTCCGTCCAAACTGAGCTGGAGGGGCTGGTCGCTCTCGTCGGCCGTCTCTCCGCTATCACCTTGGAGGCCACACGCCTCGCTGTCGAGGTTCAAGGTACATCATTCCGAATGTGTTGCCGATTTCACTGATTTCTTGAGCAGCCAAACTCCCCGTTTTTGTAGCCGCAGAAGTCGCTGCTGCCAGTGCTGCAGCAACCTCTGCTGCCACCGCCGCCGCAGCCGACGCCGTTGTTGATACCGACCCGGTTTGGGTGCATGGCGAACCCAAGACACCCAGTCAACTGGAGGCCGCTTTTCCCGACGGATCGGGCGAGACGTGGTACGTCGTCATCCGTGGTCGTGAACCGGGCATGTACCGCACTGCGTGAGTCTCTCTCTCCTCCTGCGGCTTTTCCTGTGCTGATAATTCTTAGTGCCGAAGCCGACGCGTTGTGCAATGGTGTCCCTGGCCAGCTAAAGGAGAAAAAGAAGAGCCGCCGCGAGGCCCTTGCGTACTATCGCGATCACTACAACACTCTCGGCCCCGACGGCGTTGACAAGTTGAACGAGGTGTAGAATTTCTGTAGTTTACACTTGCCAATTGAAATGCGCGCCGGTTACTTGCCTCCCTCACAACTCGAGATCTCGTCTGTTAGTTTCTCAATTCATTTTCTCAACTTCGCGAATCTGGCACGCGGTTGCCAATTTATACAAGATTCCTCTAAGAAATGTTGTACAGAAAGCTCTCGGTTAATTTTGGGCTAAGAACGCCTGCCCGGGTGCTATACATCGGAGGTCCCGGTTGCCCTTTATACAAATGGCCTCTGGTGGACTTATACAACACACCGGTACTTGGTTCATCCGTATGTATTCGTCCCAGATTATATACAAAAATGCCTCTGAACAATTCCCAACGGCGCAATCAATGTAATTAGCGGCGTTGCATGTGCTGATCAAGATAATCGACGAAGCTTGGCATCCGCCACTGCGGCTCTGGACTAGGGGTCGGGCTGAGGGTGGGGGTCGGGCAACGGAGCCTCCTTCGGCGCCGCACCGCGGTGCTCGCAAAGGGCCATCCTAGAGGAGGCGGCGTATTAGGATAGGCCACGGGCGGTGCGGATGCGCTGCGAGCAATTAGATGGAAGATCTATCGGTGCGGAGTGACATGCCTGAGAGAACGTTGAGGAGATGCTGCTATCTCAGAAATAGTCCTAAACCTTGAATGTTAGCCCCGTTCGTCCAGTTCCTGGTCCGCTTACCGTGCACCCAGTTCAGGCTCCCCTTCCGATCCCTCCTCTTCGGTGGGCTCGTCTTCGTCTATCATAGTCTCAACATCCCTGTGTAATTCTATTAGACTGAGAAGTAGTTTAATGTTCCGCGATACGTACCACTTGGGGCTCGGTGGGTTGTGCCTGAGGCATTGACGATGTCGGCCCAAAAAAAAAACCCCCAAGAAGAAAGAAGAACGAACGCACCTGGTATTCCGAATTTCCTGGGGTTGAGTCGACGTTAGCCACATCGTTGCCAATGTCTCAGACGCCTCGATCTCTGCCTCGTTCAGGGCGCGACCAATGTTTACGGTGGAGTCCACCTCTTCCCCTGCTTCCTCAGTGCTGTCATCGTATTGGGAGGCTTCGCCACCCGCGGACTGCTCGAGATGCACTTGAGCAACCTGAGTCTTTTTCGTGCGGGGTTTATCAGACCGGCGACGTTTTGCTTTCACCTCGGCCCTTGAAAGAATGTTCAACGAGTGACGACGCCCTGTGGTGGATCTGCTAACCTTTTCTGGGCCATCTGGACTCGCCGCTTCTCCCGTAGACGTTCAGCACTATAAGGACTTGAATTCATAAAAGTTTGGCAGTTTGGATCCGCTTACTTTTTCTGGTAATACGCTGCTGCAGCCCGTTTTTTCTTCTCTGCAGCTGTCGGTCTGTAATGTAAGTATGAAAGAAGGTTCCGAGTCGAGAGGCACTCACTCTGAGTCGGTTGGCTGGTCCGCTTGCATCAGTTGCTTGGATCGTGGCATGGGCGTTGTTGAAGGAGAGGAATGATCGGTGGCTGTACTTTTATGTTGCCCGTCCTGCACCAAGAAAACCTGCAACGCACCGTGCAAACCGAAGCGGCTGTCTCGTGTTCAGGTTTGGAATGGTCCTGGGAATTAGAATGTCAAGACAGAATAACAATTTTCAATGTACCCGTCCCAGTACTCACTGCAAGTGGTGTTCCAGTTCAGTCCGGAAAACCCGTCTATTCAAGAGTGGGAATGTCATGGCCGTCGGGCTGTCGAGTTGACCCGATCTATATCGATAGAATATGGCCCTTCTCAAAGAATTTCAAACTTGGAAGAAGAAGCCTGTATGAAAAACTCAGCTTGCAGCGCGTTGCAGTCAACATTGCCGTGAAAATCGCCGGGTCTGAGAGCACACCACAGTGGGAGGTCTGGTTTCCAGCCAACATGGTCTTTTCAAAGCCGGAGGACTGCTACAAAGTCGTTGTGGAAGTCAGAGCCAGAATCCCGCACGCCAAAGTGAACATACACACAAAAAGTCTTGTTCCAGGACGGAGAAAGCACTGAAAGGTCGGAGTGACCGACTCGTGCTGTCCAACTGGCTCTGCGGGTTTTCGATTCGGATTAGGATTAAAAAGAGAAATATATGTCTGCATGGGCAGCGGCGCGATATCGAGACCAGAAAGGTCGAAATGGTCTGTTCCAGACGTGAGATGTCACGGTGTCACTCCCGTGACCAGAAATTGAACCGTCAAAGGAACAGGCCAGTGGTTGAGTTTTGAGAATCCGGTCGGGTGCGGAAGGGCCCCTCTAGGAAGATATATTGAGCAGAGTCAACCCTGGGGGCGGAGAGTTTGAGAGAGGGACGAAAAGTGATGTTCCAGTCAAAATCTCGTACAAACCGCCCATCGAGAACTCCGAAAGATGTAGGCCAGTAGTCAAGGTTTGATTTTTGAAGACGGAAGGATTCTGCAAAGGGGATATTTAAATCAGAATCAGCGTTTGGGGCGGCGAGTACGAAAGACGGACGCCAAGTGCTGTTCCAGTGCAACTGACACGGGGAAACCGTCCGTCGAAAACTCCAGAGTATGTACAGCGGTAGTCGAGCTTTGAGTACGTGTTCGAGTGCGGAAGGGTTCTGTTAAGCCAATATTTAAATCAGAATCAACGTTTGGGGCGGCGAGTACGAAAGACGGACGTCAAGTGCTGTTCCAGTGCAACTGACACGGGGAAACCGTCCGTCGAAAATTCCAGGGTATGTACAGTGGTAGTCGAGCTTGGAGTACATTTTCGAGTGCGGAAGGTTTCTGTTAAGCCGATGTGGCGACTACGACCACTGTTTAGCGCGGAGACTTCGAGGGACGGACGCCAAGTGCTGTTCCAGTGGAACCCGACAATCCGCTCGTCGAGACCTCCGGGGTAGGTAGATGTTCTGGGGACACTTTTGAGTGCGGAGGTGCTTTGTGAAGCTCATATTTCAGTTAGAACTGCAATTTAGCTCGGAGAGTTCGAGGGACGAACGTCAAGTGCTGTTCCAGTAAAACTCGCCACCAGTAGGGCAGAGTCACCGACTTGTACTTCACACGTTTGGGGGGTGAGGCTTCGCATTTGGATTTGTATTTGGAGGAATATTGTAAGTCGCCACGGAGTGGGTGGTTGTAACGGACCTGCAAACGCCGAAATGGTCTGTTCCAGGCATGGAATGTCACGATGTCACACATGTCAAACGCGCCGATGTAACTCCCTCGCTTAACTCTTTCTCTCTGCCAGCACATTCACAGTGGCGCCGCTCGCAGGTAAGTCCCCAGTCACTTTGTATCTCCCAAAAGTCGTCGCTGCTGAGTGTCACTGTGTGCCGGGACTGACCAGAGGACCTACACCGGTGATTCTCAGCGTACGCGACGATCTTTCCCCAATTTCTTTTGCCACCGCGTGTTTATGTTGCTAATGAGTCTCATTTATTCAAGGGCGACACCTTGCCTTGTTCCATGGCGTACACGACGCGTTCGACGCGTAGCGGACGCGATTTCTCTCCGTACGACCTTCTAATCACGGCCACATTGCCTTACACGTCCTTCGAGCACTACCGGACCGAAGTCTCGCTAGATGAAGCTATGAACACCGCCATGTCCGCCGCTTCTGCGCGCGGTAATGAATTGGACGAGATGGGATCGGACAACGAGTGGGAGGCTGAATCTGACAGCGAGGAGGTTGAGCCTTCTGAGTGGCATGATCGAGAAGACGGAAGCGGATTTAGGCACAGTAGTCCCGAGGCCGGACCCTCCACATATTCATCTTCTCCACCCGCCTCTTCCTCTCTCCAGCAGACCCAATCGTCGTCGTGCTCCTCTCGAGCGGCGTATGTCAAGCGGCACCAAGCCGCAGGGAACCATGCTCGCCGCCAGAAGAAGCGGCAACAGCGGGCAGCTGCGGCAAGTCCCTACGATCGGGTTCCGCTGGAGAAAAACTCACAAGACCATCGTGTTTTACCTTCACAAAAAACGAATGTCGATGCTGCCACCCTGAAAACCGCGGGCCCGGGTTCGTGGGTTGGACCCCGCACTTACGCTGCCAATCAAGGACGACAACACCGGCGGCGTGGTCGACGGCCAACAGTTATTCGCCGGCTGCAGGAGTTGTGCGAGCTTTTAGCACAGGGATACCGCTATGTACGCTGGGACGGCGAGTGAGTGGAAACACCTCCAGCTTTTCCTCTCACTGAATTCCCCTGGTAGACATCCGCTGTTTGTTCTGGATGCCCAAGGTCGCATTGTGGCGGTTTTCGTCGGCAAGCCGGAGGATCCTGAATGGCCAAATGTAATAAAAGACATGGCCGAAACCTTTGAGAAGGCCCGGCACGACGCGTTGCGGGCTTCGGCCTTCTCGGACGAAGATTCTCTCCACCGCCGCGGTAATTACTTTCAATTCACGGAGGGTGCATCTCTCGGAGGTGGCCAGCGAGTAAGTTGTCTCCTTACCAGTCCATATCCTGTGTAAAAACATCGCAGCGCCCCGGTATGTTGGTGGTGAAGAAGAGTGTTCGGCCGATCCTCCAGCGAATTCGTCAGAGAAAAAGTATTCAGCGGGTCTGTGGGTTTCAATCTAGTATGTGCGGCCCCTTTTTATGCGATCGTTAGTTTCACTGTGATTCAAGGTGCATTGATCAATTTCGCGCCAAAGATGGCAAAAGAATATATAACGGATCTGAAGGCTCTTTTTGAACATCACCCTGAGCTTCGCCATAATTACCGGAATTCGATCTTTCCCGCGACCACGTACAATCTTGGACCCGCCACAGCTACGTTCAACCATCTCGACGGCCTCAATCGACCTGATGGGTTCTGTGCCATTACATCGGCTGGAGAATATAATCACAAGAAGAGCGCTCACTTGATTCTCAAACAGTTGCGCCTGGTCGTGGAATTTCCTTCTGGATCGACTTCCCTCATACCGTCGGCGACCGTGGAGCATGGCAACACACCGCTGAGCCCGGGTGAAACACGCTATAGCATAACCCAGTACGCCGCCGGCGCGCTTTTCCGCTGGGTGCGGTATGGGTTCAAAACTGCTAAACAACTTCTTCGAGAGAAAGGAGGGGCGGCTCGGAAGGCCCTGTATGATGAAGCACCTGGGGATCGCACTCGCCGGGGTTTGGGCCTTTTCTCCAAACCGGAGGAGTTGGCTGACGATCGTGTCAGTGCGTTCTTTTAGATCATATGTTTGTGTCATCCAAATAATACAAAAGTCCTCTTAACTTCTTGACCATGAGCTACGACATGAGTAACCCGACCGAGCGTGCCATGGCAAACGCTCGACGCGACGCCGGGATTGGGCCTACCTTGGGACCCCAGCAAGCAAGCAGAAAACGACGACGGGCTCGGGCGGGTAAGCGTGATCACCTAATTCCTTTACAGACAGCTAACGCGTTGCATTACCCCCAGAGGAGCTCTATCAGCAGCGGAGTGGTCTGATGCACACCGACGAGGCAGAACGGCGCAAACGAGTTGGTGAGTAGAGAACTAGGTTGATGACGCCAGCTCCCTCTGATCCGTTGTAAAGCGTATCTGGAGCACCTGCGCTACGGTCCCCGCGTCCCAAAAACGACTCCCAAATCTGGCTTGGTCAAACTGAGTGATATCAGACGCGCTGACCTTGCAGTAAAATCTGCGCCTTCCAAGGACAAGCCCGCGGCGACCCTCATCAAATCAACCACTAAACAACGCGTGCGGTACGACTACGACGACCCCGAAGGCGGCTTCGTTCGAGAGACAGATACGGTCGTTCCCGTCTTCTATCGGGAGCCTGACTGGTCCGAGGCCTCCGACGATGACGAGTATAACCCCGCCGCTGGCCTTCCGTACATGCCTCGATGGAATATCAGCACGCGTCGCGCAAACGCCATGATCGTCGTCGCCGCACGGGAAGCCGCGAGCGAGGCCAAGGCTGAAGCGGAGAGAAAACAAGCCGCAGGGCAGCGGCGCGAGGCTAAGCGCTGGTTGGCCCAAGTGCTTGCGCAAATCCGCGAGGTCGGCGCTCAGAGGAGGTTTGCTAAGGCAGCAGGGTCGCGGCGTGAGGCTCAGCGCATGATGCTCCAAGTGCTTGCGCAAATTCAAAAGCTCGGCGCTCAGAGGAGGTTTCTCGAGAAGGCGGAGATCGGGCCGGCGCCGCATGGCTTTCAATACGTCCAAACCGGGTACAAACTTGTTCTTCTTGCTAGCGGCTAGGCAGACTGACCAAGTTCCTCCTTTCAGAGACGATGTATTCCTTGCGCTTGTGGGTGGGGAGGGATCTCTGATACATGTCGGTACCACCCAGTCCGTGATCGTCCGTACGATTTGAAGCTCCATGATGGCATCTTTAGTTTTTATATAAGACTAGAGGGGAGGAAACATATATAAGACTAGAGGTAGGACGTTGGACAAACGTACCTGTCTCACACAAATTCCCCCAAACATGTGTTGTATTCCCCGCGAGTGAGTTTGGTGTTCCGCGTCTAACAATCCGTGTCTAAACGAACACAGGATTCACTTTCAGCACCTCACCGATGGCGAAGTGCCCGAGCGCGGCTGGTCGTACATGGGAGTGCTTGCTCCTAACAATGCGCGCCAAATGGGACCAGGGGCGCGACATGATGTGCTCGACAATTCAAACTGCAACTGGGGCGCGCGCGGTGGAAATCGAGCTGAACGCCGCCGTCGAATTCTTGAGGAAAGGAAAGTCCAGCGTCGGGCGTTGAAATCTGGCAGATAGGGAATTCTATGTACCGTGGTTGCCGAAGGAAACCGAGTTGGATATGATGTACTTACATGGTGTGAGCAACCGTCCACGCACTTTGCTTTGTGAACGAAAAGGATCAGACGTAAGTTCAAGAGGATAGTAGCAATTGCTGACAAGTACCGGAAAAGCCCGGGCGTAGTTAGGGGCGTGTGACCTGTGCATCCCAGAATGGAACTTCTTTGATTCGCGTTTCTCTCTTTCGTCTCACCATCATGTCGGCACTCCCGCCCACCCCTCCCCCTGACTATCGGGGGACCTACAGCGCATGTCCTCTCCCATTCTTCCCTGGCAGAGGCTTCAAAAACCACGACTTCCACAGCGCCCACGGCGCACGATACTACTATCTAGGGCGGAACGGCGCCTACACTTCACGGTAGTTGTCCATTTGGGAGATTGACGTTCTAGCTGACAATGAGGATGGACACAGTGCAGAGTACATGGCCGCTGCGGCCCGCGGCGCAGCCCCTGTCCGAGTCTCCACAGTACAACTGGCGGCGCAGACATGGTGGGTGACATGTCGCGATACTCACGACGAGTGCCAAAAACGCAACGCCGCGGAGCCGCCAGAACACGACGATGCCCAACCGCAGAATTTGGATCTAGTCGCTGACCCGGTCGAGGCTCATCATCAACCCAACGATGCGGAACCGCAGGTGTTGGAGCCAATCGCTGACCCGGTCGACGCTCATCCCCAACCCGACGTTGCGGAACCACAAGCCCTTCAAGCCATGATCCTCCCAGTCGCCCGCGAAATGCGGGCCATTCGCGGAACGCATAGCGTGCAGATGGTGGGCCTCACTGCCGTCTACCGGGCGCATTCGTCAACTACACCGCAGCCCAGCACCCCTGTTGATTCAGCTCCAACCGCGTCTGGGTCGTCGCTCTCCGCAACATCCTCGTCTTCCCGTACCACGACACAGGCTCCCTCCACTCCGCACAGTGACTGCAGCGGCGCTGGAGGTCCCTCGGCTCCCTTCTTCTTTGTGATAGGGACATCTGCCTCGATCTTCTTCGATGCGTGAGTGAATTCTAATACCGGTGTGTTTACCAACTGATGTCGTCTTCACAGGAGCTACGCTCACGCAGAAGCCCGCCGGACAGGCGCGAAGAGGGTTCAGGTCGTCCGGGGTTTCAAGCAGGCAATCGAGACAATCACGGACGCAGGCGAAATTGGCAATCATAGTCCCTGAGTTGTAGACTTGTATTTGCTATCGTATTATATATCTGCAGCTCGAATGTCTACAAAAGTCCACTTGGTGTGATTACCCAAAGCGGAAGCAACTCCTCCCTTCTCCCTCCATGTCGGCAACGGAGCCCGTCAAGCCATTGAACTCGACATCGTCACCCACGAGTGATGCGCATGGGAAAGAAATGAAAGGCCGTCAGTACGCAACGCTCACACTATTCATCAATTGACGAGGCATGCGCAGAAGCCTTGAACGATATTCGACACAACGCCCCTCATACCGAAAGTCTGCAGGAATGGTTGAACAGCCAGATGTTCCCCGGACATCCCCCCCATCGGACGCCTGACGACGTCGAACGGGGGCGTGCAGAGCAAAAGCAGCGGATCGCGGCAAGAAAAGTTGCCAGAGACGCAGAAATGCGGCAGTACCGCTTCCCCGGAACACCGACTTTCCGCTCGCGTGTAGAAGTGGAGCGGGGGCGCGAGCAGCTCAAGGCGCGCGTGGAGGCGAGGAGGGCACGGCGGGAAGCTTTGGACAGAGGGCGGCACGCGAGTCGTGCCGGACCAAGGTTGCCGCGTGCACTGGATGGCGTTCTTACGCCTTCGTTGGCCCAAGGAAAGCAGCAGGCGAGTCAGGCCAGGCAGGAGCGGGCCGAGCGGGAACTGAGGGCGGGGCGGGTGGCACATCTTGAGGCTATGTGGAAGAAAAAAACCGAAGGTCGTGCAAAATCACACCTTAGCTTGAGTTAGTCGTCGAAAATGGAAGAATTCTCATTGAGACAGGACGTTTGCACACAAGCAACAAAAGAGGAAAGCACCAACTACATGGATGGTTTTGCTCCGTTTCCAAGATACTCTTCGAGAAGATAGCAACCCTCTTCGGCGTCGGCTTCGTTTTCTTCGGTCTGCATCACCAAAATGTACTCCTTGTCCCCGAGGAACTGGTTGCGAGCGCCGCAAGACAGATATTCCGATTCACACGCAGCGTGGTGCCTTTCCAGGGCGATGCTGATATTGGTGTGCGCGACGGAGATAGTAGACGCGGCTTCGCTGGGGATGTGTTAGTCTGCACTTCTACTCAGAGGACTTATACAAAAAATGCCAAGGTGACGCTCCGAAACAGGCGAGAGGCCCATGAGTGATACCCACGGGTAAACCTTCCACGGGTAAACCTTCTGGTTAGAGGCTCATTATGCATAACACGCCCAGATGGGAATATGTCAGGCTGAGACAAAAGTACCGGGACACCCACCGTTGCGCAGTGTGCAGGCCATCGCATTTGGCAGTGGTATGGAACGGATGTTCTGCGACATTCAATGAAATTGAGACGTAAACGCGGGCAGGGCAGGGCTGCCAGCCGGTGGATGCCTTGCGAGGGCGCAATGCAGACGACGACATTATGGTTCAGAGGTTGAGAAAGTTAGGAAATGTGAGAGCTGCGGAACAAAGGATGAGTCAGAACTGATCGGATCAGCGAGTACCGCCTTCCCCTTGTCAGTTCCTGTCATCGTTGTCCTCAACTCCGTCGCGTGTGTCGCGTGCGCTTGGGTTTCCTTACGACATTCACCTCTAACCAGAGCAGAGATTATACATAACGTCCATCACGCTTGCTTACCGCCAAGCTACCGCAGCCGTATGGCTGATTCTTGCCGATCCTTGCGACACGCACTGCGGAGGATCTCTAGCCAGAGGCCACTTTATGTATAAGACGCCAAGCGTGCCCACATTTTCCAAAACATTCTGGTTAGACGCGTCTTTATACATAAAATGTCCAACCGACGAGGCCGGTGCAGATAGACGATACATGCAACGCTGGACCTACCCCTCCGCTACAGCTATGCCAATGGCACCAGCACAATTTCCCGACGACGTCCTCCATGAAATCCTGTGGTGGGGAAGTAAACGCGTCGCGGTCGCGTTCGCTCGTACCTCCCGAAACAACGCTCTCGTGGCTCAAAATCGACTCTATCGGCACATCTTCATATTTTCTACTCAGGCGGCGAAATTATTCAGAACTGTAGCAGGAAAACCGTTGATATTAGGACCTTTGGTGTGTACCAAAGTGTGGATCGCGCCGGCGGCGGCTTATCAGCATACCCACAGGCTCGTACTCTGTCCATCAACAACGACTCAGGCAAACGCGTCGAAGGCGACGACTTCCGGCGCGCGATCCATAGCATGGTTAATCTTCGAACGCTGCACATCCAGTGCGCCATCGACATGGGCGGCTTGATCCAGTCTTTTCGCGCTACTCTCACCTGCCTGTCCCTGCGGCCGACAGTGGACGACATGGCGATGCTGCTGCTGTTTCATCAAGACGATCTGAAGTCCCTGAACCTCACGGACTTCAGTGGTTCGTTCGGGCCAGGCTTGCTCCCCAACCTCGAGCACGTAACCGCCCCGCCGAGTGCCCTCGCTGTTCTCGTCGCCGACCGCCCTGTCAAGCACGTCACTTTTCGCTACAAACCCACCGCCTATGACGAATGCCCCATCGTTTCTCTCGACTTCATCCCGCTGTCCACTGCGGGGGTGGTGCGAGTGGACCTACAGCTGTCGCAATTTTTGGACAATCCGTCCACTCTTAAACGGTGTTTGCCCCAGGTCAAACAGTTGACCGTGACGCAGGACTGCAGCTGGGGTCAGAGGTTCTTTGTTCCGGTGAGTTATCATCTATTTCTCTCGTCCGACGCTCATTACGAGCAGATAAATTGGGACGAACTTGCCGAAGAGTTCGTCGACGCTGTTGGCGAGATCCCCACCCTTCGCCACCTGGCCATTCGCACATGGTACGGGGGGCCCCAGGCGCGCTCCATCCGCGACCAGCTCTACGAATCTTGTACAGCTCACCGGCTCAAGGTCTTCATCTTTCACGGCCGTTACGATTGCTTCAGTTGGGAGAAGGTATTAGATAACCCAGAATGTGTAGTTAGGCCGGTCTTCAGCTGCGCTCATGTAACTTGAATGGATCAGAAATATGTGCTCAATTAGCTGTGCTGTGATTACAAGAAGTGAGCTACAACGGACTACAACTTGGCACGAATAGGGCGGGGGGGAAGCTCATCATCCTCGTCGTCCGAAAGGTCTTCTAGACCTGGCATGTCGTCGTAATCAACGTCCGAGACATCATCTGTAGTGAACGTGATAAGCGGGGCACAATGAGCGGGGCATGCCCGGCATTTGAGGGAAAAATTGCTGTCGATGGAGAGAAAGAGCGGATAGATATATTTGCGTTCCTGGTGGGTGGACTTCAGGATGTTGCTGATGGTCGGTGATTATTCTCGATTGAAGTACACAAACAACAAGTACGCACCAGGAGACGAGAATAAAATCCATGTTCGTATAACGCTCTCCTTTTTGTAGGTCGGCACGGGGGTGAGCTGCAATAAAAAGGTTAGAATGCGGGGGTGGGGATTATGAACATCGCTGACTGAGGGCGGACATGGTGGTCAGGTGGAGAGAGTGGATGCCGAAAGATGCCGGACCGGTGATCGTCAGATGTGTCTGCTCCGAGTCCAAGTTCGATTCGAGTCCTGTCCCGAATTTCTGGCTTCACGGGCTGGTGGACGGGGGCAGGATACTAAACAACTCTGAACATAAATTCAAAGAGTCCTGCGTGCTCACTCACCATAACTTTTAGAAGCCTTTCCCTCTTGGATCGCCGAACCTTGCGCTGGGTGAAGTACTCCGTAGTAAAATGCATAAGATAACGCCCAAGGAGTCTTCTTGGAGTTGAGATGTTGGCGTCTTTGACTGAGAATAAATATGATTTTTTGGGAGCAATATCGACGGCAAGGTCAGCGGCAGTATTCCATGCCACGAGCCAGCCGGGGATTGCGGTGGTAGCAAGAGCGGGCGGGTGCGGCGGGCGGGTGCGCGCGGGCGGGTGCGCGCGGGCGGGTGCGCGCGGGCGGGTGCGCGCGGGCGGGTGCGCGCGGGCGGGTGCGCGCGGGCGGGTGCGCGCGGGTGGGTGCGCGCGGGTGCAGCGAGCCGGGTGCAGCGAGCCGGGCCACTTTTAGATTACGCCCGATGGCGCGCAAGGGCAGGAGGGAGAGGAGGAATCGGAATGCCGGGGAATGGTGGAATCGTAGGATAGAAGACTTAGGCGTGTGGAACTAACAAGGATAAATAGAGCCCATTCTGATTTCCGCCACCATGTAGCACTGCCACCCGCCAGCCCGTACAAGCGCCAGGGCGCCGTACAGCGCCGCCGCTGAATAGCGTGCCCCATCCAGTAATTTGTGGCCGCCTCTAATAATATACAAAAGGCGGAGGCACTGCCACCCGCCACCCGTACAAGTGCCAGGGGCGCCCACGACAGCGCCGCTGCAAACCTGCCCCATCCGGTGATTTGTGGCCACCTCTGAGATATATAAAGGGCGGACGCACTGCCACCCGCCAGCCCGTACAAGCGCCAGGGCGCCGCGCAGCGCCGCCGCTGAATGGCCTGCCCCATCTGGTAAGTTGTCTCAACCTCTACCATATATATAAAGGGCCACCTCTGACTAGAGGACCATATATATAAGCGTCCACTTCTAAACCACACGCTGTTTTTATATAAAATCGCCACCTACGCCTGTTTATAGTCAAGTTCGCGTCGGCAGCATATTTGTCGGCGGGCGACCAGTGTTGCATGCTACTCCGAGCGGCGGCATGTAGCGCGCGCCACAGCACCCCTCCATGTTGTCTCTGAGCAGCCGGCAAAAGTTCCACACCAACCAGGCAATCTTGTTCACCGGAAGTAGCGAGGCACATGTCATGTTGACTGCTCCTCTGCCAGCGCCTGGAAGAAGCTGTCTTCGTGTTCCATAGTCAAGTCCGCTTCGGCTGTGCCGTCGGGCGTCCAGCTTTGCAGCCGCTTGCCGCCCCACCAAAGGCCTGGACGGCCGGGACCGGTTGGTGATCGCTCCCACCGCGCCTCCATCTTCCCCTGAAGCAGCCCGCGCACAAGCGCAGGGTTCCACACCGCCGAGCCAATCCTGTTCGCCTCCTCGTCCTCAGCATCAGAGTCAGAGTCCCCGTGCCCATCCGCCGTGGGATCTGGGAGCGGCGGGATATGCAGCAGGAAGAACGGAACGGGCGATGACTGCGCGCGGAGGAGCGTCGACTTGGTGAACGGCGACTCGGACACCAGGAGCGCGACCAGCGGGTATTTTGAGGTGGGCGACTCCGCACCCGTGGTGGTGGAATTTGCGAGCGCCATGTAGCGATGCAGCACACCCTCCATCTCGCGGACGTATTTCGGGCTGACGCGTTTCTTCTCTGCTTTGCACTGCGCGAGGACGCGAAAGCGGCGCCGGTCCTGCGCGGGGACCGTCTGCGGGTTGGCGGACTCAGACGAGGGAGGGGGGAGCCACCACCAGCCCATTAGGTCGATTCCGCCGTCGGATTTTCCGCCGACGCGGCGGAGGGACATGGAGAGGTGGTCCTGCAGGATTTTCATGGACCGCTTTTCGAAGAAAGTCCCCCGGTATGTGTTTGACATGACCGAAGTCGCTATGGACGAATATGTCGCTATGGACGAATATTTTCGCATACCACTGGGCAGTCGGGCTTGCATTATCGCGGGGACAGTCAAGGAGGGTGTGACGGACGCGGTCACGAGGCGTCACGAACGCCAAACAAACGCACTCTCTTTTTAACCACCGCCTGCTTTTTTTCGGTTGCCGCCGTTCCCGCCATTATTCTCGACTGCGTTGTCCAATCGATAACCTTCATTGAGACCGAATATTAATATACAGCGGTTCAGTTATGGCCAAGTCAAGCTGAGACAGCAAAGTTCAAACGCGTCTCTCAAGAAATGCGTAGAATACATTGAGTCAGTGGTGAGACAGGTAAGTACATATGATGCATGCGATAGTTTCCAGGCCAAAATTAAGTCCATCCTGCGCTTCCCGCCCAAGAGATATCCCTCCATCCCACACAGATAAATGATAGCAAGCCGCAGGACGCGATTGTCACCGGGCCAGGAGATTCTGCTCCTCCCACACCTTGCATCCCCTTCCTGAAACCAACGCTCTCAGTCACCTCTCGGACCTCAGTGCAGAAAATGATGTCGTACCTCCCGTGCACTTATATCTTCCGCCCGAGTGCTGAAAGTCGGCGCCACATGTGTAACAGAACTGGCCACGAAACTGAACAAATGACTACAAGCAAGGAAAAAAATGGCGACATACGTGGTGCTTGCAGATGCAGGTTATGTGGCTTCGGTGGACAATCAGTCAAGGTGGAATAGCGAGGATCATTGCCAGCTTACTTGCATCCATACTGAATGGAAAGATATGCAGTTAGCGCAGCAAACATGTGGAAAGCGGCATTATACATACCTTCAGCTCGACCATGGCGGAGCACTGCGTTCAGGATAAAAGAAATAGGTACAAAACTGACAGGGTAGGGCACACCTTCGGACAGCGTCTCCATTTCTCCTGCGTGGCCAGAGTCGCGAAAGCCACGTCCTCCGGCGCCCGTTCAGTCATCGGAAGTGCTTGGTAGGCCTCGCACGTCAATTTGTCGTGCCAAATGGACTTGCAGGCTTTGCACAGCGAGCCTCGGCATCGTGGACACTGCACGAGTGTCGCGGCGTGGTTGACACCGCTGGGTGCAGGCGCAACGTCGTGCGCATCGAAGGTCTCATCACAGCCCTTATGTGGACTGCAACAATTGATCACGCTGCAAATTCATGGCAAGGGAAACGGCTCACCAGTAGATGAGATTCAGCGTCGACAAAAATCGTGCGTGGTTCCACTCTTCCATGTTTGCCTCTCCCAGCACCAGTCGTGCGGTGACATCGCTGATGTCGACGGGTTCCTCGCCGAGCTTTATTAGACATGTCTGCACGAAAATTTTAGTCCAGATATGAATGAGATGGAGGGGAAGGGAACAGCCCTACTGGACACGGTATGGGGAACTCAGCCCGCCGACCAGGTATAGCAGCCGCAGGGGCCTTAAGCACAGTCCCGTAATCCGCGGGGTCAAAGGCGATGTTGAGGCGTCCATAAATCGCCTGCGCTAAACACGACTTTAGGGCATTAGTTTCGGAATCAGACGTGAGGAGTAATATGGATCACCCCGCAAAAATAATGTTTACAGCTCGCAAGCTGTATCCCGTGAATCACTTGCTTGCGTGGCGGACGAGGCGGTCGCCTGCCGTCGACGGGCACCTCCACAATACCGTCCTCGTCCTCCTCTTCGTCAGAGTCATCCGAAATCTCGGCGACCATACGGTCACTAGAAAGAGATGGACCGTTACAAAAGCTGAATCATGATCCGGATTTCGAAACGTACCTCTTTGTGAGCTGCCAGGGGTTGACAGAAATCTGGCAGTGTTTGAAGCAGACGGAGCATTTTGGACCCTTGACCTTGACTGGCTTTACGGCTAGATGGCGCGGTGAGCTGAGGGCACGAAGCGCGTACGTGGCCACTAAATCGGACTTACGGAGGACGTTCACGGTGCTAACACGTTTCTCTGCCTCCCGAGCGCGCTTTTCGGCCCTGCGGAGCGCGAGCTTCACAGGGTCGGTCTGGTCGTCGTACGCGGCCACAAAGCTCTGGACCGCTTGAGAGCCCGGAGGCTCCCACTTGCCTTTCTGAATGGTCGCGTGAGCTATTGGCACAAGCGCCCAGAAGCGTAAGTAGACCACCATACGTTGGACATGCAGTTGCCCATCTTTCAGGCTACTAGCAGAGAGTCGTGGAGGGAGAATAGAAGGAGGATGACAGGAAGTAGAGCCCTTTTCGCGACCAGGGACTTTAAGACCAGCGAGTCACGGGAGGCTGACACCGCCAACAAATAAAGCATTTCTACTAAATTCTAGTGGCAGACGAACGTGCATGAGAGCTGTGATGAAATAAGTTCGTCGCCGAGGAACACAGCTCTCGTGTGTTGACGACGCGGAAGGGCTGTGGAGAATCCATCCGGGATTCGAGTCGCAAGCATTCAAATTCTGAATCGCGCAACATGAGTGCAAGAGGCAAAATAATGAGATCAAAAGAAGCCGGTCCGACGGCGATCACCCATATCTGGGTTCCTTCTTCTTTGGTCAAACAAGGAGAGGGAATTGCAGCTCAAGAGCTCCGCAGTCCTGCGATTGTCGCAAAATTACTTCACCCGCTGACAGGATAGATAAGGAAACGAACGTGCATCCTGATGATAATACATGACAGGCTCGGCGCAACATGAGATATACGGGTAGAAAAGGATTCAACAGGAGGGCAGATTGTCTAAATTTAGTGCGGAAAATTAAATCAGGAGGACATATAAAGAAAGTCTCGGGTGATCGTCCGTATCGAGGTTCCTAAACAAAACTCTCAAGTGCTCCCGAGCCCAATTAATATTCAACATGGACGTTGTTTTCGAATGAGAATTCCAACCGCTTGGAAGCAAGAGGACCGGTTGGTCAGATACCAGTATTGATTCCTTCCGGAGGGATTCAGATTATTAGAAGTTGTCCCTCTTTAAATTTGGCTCGATGAAATTAAATCACAGAAGATGTTGGAGGCTTTCTGTCCCTGTAGTTTCCCTCTGTAAATTTGGCGCTGCGAGATTGTAAATCAGAGAAGGACGTTGGAGGCTTTCTGTTCTTTTCGGGTCCCTCTGCCAATTTAGCGCAGTGAAATTAAATCAGAGAAGAATGTTTGAGGCTTTATGTCGAATCGCCCTGAGAATTCGAACCATCAAGCAACAAGGTCAAATTCTATGCGAAAACAGCGATATCAGCAGTTGACACGAAGATCCATTAGACACCTCATACACAGTAAAGTAACACTATTCCGGTCAGTATAGCAACGAAAGGTCGAAATTGAGATGATACAGATAGTACAGAAATAAAAGATTCCACCGGGTCATGCATAAGGAAGATGACTCTCCTTTTCGTGGGCCCAGGGTGGGGCACCCGGACGGTCGGGGGATTCGCCAGGAGTATATGGCGACTCTCCAGGACTGTTGGGCGATAGTCCGGGGCTCAGACTGTCTGAGCTCCCCAGACTGTGCATGCTCCCCGGACTATACAGCTCAAGATCTTGGTTGTACGAATCTCGGTTGTGGCTGAAAACGGGATTGATTGGCAAGCACAGAGATAAAATAACGTGAGTAGCTCACGTGCGAATCATGGGAGGCCACCCGTGTTTGCGACCCTCCTTCCTACGGACGAAGTCCGCTGGAGTGGGGTCGTAAGGAGCGGATGCTTGGTACAACAGGCATGTCAAGCCTGGAGAAGGTCAGACAAAAGAGCATGCGGGACCAGCAGCACGGACCGTCGTGCCAAATTGATTTGCAAGGCCGGCATAGCGGTCCTTTACATCGCGGACACTGCATGTTACAATAAATAGGGACACACGAAAGAGGCTCTAAGAACGCACATGCACATGGGCCTCGTTGGGAGGGAGGTCACTGGAGGGAATAGCGTCGTCGGCGTCGAAATTGTGGTTGCAACCTTGATGTGGACTGTAGAACGTCAACGTTGAGTGCATTTGTTTGACACAAAATCGTACCAATGTATTCGTCTCAGCTTCGACAAAAACCGTGCATGGTTCCACTCGTCCATATTTAATTCGCCGAGCACCAGCCGCGCTGTCGTGTCGTCTATTTCTCGCATTTCCCGCTGCTTCCCGTGTTTCCTGGTATGGCACACCTGCCGACCGTCAGATTTGGGAAAACGCGGGGAGCATAAATTCAACACACGGGACACGATATGGGGAACTCAGGACGATCCGGGCCAACTACGTCAGGCGCATAAGACGGCAACTTCGTGCCGTATGTTGCGCGGTCGAAAGCCATATTCAGACTTTGGTAGATTGCCTGTGCCAAGCACGCCTATTTGAAAAAAACTCAACATCTGAACGATTTGAGACAAATAAATGGTTGCAAACGCACCCCGCAAAAGACATGGCCGCAGGGTTGGAGCACGAGTCCATACGGCACCGGCTTTTGATAGCCAATGTTCGCGGCTTTTGACACCATGAAATCGCTGAAAAAAAATCAGTTCGGTTGATTGGTAGGATCCCCGAATCGACTGACCTTCGCGTACGCTGCCATGGGTTGGGGCATACAAAACAGTGATCGAAACAGAGGACACAGGTCCTCGCAGGCGTAGGTATCGATGGTACTGGCTTGCTGGGGGCTTGAGAAAAAGATTGAGACACGACGCCTCGAACACGAGCGAATAGATAATATACTCACGCGGCGAAAGCCTCTCAGGAACCAGAAACAGCCGCTCGCGCGTAACAGTCTCACCACTCACAAGCGACCCGGTCTCGTCGCTCGCTCTCGATCTCAGACTCCGCGTATGCCGTCTCACAGTCTCGCGCGAACTCCGACTGCCACTTCCCAGCGAGCTCTGGCCATCGGCGAACGTCTCCGCCATAACGGCGCGCGCCTCCGCTTCTCGGGCGGCTTCTTCCGCTTCCAGCACGCGCCGCTCCGCGGCCTTGACGGCGAGCGCCGCATGCCCCAAGCGGAGCTGCCTATCGTGCAGACTGACGAAGTCCTGCAATGCTCGGACGCCTGGTTGCTCAAACTTGCCTTCCTGACGTGATGCAGATCATCGGTCAGTGTCGACTCTTTCCAAGTTATGCACAAAAGACAGGGTACGCACATTGTTCATGAAGGCCTTGTACTTTTTGAACATCCTGCAGACCGGCGAGGGGAGGGGTGAGAGAGACTAAACGACGGCCCATGGACGTCGAATCCTTTGATATAACGATGCACTTTCCGTGCCCTAAGATGTTATCACCGGACGAACGTGCGTTGCGCTTGGGTCCTAAAACGGGAAGATGGCAAAACTTGAAGCACCAGGAGCCGGCCGCCGCTAGGGACTCTAACAGCCTTGAAAAAATGCGGTTCAAACTTCCGAGGCGAAGACGCTGGAATTCCTGCATCGCAATCCGCAGAAGAGGTAAGTATCTGGCCCAAAAGTCTCTGTAGGAGAAAAGGACCAGTCACGTTGGGATCACGGCGATCCAACGGCGAAGAGAAAGAACGGCATCTCCAATTCAGGCTGGATATGTGGTCCGACTTCGGTATTTTTGGACGTCTTCTAGCTCCGCTTGCGGTGTTGCGAATGTCCTCCGTCAGAACCCGGGGTACGGCACACATAGATTCGTGCCTGGCGTTGATTCGACTATTCTAAGCCAAGTTGAGGTTTTGGGTGGCCCTGCGTATGTATACGGACGAAGTTGATTTCGGGGCTCGACTCGGGGTCACTCGATTAAGACCCGGGTGTTTGATAAATTGTATCCACGGAAGTAATGGCCTGCATATTCCTCCAGCGGAGGATTACGACGTTCAGCGCGGTGAGCGGACAGCACCCGGTGCTTCTGACTTCAAAAGGTTTTAAGGCTGATTTACAGCTGACAAGAATGGTCGGAGCACCCAGAGAGACTGATAGGCCAATATCCGGGAGGGATTGAGTGAGGGCAACCTAACACGGACCGAGGTAATCTCCACAGCTTTCTCACAGCGATGGATGGCCAGCGGCGGCGGGGAATGAGGCAAAATGACGTCGTTCGAACAGAGGGCATACCTCAGGCTTTAGCGCTTAGCACCGAAGCATGGCTGATCGTCAGCAGGCTGCTAGTTGACCTGACGAAGGTTAAAGACATGATCACGGTAAGGCTGTTGACAGTTGAATTTGTTGCCTTTTCTCACTCTATAGGCATCTGTCTGACGAGCTCCAGATATTCTAGAGAGGAGAGGCTAGGAGAGGCTTAGGCCGGAGCTTCGGTCCAGTGTCACTGGACTGGCAGTGAGGGGATCTTTCGCTATCCGTGGAGATATGGGCTGGAATACCATGAGGCGGAGGCACGGTGCCGTATTATCCATGGCCGACAGCAACTGGATCGTAGCACTGGCCAGTGGCGGCAGGGAAGGCATGAAGGACTTGATCGCTTGAATCCTGGGGTGAGATAAGGAAGACGAGCGACCCAAGGCACAGCATATAGGGGTAATGGGTGCAGCACTCACGATGAGCGTCCGAGATCGCGAATCGAGGCGTAACAGCAGCGTTGTGGAGGGAAGGAGTCTCGAGAGTGTCCGGTCTGAAACGGCAGCGCAAGTGAGCGGTCGAAGGGACAAGTGGCTGACTCAAAGAATTCCATAAGTAGAACGAACCAGCGCAGTCATGCTATACACACCAATTCGAACGACATGCTGAAGAGAGAGGAAAGCGATGGGCGCGAGATAGAACGCGGAGAAAGTCGCTCGGGGTCAACTTGAGATTCGAGGAGATGGTGGTGGTGGGGACAGAGACAAAGCGGTGACAAGTCACGGGCTCGCGTCGTTATACTTTCTCACGCATCTTTTCTGAGAGCCTGTGACGTCGGTGCGCTGATTGTGGAAGTTCGCAAATAATGCATCGGTCCCGCGTCATTGGCGCGTCAGACAGGAAAGGATTGAAGGTGGAGAGTCCCCAAGGGAACGACCCGAAGGAAGCCAGACGAAGCTAGCCTTCGTACAGACCCTTAAACCGACACGCGTTGTCCGTAGTCCGCAGCGTCTGCGCAACTGCGCAGCGCATTCGCATGCATTGAGAAAAAAGTGCCGCATTACACAAGGTGATATACACGAAAGGTCCAGTGGTGAAGAAATGCATAACAACTCGATCCGTTTCATTTCAGGCGTTGTTTAATGCGTCGTCGCGCCATAGTAGGCTTGCGGCTGGCCCTGGGCCAACGGCTCGTAGGTGCCGTTCCCGGTGTCTGCGGCGCAGTTAGTTTGATCGGGACGCATGATGAGGGTGTGGTGGACGTACAGCGGAAGCCCCCAGCACCGTAGCGTTCCTCTGCCTTCATCTTCTTGTATATGAGCCAGAACGCGTGGATGTGGCCCGGAATGTATCCGAGGACAGTGAGGAGGATGTTGATGAGGAGGTCGCAGCTGCAGCCGGCTGCAAGGAGAACAAGGTCAATGTTGTTCCTGAGGAAAAATGTGGCGACTTACTTATGAACCCAGCGGCAGCAGGGGGGAAGAGGATTGCCACAAGGATGAGGAGAACGTCGGATCCTTTGACCATTGTGAATGAGTTATGAGGTCGTGGAAAGTGGTTCGAGATGGTGGTAGTGCGGAATCAACTCAAGTCACCGTGTGCTTTTAAGGCGCGCCTCGATCATGACGTAGTGCTTGGTGTGTTTGGTTGCAACAGTGATAGACAACAGAGGCAAATCGCCTCTTGGTTCGAGCTTCCACCTCGCGCTCTTCCACCAAGTTACTGTTTGAACGTCTCTTCGCAAGGTAATTCCGAGAAAGTTTTTCTAAGTGGATCCACCAGGTACGGTTCTGATGAATGGAGCTCAAGCCAAGCTCAAGACTTGGAGCCTAGAGGGCCGGAGGCAAACTTGAGGTCAGCAACTTGAAGGCCCCCCCTGTCCAAGAGTACCACATCCCTGGCAAAAATTGGACCCTGCCTTCACTCCTGTCCTGGCCATGTTCTGTTGCTCTCATTGCACTTGGCCGATTTTCTGGCGTTGTATATAATGGGTCGCAAGCGCCGATACTTTTTGGTTGTTGCTCTATCCCGTTTCTTGCGACAGTACGACACTACGACATCGAGTTGACGCCGGCTTATCCAAGAATATGTAGCCAATGAGGAGAGGGCGCATGGAAGATAACCTATGCGAACTATTCCCTCATCATCCGTTGGCCTTGGACGGGCAAGGTCTTCGACGTGACTGGGCGTGTGCTTAGTAGAGTGCCGAATCCTCTCCTCTTGCAGAGCATAAACTACCAACAAGCCCTTCACGTCCGGCGTCCTTACCGCTGATGGGATAGCCTTCGTTTGGGATCCTCCTTGTTCGGCGCCAACCGCCATGCTGGTGGCCAAGGTACTGGGGTCTGATCGCGGTTTCCTTTTTCCACTTGTTACAGATCTGTATCTTCCTGTGACCCGCGATGAGTTCCGGAACGATGCACATGTACTTACTTCTGGCGATGGATTAATTCCTCGCGCGTTTGCGAGAATCTTCTGCAATACATACTTTGCAGGTGGCTTTGAGTGGGTCATCGCAACAAGGTGGACGTGGACACCTCTTCATCGTGGATCAGCACCACTGCATGAACTGAAATGCTGGTCTGCATCGCGCCCCGACGTCCGTCAACCCTAGCAAGCGTAGAAATCGAACAGGAATGCAACCAAAATGCAACACCCAAAGTTTGGCTGGAGCAGTGATGGGGAACAAAGAAAATTGACTCGATTAGACCGATCGGTGCATGCTTCGATTTGTTCGACCTCTACCACCGTTATTCCGCGCTCGTCCAACACATTACTCTCCTCTGAACGCGTCCTTTCTTCGCAAAATGGCTACGGAATCCACAGGAACCCACAAGGACCCGGTCACGGGCGAGATGATCTCCAAGACGTTCGTATAATCGAATCGATGTGTGGTGGTTTTAATACCGATCCAGGGAGCTCAAGCGCCGGGAGAAGGCTAGGGCCAAGGAGGCTACCAAGGCCGCGAAGGCCCCACCCCCGCAGGCTGCTGCGTCGTCGACGCAGGACGCACAACCCGCAGAGGCGGAACTGACCCCAAATGTAATGGCTGCAAATTTGGGACGCGATTCTCGTGTTGATACGTCTGTTGCAGCAATACTACGAGGCGCGATCGCGTCAAATCCTCCATCTCAAGCAGACGCAGAGCCCGAATCCGTATCCCCACAAGTTCAACGTTACGCGCTCCATCACTTCTTATATCGATACGTACGGCGCGGAGGGCAAGATCCCGCCTGGGACCAGGCTGCAGGGCGTGACGGAGTCGCTGGCGGGGCGCGTACACGTTATTCGTGCGAGCAGCACTAAGCTCATCTTCTACGATCTGCACGGCGAGGGGAAGAAGGTGCAGATTATGGCCAGCCAGCAGGATGCCGCCGATCCCGACTCGTTCGTGGCTACTAGTGAGCTCTTCAAGCGCGGGGACATTGTCGGTGTCACTGGTACCCCTTCCCGCACCAAGAAGGGCGAGCTGAGTCTCTCGCCGTCGTCGATGACCCTTCTGTCTCCCAACCTGCACCAGCTGCCCTCGACGCATTTCGGATTGAAGGACCAGGAGACGCGCTACAGGAAGCGCTACCTCGACCTCATCCTGAGCGACAGCACGCGCCAGCTCTTCATCACCCGCAGCAAGATCCTGAACTACATTCGGCGCTTCCTCGACGACCTCGGCTTCATGGAGGTCGAGACGCCCATCACGTCCCTCCTCGCGGGCGGCGCGACAGCCAAGCCGTTCGTGACGCACCACAACGACCTCGACCTCGACCTCTTCCTGCGCATCGCACCGGAGCTCTACCTCAAGCAGCTCATCGTCGGCGGGCTCGACCGCGTATACGAGATCGGCCGCGTGTTCCGCAACGAGGGGATCGATCTCACGCACAACCCCGAGTTCACGATCTGCGAGTTTTACATGGCGTACGCGGACATGACGGACCTCATGGACATCACGGAGGCGATGGTCGAGGGGCTCGTCAAGTACCTCACCGGCGGGACCACGCTCACCTATCACCCGGACGGGAATAAGGGCACGGAGGGCGCGAGGGAGATGAAGCTCGACTTCAAGCGCCCGTGGAAGCGGTATGATATGATTGGCACCTTGGAGGAGAAGCTCGGTGTCAAGTTCCCGCCCGGCGAGACGCTCCATACCGAGGAGACGAACGTCTGGCTGCGCGAGCTGTGCGTCAAGGCAGGTTTTCAACAGAATCGTGTTTCAAACTTGGCTCACAATTTCTTGCAGCACAAGGTGGATTGCAGCGAGCCACGGACGAATGCTCGGCTCCTCGACAAGGTAACGCCTCGCCGACGGTGTATGATTACACCTAATTATCTCTCTAGCTTGTCGGAGAGTACATCGAGCCCCTCTGCATCTCCCCGACGTTTATCGGTAAGCTACATTCTCAACAGATCTCGTTCAATCTCACCTAAATGTTTGCAGTTGGGCACCCGCAAGTGATGTCCCCGCTGGCCAAGTGGCACCGCTCGCGTCCCGGGCTGTGCGAGCGGTTCGAGGGCTTCATGTGCGGCAAGGAGATCTGCAACGCCTACACGGAGTTAAACGACCCCTTCGAGCAGCGCTTGCGCTTCGAGGAGCAGGTGCGTCTGTCGTGGTTTCTGATTTTGAATTTGTTTGACGGGTTGTGCGCGGACAGGTGCGGCAGAAGGACCAGGGCGACGACGAGGCGCAGGGCGTGGACGAGACGTTCATTGACGCGTAAGCATTCAGATTCACCTTCCAGTCGTGCAATTCGATACGAATGGCTTATGACTACCGCAGGCTTGAGCACGGGCTACCCCCGACTGGAGGCTGGGGACTGGGCATCGACCGCCTGGTCATGTTCCTCACCGATTCGAATAGTGCGTTGCTGCCCTTTCTTCTCGCCTTCTGATTTCTGACTTGTGTATCTGCGCAGACATCAAGGAGGTGCTGCTCTTCCCGGCAATGCGGCCGCTGGATAGCGCGCCCACAGAGCCGACAGTGGTGCCCTCGTAGAGTGAAATAAAATAGAGAGTCTTGTATCCTGCCAGTGCTTTGTAAAATCAAAGGATATGCTTTGTCAGCCCAGTCCTCGGTTATCCTGAACCACCATGGCTGCTTCATCCTCCAAGATCTTCTCAGCAGAGGCCGAACGGACACCAGGTTACGCGCATGTCTTGCTGATAACGACCGGGAGCGTTGCGTCGGTCAAGGCGCCGCTGATCGTCGAGGAGCTGCTCCGCGTTTGTCATCCCCGCAATACGGCCAACCTTGAACTCAAGTCAAGTTCAGTATGAGAACGTCAAGGTAGAGGTGGTCGCAACAAAGCCGTCGCTTGCGTTCTACGACGCGGAGGCAGTGAGAAAGACCGGCGTACGGGTGTGGAGGGACGAGGACGAGTGGCCTGTGCGTCCGCTTAATCTATCGGCGACTACCGACGCGATTGTGAGGCTTTGGTCTAGGCAGCATACAAAATCGGCGACCCGATCCTGCACATCGAGCTACGCCGCTGGGCCGACATCGTCCTCGTCGCGCCATGTTCCGCCAACACACTCTCCAAGATCGCGCACGGGACGTGCGACAACCTGGCCGTACGCGCCTCACCCACCTTGTAGTTTCGCATGGATAAATAACTTGCTCTGGCGTCCAGACCTCCCTCATGCGCGCGCTGGCGCCGACGACACCCACGTATGTCTTCCCCGCGATGAACACGCTGATGTGGGAGCACCCCCTTACCACGGAACACCTCCGTGTCGTGCGCGACGTCGTCAAGTACCATGTCGTCGGACCTATTGGCAAGCAGCTCGCATGCGGGGACATCGGTGCGTTGGCCGTTCTTGTTTAGTTTCTTATACATATATATACGCGTTCAACTAATTTACGCGATTTCAGGAATGGGCGCGATGACAGAGTGGCGAGATATCGTGCAGATCGTTGTGGACGCGTTTAAGCTCGGCCTCCCTCCCGCGTCCAGGTCGGAATGGACGTGAAGAACGGGGACGTTGCCCGAGGCATAGGTCCCGCGATGCTGTAATTGGGTCTTGCATGTGGGATTCTCAATTCAAGGCGGTACTTATAGCAACGAATAACGGACTGCATGCATGTATATTGTAGGAATTAGGAGCACCACTAAATAAAGTTACAAGGTTACATACAGTTGAACGATATTAGGTTTCAAGTACGAATCCGGTCCGTTCGGTGTCAAAGCGATAGATATGGATGGCCATCAAAAGGAAGCGAAGCACGGATACAGGGGTTATGCGGGGTGAACTATGGTTATTAGCTAGCGTGAATGGATTGCGGGGGATGTGGTGTACAACAGGTAAGCAATAATGTGATATCATAACTAAATGCGGTGGACGGGAAGCAGGCGGAGACTACAGGATGTTGGTGGCGGCCAACGCGTTCAGCAGGATAACTTCGTGTACTGGCGAAGCATAGAAATTCAGATCGGTGCAAGCATGAAGCGCGCAGAGGACTCACCGTCATTGATTACGGTGGCTGTCGCCTTCGTGTCCTAGAAAGATCATCAGTATTATTAATCAGGGGGCGCGCGATAGATAGATGGTGGCGCGGAAGTAGAACGCAATGGAAGAACGGGATGGAAGTGCGAGGAAAGAAGACGACGAACAATCGCGCAAGTGACGTGCCGGTGCATCTTGCGCTTCCGGGGCGAATATGTCTGATTTATCGTGGCGAAGGCGTCGGACAGATCTGGGCCAGGCGGGAGGAATCGATCAGCGACAGTCGGGCGGACAAAGATGTGCAAGAGGAACGCACATTTGATGACTTCCTTGGGCTCGTTGGGCTTGTTACGGTAAGAGGTGACGTGCTCGGCGAAGCGGATGCCCGATTGGATTTTGCGCGTTAGGATGTCGACTTTGTTGAGGAACTTTGGAAGCGCGCATGATAGGAGGATTAGCGAAACGCGTCGAATAGATAGGAGGAGGGAAGGGAAGCCGACGCACGAGGATGAACTCCACGGATGTTAATAGCTTGTTACTGCAGATGGTCCGCCAAAGCTTTAGCGAGTCCGCCTATCAGGCTAATTAACGTCGGTCAGGCGAAGAACCGGGAGAAGAAACGCACCAATCGATTGACGGTTTTGTTCTCGGCGAGGGTTTCGTTGAAGGCTGAGGACGAAAAAGGAAGGTGAGAGCTGAAAAATAGACGGGGAAGCGGGTGCAGACCAGATATTGGAGCCATAAAGATTATGACATGTACTGGGCGCTTCATAGTTAGCAGGCCGTTGAGCAGAGAGCAGAATAATTTACCATCGTCGAAGAATTGAGCCCATGCGGCTGAAGAACAGATGAGCGGAAGGATAATCAGCGCGATAAAACCATACCTCGTTGACTCGTCGAACCGCCCATGTCATATACAGTCCACGACTTCAAATTTTCATTACCTGTGGAATTTTGAGCACTAGTTGGGGAGAAGGAGGGGGAGCCGAACGACGAGGGAGGGATGCGGAAAGATGCGCACCCATACCTTCCATGGTGATTAAATGCTCCTCCGGACCGACAGTATGCACCCTTGCCCGCAGAATATCGTCTGTCGCAGATATTAAACTCAGGGAACGGCGGGACCGACACCAACATACCAGAGGTGGGGGTATAGTCCTCCTGACATATTCGTTGGACTTCGTTCAGAAAACTAGGAGGGATAATCAGCCGATATGGTGGGCCGGGGGAAAAAAAGAACGTACAAGCCAGACTGCTCCTCAAGTACGATTTCCCGGTCGTGTAGCCCCTGCTGCACTTCCGGTGCCGCCCAGAGTCGCATGATATCCCCCGCACATGCACTCAATATTCGTCGCGTCTGCAGCTCCTCCGCCTTCTCGTTTCGGTCCGCCATGCTCGTGGACCCTCGGCGAAAGCGCAGGAATGCCGTCCACCCAGAGCCTGAGCGCAGCGAAATCTCGGACGCTTTCGAGGGGTGGTACCGGTCTGCCTCGGAGGATTCCTCTGGGGGGCGCGAGCCCGCGATGCGGTTTGAGAGCGTCTCTTCCACCTGCCGTAACGGGGCCAAACTTATCGACAATCGCCGCAGTTGCCCACTTAATGCGCTGTCGGGTGACATGGGCTGGTCGTTGCCGCCGTATGTGCTGGGGTGTCGGATCTCCAGGAGGCCTAGCACAAAGTTGACAGAGCGAACGAGGTTGAGATGTATAACCGGCCGCCATGCCTCCGCCTGGCTCGAGGTGAACGAGAGATTCGACGAATAAAATGGGCGCGCACCTCGGCTTGGAAAGCTTTTGGGGCAAAATATAGTTGGAAGTTCTTCAGCATGGTCGATTTGCCGGACTCTGCCTGACCTGCGGCGACAGTCGGAAGCGAAGTCGATTCGCAGAGAACATGACCAACCTAGCAGTAGGATCTTGGCATTGGCGGGGCGTTTTCGTTGTTCGCGTTCCAGAGCGAGAGCGTCGTCGATCGCATTGCTAACCTAAAAAGCAGGACACCTACTTTAAAAAAAGTGCGACAGGGGGCGCGATCGCGCAAAGAGGGACGGACGCGTTTTGCCTCGCGTTCAGCGTCGACGCGGGCTAATCGTTCGGCGTCAGACTGGGCCGCTGGAGCTGGGGGAGGCCAGACATTGCGCCGCGGGGGCAGCATGGGTGAGGGTGTCGATGAGGTCGGTAGCAAGTGTGTGTTTGAATAATGGGGATATTTATGGCGATCATACGGTAAATTGGCTGATGAAAACACAGTCTAAGCGCCACAGGGACAAGCGACGGTCATCCAAACTGACCCACGCAAACGGAATCAAAAGATAACCAAGGTGACGCGCCTACGCATATCAACAACTCGTACTTGGGCGAGCCATGGCACCGTCCTAGCCCTCCATGAAGACTGAGTTTCAGGGTGAGCAAATCTTGCTTGCTAGGCTCAGTTTGGAAGCTGGGTGCTTCTCCCAATACCGATCGAGGCTGACTCAGCAGGCGTAGCATGGCAACAACACGGACCGAACTTTCCCCCGTCGGTTTCCCGGACGCGGTCTGGAAAAAATCCACGAGGTGGTCGGGTTCAGACCAGCCGACACGGGAAGTATACAGGACGCACACCCGTCTATTTCGGAGCTGCCAAAAAGTAACTGAAAGGGCCCACAAATTATTTCCGGATATTATAGTGCTGTCGTTCGGCGTCTTTAAATCACCGGTATCAAGTTCAACTAGCACGCGACCTGGGCCAATTCAACACAATTTCAAACCGCTGTCCGAATTTCTTATCTTATCAATGAAATACCCATTCCTCAGGTAAACTGCATTACGACCACCGAAGCACCCGAATCAGGCCCGGAGACCCGACTGTATTAGACTGTATTCGACAAACAGCCGATGGCAGATGCCGCCGTAGGTACGCGAAAACGAAGTCGTCGGAAACGTGTTCGCATGCGTTGACAATAATCCCACAGAGCCTCACAGAGCTCCGTCCGCGACGATGTAACTGCACGGAGGCCGAGATGGGTCGAAAAAAGGCCCGTGCAATTAATCAACATGTGAAGAGGATCTGAGGAACTGGGCTCTTAATGAAAAATACACGCGTGGGAACTTGAATGATGCGATCAAATCTTATAATTGAACCTCGGTCACGTGTTGACTCTTTCGTTCAACCATTGAGCGATTCACTAATTTTGCTCATTCAGGTCCACTGGCAGCACCATTTCTGGTTGTAAACTGACCAGCTCTCATGTGGCCTCCTTACGGCTCAAGAATCGAGAGCATGACGCAGGTATCTCCACCTGCGAGCTTCCCGAACCCTCAGAGGCGTCACCTGTCCTTCCAAGGCGTCGTTATTTCACGAGAATGGGCCCCCCAGCTCCTCCTCTGAACCTGAGCACCCACCATGGCTATCCATCCTGCCTTGCTCCTAAGTGCTTTATGCGCTCAATTTCTAACTGGATATGCCACGCTTCTTGGATACGCTTCACAACCTCTTCCCCTGGATGATCTTCTGAACAACAAGGCTGCTACCTCGGCAGGCAACACCACCGCTGCGAACTTTGACGGTGCCGGCGGTGCCTATGATAGCCAATTTCTCCCGACGGGCTCATGGGAATACGACGGCACAACCGTGGGTAGCATTCCGCCGTTCCCGACGTTCTCCCAATAGCTCTTCGCAGTTCGCTCTCCCATCCTCGTGGGACACAGGCAACGACAACGTGTTGGCCACCGGCCAAGTCCTGCGACTCCAGCAACCCACCTTCGTCCACGAGCTTCATTTCTTGTATGCCGGGGACGGGACAGGTTGTAAGTGCTTCCCCCGCCAGATTCAAGGAGAACTTGCTCAGTTTGCGGAAAGCCCCCGTTCTGTCTGTGTTCACCCTCAATTTCGCCGACAATTCGTCCCAACCAGTTAATCGTGAGCTCGGGGCTTATCGAGCTGTACATTGCGCTAAATTGAATCACCAGTGTATGCGAAAAACTGGTGGGTGTGGGCCAATGTTAACCGGGCCGCAATCATCACGTACGCTTCTGTCTTGTGAATCAGTTGATTTCGTTGACTTATTGTGCAGACCCTACCACTTCGAGACAACGGGCACAAACCTCAACGCGACGGATATCTTCGAATGGTCGACATCTGTGCCCTCCGAGTCCCCGCTGGAGAGTATCACATTTCCCGCGCAGGCTACAAGCAATCGCATGCACGTCTTCGGCCTGTCTATCACCCCCTCAATCACAAACACCACCGCCGGGCCTGCGCTCTCCGTTCGCAGAGCGCGATTTTCCACGCGATGGGAGGACATCGACGGCGTGCGCGCGCAGGCGGTGGAAGTGACGCTTGCGAACCTTCTTCCGGGTCTCACGCTATCGCGCAACACTTCCCTTACTTCCCCGCACACAGTCGAATTGCAAGGCCCTGGCATCCGGACTGTGAGGCCCGGCGCGATCAACCGGCTGGTGCCCGCCGACCAGGTGCGCGTGGACGTCTTCGTGACGGGGAGCAGCGCGAATGGAAGCGCCGTCGTCAGGCTTCTCGATTCGGCGGGGAATCTCGTGGGGAATTCGTCGGCGTTTCCAACGAGTCCGTTGGTTGAGAACTGGACGCCGGATACGGAGTCGCTCGCCCTGCACGAGACGCCGTCGTGGGTACGGCATTTATAAAGTCTACTTATACATAGTGTGTTTGACGCCGATTCGACGCAGTGGAACGCGGCGAAATACGGAATTTTGTACGCATTCTGCATTCAACCATCATCTATCATTTTTGAACCTGACCTTTGAATTCATTCTATGTAGCATCCACTGGGGTGTCTACAGTACTCCTGCTTGGGTCAGCAGCTAAATTTTATCAGGTTTATGTGATGGCTGATTCACGCACAGGCACCGCCCAATCAATATGCCGAGTGGTATGAGTGCGTGCAATCCTGCTTACAATCTACCCTTAGTCTGACCTCGTCCCATCTCGTCAGCTGGGATATCCGGCAGCCACCAGACTCCAGTAACCCGACCTGGGAGCACCATCTGGAGACATACGGCGAGGTATGTGATGTCTCCTTAGCGAATATGTATTCGTTGACAGAGAAAACTGCAAGAACGTGGTCTACGACGACTTCATTCCCGATTTCACGGCCTCGAAGTTCAATGCGAGTGCGTGGGTTGATCTTTTCGACCGGGCCGGCGCGAAGTACTTCGTTCTCGTCACCGTATGTTCCCCTTACGTTTGACTTACGGTTTCCTCATTGATGAAAACATAGAAACACCACGACGGGTTTGCGCTCTTCGATACGGGTGCGCAGACTTGCGCTTTGCCTCTTAACACATATTTAGATTGCAAACAGGAAACACAACCAACCGCAATAGCGTTCAGCTTTAGTCTGAAGTTAACCGCGCCACTGATGGTTGGAGGTCGACACCGTTATGTAAACATGGTGGCTGTGCTCACCTTTTGATTTCCCTTCCCGTTGTTCTCGCCTTCAAGGCAACATAACACTAGATTCTAGGAGGCAAAAATGTCTAAATACCCTCCCAATGCTTCTGCATCTTCTGATATTTGTTTTTTTCTCCGTTGAAGGCAAAAACAAAACCGACGCTTCGGCAGCAGCCGGCCCATCAAATTTTGGCATCTCGATTCTGATCTGTCGCGCTCCCAGCTTCGCAAGACAAGTGGGACTTTTTCGGGAAGATAAGCATACTTTCGATGAAAAATGGGTCAAGGACGCGTCGCTGGCAGAAGTTCGAGACGCGACAAAATTTTGTTTACATAACACAGCCGACCTCCGATCAAGCGGCTCGGCAAAACGACAGACTACAACAAGCGAGGTACGAGCACATTTTTGTTGTAGCGTCTGTTTATAAGAGACTAGTTCAGCTTGGCCCCAAGCGCGATCTTGTGGCTGAACTGTTCGCTGCGGCCAAAGTAGAGAAGCCGGATATGCACCGCGGAACATATTATTCCCTTCCCGAATGGTGAGCCTCTTCTCGGTCCCATAACTTGAACGCGGTGACATCGTTATAATTACAAGGTTCTCGCCCGATTTCGCGAAATACGGGTTCAGTTCCTGGCCAGGTGGCCTGGCCCACAACGCATTCAACGTCTCGCCCCTTCTGGAGCCGTATACTGGGCACCTCAATATTAGCGACTACCTCGAGGATTTACAGCTGCCGCAGATGGTAGACCTTGCAGTGAAATACGACACGGAGATCATGGTTCGTTTGTTCGTTCAATCAACCGGGAGTGAGGCTCCGAGCTCTTTCACAGTGGTGCGACATTGGGGGACCAAACAAGACAATCGAATTTGCCGCGGCGTATTATAATCATGCAATGGAGCAGGGAAGGCAGGTTACCATGAATGACCGTATGTCTCAAGTTCTTTTCTGTGTATGGCTCCTCACCTCGAGAGCAGGCTGTGGTTTTCTGCCGGATTTCGACACGCCTGAGGTAAGGCTCTATTTGATCATTATTATTGCCAGCGTTTGTGCTGAAACCCAGCGTTACATAGTATGCGACATTTGGAAGTATCCAGACGGCCAAATGGGAATCATCGGAAGGAATGGATCCGGATAGTTACGGCCTGAACACGGCGACGAATGCGAGCGAGTACAAGAACGGCACGACCATCGTTCAGACGCTGGTGGACATCGTCTCGAAGAATGGGAATTTGTGAGCGAATCGAACAACAGTTCAATTTCTCGTCATCATTGCTCTGTCGTTTACAGCCTCCTCGACATTGGGCCCACGGCTGAGGGCGAAATCATCGCGCCAATGATGAATAATCTCCTGGACGCGGGGAGCTGGTTGGATTTTGCGGGCGACTGTGTTTATGACACCGTTCGTCGCCGGAAAACACTTGCAGTTCAGACGACTTATCTTTTGTGGCAGGAATATTGGTTCCCCGGGTCAGAGGATCCGAACCCACAACCTGGGATGGACGCCGCGCGCTTCACCACGACGCCTACCACCTTCTGCGTCGTCGCCTTTTCGCGCCCTGTCGAGGGCCAGGTGACGGTTAACAAGCGGCTGCCGGTCATGAACGGCGACGAGATTGTCTTGTTGGGTCCGCAGGGTCCGAGCGCGCCGCTCACATGGACTGTGGATGGGACAAGTGGAAGCCTTGTGATCGATGTATCGGACAGCGATGTGGGGAGCGTCGATTTTGCGTGGCCGTTCCAGGTCCTGTATAAGTTCGACTAGGAACGAGGTTGATCAGGAACGAGACGAGCTACATTTTTACGACTTCTCTATGATTGCCTCTGACTTTTGTCAATGCATTTTGTGTTTTATTTTGGGGCGGAAATGCTATCAACGTTTTCAGTCAAGGAGAGTTATAACATGAACATTCCATCGAGCTTCATTATCGTTCCCTTTTCGCGGCATGCAAACGCTCACCGTTCAGGCGCAGGTCGAGGCACGGTGGAGAATTTGGATATCGCCTGGTTGAAAGTTGAGTCAGCTGCAAATTGAACCGTGAGAATTTCTTTTGGGCTTTCGTCGATAACGAGTAAAGCTATTAGACTGGCTGAGCAATGGATTGACAGTTTGTGGGAGAGCGGGAGTCCGGAGTGGCAAGTTTATAATCGCGGCGTGTTCGCCAACCTTGCAAAAGGCAATATGAACAGGGCCCAGGGCCCACGCTTGGAAATTGAGTAACTGAGTTTGCGAGCCACTGCTCAGAACGTCTTGTGGCACTGAATCGACGGCATGACAGAGTTAATGTGAAGCAGATAGAATATACACGACCTTCCCAAGAGCTTCCAGCGGCAGGAGGTTGGATTTGGTTTGGGAGGAGAGTGACACGTGCAAAGTGCTTGGAAACGCTGATGAGTCAGCAAGTCCCCGACGACCACGATCACCACGATCACATCGAGCTCACGCCGTCGACGATGAGAGACAAGAAGCGTGCTTTTGACGGCAATGGAGAGTCGTCCAGCAGCAAGAAACTCGAGAGGTCTGGAGGCTCTCCATACCGTCTTTCCTGTCCTTAACTGTTTTCCAGCAGCGATGTGAGTCTTCTCCTCTCCTCCCAAGGTGAATTGGCCTCGTTAAACATGTTTCCGACGCGTTTCTATAGCCTTCTTTGCCCTCAGAACTCGTCCAATAATGGCCCGTCCGCAGTTCCCGTTGTGCGTATCGTTGTGCGTATCGCATTAACACATCCATCAGTGCTCACTTCAAGTTATGTCTTATGTCTTTTGCAGCTCTCAGCGGCCGTCATTGCGCAGAAGCGGGCTGAGATTGCTGCAAAATTGGCTGCCCTGAAGAATCCTGCGTTAGGTCTTGCTGCTTCCGCGCCAGCGGTCCCGATGACGCATTCCTCACCCACTGTTATCAATCGTCTTGTCGAAGACGCGGACAGCCGTCTTGCCGTCAAGGATACCGCGTAAATGGTAAGTCCTTTTTGTACTCGAAGTTGAGCGCATACTGAATATGCCTGCAGTCGATACACCAGTCTGGAAAGAACAAAGCGCGTCCGGTCGAAACGACCCAACAGCGTGCAGGGCCTAAGATGGCCGCCCATCCGCTCCTGCTCGACATGACCTCTGGGGTACCCGAGGCACAGAAGGACCGGGAGCGTAAAGAAGCTACGCTTGCTAGGCTGAAGATCTTGATAGTCGGGGGCAAGCTCACAGACGAGCAGCGCCGGGAGAAAGCGGAGGCCAAGAAGGCCGGGGAGGACAAGCAGGAAATTCAAGGTGCCGTCTTCAAGTACGTTTTCATCCCCTTCTCCCTCTTCCCGACAGAAATGATAAGACCGTCCAACAGAATTAAGAATTTTACCGATCCCACCCACAGCTTCAAAGTACGCAAGCACGCGGAGCAGTCCAACCTCACGGGTGTGTGCATCTTCAATCCACACTTCGGCCTGGTTTATGTCGAGGGCGCGGCCAAACTCATCAAGAAATACAAGCGTCTGATGATGTACCGCATTGCGTGGACGGAGACGGCGCGTCGATGCGGTGCCGAGGACGTTTTGCTCGAGGACCCGAATTGCGATGTGGAGGAAGGAAATGGTGCGATCGCCAGCGGAAGCGGCGCGGGGACGGAACCCCGACGGGGCTGCAACGTCGCTTGAACACAACAAGTGCTATCTGGTATGGGAGGGGACGCTCCAAGATCGCTCGTTCAGCGAGTTCAATGCGCGGAGCTGTCCGACGGATGAGGCGGCCAAGGAGCTGCTCGGCGAAACACTTGAAGGATACTGGGACCTGGCGAAGAACTGGAAGGCGGAAGAGGAGGAATTGCTGTGATCCTGGGCTGAACGTGCACCACGTATCGGTTTCTTCCGTACTCATAAATATGCAGATAACTTGTAACGGCGAATGCGTAAAGCACCCTCTGAATGTATCCTGTGGGCAAATGGTGTTTCAAGTCCCTGCACCGGGTGCCTTCCTAAACGAGCACACAGCGTTAGTAGTGCTTGTGCACGACACAGCCACACTATCAACCCTTTTGGCATGCTGCTTTCTTCAATCCAGCGGCTCCGACGGCCTATATCCTCCCGGATGACCTCGCGGTTCTCCTGCGTGAAAAAGAACTCATGAAGGAGCCAGAATTTGACTGCTTCGTTGTCGATGTGCGACTCCGAGTCGGAAGCACCGACTTCGAGGTCCAGAGACTACACTGATATCTTCACGATATAACCATTTGTGACGAAAGGGCGCCTCCATCGCTGGCTGCCTCAATCTGCTCGCCGTTTTTCTATCGACAGTTTATGGCGTCGTCATTGACCAATCATTGACCCTCATTCAAGTTGACCTCGGTGCCGCTCGTCGTGTTTCACTTCAACAGCTACAAGCCTGGTTGGAGGCTGGTATCGATATCAGGATGAAATCGATGCTCAAGGGGCTAGCACAGTGTGTTTCTGACAGTATCTCATTGCATCATGACTTTCATGCAACTTCAGCGCTTCAGCTCCCGAAACAGGCTTACTCCAAAATCGGCCTTTTGAGTCTCCGCACCTACTCAAGTCCAGCGTCTTCTTATCTGGGGAATCGAAGCCCAGTCTAATATTGGACGCTTTTCGGCTACTCGGAACGCCGCATCGGTTTTGGACCGCCCAGTACCCACATCGTCGCCCACACCTATCCTTTCCCTCAACTATGGCAGAAAAAACCGGCCAGATTGCGTACGTCGTCGGCGAAGAGACATTCCACACCGGCTACAAGGTCTTTGGGGACCTCACGTCGGGGGCGCGCCCATTGATTGTATTGCACGGCGGACCAGGCATCCCTTCCCCGTACCTCCTTCCCTTTGCAGCAGGACTTTCCACTTTACGCAGCATTCCCGTTATCGTATACGACCAAGTTGGGTGCGGAGCATCGACACATCTTCGGGACAAGTCCAAGGAGTTCTGGACCGTCGAGTTGTTCATGGCCGAGCTCGACAACGTCCTAAAGCATTTTGGCATCGCCGGCAGCTTTGACTTGTTTGGCCACTCGTGGGGTGGTATGCTGGCAGCAAACTACGCTATTAGTCGCGCACCGAAGGGGCTGCGCCGTCTCATCATTACCGACTCACCGGCGTCCATGGAGCTGTGGGTGGCGGGGACTAACGCGCTGTTGGCCGCATTCCCCAAAGATTTCCGGACAATGCTCAAGAGGCATGAGGATGCAGGCACCACGGAGAGCGAGGAGTATCAGAAGGGCATCCAGGAGTTCAACGCGAAGCATCTCTGCACCGTCAAACCGTTCCCAGACGCCCTGATGAAGTCGTTCGAGGGGCTCTTCTCCGATGCAACCGTCTACTCGACTATGTACGTGGATGCCGTATTCATTCAATCTTCTTACTCAGTGTTGCATTGAATACTTGTAGGAACGGCCCTTCGGAATTCAACATCACGGGCACAATCAAGTCGTGGACGGTCGTCGATGACCTTCACAAGGTCACCGTGCCCACGCTACTCATCAACGGGCGGTTCGATGAAGCGCAGGACATTTCCGTGCGGCCCTTCTTTGAGAAGATGCCGAAAGTCAAATGGGTGCAGTTTGCGAAGAGTAGCCATATGCCGTTCTTCGAGGAGAAGGAGAGGTACCTCCAGATCACTGGGGATTTTCTCTCCGCGTCTGAGATTTGATCCAGTATATCACAATGGATTCGTAGGCAGACTCGCCACACAGGAGAATCGAAGTCTCGTGTCAAATTTGAAGTCGATTCTTACCTTAGTTCAAGTTGACGGTCGGAGGGTTTGATTTGTTTCGGAAGTCTGGAAAGTGAGCCGCCACGCATATCGGAGGCTCCGCTGCGCTACCCTGATTTTCTCCTTTTCTCTTCATTGTTCTTCTCCATATCGTGTGGAGGAGTGCAGCTGCCATTACGACCGGCGGCAGCCGGCGGCATCATTATGTAAAGAAATTTACGCGATGGAGTCCACTGGACGCACGGGAGTCACTGGATAATAAATTTGAAGGAAAGGGGCTGCGTAGTCTCTAAACTGAGCATGAACTCGAAAGGTGCGATCGGCGGAAATTTATTCAACCGTGAGAAGTTGAATGTGATGGCATCAGTGCCAGACTTTTGCGTAAAATGGGATTTGGCTGCCTAGTTCTCTTGACGTCCAGAAGTTTAAGTAGCCAGAAGCAGTCATAAGAGATTATCATTACAAAACAGCTAAGGCATACAGAGGTACTGTTATCAACAATTGCAAGATATCAACGAATTTAAAGTTTCTTCCACACGACCAGGTGCTCCTTCCCAACATGCGTGGGGATCGAAACAGTCGGCACCCTATCAACGACTTTCTCCCAACCTTCACCAAGCGGTGCGTGATAGTGTTCCGGGCGAACGAAAAACGGGGGACCGACATCCGACTCAGGCTCGAGCGGGAAGACCAAGGTGATGAGATACCCGCCGGGTTTGATGAGGGCATTCATTTGGGCGCCCCACTCGTTGCGGCGAGAGGGAGGGATCGCGACAAAGAAGCTAGATTTGATTTAATACCAGTTGGAGTAGAAAGAGTCTAAGAGAGATACGAACGTGTAGTCATATATGAGATCGAACTTCTCATTCTCCGGCACCGTGAAGGTGAAGAAATCGTGAAGTTCGAAACGGGTTTTGACACTGTCGGGAATGTTCCTGTGATCACTCAGAACGAACTCGACGAAAATGGGTGAGATAGCCCTACTTCGACGCATTCTTGACGGCAATTGGAGAAATGTCAATTGCCAAGGTGTCCAGACCTAATTCCGACGAGAGGTATACCGCATCGTGTCCCTGGGTGGTAGTAGTATAACTTCAGCGGGGGTGAGGCATGCAGTGTAGAACTTACAGATCCGCATCCCGGGACGAAAGCAAGTCCACTCTTGGGGAAAGCAACCTCGCCTGATTGCGTCACCTCTCTCAAAGCAGGCTGGATTTCCCCGGCCTCCCAAGGAGTTACGTTCTGCTTCCTATTCGCGGGTCGGTAAGAGCACGCAGATTTTAAACGTGTAGACCACACACCATGCTTGGTCCCAACTATGGGGATCATCCGTAATCAGTTCGCGTATCCTGATTCTGTCGGGGGCTGTCGGGTTCATGCTAGGTGTAGCCATCGGTATTCAGGTGGGTGATTGTGGGTAGGGATTGGGAATGAATGAACAACCTGTAATTTATATTGAGATTCGGGGATCACGGTACGCGCTGACGGATAGAAGTAGAAATGCATGACCAGCGGCGTACTTTACTAAATAGATGAGTGAGCCTCTCGTGACTTGAGAGGAGGTGGACAAGCTCGAAGGGCGGGCGTCGCCCGGTAGGTTACCATGACCGCAGCGCATGATCGGCGATGACGGACAATGACCGACCTGGACGGTGACGGCGACCTTGAAGGGATTTTTTTGGAAGAGATGATGCGCCTAGAAAGAACTGTCTTGAGTTTCGTGTCCAACACGCGTCGGGCAAGCGCCGCCGCTGTGTCGGGTGTGGTTAGTCTCTTATAAACAGACGCTACAACAAAAATGTGCTCGTACCTCGCTTGTTGTAGGGTGTGGTTAAAGTGTGGTTGGTGGGAGGTAAGCGAGACAACGTCACAGTCACGCCGTCTCTTTGCCAGCAACAGCCATGAAGAGCTCCGACTTTCTCCTCATCGTTGTGTGTGATACGTTCACGGCCGTTGGAATGTTGGCCGATTAACGATTTGTCGTCAGGTGGCAATCCTATGCCCGCCCATTGCTACGTTTCTAATCTCCGGCTGCGGATGTGACTTGTTGATTAGCATTGCTCTCTCAATGTGAGTGCAATTCGTGGTCTCATGCGCATTCCGCTAAAATGGGACGTTGTACACAGTCTAGGCTACCTACCAGGGCATATCGTTTGTTTTCTCCATCTCCTTGTGAACACTAATACTGATGCACCCTCCAGCACGCGTTTTGGCTCATTTATCTCAAGATACAGGCCGAGGAACAGTTCGGTGAGGGCGGGTTTATATGTATGTGTTTCTCTTTCTCTATGTGGTCTGCTAATGGCCATGCTCTGCAGATACTGGCTATGGGCGCTTCGAAGAGTACCGGGCGCTTCCGACCGAATCCGGTCCACCCCCTTCCTACGGTGCTACAGTCAGCGGAAATCCTTGACCTACACCAGCGTGCCCGCCTGAGCCGTGCCTCCCAATACCTTCAGTTTTTTGGTCCAACTGGATTATATCAGGGATTTCCTGTTTTCGCATTTACGAAGCTCTATAAAATCATGAACATGGGCAACATTCACATTCAGAAATTTCAAGAAAGCCGATGATCTACAGGGAAGACCGACGTATTTTCTACTGACAGATCTCACTGCATACCAAGTTGCGCGAAGGTGATCTTGTGGCCCCCTCCGGTGCATTGATATCCAGTTGTCGTCTTGACGAACTTGAGTTTGGCAGGGCACGGGGCTATACCCAGCTCCTTCATCCGCTTGTCGATAAAGTCCTGCATCGCGTCGTCCGCAACAGCAGGGGCGTCCTTTATTGTCGGCGTCTTTGGACAAGGGCATGGGCATGATTCGCGCGCCTTTTTCTCCTCTGCACGGGCCTGCCTGGCTTCCTCTCTTTCTTGTTTTTCTTCCGCCCTGGCGCGTCTTGCCTCCTCCCGCTCCTGGCGCTGTTCCTCCCTCGCCTTACGTTCCTCTGCTTCCCTCGCATCGCGCCTCGCTATGTCGCTGCAACGCGAATGTCAGCGAGGTCATCAACATTAATGAGCCAGCGAACGAAGCTTACATCTCGCAGCATGTCCCCTCAAGTGACTGGTCCAGCATACCCGGTTTCACGCAGGTATTCTGATCCTTGGCGACAAGACCCGCGCTGCACTGTACGAAACACTTGACGTGCCGCTTCCCTGCGTTATCCGTGCGGTCGGAGCACATTTGCTCCGCATCGTCATCTCCCGTGGCCACTGCGCCAATTTCCCTGCTTCAGCAAAATCCACATTGCACGCGGAAGACACCCACCACCGCAATAGTACGGGCTCCGTTCCGATTTACAGACGCACCCTTCGCCCGGCACAGCACTCAGATATTCTGGATTTTCTGCGTCCGCGCTGCACTCGAACTCCGACTTGACTACACACCGCGTTCAGCCGCCAGCCTCGGCACACGAAAGAAAACGAACCTGTTTCGCTTCCCGGGCTGGGGGCATCACAAACGGCACCGCATTTGCAGGACGTTGTTCTGAGGCCGTCGCATTTCACGTTCTCTGGATTCAACTTCGCGGTGAGGGTGCTGGGCATCGAGAATGGAGGGCGGTCGTAAGAGGCACCGGTGATGTACGCTGTACTCCAGTCGCTGTCGTCGAACGAAAGGGCTTCGGATCCGGGGGCGCCACTCGTATCGACCCGCCAGGAAGCATCCGTGCCCAAAATGGACGTCGTACCGTCCGAGTAGGTGACACGGATCGCGACGAGTAAGCTTGCCTTCCCGCCCCCGCCATTATCGGCTTTTATCGCAAAGACATTGAGACACGGATCGAGCCCGACACAAACGGCGCGCGGGACACCGGCAGGCCCGCTGCTCACTTGGCCCCCGTTAACGAAGAGGACGTGGTTGTCGTCAGTTGCGCTGAGGATGTGCGCGGAAAGCGGGATCTTCCCTTCTGGCGCCATGAAGGCCTTGCGGAATGTGCGCACGACGCCACGCGGGGCGCTTCCGGCTGCCATCTCCGACGCCCAGATCCATTTCGAGTTGGCGAATCCGAAAGGTGTGGTGTCGGACGTTGCAGCATGGACAACGGGGGCCGTCAAAGAGACGATTGTAAGGAGAGCAAGCGAGATGAGCATGGGGTAGATGCGAATGAGAGAGAACCCGAGCTGCTACAGGATTTTTATACCAAGGTCAGCGTGCTCGGACACGAAGAACAATGCCACACTAAGTGAGTTTGACGCGAACTTACATCGAGCACTACTTTAGATGATGCTGGGAGCGCTATTTGAGCCCCGGGAGTCAGCGGAGGCGAGCAGCGACAACTTCTAACCACACGATGGTGTCTGTTGAAATGGTTGATTTTTCGCGGGACAGATTTTGAATGGGGTGGGGAACGTGCGGTACCAGATATCGTTTCGTTACAAGGTTACATTCGCGTGCAGGCATCACTCCTGTCTGATCTGGGTTTTGAACCGTGGGAACGTTTTACGTGGAAATTTGGGACGTCACTTGGAGTCTTGGACCGGACTTCTAGGACTTCAAATTTGTACTGCCAGAAAGGAGCGGATAAGTTGCAACTGCATCGCCCGCGCTGTGAGTTTCGGAGGAGATGTGAATTCTGGGAAAATGATTCAATGTTGACGACGATAAGTACCGCTGCACTTACGAGCCCTTTGAGACGCGTCGGTTTGAAGAGTGCTGTTGGGAGGTAGAATTAATCAATGGACAGAAATTCAACAGAGATAGGACTTTTTGTACGCTGCTCAGGACCGTTACGAGAACGATCTAACCAAAGGAACGTAAGTAGTGCAGATTGACGCAGATCGCGTAAAGGTATGCTTGCTGGACGGGCAGAATTCTATCCCGGACTTCGCACCTCACCTCTCAAGCAAGCGCCGCGTCTCTTCTTCCTAGATAATGGGTTCTTTGCTCGCGGCACGGATGCACGATCAAATAACGATCGACACGGAGCCAAGGGCGACCGTAGAACCCCGACGGGGGGCAATTCGAAGTAGATCCAAGCTGTCCGGAGCGCGTGTGGTAGCGGCGGGTCTTTCAAACGACCGAGTAGCTGTCTGAGCTTCGGTTCGTCGTTTGAATGGCCGGAAGCAGGTGAAGTGTATGGCTTCACTATGGCGAATCACTATGGCGAATGAGCGGTATCAAAGCAAGACACTGGGAAGCCAAGGCAGGACATAATGAGGGATGGCCCCTGGTTATCGAGAAGAACAGGAGGATGTGGAAATGATTCAACTTCCCGTTCAACGACCAATGTTACATAACGCAAGGTAAGACGAGTTTCGTCAGGGCACTCCACCCTTCCATACAGCGTGCCAACTTCGAGAGCATGCGATAGATATCGAGGGCCGAGTATAAGCCGAGCTGTACGCACAATACAAACTCCGGAATCCATTCGGTGCTTTGTCCGCTACCTTGCTTCAGACATGACCGCACCTATTGCATCCCCAATCTTAAACCCCTTGGTAAACCAGCTGGGACTATCAAGGCATCCAGAAGGCGGTCAGTAAGAACAGCTGATTGAAGACGTCTAATACTCAATTGTGAAAATCGCGAGCAGGTTATTTTCTGGAGACCCACCGTGAGCCTGATGTGATGTGCAGTCCATTCGCAGGTCCGCATGTTGTCCAATATCTGCATTTGCGCGGGGCTTACTTATTCTGCGCAGCCGGGGGCCCTCCGAGATCACTGGCCACGTCGATCTACTACTTCCTGGACTATGATAGCCCAAGCGGGGTCATTCACATGAACAAGTCCGTGGTAAGTTGGCTTAACTTTCATCTGCAAACCCACATCGTGATATCATCCAGACCTATCACATTTTGCACCAGGGTCGCGCGGAGTACACGTTGATAACGCCCGGAAATCCCCCCACTATCGAGAAAAAGGTCATGGGAACCGGCGCAGGCGAGACACGTCAGCTCACTGTCGGCTCTGGTGTTTGGAAGATGTCCAGGCTTCTGCCTGAGGATTTGAAGCGAGCAAAGACAGACGAGGAGGTGCGGAATCTGGGGTGTTTGATCACCGAGGTGGTCGTCCCGGGATTCCACTGGGATGACCACAAGTTCTTGACGAAGAGCGAGTTGTTTGACCTCTTGAGAGATATTCCAGACCGGCAGAGTTTGATCTTGGAGCTAGCCTTACACCTGAAGAAGGATACATCTGTGAGGTAGATACACATTTGTTTTGCGAAAGCTTTCCCTTTGGACGAATGCCGATTTCGAGTGGAAGGCGCCTAGAGGACAGAAATGAAGCCGAGCTGTTTCCAAGCTGTTTCGCTGTGTTAGGCAAATACGTCAGTGACCGTGGACAACTCGATGTACGGCCGAGATTCATCGAAAGGACGGGGGACACAGATGCTGAACTTGAGCTGAAAACGCAATGAAAACGCCTTGGAAGTTCCCAGCAACTTGAAGTTTGTTTCAAGTGATGGTGGCGACGGGTCAACTAACAACAACACGTCAAAACAACTTCTCCGTTCGTCTCAACCATCTTCATCATCCTCTGTACGCCGGCGTACTCACAGCATCTCAAGTTTCCTACTAAAAAACCCATTCGTTTTCCACTACAACCTAATCATGCACTTGCCGCAAGCACGCCTGGTCTTGGAACTTGTCAACAGAGCCGCTTCCAGCAAAAGTTCAAACCAAGTTGGCTGGATCAGTCCGATGCCGGACGATATCTACGGACCTCAAGCTACAATCCTCGCCAAATGGGTTTCCCCCCGAGCAGTCGTTGCTCCATCTTTTCAGATTTGCATGGTGCCAACCTCGCAGCAAGATAGCTCTTCAGAACTCGGCGGCTGCGGTGTGACTGTCTGGCCCGAGATAACAGAAAGCGCAGGAGTGTTTCAAGCCCCGGTGTAGGTGGATCCCGACGCGCGTCTGTCTGTTCGCGCTGATTCGCATCCACAGGACGGTGCCCAACGCTCTCTGGGACGGATTGTTCTGTCTACTAATGAAGGACGGCTCTGGCACCGAGATGCGCTCCCCGGTGTTCAAGCTTAGTCGTAAGTCGCTCTATTAACGTATCATTCTCAGCATCACATTCAAAAACGTGCAGCTGTCGGCGCAGGTGGTAGTTCCGAACCTGTGGCTGGCGAGCCTCAAGCTCAAGCGCCTTTAACCGCATCAGTTCCTTCCCTCGCCCCTTCTCCCCTCGCCAGTTCCTTGTCTTCTGCACCGATACCATCTGCCTCCAATCAACTCTCTCCACCGACGACAATCGACTCCAATGCTCTTTCTTCAGCCAATACCATCCCAATCGCGGCCTACGCTGTCCCATTGTCTGCAGTGGCAGCGATTGTCCTACTCGCGAGCGGGCTGTTTCTCAAACGTCGACGACGCAGGATAGGCGCCGAACAGCCCTCACGCGCAAGCAGCTGTAAATCGAGTGCCAGCCGAGGAAGCGATATCGCCCATGCTCTTCAGGTCCTCCCTCGCCACCAAGGATCGAAGGACCGAAAATCCCGCCAATCGATGCAGGATACATTCCCTTACCCAGCGTATGCGCAGTGGAACACGCCTGCCTACGGTTTTATGAAGGATTGCCATGACCCGCCCACCTACCGCGCTGACTCGGCGCGTCCTCGCGTGCAAAATCCCCGTCGCGATGAAAGACCGCGTCTCCCACCGCTAGCTTCAACAGGCAGCTTCATATCCGCAAGCGGTCCGACCCACGCCATGCTCGCCGACTACCTCCCGTCCCCGCCCCTCCCGTCCTCGATCTCGACGCCCCGCTGCCTGCTCCCCGCCCCGCAACAGCTTCATCTCCGCGCCGACGCTCCCACGGACGCCCCGCGCGCCGAGAGGCACGACAAAGAGCTCTACGCACAAGTCGCTCGTAAACTCGACATGTACCGGCGCAGCTGAATATGATATTTATTATTTACTCTGCAGCTGGAACCCTTGGGTTTTTCCACCTGGCGTACGTACGTACAGGAAAGTACAGAGCACAGTACAGCGGTGGGGATGGATATGGGATATGCGGATGTTGGTGTTTAGCGATATGTAATGCGACGTACAGAGTGGGCACGATGTGTATAGTTAGTTGTGTATCGACCAGACGAGGAGAGGTAAAGAACTTAATACAGCGAAACACCTGGAAAGTACGGCAGGAAAGCGGCCAAAGAGATGAGATGAGTGAGGATGAACGAGGAACGAGACCTGGAGAGCGTGCATATGCAAAAGTATATAAGGTAGCCAGGTGCCTGGGCAGGGCGGAGGGCAGGGCGGAGGTGCGGAAATGGAAATGGAAATCAGAATACCGGTCCAGGCATGTTATCGCGGGCGTTCAGGAGACCACGCCTGAGCCTCGCGGCCCATGACGAAAACGACGTCTTCCTCGTCCTCGTCGTCCAGCTCCTCCGTGTCTTCCGCCGGCGTGTGTCCCGCTCCCGCCTTATCCGCCTGCATCAGCAGCGAGTACGGTGACGATGTCTCCGCGTCCACGACGCTCGGTTGCGCGGTCGGGAGCACAAACTTCTCCCATCCCTCCGTGCTGCGGACCCAGTCACCCCGGATCTCAGCATAATCAGACAGCCCGAGGACGTCGCGCACGAGGTTGACGTCCGACGTCTTGGACTGCACGCGCTTGAACGACGCCAGCACTTCGATGCGCACCCAGCCCTGCGAGTCCATCTACAAGTCAAGCAACGTCAGCCGTCCGTTCTAGTAGGACGAAAATAAAACCACGCACCTGCTTACGCAGATACAAGTCCGTCGCCATGTTGTCCGGGCTGAGGTAGAACTCGAGCTGGCTGAGGATTTCCTGCCGGAGCCGGTCGATGGGGAACGACAACCGCGTGCGGAGCGTTGGTACAGGCGGGAGGTGGAGCTGCGCGGGGACGTGTTGGTAATCGTAGCTTGTGGGCAAGTATGGCGTGGGGTAGTACCCATCGGGCACGAGCGGCGTGAAGTGCGGCGGCGGCGTGATGCTGAACGGCGGAGGTTGTTGCTGCGTGGGCGGCGCGCCGCGCGCCTGCGGCTGGAACCCGCCGCGTCCATAACGCCCGTATCCGCCCCGGAACCCCCCACGACCGCGCCGCCCACCAAAGGCCCCACCACGGGGCTCGTACCCCAAAGTCCCGCCGTTGTACGATCCGCGCCGGGGCCGGCCAACGGAATAGTCTACGTCGCGCGGAGGGCGGTCGTCTTGGTGCGGCGGCGCGTGCTCCGGCGGACCCCGCGGTGCATACGCACCGCGCTCCTCGCGCCCGTACCCGCCACTGAAATACCCATAGTCCTTCACCTGCCAATCCGACCCCTCACCCTGACGGCGCTCTCCGTTCCCATTCCCATTCGCTGGCCCCTGCCCTCCACCCGCACTTAGCGGCGCATCATCCCGGTCACCGTTCGCCTGCGCCTGTGCCTGCGGTGGCGGCATGCCCTGCATCGGCGGAGGCGGGGGCGGCGGCATCCCGTACACACCCATCCCCATCCCGCCCATGCCCATCATCTGCGACGGCCCCACCATCATCCCCATCGGCGGGATCATCCCCTGCGCCTGCCCGTGCCCATGCGGCACCATCTCCATCGGCGGCGGCGCAGCTGCATACGCCCCCGCATACATCGGCTGCCCGTCGTACCCATACCCGCCCGTATACGCGCCGTACGGATACGGATACGCCCGCCGCTCTGCCTCGCGCGTCGTGCCAAACTCCCACCGGCCCCCGAGCGCGCCCGGCGCGACCGTGACATCGAGCACCTCCAGCGTGGGGTCCTCCTCGAGACGGCGCGCGCGTGCCCGCGGGGAGACGCCGATGGCGAGCACAGGCGCGCACGGCTTGGTGGTCGAGCTGGGCTCGGGGACAGGCCACGTCGCGCCGCTGGCGCTCGCATCCCACGTCGGTTCGGCGGGCCACACAGGCTCCGCAGCGCCGCGCCACGGCTCACTGCGTGCGGGGGCGGACGCGGACGCAGGCAAAGACGGACTGCTGGAACTGGTGCTGGCAACCGCATCCACGGTCGTGCTTGTCGGCAGCGAAGCGCTTGTGGGTGAATTCGCCGTATCGACGCTCCCGAACACCATTCCCCCGCTGCGCGTGTCGAGGGGGCCGAGCGCGCTGAGGCTCGCAGAAACAGACACCGCGCCAGATTCGGCGGGCGGTGGCGGGCGCTCGTGCGGTGCATCGGGTTGCTGTGGTGCGCTGCCGCTTCCACTCTCCCTCGGCGCTTCTGCTTGCGGCGGCGGCGGCGGCGCGCTGTCCATCTGCTGCTGCGGTTTAGCAGGCCACCACTGCCCCTGCCCAGGCGCCACCCACCCATTCGCACCCCCACCCTGATTCTGATTCTGCCACACCCCCTCCCCGGGCTTCCCCCACCCGTCCTTCGCGCCCCCTTCCTCCACACCCGCACCCACACCCGGCTGCTGCTGCTGCGGAGGCACAGGCCAATACCCGTATGGCGGCGCCTCATACCCAAAGGGCCCAGGGGGCGCGCCGTAGTAGTGGTGAGCCATGTGCGGCGGCGGGGGCGGGGGCGCGTACATGTGCTGCGGCGGGAGGTACCACCCCTGCGCCTGGAGTTGTTGCTGCTGCTGTTGCGCGCCTGGCGACAGCGGGCTCCCCGCGTACTCGTCGTCCTGGCGGTGGTGCTGTTGGTATTGCTGCTGCTGCTGCATCTGCGTTTGTATCTGCATCTGCTGCATCTGCGGTTGCGGTTGCGACGGCGGTTGCGGCTGCGGCTGCTGGACCTGCAACGTACGGTCCCGCTCGCGCTCACGCTCGCGTTCGTAGCCCGACACGACGCTCTCCGCGCGCGATGTCCCCCCGCTCTGGCTCACACTGTGGCTCTGGCTCACGCTCTGACTCGCACTATGCCCCTGGCTCTTCCGCCCCCCGTTCCCGCTTGCCCGACCGTTCCTGTCCCGCTCCCTCGCACCACCATTGCCATTGCCATTCCCCCACCCATCCCGCTCCCTCGCATACCCCCGCTCCCTCTCCCGCTCGCGCTCGCGTTGATGCGCCCCATTAACGCGCAACTGCTGCTCCGCCGCGGCGCGCAGCTCCTCCGGCGGAATCGCCACCCACTTGCGCGCGCGCGCCTTGCCGTTGCCCGCAGGCGGGGCGTCCTGGTCTTTCGTGCTGCCCTTGCTGCTCTCGGCGTTTACGTGCGTGGACTCCGCGGGTATGGGCGACGAGCGCCCACGGGGGGACACGACGCCCGAGTCGAGCCCCGAGCGCACGGGCGACGCGATGCCCGACGTGAACCCCGACGTGAACCCCGACGTGAACCCCGACGTGAACTCCGACGCCCCGCCCCGCGCAGGCGACACCGCGCCCGACGCGGAAAGCGACTCGGCGGGGGTGGGGAACGCCGAGACGGAGGCGGAGCGCGCGGAGATGGGGGGCGTTACCGACGTGGAGGTCGACGTAGACATGGACGCAGACATGGACGTGGAGGCTGCGGACGTGCTCGGTGCGTTGGACGTGGACGTGGAATTTGACGTCGAATTTGAATTTCGAGTAGGAGTCGTCGGGTTGGCGTTGGCGTTGGCGTTTAGGGTCGTTGGGGTCGTTACTGCGACATCGACAGTCGCCGTCGGAACCGAGTCAGCGTGAGTCGGACCTGCTGACGCTGATGCGGAGGCTTGCGTAGGCCCCGGATGCGTGGCAGACGGATTTGGATTTGTTGAGCTCGAATTCGTTGAGCTTGGATTTGGATTCGGATTCGAGGTGGGAGCGGGATTGGGAGGCGCCGTCTTTTTGGCAGCAGAGGTGCTGGTGGCGTTTTGCGGGGTTGTGGGTGAGGGTGCGTGGGAGTGCGATTGCGATTTGGAGGGCGTTTGCGGTTGGGTTTGTGTTCGAGACGGGGTATGTGACTGCGGCTGCGAGTGGGACTGCGGCCGTTGCCATTGGGGCGCAGCAGGCGGGGAGGACGGGCGCGAAACTGTTACCATGGGTCAGTTGATTAATATCGGAGGGATGCGACGGAGATGAATGCAAGGTGAACAGCAACGACAAACAAAAAGAGCAACGCGGCCAGGAGGAGGCAAGGGCCGTTGCAGTACCGTTGCCACCGTCCGAATAGAACGCGCCAGCGAATGAACGGGAAATGAAGCAGATCATATGCATTGAGCTAGGAGATTTTTGGGCGACAGGAAACGACTCAAGCTGTAGCCCAAGCCCCAGGTGGCAAGATCGTCGTCCATTCGACAAGAAGACACCAAAAGGAAAGAAAAGCAAGGAGCACACACCTTTGGACAGCTCGGTGTCTGGCGGATGCGCCTGAGCGCCATTCGCGCGGCCAACGGTTGGCCAAGGATCCGCCGGGCGCACACGGACGACAAACGGATCGTCGTGGTCAGGGCGCGATGGCGGCGGCGGGGGAGCAACGACGCGGGGCGTCTCTACCGGTGGCGGGGGCGGGGGCGCTGCGCGACGGGCGGCACGGAGGGCCCAGACGTTGACAGAGGGGGACTTTGCGGGGGAGGGGGCGGGTGCGACGACGGATGCCATCGGGGGCGGGGGTGGGGCAGATGAGCTCGCCGTTGAGGACGATGTGCTCGGGGGGTTGCTCGTCGTCGACAGCGGCGGCGGCGGCGGCGGGATCGATGCAGGGGTTGTGGTCGGGGGAGGATGGGCTTGTACGGGCCTCTGCTTTGGCTTTGCGCGGTCAGAGTACAGGACTGGCATCGTCGAAGCCAGCACAATCCGATTCTATTGACAGTTGTTGTCTTCCGGTGCTCTCTTCCCTCAACCACTTCTTCTTCGGCCTCCCGTTCCCGTTCTGCTGCTGTCTATCCTCAATCTGCTCCATTCTGCGCCCTAGCCCGTCTTGGGGACTCACGGGAGACTCACGGCCACGCTAATCCAAGTCTGGCCGTCTGTGCAATAACGTTACTGTCAAGAGGTTATCGATTTGTGCCAGCTTCTTCTCGTCTCGAGCTCCATATCATCACCTCGTTACCATTCTATCGATCTGGTCGCCCGACTCAATCTTTCTCGAGTCAAGCACTGTCCTGCTGGTCTTGTCCATGTTGCTGAAGCTATCGGATTACCCATTCGTCGTGTCTTCCCAGCCTTGCCGATTTCCCTAAAGGCTCGCCGAATCAGTCAGCGGTGCGACTCGTAATTGTTAGACTTGTCGGCGACACTCGGCGATGATTTCCGACTGACCTTGCGTGTTCGCGCCCTCAGCTCAAATCCTTTGCAACTCCTAGTCGTCAACTCCGCCCACTCCCCTTTCCCCTTTTCCCTTCCTGTCGCCTTTCTCGCGCCCGCCCGCCGGCACGATTCGAATCACCTTTAACCTCGTCTTCCCTCCTTCCTCCTTCGAAATTCAGCGCCCGGCACGGCACGGAGCTCGGCACTGCCTTCTCACCACGTAGCCCGTCGGTTAGCAACGCCGCCCGCCTCGTACGCGATGTCCACTGCATTCTTATTGGTCAGAGCCCTCTTGTATATGCACCGCCCGCGCTCGTAAACATGTTGCGCACCATCGAATGTAGTCGCTGCTTGTCCTCTCGGCAATGGACTTCCTCGTTGGACGTTCAATTCTTCCATTCTCTTGAATTTCAAACCAGCCAACTCGTGCTAGGGTCGGCAGCCATCTTGGCCTAAAGGAAAGGGACTTTCGAATGCTACTCGCGATGTTTTGGTACCGCTCAGACATAAACAAGAGCACAAGTCAAATACAAGTTCAATTGCACAACAGCAATATAAAATGAAGCTGTCGTGTCGGCAAAGAAAAATGAATCTGCAGAAGAACGGCCACAGCCCCTCAGATAACGAGGTTGGATTCAGACCGATAATTCCACTTGACAGTCGAATGGAATTTTCAACCACACCGTTCCCACGGTTCGAAAGTACACTATCAGCAGTGTCGCCTGCCTTGCTTGATCCTGACAGTCATCTGGGGACGTTATTTTGGACAATCTGTACCACTGCCAGTATAGGATACCCGATGCTCAATCACAGCCTCTTCGACGAAAAAGTCTAAGCAGCGCTGAACAAAATTCATTGGTGACACCTCCTTTTTCTGTTCGGATTTGTGGGTTTCTGGCTGGAACCCAGATGGACGTACATACCGCGAAGTGTCCCAATTCCAAAGGACTCCTTACTTATTACTTCGCACGCGACGCATGCATGTCAGTTACACCATATCGCGGAAATTACCGGAAAATCTAAAGGTCTGAGCTGAGTTACGCCCTTAATCTAGGCAAAGCCAACGGCTTGCCGAATAATCGTCGTGTAACGATATCTGGGAATACATGCGCGTCCTCTGCTTATAGGCTGGCAAAGCGGCGACGACTCGGCCCGAGCGCCGTGGCCAAGTGACCTTGCTCGCTTCAGCGACGCTTTAAGCCACGTCGTCGCTTGCCTTCGACCATCACAGTCCCCAACGCAATCCGACGATTCGGGCAGGATTTCAACGCAGCAGCCCTCAAAGCCCCAAGGTCTCACTCCTCTCGATCTCCAAGACAGTTCCCCGAGATTTAAGTATCTCATTGTCAAATAAAAGGTGGGTCGGTCATCGCCTCGGTCATCGCCGATCATGCCCGGGTCATGCTCGAAGTCAGGCAAACTTCCGGGCGACGCTCGGCCTTGAGGCTTGCGCATTCGCCCTCGTCTCAGTCACGAGAGAACTCCCTCATTCATCTTAGTAAAGTACGCCGCCGGTCATGCATTTCTATTTTTTCTCTGTCATCGCGTACCGTGACGTCCAACTCTCACTATAAATCACAGTTCGTTCAGTCAAGTTGGCTCATCCCCAAACCCAGTAACTCGTCTACACCACAAAGATATCAATGGCAACACCTACTTCCGCAGCAGCAGCCCCCGACAGAGTTAAGTTGCGCGACCTGATCACGGACGATCCGCACAGTTGGGACGAGGCATGGTCTGTACTAACTTAATACGCTTCCACGATATTCGTTTCTTACCGCAGAATGCATAGGAATCAAGACGTAACGCCCTGGGAGGCCGGGGAAATTCAGCCTCCGTTGAGGGAGGTGACGCAGTCAGGCGAGGTTGTCTTCCCGAGAAGTGGACGTGCTTTCGTTCCGGGATGTGGATCTGTGAGTTCTGAACTGCATTTCCGCAACCCCCCACTGAATTCGCTACCACTCAGGGACACGATGCGATATACCTCTCGTCGGAATTAGGTCTGGACACCTTGGCAATTGACATTTCTCCGATTGCAGTCAAGAATGCGTCGAAGTAGGGGTATCTCACCTATTTTCATCGAGTCCCTTCTAACTTTCCACAGGAATGTTCCCGAGGGTGTCAAAACCCGTTTCGAACTTCACGATTTCTTCACCTTCACGGTGCCGGACAATGAGAAGTTCGATCTCATATATGACTACACGTTCGTATCTCTCTTAGACTCTTTCTACTCCAACTGGTATTAAATCAAATCTAGCTTCTTTGTCGCGATCCCTCCCTTCCGCCGCAACGAGTGGGGCGCCCAAATGAATGCCCTCATCAAACCCGGCGGGTATCTCATCACGTTGGTCTTCCCGCTCGAGCCCAAGTCGGATGTCGGTCCCCCGTTTTTTGTTCGCCCGGAACATTACCACGCGCCTCTTGGAGATGGATGGGAGAAGGTCGTTGATAGGGTGCCGACTGTTTCGAGCCCCACGCATGTTGGGAAAGAGCACCTGGTCGTGTGGAAGAAACTTTGAATTTGCCGACAGTGTCGTTATGAATATTCTCTCTGTATGACCCAGCTTTTTTTCGCCGTAATAATCGCAGACGACCGCCTTAGACTTGAATAGAGTAGGATGAGCGGGCCTTATTCTCTGTTCCTTCTACCACGACGTTCGAAACGAGTAAGAGGCTGAGAACGATGGCATCACATTCAACTTCCCACGGTTGAAATTGATTCAACCGATAGCATGAGGCAAGCTCGTTCGTGTTTATGCTTTATTTAAAGATTTTGTTAATATAGGTTATGTCTGCTGCTCATTTTTTTTTTGACCACCACCACCGTGAAAATCTCCAGGGCGGTGTACATACTTACACTGGTGCGCCGAGGACGGGAACGTTGACTCTCGTGGATGTGCAACTGACCTGCCAGTGAACCAAGTTTCCGACCATGGTTTGCGGATATCAGTTGCAGTACATGTAGCAGGGGTGCCAGCTGCAAGAATGCCTGCTGTCTCAGTTGGCACGCGACAGTCGCGACTACGGACGAAGCAAATACAACCCGTGCTTCAATAAAAGCCCTAGCCCTCTTTCAACGACGGAGACAAGTCAGTATCTTTGTGAACTGATGTGATGGTTAATCCTCCAGGCGCTATAGGTCCTCAATAAGAGCTCGCTGTTCAGCTTCTATACCTGCTATTTTGTAGCAGCTCCCTTTCAAGTTTGGATACCAAGCAAGACCAAGTTCCCGGTATTTGCAGGTATTCAGGACCTCCGAGCCGCTAGAAAATTGAGAGGAGTAATGTACAAACAAAACTTATCATGGTCTTCAACTGCTCATGTACCCATCGACCGAGTATACAGAAGCGCGAGGCTTGGCGTCCTACGGCGGGAGTTCCAATCCCTCATCCACGAGTCCGGTGGTCTTGCCGTACAAGGCCCCCCGGTAGTGTCAGGCACAAAGCAGTGAGCACAGTCAAAGCGCGCCGTTCCCTGCCGAAAAATCCCAGCCAAAGCGCGATCACGTGTTACGTCACATAAAAGCGGGCGACTCTTGTCAGCCACCCATCAGCACCTCTCTTCTCTCTACTCCCACCATCTCGACTTCTCCGCCCCGCCCCGACTCGGTGAATTGCCCGTGTATCTGGCGAGGACCGCGAGTTCACTCTGTATTGCGCTCGGCGTTCAACGCTGGCAGTGGAGTCTTCAAGGCCGCTTACCACCATGCCACCACCTTCAACTTCGAACTCGTCTCCAGGTGAGCATCACCTTCCTCATTGGGCCGCTCGTCTCAGACTGCATGCGCTCAGATCGTTTGCCACCCTGCCCGCCGCAGTCGCCGTCCCGCTCGCCCACGCCATTCGAGGTGGTGCGCGTTTTTCGTTTTAGTACGTCGCTCGCCGCTTGCCACCGTGCTTGGTGGCTGACATTCCTTCACGTGGCTGACTGTTGCTCAGATTACTCGACGCCGCTTGCTCTCCTCCTCCTCCACCAGCACCGCTACGACATTCGGCTACGGCCCAAGACCTCAGTGGGAGACTGCAAGACCTTTGGGGGATCCTACGCTAGGCGACTCAAGACCTCGGCGGGATGCTGCTCAAGACAGACCGTTGGGGGATCCTTCTCAAGCCGACTCAAGACCTGGCAGCGGGATGTTGCTGAAGGCCGTTGGGGGATCCTTCGCTAGGCGACTCAAGACCTGGCAGCGGGATGCTGCTGAAGACCGTTGGGGGATCCTTCGCTAGGCGACTCAAGACCTCGGCGGGATGCTGCTCAAGACAGACCGTTGGGGGATCCTTCTCAAGCCGAGTCGAGACCTGGCAGCGGGATGCTGCTGAAGACCGTTGGGGGATCCTTCGCTAGGCGACTCAAGACCTCGGCGGGATGCTGCTCAAGACAGACCGTTGGGGGATCCCCCTCAAGCCGAGTCCAGACCTGGCAGCGGGACGCTGCTGAAGACCGTTGGGGGATCCTTCGCTAGGCGACTCAAGACCTCGGCGGGATGCTGCTCAAGACAGACCGTTGGGGGATCCTTCGCTCGGTGCTCTGTTTTTATTTTCCGCGCTCTCCGGAGTCCTTGTATTCCGCTGACCACCTTTATGTCCCGCATTTTGTTTTGTATGCGTGGTCAGCGACGGCGTCATGTAATCTGGGGGGTGGATGTGCGCAAGTGGGATGGAGAGATAGTCGGCCACGGAGAAGTGGGAAAATGGCAAGCGCGTGGAGGCGTTGCCGACTTATGTCCCGGGGGCGGGTGCGAGTATCTACTCCATCCTCGTGCTCCCTTGCCGTGGGCCCCGGGCTTAGTGCGTGTGCATTTGCTTGCGCGCGTCAACTAAAAGCACGTTAAACTGTTTTTTTTTGTGGTATTATCTCACAACATTTGCTCATATTGCTTGACAATGCTGATCACTGCTTGCATTTTGACCTTCATGTGTTTGGGCTGTGGCCCGTATATGGATCCCCGAGACTGCGGCTACTAGACAGTGTCCTCCACCACGTCCCAAGAGTTCGAGCTAGTTCGACGCTCAATTTGAACATGGTTGAAAGCGTTCGGCATTGGTTCGGCATCATTCGTTGATCATCGGGTGAACTGAGCATTTGCATCAGTGGCTATGCACTGTCCCTTTTGTTCTGAACCTGCTCCAGACACATAAAGCGGCCAGACGATTCCCGGCTCCCAATTAATCCGGCAACAGCGAACCAAAAGCTCCCGTCGGGAACAGCCTCAAACCCACAACCCGCTTTGTGGGACATTGTGGGCGTCTTTTTGTGCATTGTGGGCGTGTATGGGCTTATTCTCTGCCACAGACTTTCGACTCGCAGCCTCTTTACAGACTGCAGCCTGCAGGCTGACGAACTGTGTCTGGATCTATGCAAGCAACCCGGGAACCGCGTTCAAGCACAGAAGAAGCGCAAGTTCTCTCCACACATCTGCTGGATAAGCAGTTTCAGACGAAATTCCTCTTTTCAGATCTGCCAATGAGTTGAGACGGGAATCCGCTCAGGCTCCCCAGGTGAACTGTTTCCTTTTCATCCGCCCATAATAGCGCCTCACCTTGAATCGCAGGACGAGGTCTCTGAATATCCAGATTTAACCGCGTGCCTGCAACTCGTGTTGTCAGCCTGCGGTTTGACTTGTGCTTCCCAGGATATAACAGTCTTGCGCGAGGGACAGGACATGGGCCGACAGATCGTCTTCAATGTTGCCAACACCTGGATAATTCGCCTCTTTGAACTCCATGACGGCTACAGACAACCTGCGGCATTCCTCGCCTCAGTGTTGTCGGCACTGGAGCACGCAGGTGCCCCCTGCGAGCATATTCGATACCATGGCGTCGTCCCAGACACCCCTTTCCATTACACTGTGACGAAGTTTGTTCGCGGTATACCTCTAACTGACGAACTGTGCAAGACTCCCGAGGTCCAGCTCCAAATTCGAGCTCTTTGTCGTGTGTTGCGAGACCTGGACCTAGAGCGACCCGACACCATAGGTACCGTCGAGGACTACATGCGGCCCGTGCTCGACAAGCTTCATACGAAGTTGTCCCGTGTGTCTAAGGAGACACTCGAAGACGTGGGGCCTCTTGCCCCGCTCTCTGCTTTCAGAGACCTCCAGATGGTTGTATCTCACCGAGATCTCGCCCCGGAGAATATCATCTGCGCGCTCGAACCCTCTGCTTCCGTCTCTGTCATTGACTGGGAATTTTGCGCATACGTCCCCGAAGTTTACGTCGCGCGGGAACTTCGCTCATGGGGGAAAACATTCCTGGAGGGTTCAGGATATGGACCATATCCAGAACTTCTTATTTGGACAACAATGATGTGTTTTGTATCGGAGGATTACGAGGACGAGGCATTTGAACAGAATGTACGTATAGTTCTCACTGCTAGGTAGCCGTCGAAGACAGGTTTTGTATTCTTGAATGTATCTCGTGTTCTCACTCGTAGCATTTTCGAGACTTTCAAGGATGCGAACTGTTACTATATCATCATGTTATCGCATGCGCTGCATACGATATTTAACTTCCCAGTGTACTTCTGAATTCTGGGCCTCGCCGCGCTCGAAAGGCCTATTCTCTGGCGCATCTTGAGTTGGACCCACATTGACCACATGAGAAAATTCAACGCTGTAAGATCCGGAGAGTTTGGCGAGTCACTGACTGGTATCCTCGCGGCATGTGGAGGTTCCCGATGCGATAGAGACCGTAGGAGATTACATGCGCCCCAGGATCGCGCGCCTCCAGGAGCAGCTAGCCTCGCTATCTCCGACAGTATCAGCTCAAGCGGGGCCCGTTGCCCCACTCTCCGATTTCAGAGACTTCCAGATGGTTGTATCTCACCTGGATCCCGCCCTGGAGAATATCATCTGCCGTCTGGAACCCTCCATTTCCATCACCGTCGTTGACTGGGAGTTCTGCGCTTACGTCCCCGAATTTTACGTTGCGTTAGAACTTGGGTCTAAATGGGCACGCAGTATATGAGGGGATGGGTTGGTAGAAGACGTTTTTTGAAATCGTATCCCAAGCTTGTTCCTTGGACAGCACGTGTGTGTTCCGTAGCCCAGGATTATGAGGGTGATGCATTTGAGCAGAATGTCTGTGTAGCTCTCACTGGTAGGGATTAGCACAAATTTCAATATGAGGGATCCACGTTGAAAGCTTTTCTTTCGCGGAAAAAGCATTGCAATAAGCAAGTTTATTCGTAGATGTTCACAACACTATGACCAGGGACTTTCCCAATCGCAATGCTCCGTAGAACGAGCTACAGTCCTGTCCAACAGCCCAAAAAAAATTGCAGTACTACGTACCAGACGAATCACCGGATCCTCTTTTCGTCAATCGGCCCGCGTCGTGTCCGCCGTCCACCAGACCATCATGCCAACTCCAACCGCAGGGCATCATACATTACGCGCGTCGAGGACCCGGGGAGCAACCCCAGTACGAACTGGTTCGTTCCATTGACGAGCCAGCTCCCGGGGAACGTCCAGTTATTCGCAATCGTATAACAGCTGATGCCCGAGCGCTCGAGGCAGCTCGAGCTCACATTGCTCGGAATGACCCACTGCAGCGCGTCCGCGAGACTGTTTACCGACGCCACGAGCGGGAAGCTCGCGAAGGTGGCGGACGAGAAGTCTTCGTTGCCTGTCGCGCCGCTCGCGCCCGCAAGCTGGATCGTGAACGTGGCGGTGGAATTCGGCGGAGGTGCACTAGGTAGATCGAATTGGATGGTGAAATTGACTTTTTGCCCGCTTGTTGCCAGCTGTGCGTAATTCTACACGGCGGCGTTAGGGATCTGCGATACCAGCAAAACGTGGAATGCATACCCAATCTGTTCCGACGTTGCTCTGGCCTACGACGAAGTTGACGCCGTCCGGGAAATCCGCGACGAAAGAATACGCGCCCCAGTAGCTGCGGTACTGCATCGGCTGGAAGGTTTTGTTAGGGTCGAGCTCAAATCCATGCTTGAACTCCCCCGCCGACTTGTCCGGTGTCCCGATACGCCATATTTCAGTGCCTGCCAAGCCCAGTTCGTCAGCGAGATTCTTCAGCATGGAACGAAACAGCTTACCTGCGCTCTCCTCTCCCCATGCCAAACCCGCGAGTGCCGTCGTTTGACCTGCTTGAACCTCAACTCCGTCCTTGATGAACGATCCAAAAACACCCGTATAACAAATCAGAATCTGAGCTCGACGATGTATGGGTGACTATTCGCTCACCCTTGGCATAAACGGTCAGCCGGTACGTGCCTGCCGCCACGTCCGGGATCTGGAGTGATCCCGCAGCACTAACATCGCCCCAATACTGCTTCGCCTTGAGGTCAAGCACATTTCGCGGGAAGTCAAGTCCATCGGCGCTTAGGACCGCGACGACGTCCTCTGCAGCATCGGGGAGGCTCATATGCGACAGGGACACGGTCCCGCGCGCGGTCGGGGGAGTGAAACCAGGGACGAGGTGCGCGATGGACTGATAGAACTCGGCATATTTGGCGAAGTCGGCCTCCGCTTCAGCGTCGGCGCGGAGAGTTAAGAGGCTAATAACGAGTCAAATTTTGCAAGAGAAATGCATATACGGAGGTACCTGGCTTGCTGTCCTTTATTGAAGTACAGATATTGAGGGCCCCATGTGCGGTCGTAACCCTCGTTGGTGAGGTTGGTGGTGGCGGCTCCTTGGTGGCTGGAGGCAAACTACGAGACGACGCTCGTCAGAAGCATCGAGATAATTCATAGAGACCTACGTAGTAATATATGTGCGGAATGCGGATGAGATTAGGGCTGCCTTCCGGCACTCCAATCATACCGTCGAGGAGCAGGTCATAATGTTCCGGGCCGCCGAAAAGCGTGTCTTGAATGACTGGGACAGAATTGAGCATGCAATAACGACAGAACAGAGTAAAAGGACGCACCCGAAACTATCCAGGCCCCGTACGCCATCCCGGTCTCTGTCTTCCCATACAAGCCGTGCGCCTTCCGTTTGCGGTACGCGTCGGCCAAGAAGTACTTGGTCCACCAATCCGACGTTTGCTGCACAAACGGCTCGTCCGGGGTATTTGTCGCCAGATCCCATGTGGCATCTTGCGCCTGCACGGCCGGGGTAATGGCGGCTTGGTCCGGGATACTGACATTCAAGGTAGGATTTGTGCTCGCCGTCTGCCACAAGGTCGTATTGAACTGCCAAACCTCCCGGATCTCGCGCACAGGGATACCGCCGTCCTCAAATGGGGCACCGACAGATGAATTGCTGTAGAGCATGCGCGCGAAATTGTGCAGACCCGTCGAGCTCGGTGTGTCGCGGATGAAATACCACTGCTGGAACGTGTGCCCGATGGGGAGCGCTTGCTGCATAAGTACACCGGCCCAAGGCACAGACGTAGTATCCGTCCCTTTGATGACCGTAAAAGTGGCGTTCCCGTTGGTAGCGATGTGGAAAATGTCCGAGGCAGGTACTTCGTATCCTATCCATTCGTCAGCAAAGAAAGACAGCTCGGAGAAAAAACTACTCTACCCATGGGTACGCAGTGGCATTCATAATAACCGCGTCCAGATGTATTGGATTGCGGCCCTTGAAGATCCTGACCGTCGAGGTGGATGTGACCTAAAATCCCATTCGTCTTGTCGACCCTGGAAGGGATGAGTGGTCGGAACCTTCAGAACGAGGCTAAAAGCGTACGTGAATGACAGTCGGTCATTCCGAAAAGCAATTGTCGTCGCATTTTCCGAGGTCAAAATCTTGCTCGTGACGCGGCCGACGCATACAAGCGCGAGGAATAGAGATTTCATGGCAAGAACACTCTCGAAGGGAAGCGCAGGGCGTACTTATGCCACTTCGCGTCCGAATCCTATGACCTTGCTTCCCACCGGACCGCCGTCGGGCGTACCAGGACGCGTTGCAACATCTCTGGGCATGTGGTCGGGATTGACTGATGGGCCTGTCGCGCGCGCGGCCCGCTTGAACATTGGCCACGGTTCTGCGTAAGAGGAGATATCGATGCGTGTAGGACGGCGGAAGTGCAAGAGCGTGCAGAAATTGAAATTTTTAATTTACTGGTGGAAGGAAGACTCGAGTTTTGCCGAGATTGTTGGCCGAGCACTGATGCCAACTTTTCAACCTGGCAGACGATCAAGAGCCAGGATACTGAACGACTTGAGGGATCCCAGACCATCAGAGCGTAACCAGGAACGCAGTATTCTGCAGCGGCCCTAAAATGTGAGTTCCAAAAAGTCTTCGCTAAGTAGTTCAATTTTCTGTAAGCGCGAAAAATTGGGGAGGGAACTTCAAGGATGATTCAAGTTAAGGGTACAATCGAAGTCAATAAGCAAACGAACCACCAAGAAGAATAAGAAAAGCTGCCTCCCAAGATGTACACCCATTTCAATATTGCTCGTCCGCAGCGTTGTCGCAAGCCTGGTTTGCCAGCTTATCTGCCTCGGTGTTGTCCGCCCTCGGAACCCATACAAAGTCAACCCTTCCGTAGTTTCCGTTGATCTCGCTGACCATGTCCCACGCTTCCTCAATCAAGTCGCGATTTACAACCTCGAGTCCTTTGGTTAGGTGGATCAAAACTCGCCGACTGGTCGATTTAGCTCAAGCCTTGCTTACCGCGTGCGTTGCGCCATCCATTGTTGATCCAATTAGCAATCCAGTCTCTTAGACAGCCGATGGCATATTTCGAGTCGGTGTGGATAGTGAGAACAAAGAATGGATTGGAATCCAGCTGATTGCGTCGCTCGATGGCCATCTCGAGCGCCATGATTACCCCTGCGAGCTCCGCTCCTGGTAATACGCGTAGATCAAGATGGCTCAACGAGTCGCATTGGTGTCATATCTACCCACTCTGATTCGTTGGTGTCGGATAAAGCGGGAGGGGGCGAAGCCAACCATTCGACCCGTTCAGAGGCTTGTTGAACCATACGCCGGCTCCTGCGATCGATCCAGGCTGCCCGTTTCCGCGACAGGCACCGTCGGTCCAAACGTCCATTTCGTAGGGCATAGTGGATTAGGCGAAGAGCGTGCTTCGGTAAGCGAAAACGCGTCAATTAATCACCACAGCCACTGGAGGTTGCCGAATTCCATGAGCGTCTGGAGGCGAACTTGTCCAAATTCCACCGTTTATACGGTGAAGTATGTGTTGATCCATCCAGGTTCTACGAGTGGGGGGAATATTTCTATTTCAAGGTTTTACATCAATCACAAGAATCAGCGCCCGCTGGCCATGAATGCCTTAGCAGGTCAGTAGAAATTGGTCATAACTTGGAACCCGGTAGTATAGACACCTTGCAAGTCTGTATGCGCTAGTGAGAGGTGTGTAGATGAGATGAAATGCAAGACGAACCTCTTTCTGCTTGGTCGCATGCCTGGTTCGCATATTGATCCGCCGTCGAATTCTGTTCGCGCGAAATCCATTTGAAGACGACCTCTCCTCCGTTGAAATATTCTTCGATAGCAAGGCGCAGGTTGTCCGCTTCTTGGATCAAGTCCCGATTTACAACCGGCCGGCCTGTCGGTCCTTCAGCTCAGAAGGATGCACCCCGCCGGAATTTGAGGGTCAATTACCGTCCGTATTAATCCATCCATTCTGAAGCCAAACGAAGATCCAGTTGTTCAAACATTTGACAGCATAGTCGGAATCGGAGTGCACTGTCACATGGAACTGCGGCGGTTGTGGATTGCCGGCGCATATGTTGCGTTGCTTTTCCTGGGCGGCAGTGAGCGCAAGGATTATTGCGGTGAGCTCGGCTCCTGTGATATGGTCAGTTTCATTGAGCGCGCTATGGTATAGATCCCCTGACTTTGATTCGTGGGTCGTGGGTTTCTAGGAAGTGGTACGGACTGGTTCCCTTGCGGATATCTTGGGAAGAAAACGCCGGCGCCGGCGACCGCGTCGTGGCTCCCATTCCGGCGGCAAGCACCATCGGTCCAGGCCTCCAGAATAAACGTCATGCTATCAACCGATGGTGGAAGAGAAAGAGATGTTCCAGTGGTGGTGGTCGATGGGTATGTTGTCAGCCCCTTTGCGTCGCTGACTAACTAAGTTACTAACCGATCCGCAACCGATCCACCATTTGCAATAACGGCCTTCAACTTGAAGGGAAGAAATAACTTTAAAGCGGAGGAAGAACTGGGTGAAACCTCGCGAGGAAAAATCTCGTCGGGCATCACTGAACAAGGTTGAGATGTATCGGCAACTGCCGAACCATGGTTCAAATTGGGATTTGGTTCATTTTCTGTTCTGTCCTGTGACTGGATTTCATTGTACTTTGAAGCGATCCTTCTGAGACAATGTTGGCAGCGTCTGAGAGCCACAGAGCACGTGGAACAGGAGAACGCGCACAAAGCTCCAGTGAGCCCATCCGTGCACCGAGCAAAACCGAGAGTGAACCCAGTCCTCGGTCGATCGTCCAGCCACATCGCCTCGCAAGGCGCAGTTCCAATGCCTTCGAAAGCCTCGAATGCGCAATCCTCTTTGTCCCGATCCGGACCGGGAGGTGGAGGATCCGCGTTTCGATAAGGGGGTCGATAAGTAATATCTTCTGCTGAATGAACTTGTTTATATCGAGGCCAAAGTTACGTGCGGACCATTGGACAATAAGCATAGTGAGCTTGATTTGGGGAATGATGGTTTTGACCGGTAGTGGGCGTAGGACGAAAGTGGGATTGTGAGCCTGTCGCATTTGTATCTCATATCCAGGAGGGTGTATCCCCAAAGCTTTGATTGCGGGATTGCGGGATTGCGGGAGTGCTTTGCCCTCGTCCGGGCTATAATCGCAGCCTTAGATAGATTTCTGCCTGTAGGGAGTATTATTCTTCGACGAACTTACGAAGAGGATAATACTCGTCAACACACCGGGTGGGGAAAACAGCTTCGTCTTGATCATTTTGGGACAGACGGTGGCCAATGATCCACAGCAGGAGCAGCATGATCCTAGCTCTCATGCCCAGGAGAGCCATTTTCTTGAAACGCTCGTTTTGTCCTAAATCGTAAACATGAGAGAGACTTGACCGTGTAGTACGCAAAGGCACGAACCAAGCCTACGAAAGATACCGGAGAGTACCGGAGTTGAAAGTGCAAGGACACCAGTGGGAGGACGCGTGTGGTCGAGAGCCGGGTAAGGAGACAGCGCAGTGCGATAAACGTGTAGCTGAGCATACCCGCCCAGACGGGTTGCTCATTGGGCCTCAAGGTTTGGACATCGATCGCGGTTCTGCGCAAGAGCAGGTGCTTTCAAGACGGCTAAAATCGCGATAGCATGTAGAAATTGCTGGTGGAAGGAAGAGGTTTGCCGATGTTGTTGGCGGATCAACTTTGACTTTCTCTGCTCCCGACTCACCACTGCGTCCTCGACAGCGCGCCGTCTGCGTCCGCTCACGAGCCTGCACTTGCGCTGACCGTTAACTTTGCTTCCACTCGCAACCACATCCGCGCACTCCCTCTCTCTGCTCTCTCTGCGTACGCCGCCTTGGACCCCAGCGCAGCTTCCTCCTCTGGCAGCCTGGGCGCAGGCTACGTGCACACGGAGCGGATACCGAAGCGAAGCGGCACGCGCACGCTTCCTATGCTTACCTCCTCTTCTGGACCCGCTCGACGCCGCCGACAATGATACATACATCAATTCGTTGCTCCGCGACACCAAGGTTCGGGAGGTCGTGCGTGCGGGGATGGGAATGGGCGCTAATGGGTGGACGCATGTGGCCTCGAAGCCGAGTGATTGAGCAGCCTTTATCTCGTTCAATGCAGCAGCAGTGTAGTCTCAAAGTGACTTCCCACTCGTAACGTCATTCTGAAGCAGCAGCGGGATCTTGGACGGATCGACAAATGTGCTGTGTTTGCCGCGTCTGGTGCATACCGGATCGACCACGGACGTGAATACAGCGTAGGCCGAATTTTTTTCAAGGCAGCCCATGCGGCTTCGAATAGCGGAAGGCGGCCCAGTTATGGTTGTCAAGACCCAATTCACTCCGGAAAAAGGCAAAATTTGGGGTGCCTGAAGAGGTATCTTAAATGTTTAGTATCGGGAACAGTATTAGTACCAACAAAATTGCACCTAAAATGCAGAGCTCCTGGCCGTCTGAAGAGGTTTCTGAAATGATTAGTTTTCGAATCAGTAGCTGGTGATCCGATACTCACCGTTTCGGGCACCGTTTCCGTCCTCCAGAAACTGCTCCTGAAACTTTGAGTTTCAGGGAGCAGTTTATTGTCCACTAAAGACAATAGTTTCGGTCACAGTTTCGGATGTTGCCGAAACTATTGTTTTCAGTGGGCCGGGCCGGCCGGTGTTGGGAGCCCGAAAAACAATAGTTTCGGTAACATCCGAAACTGTGACCAAAACTATTGTCTTTGGTGGACAATAAACTGCTCCCTGAAACTTAAAGTTTCAGGAGTAGTTTCTGTTAAGTCGAAATTGCACCTGATACGGAACATTTTGGGTGGCCAAATACCATTCCCGAAATTTCCCGTTTCAGTAACCCTTCCAGTGCCCCAGATATTTTACATTTCTGTTACAATTTTAGCCCTGCTTATATCACTACCAATACTAAAAGTTTAAGATACATCTTCAGGGACCCCAAGTTTTACTTTTTTCCGGAGTGATTTCAGAAGGCATCCAAGTGAGTCGGATGCTTTTTCCGCGCAGGGGACCGTCGGCGTGAAACACATCGAGTCAGGAAGGATAAGTGACAGATGAGCCACTGATTCAGCGCTCAGCGCGCGCTCGCGATCAAAGCCGAACTCTTTTTTGTTCTTGAACAACGGGGAGTCGACGGGACCAAACTTAAAGCATGCTCCCCGATATCCGGCCACCGTTATTGACCAGCTGTTTTCTAATCAAAGGGACAGTTTTCTATCAAAGGGACTGCAACCGGAGCGGCAATCCTGTGAAGCTTTCCTATTAATTTTCTTCCTCGGCTCACAAGGTTGGTGACTGCTACTGACAGCGGTCTGGCAGAGGTGTGGCGCGAATCACACGATGTCTTCGGCGCATGAGGTTGGCGGTTGCGTTTTGCTGGCGCTTGCTTCCTTTCGTCTGCCAGCTGTCTCACTGAAGACTCAATGAAGTTCTTCGATCTGCTGCTCGGGCTGTGTTGCCGGGGACCCGCCTCAACTACTGCTGATTCTGCGCCCGACCCGTCGGTTTCCAGTGGAGTCTCTGGAGATGCGCCTAAGGATACTTCAGGTGCTGTATACCGCAGTTTTGATCTCGCCACACTGCAGTACTGACATTCTGATTCGTAGCTATCGCCTCGGATTCAATACCTTCCAAAATTCCAGAGTACCTCAAGACGCTCAAGAATGGCCTTGAACTTCTATTGAAAAAAACGGAGCCATTCTTGGAGGGCACTCCCTTCCAAATCCCCTTCAGTGCTGTTAACAGCTTCATTGATCTGGCAACTGTGAGTCCGAAACGCACAGCAAGCGAGCTGCGACTGACCGGTATATTGCTAGCTCGTTTCGGACAACAACCAGAGGTTCAAGAACCTGTTTTTAGACGTCTCGCAGCATATTGACGACGTCAATGATGCTCTAAACAAGACGACATCTGCCGAGACAAAAGATCGTGTCCGCTATTTTTCTGAGTGCGTGTCCATCCGTATGAGACGCCGTGAAGCTGACCATGATCTATGTAGACGTTTACAGCAAGAAATGGGCGGGCTCGATGCCCTCATAAAACGTCGGACTTTCAGTAAAATTTTAGAAAGCGACGAAGACACCACCACTGTCGAAACTATCGTCAGGAGGATTGATATGCAGCTCAGCAGATTCCACGTAGGCTTGCACTTGCTCTGTAACGATCTTACTAAAAATTGATCAGCGCGATACCATACTAGCCATTGAGAGAGAGGTCGTTCGTATAAAAGTACGTCGCTCCGTTACCATATATTATGACGAGTTAAGGAATCCGTCTCCAGGTCGATTCGGGTCAGTCCCACGTATGTTGCTCGCACTGCGTTTGTTCACGAGTACTCTAGCCCTCTCCGACTTATATAACGCAGCATCCCACGAAGCATCCTATGATGCGGGAGAAGAATTCTCCACGCCGCGCTGCCACCCGGAAACACGGACGCACATGCTCAAAACTCTCTGCGACTGGGCTCTCGGGGACGGCGCAGAAACCGCAATTTGTTGGTTGCACGGACCGGCGGGTGCGGGGAAGTCGGCGATCGCACAATCCCTTTGTCGCATGCTCGCAGACAAAGGTCGTCTTGGAGGAACCTTCTTTTTCAAAAGGGGACACGCTTCCCGGGGGAACGCCTCGAAGCTGTTCCGTACCATCTCACATCAGCTTAGCCGTTGCTCGGAAGAGCTCAAGAACGCCATTTGCGGACGCATCGGGAATGACCGAGCGATTATCGACGGATCCCTGTCGGCGCAGCTGCAGTCGCTTATCATCGACCCATCTCGGGTGTCCCCTACCATCTTGACGATCGTTATCGACGGACTTGACGAATGCGAAGGCGATGATTTTCAGCAGGAGATCCTACGCTCTATAGGCCGCGCTCTCCAGTACAATGCCCCCCTTCGATTCCTCATTGCGAGTAGACCGGAGCCCAATATCGAGGAGGTCTTTCGTGAAGAGCCATCGTTGCAAGGGCACAAGAACGTTAACGTCGAGCAGGCATTCCACGACGTTCGAGTCTATCTTCGCGACGAATTCGAGCGCATTCGCGGAGCTCACAGGTCGATGGTTGAAGTTCCTAATCCTTGGCCGGCAAACAAAGATATTGAGAATCTTGTCGAAAAATCTTCCGGATATTTCATTTATGCGGCCACGGTTGTCAAATTTGTTGATGACAAGGACTTCTATCCGCTGGAACAGCTTGAACTCATGATGGACCTGGAGAAAACCGGTCCCTGGATAGACCCTTCCTCGCCTTTTGCTGCACTGGATCAGCTTTACACGCAAATCCTCGCGGCGGTTCCTTCTCGCCGGCAGGCTGAACTTCCCCGGATTTTGTCCGCAATTGCTGCCAAACTCGATCTCTCGACAACGAACATCGCACAGCTTCTTGAGCTGGATCCTGTTCATGTCGACTTGACATTGCGCCGGCTACATTCGGTGATTAAGGTACCGGAGGACGGCAACACTGCTATCACAGTGCATCACGCTTCATTCCTCGACTACCTCGCGAGTTCTGCGCGCTCAGACAGGTTCCACTTTAGTGATACTCTCCGCCAGAGTCTTGCATGTGACATACTCAAAGCGGCCTCTGACGAGACCCCGGATGGTCGAATTGTCCCTGCTATCGGGCATGTTGGCTGGTAAATTGTCCGCATCTCATCGGAGCAGATAAACTCAAAAAGTTGTCCTCGTAGGAAACTTGACTCGTATTTGGCATTCATAACCTCGACTCAGCTATCGTCAACACTGATTGAATATCTTTTTCGTGTCAACCCAAATTTCCTCTTGTTTCGCGGATACAACTTGAACAGAGGTACAGTATACAATATAATCGTTAACTGGTTAAAGGTACGCCGCCCATTTTGGTTCGTGACATAATCACTCTTATGGCGATGCAGGTTCAACACTCCCCGGAGGATTTGGTTCGGCGCTGGGAAGACATCCATTTTCTGACTGTATTCGATTCTGTCTATGAAGATTTAGGCAGAAAGCCCGATGGAGAGATCCCAGAAGCGCAAATCTCCCCGCAACTGATTAGGATCATTCATGCATACCAACATCTCCGTCTCCCCGATTACCACTTCCCTCTGTTCGATATTCGTCTGGTGCTAGATTGCTCGTGGGATGACCTCAGAGCTGCCATCTGCCCTCTACGCGACATGTTCCAGGAAGATGAAACAGCACTGCACACATTCTGCGGTGCCATGTTGCATCGCACACGCATGCGAGAGCTTCACCCTGAACCAAACCTGGAAAAAATCGCTAAAGGCTGCATGCGAGTTGTGAACAGCGATTTCCATCAGTTATTTGACAACCTGGGGTGAGTCTCCCATTTACTACACCAACGGATTACTTAGCTCATTCCATTCAGCCCACTGGGGTGCTGGAGTTTCATCCTGAGATCATGTCCGCCTTCCTCCGACCTTTTAAATGGGCTGCGTCAAATCAGCAGATCTAAAATATTATCTCGCTGGGGACGGCACCAAGATGTGTGTAAATCCTGGACCGAGCATGAATCACAATACTGAAGTGCTCCATAGTACATCAAAACCGAGCTCTATAACATCACACAATGGCTCGAGGTGAGTTCTGAAATCCGGAAACAACCTACTTTCCTCACACACCAATCACTGCGTTTTCAGAACATTATCCCGCGAGGTTTATGGTAGATAGTGTAAAAGGTCACCTAGCCCGAAGCGACATTTTACAAGATCCAGCGCCGGGACAAACGCGGGAGGCGTGATCTCGCCCGCGATTGTCCCGACGAGAGATCCTGGATGATCCTGACATTGTCCTTTTGTGGGATTTTACGAGAGCCAGACGCGGGCCAAAGCTGGCTACGCCAATCGATTCCGGGGCCATTTACGGGATTGTCAAGTATCCTGCGAGGGACACGCAGGACAAACTGCCGGACAAACTTTGAACCGGCCGGTGAAGATCATTTGTTTGTTCGCCGGTTTACATGTGATTCTCGGCTATATCAGGCAAAGGCGCGATAATTTGAATCGTCTCTTTTTCAAGGGCTGCAGCCTGCTAGTACTATGCTGCCGACTAGAGGAAGAAAACTAGCATAGGGATGTGCAAGGGACAACACCTCTTCAATCCACAGCCGGGGCTGATCAGCACAAACCTTCGAAGCCTCGAAGGACTGCTTTCAGAATCCTTCAGAATCCAAACCTGAGTACGTCGAGTCCCGGTGTTGGGTCGTAAACATGTACGGCCGCCAGCTCACATGTCCCTGCTCTGTCAGCCGAAGAAAGGAGAAGGGAAAGCCGGACTAGGTCTCCAACTTCCGTGAAATACATACTGATGCGAGAGGCAGGGAAAGAGAAACAAGAAGAGAGGAGAAGAAGACTAACCTTCTGGAGCGTGCCATTTGGCAGACGGCAGCGCTTTTATATCCTGTGGGAGGAAGCGAGCCAAAGGGGAGCTCTATGATCCATCGCCTCAATCCCACATGGGCTCATCACCCGTTGATACTCGCTCACGGAGCTCACTTTGGGAGCTTGTACTCGTTCGGAGAGCTTACCTCGCAATGTTTATAGTCGATCAGCTAGCCCGACCAGAACTCTTTCAAGATCCTGCTGCAAGCTAACCGACGGCGACTCCGTGTATCTCGTGTCGAACTCCTTGAAATATTGCAAGATCTCTTGAAGAGCCTGCCGATGGCTAACTCCTGTAGCCCGCAGCGGGACAAACACGACCTCCATGTGTCAGCCTGCGAGCCGAACGCGGGCTATCGCATCGATTTGCTGACTCGGTCAGATCTTTGATCGAGCTCGTGTGTCCTGCACGGGCCCCATCGTTTAGCTCAACATTGTCCCGCATTGGGCTATTCTGCTAGAAACGCAGTGAATGGTTTTAGACATTCCCAGACTCGGATCGGCCAGTCGACCTGATCACCCGGTTTAAATATGATCCTTTGGATGAGAACGATCCTTTGAACAAGGAAAGTCCTTTGAACGAAGAAACGAAGAACGAGATATTTGGTGCATGGGACGAGTGGAAGGAATACACGGGGTGGCGGTAACTAATTCAAGACGGAGGTTTATGACTGTAGTGGGTATGTACGGAGTAAATACAATCTTGTCGGCCGCGGTGGTTTGTGGCTCGAGAAACAACCGTCGTCAGTTCGCTTCGGTTCAGGATCGAACCTCAGCAGAAAACGCCGCCCGACGCAGCAAGGAAGGTAGTCCCAGGGTTGAGTCTTCGACATCTCTTTTAATTTACACAGGTCGCGGTCGTGTGCACGTGTGGGCGAGGTGAAGAGAGTTATGTGCTTTGTGTGGACCAGAGATCGATGGTACTTCCGGCGTTGGAGTCTGGGTAGTCGGAAAGCGGTTCAGAGAAGGTAGGGCGTAGAGCGAACGCCACCTCTGCGGGCGATCTGGGTCCAGGCGGAGAATAATTCATCTCGAAAAACATGCACCAGCGACCAGATCTGGAAAAATTCGTGCGGTGAAAAACAAAATGAAGACGCCCCGCCCGACGTTGCGAACCTGAGAGAAAGTGTGGAGTCGTGTCCTACGCAGACCCACCAAGATTCTGTACATACATCGGAGCGGGGCAAAGATTGGTGCGCAAATGGGGGGTCGTGAGTTGATCTATGTGCTTTGTGCGGGACAACGGGACCCTTTAATTGTGTTGAGCGAACGATCAACTTGAACTGATGAGGAAAATTTGAGGAATCCCGTTTACTATAGTAGGCTCTGACCATGAGCTGAAGGCGTCGCTGGGTAAAAATCAAAGAAATCGACCCGGAGTCTTGCACAGTCTTGCTGAAGTCCACTCCACCGAATGACCGACTCGGACTCGTCACCGAGAGAACTCGTCAATAAGTAGTCCCGAGACACAGAGCCAGATTTGATTCTGAGATTCTTACAGTTAACTCAGCTCGATACGGAAAGCTTTGAATTGGATTGCAAGCGTCCCTATAAATTATTGCGGTTGAAATGAATAGTGAACGAGGCAGGTGACCAAGAAGCGCGATGTGTGGCCGTGTTAGGTTTCCACGACTTGAGTGCGGCGACGGAATTGGATACCGAGTTTATACGACTCTTTGCACCCCACCATGACATAGTACGTCCGCCGCCGCCGTCTGCGGTCCCTCTGACGCGAAAAACAGCGTAATCTTTGGCCGCGCGATCCCGAAACAATATCTGTCCATGGGTGTCCTGGGGAGCATCGCTGGCACCGTCGTGTATGCCCGGTCTGGGAAAAAGGCTGCGCCGAAGAATGTGGAGGAGGCAAAGCAGTCTGTGCCCATCAACGCTGGCTCGAGGTGCGTTTCTTTAGCTTGCTGAACGAGCCCTGAATCTGACGGAGTGTGTGCAGCGAGGAAGAACTGTTGTACGTGCCTCTCTTGCAGCTAACCTAGTCTGATTTGCGACAACTGACTGGTAGGATGGACAGTATCAGAAAGTTCATCGCGGACGCGGAGAAGGAGGGAGCAGAGTCGAAGCACTAGAAATAATACGGGCGAATAAATAATATTTGGCTTGTGTGATCGTACGGACTTGTCCTCAACCACAATGTCCTCAAAACGCCATTCCATGCCAGTCGGCCCTCGTCCGCTGCAGCTCGCCAGTGGGCCAGCCAGCGACGGCCTCCCCTCGGCGCCGTTGTCCGCGGTGTCCTCGTTCTCCCCTGGTCCGTCGACGCCAACGACTCCGAATGGCGGGCCCCGACGCCAGTCCTCAATAACATACAACCCTTCGACACGACCACCACGTTCCGCAGGCCACCGGAGTAGTATTGTGCGCAGTAATTCTGTTGGGGGATCGTTGGACCGACCTAGTAACACTGGGCCCGAGCGCTCGCCCGTTACCTTGGCAGAAAAGTTCGTGCGCTTAATTTTTTGAGATCTGGTCCCGGGAGCACGGGCAAGACGTCCGGGGCAGTCCGTGGACCTGCATTTCTGTGGCAGGAAGCACTTTATGGCGTCTTGGCCCCTGCCCCGCACCCAAACTATAACTGACCGCACTTTCTACAGACACGCGGATTTGCTGCACTTTATTGCGCAGAAAGAGTCCAAATGCCTCGAACTGCGCTCCCAGCTGGCCGTGCACGAAGCCGAGCTGCTTCAATGTGCGCGCGTCCTGCTTTGTGTCCTGAGTCCAGCGCTAAATTCCTGTAACTACAGTAAAGCGCAAGTGGGAACGCATCGTGTCGCGCGGCTTTACTTCGCCGCACAACGCCAGCTTAGCAGCATCCACCTCGACCAGCACCATATCTGCAAGCAGCCTCGAAAACAGCCCGAACCCCACGTCCGCCAACGGTGGTGCGGTACTTGACGGCATCCGCGAGGGCGTCCAGGGCATGGGCCGCTTCATTGCGGCCCTCTCCCCCACCACCCCCTACTCCTCGTCCTTCGACTCCGTTCTCCCCCGCGGCACCCACTCGAAGAACTCGAGCATGTCCACAATGGCCACCACCATGAGCGGCAGCACGAGCAAGTCCACGCGCCTCTCGCAGTCCTCCGCGTCCTCCCTCGGCGAAGAGACTTCCTCGGCGCCGTGCACGCCCTCGGACGAGAACGACGACCCCGACGCGCAGGTGCTGATGGTGCACGACACGGGCGCGACGCCGACGATGAGTCCGAACCCCGCGTTCAACGCGCGCCGCCAACAGCAGTTGCGCGAGCGCGAGCGGCTGCGCGAGGTCGGGTTGGGTGACTCGAGCGCCGAGGCAGAGGAGGACTTTTTCTTCGCGAGCGAACAGGCGGCGATGGGCACGCCCCCGCCGACAGCACGCCCTCTAGCTAAACGCCCTGCGAGCACGAGCGCGATCCCGGGCATGGCGCTCGTGGACAGCGTCGCGCCCGTGTCGGCGTGGGTTGGGACCGTGGGCAAGAAGTGGGAGGAGCTGCAGCGTGCGCCGTCGTGCGTTTCCTTTCCTTCACGCCGATATGATTCTTGTTCTAATTATTTCCTGGCCCGCAGATTCGCCAAGAATCAGAAACGCGCGTCTCTCCTCTTCTCCGACATCGCCCACGCGCTGCAGGTCGGCCCGCCACCCTCGCAGTCGCCGTCCCCCTCGCACTCGCGCTCGCCAATCCCGTCCCCGATGGCCTCCTCGACGTCCCTTCTCGACGACGACGACGAGATGGGCGGCGGAATCATGATGCCCGACGCGCCCGCCCTGAAACCCGCGCCGGCCCCCGCACTCAAGCTCGCCGCCGCGCGGAAGCAGCAACAGCAGCAGCCCCAGGCGCAGTCCCCGCTCTCGCTCTCCAAGTCCAAGGTCCCGCTCAAGCCAAAGCCCCCGCAACAGCAGCAGCAGACGCAGACACTTGACGACGACGGCGAGGAGTGGAACTGGTGAATTTAACGTTATGGTGAATAAATTACTCATTCGCTTTGCTCGCGCATAATCGGCAGCGCCCCTTCTTGCATTTTGCATTTTTTGTGTTCTCGCCGCCGAGAACATGTTATCTAGATTTTTGGAATTACATATGACCCACGACATACATACGACCTACATACATCCATGTACCATAGCAAGCCACGTAACTAAGCAACGACCTTCGTCTGCAGCTAATCGAGCCTTGATCCCGACAAGTCCCGAGTCCCGAAACCCAAGTACTTAGAAGATTTATATGACAATTAGGAGATACACTATGTTACGCTCTGCGCCGCGGTTTCTACAGCGGAATGCGGGCGAGCCTCGAGGCGCCACTCTATCCTGCCTCCCCTCTGCAGCTCTCTATCCATAATTGAGCGGCTCGGCCGGTGGACCGTTCCTCCGCTGCGGCGGTGGCGGCTGCCCAGGAAGCCCCATCGGCGCGAGTGGCCTCGGCGGAAGCCCTGCAGGTCGGCCGCCACCGCCGCCACCGCCTCCACCGCCCATATGCCGCGACTCGTCTCGTCGCTGCTCGTCTCGTCTCGGCGGACCACCGTACGGCGGCTCGTCGCGCCTTCCCGGCGGAGGCCAATTCGGCGGCGGACCGCCATACGGCGGGCCACGCGCCCCAGGTCCAGACCGGGGTGGGGGCTGTCCGTACCCAGGCGGGGGCGGGCCATATCCGGTTGGCGGCGGGCCATGAGGCGGGCCATATGGACGTGGCTGCCAGTTGTTCGGGTTATTTGGGTTCTGGGACAGGTGCTGGGGCGGCATGCCGCCAGGGGGCTGAGGGGGTCGGTACGACCGGATCGCGTCGGGGTGTGGTAGGGGGCCACCATGTTGCTGTTGCTGGTGTTGCTGCTGGTGTTGGTGTTGCTGTTGCTGGTGGTGCTGATGTTGTTGTTGCCGGTGGCCGCGCTTGTCAAACTCGTGCGAGGCCTCGTACTGCGGCAGGCTAGAACCAAAGCATATTAACACAAACCCCATAGTCCACAGAAAGGAAACTAACCTCTTCGGGTCTGCAGGCATGGGGTCTGTCCAGAAGTAATCATGGTCGAGCGCCTGTGCGGCAGTCATGCGCTCGCGGGGGTTGCAGATTAACAAGTGGTCTAAAAGATCGCACGTCTCCTTCCCGATGCTGCGACGAATAAACGCCTCATCCAATCGAAAAATCCACAAAATACGCACTGCTCATAGCTGTTCCTGAGCTTGCGCGGGAAAGAGTTGAACCGCCTAACGCCCTCGCACCCAGGGAGCGAGTCAAAGTTCGGCCAGCTGTGTTGGTTCGGCGTGCCGCACAGGTTCCAAATCTTGTCGAGCTGGTCGAGGTCGGACGTCCCCGGCAGGATCGGCCGCCGCATGAACATCTCACCCAGCACGCACCCGATCCCCCACATGTCCACCTCCCCGCCGTACTGCCGCGCCCCGAGCAGCAGCTCTGGCGGGCGGTACCACCGCGTCACGACACAGTTGGTGTATTTGCGCTCCCGGGCGACGAATCGGCTGGGATTGTCGCCCGGGTCGAACGCGCGGGCGAGGCCGAAGTCGGCGATGAGGAGAGACCCCGAGTTGCTGATGAGCAGATTTGCGGCTTTCATATCGCGGTGGAGGATGTGGTTCTGCGCGGACGTAAAAAGAGACACGTTGATACCGAGAAGACAAACGTACGCGGTGCATATACTCGGTCCCCTCGAGTAACTGCTTCATGTAAAGCTTGATGTGGCTCGGCTGCAGCTTCACGCGCTCGTTCTCGAGCAGACCCGCGAGGTCGTGGTCCATGTACGGGAAGACCATGTACACCGACAAGGGATCCGTCGCGGTACTCCGCACGACAAACATGTCCAGGATATTGACAATCGCCGGGTGGTTGAGCGCCTTGATGATTTTAATCTCACGCAGCGCGGTCACAGGCATACCCTCTTTCTCGTTGTGCATGAGAATCCGCTTCAGTGCCACCTGGCGACGGGTCGGCGTGTGGACAGCCTTGTGGACCTCGCTGGGATGTTCTCAGGATTTGGTTTTCTTGTCAAAGAGGAACGGAACGTACCCGAAAGTGCCTTCACCGAGCTTTGTCGTGATCTGGTACTCGCTCTGGTACCCGCAGCCTTTGAATACGCGGCCGTACGCTTTCTCCTCCTCGAGCAGCGAGCGACGCGGAGCGGCGGGCTTGCGCCTGATGCGCAGTGTTTGCACGGTTTCCGGGCGGACCTCTGGCGGCGGGGGCTGGGGTACGACGTACGGTTCGGGAGGCGCCACCGGACGCGGGGAATGCACGACATGCGGTGCGGCTGGTCGGGGAGGGAGTGAAGGCGGAGGAGGTGGCAGCCGACTTTCTCCTCGGGGAAGTAGTCGTGCGTCGGGAGGTGGTGGAGGTGGTGGGGGAGAGTTGGGCGGCGGTGGCTGGCGAGGCGGCGAAGGACCGCGCGTTCGAGGCGGAGACGGCGGGGGCCGCGGCGAAACGATGCGGGTTGATGGCCGAGGCGACAGAGGTCTGTAGCTCTCGACCCCGCCCGGCGAGACTGGCCTGTAACTGTCATAGAGGTCGCGAGGTGGCGGCGGTCGGTATTCGTCGCGATCGGGAACATACGAGTCGTGCCCTCTGCGTGAATCGTCCCGTCTCGTCCACGCGCGCGAATCCGAACGCGCGTCTACTCGAAGGCGATAGCCGCGGTCCCGGTACCCATCCCCCTCATCGTATCTGCGGCCATCTCTCGTTCTATCGTCGTATGATGGCGCGTGGCGCACAGGGGACTGGTATCGCAGCTCTTGTGGGCGTCCCAGTCGGAAATTGTGGTCGGAGTAAGGAGAGCGAGAACGCCGTGGCGGGGACGGAGAGTGCCTTCCCCGGGAGTTTCGAGACGGTGAATGGCGTCTATTGGAGGCAGAGGCGGGTTCCCAGTGGTCAGAGGTTGGTCGCGGTTGCGGTTTCCGCTTCGGTTCGGCCTCCCGGCTGCGGCGCTGGTCATCCTTTGGTCGCTCGTATACAGCAGGAGCAGCGGTGTCAAAGACATTGCGTGCTAGAGGGGCCGCTGGCGGCTGAGTCTTCGTTTTGAAAGGAAAGGGGACGACGATTTTAACGTTGCTTTTGGACACTGTGTCCGGTTTCGAGTCAGACGACGTGGATGGTGCTGGCCGGTCATCGTCGACTTCGCCCTCTTCTGGCGGCGAGGACGTTAGCTGTCGTTTGGACCGCCTTTCGCAGTCTGGGGACCGCGAAGCTGGGCGTTTGGCGGAAGTTGGCATGAAGCAAGTGCTTTCCTTTCAAACACGAACAAACTTGCGCTGGATAAGCGGAGAATTAAGCGAAATATTATGGGCTGGATTTATGGGGCCAGGCAAGGGCATGAAAGATGAGACGGAGATATAGTGTGGACCCGCGTTCAAGACTGGGAGTTTCGGAAGATAGTGAGCAGAATCGAAGAGTTTTTTACCCGCCGGTGTGGAGACTCGTCTACCATGATCAGTCAGACATTATACCGATACACTTCATACTTAGAAGTACATCTGTCTGCTTGGATGCAGCCTACGATGTTGTACTCAACCGCCTCAGCGGAAACGAGAAATCGATGGTGGTGGTTGGTGCAAAGAAGAGTCACGGCCGTTACATGTCACGGACTTTGAACTTCAACGGCACAACTTGTTTTGTCCATTCGGAATGAACACTCGCCCAGACTGTAAATTCAAGCTTCAAGTTGGGAGTTTGGGGATCTCTTCGTTCGTGCAAGGTTTCAGGACAAAAATATTGCCCTCGTAGCGGGCGCCGAGGCCAACCTCCCAGAAATCGGGGGGAAAACATGCCTCGCTGTGGACACGCTTTATTGTGTTTCTAACCTTCGGGCACACCAGTGGCTCGCATTTGAATCGCGGGGTTTCTGGTGGATGCAGCCAAGCCGAGATCAATCTCCGCTCGGCGTCTCTCTTATAATCGCATCAGCCCATCGATCACCACCCAACTTTTTTCCTCCCTCCCTCCACATTCCCTTTCACAAAATGGTCTTCAAGGTTGCTGGTGGGTGCATTTCCCGCTGGATTGAACGGCGCTGACCGCTCTGAAGATGTTTCTCTCGCTGCGTTCGGTCGCAAGGAGATCGAAATTGCTGAGGTTGGTTACCATGATTTGTCGCAGTCGTGCAGCAGTGTTTAACAGGCCTTAGAACGAGATGCCCGGTCTCATGTACCTCCGGAAGAAGGTTAGCTTTCCCTCTATCCGTTTGTTGCGCTGGTCCTAATGTTTTTGGCTTTAGTACGGACCTTCCCAGCCCTTGAAGAACGCCCGCATCGCTGGATGCCTGCACATGTGCGATTCTTCCTGCATTTCGCTCGTTCCCGACTCACAGTGCATCAAGGACCATCCAGACCGCGGTCCTCATCGAGACCCTCACCCACCTCGGTGCTGAGGTCACTTGGTCGTCCTGCGTATGTTTTGCTCTGTCCTCGATCTTTTCAGACCCAGTTTAACTCCGTTTTCAGAACATCTTCTCCACCCAGGACCACGCCGCCGCCGCGTACGTCGGGCTGAGATTCACAAACATTGCATTGGGTCTAATCGATTGTTTCTAGCATTGCCGCGACTGGTGTCCCCGTCTTCGCCTGGAAGGGCGAGACCGAGGAGGAGTACACCTGGTGTGTTGAGCAGACCGTTGCCGGTTTCAAGGACGGCAAGCCCCTGAACATGATCCTTGACGACGGAGGCGATCTTACCAACATCGTCCACGAAAAATACCCCCAGTACCTCTCTGGTGTGTAGATGTGTTGCATTGCCTGAACTTCCACTCACATCGTGCTCAGGGATCAACGGTGTCTCGGAGGAGACCACCACCGGTGTGCACCACCTGTACAAGGCGTTCCGTGATGGCAAGCTCAAGATCCCCGCCATCAACGTCAACGACTCGGTCACCAAGTCCAAGTTCGACAACTACTACGGCTGCCGCGAGTCGCTCGTCGACGGCATCAAGCGCGCCACCGATGTCATGCTTGCCGGAAAGGTCGCTGTTGTTGCCGGCTTCGGAGATGTCGGAAAGGGCGTAAGTCTTCCTTGCCTTGCTTTTTTTTATCTGGGTATTTACGAGCTCTCCAGTGCGCCGAGTCCCTCCGCTCGTACGGTGCCCGTGTCCTGATCACTGAGATCGACCCCATCAACGCCCTCCAGGCCGCGATGGCCGGCTACGAGGTCACCACCATGGAGGAGGCTGCCCCCCGCTCCAACCTCTTCGTCACCACCACTGGTAACCGCGACATCATCGTCGGCAAGCACTTCTCTGAGATGCCCGAGGATGCCATCGTCTGCAAGTGAGTAGCCCCGCTACTTGACCGCGTTCTGCGCTGACGTCCGCCCAGCATCGGTCACTTCGATGTCGAAATCGACGTTGCATGGCTCAAGGCCAACGCCAAGTCGGTCTCGAACGTCAAGCCCCAGGTTGACCGCTTCACCATGCCCTCGGGCCGCCACATCATCCTCCTCGCCGAGGGCCGTCTCGTTAACTTGGGATGCGCCACCGGCCACCCGTCCTTCGTCATGTCGTGCTCGTTCGCCAACCAGGTGCTCGCGCAGATCGCGCTCTGGACCACTCCGGAGAAGTTCCCCCTCGGCGTGCACATGCTGCCGAAGGAGCTCGACGAGGAGGTCGCGCGCGCCCACTTGGCGCAGCTGAACGTCAAGCTCACCGTCCTCAACGAGACTCAGGCCTCGTACCTTGACCTCCCCGTCAACGGCCCGTACAAGCCCAACCACGTAAGTCTTTTTCTTTGCATGTATCTGGCCTTTGCTGACGGCCCGTGCAGTACCGTTACTAGATGGCTGTGATGCCTAGACGGCCTCAACGAGCCCTCGCCAACCAAACGGGATCTTCAACGTCCTTACATTATTTGCGTGGATGTCGTGTTTCGTTCCGTAGTGGAGACTTTATCAGTCTCAGAGGCAGGGTCGGGTGATGGAGCTGTGGGTGTTGGGCGTGGGGTGGATGCATAGAATGTGTATGTATAGAAATAACGAATACAGGCCTCAACGCGCCTTTGTGATGCACTTGTTGCGTGAATTTCCTGAGGTTCTTGTGAAGCGTTACCGTCGTCCCCTTGCACGCTGCCTCCATCGTTGTACGCTGCCTCGACCTGCCTCGACCTCGCCAGGATTTCTACCGTGCTATGCTGGTAGATGTCGGACCCGAGTACGGTGGCCCCAACAACGCGCAGGATCACCGACACAGGATGGCCCAAAGCGCTCAATCATATTGATATCGGTATGCAATGCTCTACGTCAATACTCTGCGTCTTGCTCTTGACCTCCACCACAACTTGTGAGGTTTACCGGCCTCGAGATCGGGTCTAACCATGTCCAACGAAGTCTCGCCTCTGGGTCCCGTCGACGGTGCATCACTCCAGGAAGAAGAAAGCCACGATGAGAAGGAGAAATCGGCGCCCTGGATCGTACGCAAGCTCGTCGGGGTAGGTCTTCCATGCGCGGTTGGCGACTTGTCTCATGGTGCTGCCCATGCGTAGTCTATGACTGGGAGAATCGTCATGTCGAGCTACGAGTCCCTGCGTGCTGCTGGGACGTCTGTGGTCTGTCTATCTCCGGTAAGTGCTCGTTATATTCAATCAAGCGCTGGACACTGATTGCATTCCAGTGGGGCGACTCGTCGCCGCTGCTGCTCCCCTGCATTCGTTTCCGTGATTTGGCGGTGCACACGGTCATTGCCGCAACAGTTAGTCGACGCGTCGTAACGTCTGCATCGCATGCTCAACGAGTGTAGGGCGGAATGGCCGTCGTTGCCGCGCCCGTTCTCGGTCCCATAGCTGGGGAGGTCCTGTCTACCTTTGGCGACACTATCCTCGTCGAGCTCGGGATCCATGCCGGGTTTTCCCTGACCGCTCAAGTGGCGAACGACCTCGTCATCGACAAGCCCATCAAGGCAATCATCCCGATCCATTCGAAACGGCTAGAGACGACCGGCGTCAAGGTGCTGCTTATCACGCTGAAATACAAGATCACCATGACCGACGCGGCGCTTGGATTTTATCGCAGCAGTGTGCATAAGTGCGTGGTGTTATTCAAATAATGTTGACGCGTTGGCTGATTAGCGCAGGGATAATTCACTCTTTGCGACGGTCAAGGATTACTTGGCCGTAGAGAAGGGGTGGTTCTCGCCGTACCTGTTTGCCAGCTCTCGGAGACCCATTATTCCACGAACGATGAAGCCCGATATTATTTTCTGTCACGGGCCTTTCCTTGAAGGTGAGCCTCGAATTTATGTCACTCGTAGAAATAGACTGATCGTGCGGTAGGCGACTATAGAGTCGGGCAGACACTGCTCGCAGAGTCCGCTATGGTTATCGCGCTTTGCGGCGAAGCGCCTTCCACGCCGCCCACTCCCCCAGAACCCCACAACACTCTCTCCATCCCCAAAGTGTCTATGCCGTCGCTCAGCAACCTCCTGCACTCGCGGCCGCCCTCCCCATCCGAGCCAGTGCATACCCGCGCGGCGCTGCCCACACCGCCCGCGCCGCGCCGAATGGTCATCTTGTGCGTCGGCCTAAAGCCCCACCGCACGCTCTGGACGACGTCCGCGCGCCCCGGCGAGAGCGTGATCAACTACATCCTGCTCAACGGCTGCCCCGCGATCGTCGTCCCTGTCAAGGTCGGCGCGCCGCTCGTCGCGTGGGACGCGCTCACGCTCGAGGAGCTGTGGCAGGTGCCGCTCCCCGCGGACGACCCCGAGGCGGAGAGCACGACCGCCGCGCAGGGTAAGTTCGGCGGGATCGTGAACGTGTTCTTTGAGTATCTCGATATGTGTGTGGACTGGGAGCGCGTCGTGGTGTCTGGGGACCCGGGGAAGACGAGCGATATGGACGCGCGGAAGGCGCTCAAATCGGCGCTTGGGCTGCTCGTGGCGGCGGCGGTCAGGAGCGGGGCCAGCAAAGAGGTGAAGAAGGAGGTGGATAAGGAGAGGAGCGGGATAGCTATGTGGCGGATCCCGTAGCCGCCCTCAATAACGCTCGAGTCACTGTCTGTAATTTATCTCTGTCTAGAAGACGACTGCTGTTTAATTTATATCAATATTGGACATACGTTAAATGGACATGCGTTCATGTGCGGCCTGCATCCGTCTGCCCGATTGTCGAATCTGCATCGTCGCTGTTCGCCCCAGAATCGATACCGACTCTGGATGAAAACGTGCCGAACCTCATTGCGGTCCAGGATGGTCTCGTCGAATCGTTCGTCGCGTCCTTTGTTGGATCAGACAAGCCCAACCCAACGCTGGCGATTATGGCACAGAATACGAGCAATGTATTACCACTGAGCCTCGAGCTTACAAGGTTACGGCGTGGACGAACGATAGCGAGTCGTAAGTAGCTGACTCACAGCTTGTTGCTTCCGACCACAACAAGCAATATTCTTTCGGCGTTGTGCGACCTGAATATGCAGGCCCATCCATCTGTTGTTGAATCCCTTTCCAAATCGTCGCTGGAACTAACAGGAAGCTAGTACCAAGCGCTGTCACATGTGCTACCCAAATACCCTCGAGCCGCTGGGTCCTTGTTCCAGGCGTACAACGACATATTACTTGGTGAGGACTTGACTCAACTCTGTTCAGGCGCTTCATACACGCAACTTCTGACGCGTCTCGCAGTCCAACGATGGACCGACGTCGAGGTTGTTGACCTGGAGGGCGTCTCACGCGCAGCGATCACGGGCAAAAAGCCCAAGACGGTGCGTTTTCGTGTCATAGACCCCATATCTTCCATCACTGAGACTCCTTGACTCAGGACGCGACGATGTACGTAGTACCGTGCTCGTTGGCGGAGACTCTGTCTTTTGGGTGGTGCGTCCACAATCTTTCCTTTCGACCCCGTTATAATGTTGACTGTGGTTAGGTTGACGACTGCTTTCACGCTGCTCTCCGATCCGCCAGAGATATACCTCGCCATCACGTCGGATGACGCGTCAATTGTGTATTATAAAATCAGCAACGGAATCGTCAAGCCCCAGGTTTGAAAGCGGTACTCAGCTTATCTGTTGGGACGTACATACAGCCGGCCAACCTCCCCACGACGAGAGGACTACGCAGACCGTGCGCCCCGGGCCGCTCTATAATACCGGCTCATATCTTGCATGCTGAACCCATCCTCCCACATGCGGCGTTGATTCTTGATGTACATATCTTGTATCCATAGCTTCTTGTATTCCAAATGCTCGCTGCTCCCTCCGCTGATGCTGTCTCACGACGTGAACTAACAACGTGCGTTTGTGCTTCTCTTGATAGGCAAGTCGAACTCTTTGCGCGTCGCCACTGATATTTGATAGATGCGCGCCTCTGCACCGTCCACAGCAGGCATCCTAGACTGAAATTCTCTTCCAGTCTCCTCTCTCCGAAGATCGTTTCCTACAATGCTGTAGGTCATAAACCCGGTTCCGCCCCGATCCAAGCTCTTGTTGCCCACAGACCTCATAGCAACAACACCTAGCAACGTGAGGCAACGCGTCGAACGCGACAGCGCTGAATTTGGGGGCGCCTACCCTGCGCGGGGAGAACGTTGGCGATATGGGTCCAAGCAACTTGCCAACACGTTACCAGGGAGCGGCCGCCCTGTCAGCTCGGGCAGTCCTGGTAGTGCACTTGCGTGTTTCAGCAATTGGGTTCAAGCGTTGGCAGCGCCGGGCGGACGCAGAGACTACCAAGCAAGCAAACAGAGAGAGTCGGGAGACAGCAGTGATAAGTTAGATATCCGACGGCCTTGTTCTCCGTCGGAGGTGGTACCACGTCAGGACTGGGGACCATGCGCACACGCGAGACGCGGCAGCCGTTCAGACGCCTTGTCTCCGCGATTGGGATTACCGGGGATTCCCGCGCACGGCGTTCACCCTGGAATCTGGATCCAGTGCCAGTGGACCCACGCAGCCGAGAATACGCCAGAGCATGAGAAAAGTAGGCAGCTCGCAGTATCATGGCTTGAGCGTCTCCGTCCGACTCGAACCCCGTCGCTACCCGTCGCCGCTGATCAGCTGTATGCACCAAATTTGAAGTCAGAGCCCGTTTGCTGCCGTTCGTCGCCACAGGATGCCAGTCCGAGTCCAACCGCGGTTTCCGTAGGTGCAGTATTGTGCAGTAGTGCAGTATGTCCCACCCGACTCCGAGCAAATCCGTTGCCGCCGCTAGACATCGCACTTCAACAACACTGAACGTGGTCAAGACTGACTCTTTTCGGAATTCCCACGCATCATCCCTCCCACATTTTGCCGCCGCCGTCGAAATTTGTGGAGATTTCGGAAAGCTTTTGAGACTACTTACTTATGAGTAGAAGCAACAAGGCGATGGTTCAAGTTCTTGTCCAAAATATAGATACACAGTTATTTACACGCATGATTTACCTACCAAAGTTCCAGAGCAATATGGAAAACCGCGAAAGCCACCCAGAAGGAATTCGCTTCAAAGCCACCCAAAAAAATGATCCGCCAGACCGTCCTCGAAAACCTTGACCTGGTTCTTGACCACCTCGAGCGCGGCGAGCCTGCACCGCGGGGGCATAAAGTTCTTCATCTCCTGGTCAGCAGCAAGCAGCTCGCGCATGGCCCCGAGGAGCGCCAACACCGCCGCCGAGCTCAGCGCATTAACCTTCTTCGACGCCCCAGCAACACCCCACCGCTCCCCAAACACCCTCGCGCACCGTTTCCCCCCGCACCCGCACTCAAACGCCGGCGGCGCGCGCCTGAGCCGCTCCCACAGACTGACGAGCGACCAGTGGCCCGACAGCAGGCGCATGACCTGCGCGTTGCTGAGCTTCGGGTCCGTCTGGAACTGTGTCGCGCCGCGGCCCGTGACGCTCGTCCGCTGCGCGGCGATCATGGCCTGCACGTGGTGGTAGTACGCGACGCCGCGCAGGCGCGGGAGCTCGTGCGCGTCGGCGGCGAGGATGGCGGGCACGCACGGGGCGTCGCCGCGCGCGATGCGGGCGGCCCACTGAGTGATGGTGGTGTCGAGGAGGCGCTGGTTGCGCGTGCGCGAGGCGCAGTCGACGATGCGCTTGAAGAGCGCGGAGGAGCAGCTGGCGATGAAGGGCTCGTTGGAGGTGACAGTGCGGAGGAGCGCGGATTCGGCCCAGGTCTCGAGGGCGGCGCAGCGGTATTGCTTGGTGATGGCGGCGACGAGGAGGAGGCGGTCGAGGTCGTCGTGCTCGCGGGGCTGCGCTGCGCGTTCCTGGGGGCTGGCGTACAATGCCCACAAAAGAGCACGAAACTCGTCCGTCTCAGCGATAATGATCAGAGGGGCGTCCGCCCGACGTGTGGCTTCGATGTGACGTGTCAGGATGTCCTGCAATACAGGCGAGCATTCAGAAAGCAAAGATCCATTAACCTGGTGGCACTCAGATTGTATCTCACGCAAGAAAGCCAGCTACGCACCTTGAAACGGATATTCCCGACGCGCACAATACAATTGGCAGCAGGCTCACTCCTATAGAACTCCGTGTCGTTTCCAACGGGCTCTGTGGATATCAGACACTCGGTCTCGCTGTACCCACCCGTATCGATCCCTGAGTCGGTTCTCTGGCGTTTGCGAGGACGCGGAGGCGTATCGTCGCGCGTTTCGCGGATTGTACCCTCATCTTGGATAATAAAACGGGGAGGCATTTTGTCTGAGTTCGTGGGGGGTGGTAGGCTAGTCTTTTGACTGCAAAGAACAAAAGACAAGCAAAAGACAAGACAAAGGCGGTGATTAACCGGTAACCGGTCGCTGGTGATCGAATTGAAGAGGACAAGACGTCTTTCAGACACAATAGGCACGTTGGCGTCGCTGTCCAAGCTGCAAGGACCCGCTCCAAAAGCCCAAGATGGTGGGGGGTGGCAAGGAGTGGTCACCGTTCGTGTACACAATGCATTATTGATACGTGTTGTCGCGTTTTCCTTTCTTGGACTTTCTCCTTTCCACCACTGACACAACGCTGCAAACTCATGCCGGACCCCCAAGCATACCGGGGTCTATTTCTCTATCAGCCGAAAATTTGTCTCAGACCAGAACTTGGCATGTTCGCAAAATTCACCAAATGATTGCCAACTAGAAGGCTCAAGACATTGAATCCACCTGACCTATAATATGCATCGCCCCTTCGCGCGACAGGGCTCCTTATTTTATACCGGGCCATTCAGTCCGAAGTGTCCGATAACCTAAATTCGATGGAGAGAGAGAGAGAGAGAAATCAGCATTTATATACCGCTACAAGCCAACAAGGGCTAAGACGCGGTGGTCCACTAAGTACAAACATGGTGCCGTAGTAAGTACTGTAACAAGGGACCGGGTTGGCATTGGGGGCGATCAGCGTGGGTAATCATAGGTGGGGGGTGGAATGGCATGGTAGAGGGTGTGGGCAGGGGCACCGGTCGGATGGGAGTGTGCGTAACGTCGAAAAATCATGAAGCCGATGAACAAGAACCCGAAACATCACCGGTCGCACCAGCGGGAACCTTCACCGTCCATCCCAACTTCCATCCCAGCCGTGACGAGCCATGGTCGGGGCGGGTGACGAGCGGTATTCCTACATCCATTCACCCCCGCTATCCCGTACTACGCCCTCAGGCTCCAGCACAAACGCCGTCAAGCTTGCAAGGCCACAGTGCCAATGCTTCATGCTAAATTCGATGGAGACTCAGTTGATTCCAAGAATTATCTATATCCAGGCGGAGCGAGGCAGCGGCGAGCATTCTTGTGAGCTCGAAAATGAATGCTTATCTTCTGGATTCATTCTGGCTCTTACAGCTCCATTGGCCTATGGTCTAGACCAAATATCGTCTTGAGCGATATGGACGCGCGGAAGGCGCTCAAGTCGGCGCTTGGGCTGCTCGTGGCGGCGGCGGTCAGGAGCGGGGCCAGCAAAGAGGTGAAGAAGGAGGTGGATAAGGAGAGGAGCGGGATAGCTATGTGGCGGATCCCGTAGGCGCCCTCAATAACGCTCGAGTCACTGTCTCTAATTTATCTCTGTCGTCTCAATGAGTCACGATCATGTTACCGCGACGTGAATGCTGTGTAGATAGTAGATGACTCGCACGGCCCCTGTCTCGCGTCGAGTATATAGCACTGGTGTTTGACGTATGTTGAACTAAAACTTCCCAACGCCCACTATGCCCCGCGACATACCAACCTCCCGCGATCCGAAAGACTACACGTTCTTCTGGTCCACCAATCACGTCAAGTCAGTCTGCCAGAAATTCCTGCGATACGATGGCTAATTGACGGATTGTGAAGTGGATGGGCATCGCAGTGGTACATGTCAAAGTTTATCGCGACCGTGAAGTGGGATGGAGCGGAGAAAGAGGTAGAGTTTCTGTCCAATGAGCACTGGATGATGCTGGTGCGTAATATGCACTCCGAGTCGTCTCGGCAAGCCTCAGACTAAATTACTTCGTCCATCTCCAGCGCAAGGCGCTACTATTCGCTGACTACGACGTCGCAAAGGAGGTGCTCACAATCTCCGGCACCTCCAAGCAGGATATGGCGGCCGTCAAGGCGCTCGGGCGGAAGGTGAAGAACTTCGACGAGACCAAGTGGGTGAAGTACCGCGAGGGAATCGTCAGGCAGGGCACGGAACACAAGTTTCGTCAGAACGACGAGCTGCGGAAGAAGCTGTTCGCGACCGGGGAGACGACGATCGTCGAAGCGAGCCCGTTCGATAGGATCTGGGGAATCGGGGTCGACGAGGCGAAGGCGTTGTCGCGGAAAGACAAGTGGGGGCTTAATCTGCTCGGGTATGCGCTGATGGATGCACGGCGGAAGCTGCGAGAGGAGGAGGCGCAGAAAGCGAAGCTAGACTCAGAGGAGAAGACGACTGCTGTTTAATTTATATCAATATTGTACATACGTTAAATGGACATGCGTTCATGTGCGGCCCTTCTCTGCATCCGTCTGCCCGATTGTCGAATCTGCATCGTCGCTGTTCGCCCCAGAATCGATACCGACTCTGGATGAAAACGTGCCGAACCTCATTGCGGATGGTCTCGTCGAATCGTTCGTCGCGTCCTTTGTTGGATCAGACAAGCCCAACCCAACGCTGGCGATTATGGCACAGAACACGAGGCCCTGAAATCAATCGAGTCAGCGGATGAATTGACACCTGGTCATAGGGCGTACGATGATTTGCATGAGCTGGAGGTTATGTGAGAATCGCAAGGCTAGGACGAAAATAAAACTCACAGCGTCTTGAAGAATCTTATACGCGCCCGAGTTGGACATGTACAAGCCCAGTAGGACCACGACAGAAATTGAGTAGACCAAGCCGGACTCGACGATCACGACGGCGACGGGTACAAGTGTGCCCACCTCGAGCATCTTGGTGTCGCGACTGACGGTCCAGATGCGGTATGCAATGAGCGCTGGATAACCGCATGAAAACGGCAGCCAATAGAACAAGAACGAGACACACCGGTGCAGCCTACGTTGATTACTAAGGTCATAATATACGAAGCCAGTGGCCAGTCGTGAAGAGCACCGCTGAATAGCGACTGCGATGGCTTCCGCAAAGTTTGCGTGACCAGGGTCCCGACGGCGGTAGCGATGCTTGCAAGGAAGCACAGAACGAAGGGCATGTAAATCGCTTTGTTGGCGCCCCACACTTTATACACGCGGAATATCTGGGGTACGGAATGATAAGGCTTGGTTCAAACACAAAAGAAGATGGGTTTCACTATAAAGCCATCGCCGACGATCGTTTGAGCGGAATAGAGCACATTCTTGAAGATGAAGATGGGGTTCCTGGTCCCGGTTGCAAGGAGATAGGCGAACGCGCCCCCAGGGTAGTAGACAAATGATTCCATAGCACGATACGCGTCGATGCCAAGATGCTAGTTGAGGATCCGTTGAATTACTGCCATCGAAGATAAGCCAAGCACACACGATTGTCCCGAAAATGAACATGGCTGAAGAGACGGACATCAGGGGCAGATTGATATTCGCCAGTGAGGTGTGGCTGCCGGATCGCTTCCGACAAAGAACGAAGGTGGATATTAGGAACATGAATGCGAATAAACCTGGAAGAATCAGGGATGAGCGGCTACGAAGTTGCAGGCAAGCCGACCATAAAACAATGTCTCCAGGAATAGAGCAAGGAATGCAGAGGAGGCATAGCTAAGTCCTGTACCGCCAAGTGGGACCGCCATGGTGTTTAGGAAAGAGATGCGCTCAGTGGTTTGCCGCAGCCATGTGCCCCTTTATTGAGCGGTTGTTGTCATCAAAAGATCGCCATCCTGATTTCGCACGGGTCAAGATCGCCATTTTCTGCGCGCGGGAAAATAATGGAGAGGTCAGTGCTCAAGGCGCTCAAGTAACACGCCCGGCCTCCGATTGTGCCAGGATCAAGCCAGGATAGGGCATGATTTCGAGAGTGACAGGATATAGGCTTTTTGCCTTTGCGACAGGCGCCGAACAATGATAAAAATCTCCAGATTTTCCTAAGTAGCTTAGGAATACTAGACACTGACAGTCTGGGCGACCAACGCCAGGCCTTATCTGAATCCACAAAAGAGCAGCAAAGATGGCGCGCAATCTGACTTTGCAGATGGTGAGATATAAATTACACACACTACATCTAATGATCATACATCACTTCTCAAGCGTCAGGTCCAGGAGAGCATATCATCAAATCCCGACTCTTCTCCTCGGGGTCTGTGTCACTCTGGCACCAGCACCTATACCGGAGTGCCGGGGCGTGCCGGGAACAATGATCTTGGAACTGCCGCTGCTGGTCTGAGCTGCAACGGCAGCTTCGGCGACCTGTCTTGCGGTCCTGCACGACCAAGTCAGCAAAAAGTAAGACGGGTAGGACGAGCAGGCCGTGTACGCACTCTTCACGCTGTCGCGCAATCTCAGTCTCTAATTCCGCTTTCCGCGAGAACTCGCGATCAGCTTGCCGACGATTTCCTCGTTCGTCAAAGTTCTTCTCTTTGACGGAATAGAACACGGAACCCAGCTCGGCTAAGAGAGAACGTTAGTCGGAGATTGAACGCACGAAGCCGGGAAAACGCACCTAGCCAGTAGGCATCGATCGAAGTAACCTGGGTCATGTACTCTTTAGATGTCAGAATGAGTTCGTGGTACACCACATATGTAGGCGTATCTGTCGACGACGTCAGTCCAATAAGATAGGAACCAACTTGCACATACATCCAAGACCATAAAGAGCGCTGGTGGGATGCAGATGGGTTGGAAGTCCGGAACGAATATTAACGAATTCCCCGATACCCTTCGCACGGGCCGCTTGGTGGAAGTATCCGGCCGCAATGGCTTTCCTGGAGGCAAGTCAGAAATACGGTCATAGAAAGTAGACACATCTACCAACCTCAAAACATCAAAGTCAGTTCCGGCGGATATGAGTTCCATCTTTTGGAACTTCATTATATCCTCGAGCTGGGCACGGACTTCTCTCGCCTTCCGCAACAGTTTCGGATGCAAGAAATGCTTCATCGCCCATTCGTCCCGGAAGCTGCGTGAAGATCAGTGAAGTTCTTTGCGACACGGAGGCAAGCATACCCATGGCTCTTCCACTGATTGAACACGTTCAAGAGAGTCAGATGGTCGCTCTCGGGCACATTGAACTTCTCCCGCGCCGCGTCGGCCTCCTCCATCCGCTCCTTCGGGCGGTAGAACACGCTAGGAACGGACAGCATCGACACAATCGTCAGCATCTCCGCAGAGCACTTGTAGTCAACGGAGGCGATCAGCATTTTCGCCATCGAGGGCTCCATGGGGAATTCGTTCATTTTACGACCAACAGGCGTCAAGTCGCCGACGTTGTCCAGGGCACCGAGAACCCATAGTTGATACATCGAGTTGAGAATATTGGACTATGAGGGGAAGATGAGCGCCGTGTCCAAAGAAGCGAGGGGTTTCTCACCTGCGGGGGAGGATCCATAAAGTCGAATTCGAGCAGGTTCTTGACACCCAGACCCTTGAGCAGCAAGACCGTGTTCGCCAAGTTGGTACGCTGAATCTCCGGAATTGTGCTCTCGAAAAGCTCGTTTCTGTACGCCATCTCGGTGTACAACCGATAGCAAAACCTTCAACACAGTCAGCGGATTGCCGACATACATATTTCGCGGAGGTAACGCACCCATTTCCCGTTCTTCCCGCGCGACCAGTACGTTGATTGGCATTGGCTTGACTTATGGGCGTGATCTGCAGGGCGTCCATGCCAACCTTTGGGTTGTACACTTTAAGCTTCGAGTAGCCCGCATCTACGACGTATAGAATTCCATCGACTAGGAAAGATCGTCAGAGGACGACAATGGATGGAGGAATGAGACGAACCAGTCAATGATGTCTCGGCGATATTGGTGGCTACGATAACCTTCCTGCGCCCGTCGCTCGTGGCCTCGAAGATCTTGGCTTGTAGATCCGCCGGCATCTGCGAGTATATGGGAAGGACGGCCAACGGAGCGGGGTCTTCGAGCTGCGATAAACGCTCTATTGGATCGTGAGAGTCTCGTTCTTTCTCCAAGGGATGAACTTACCCTTGACCACTTGGCATGTTATCTCGATGTCTTCTTGTCCGGTCATAAAAACGAGGATATCGCCAGGGGGGAGTGAGAGATGGATCTGGAGGACTTGCTTGACAGCGCTGTCAACGTAGTCCTCACAAGGCGATTTGGCATGGTATGTTTCCACAGGGAACGCCCGTCCAGGGATAGTGAAAGTTGGGGCGTTCCCATAGAATGTAGAGAACTGTGAAGTATGGGGTTAGACAAAGTCATACACCATGCGAAGGACGTACCTTCTCGGCGTTCATTGTTGCAGACGTTACGATGAGTTTCAGATCTCGGCGACGGGACAAAACTGCAGAAGATGATTAGCAAGGACGAGGGGTAATGAAACCACCGAACTCACTCTTCCGAAGGAGACCCATCAAAACGTCGGTATTGAGTGATCGCTCGTGCGCCTCATCGAGGATAATGACGCTGTAACGATCCAGATCGCCTTCATTGAGTGACTCGCGAAGAAGAACACCGTCAGTCATATCTACTACGGAGTCAGAATGCAGCTGACATAGGAGAGCGGAGAGGCTTACATTTGATTTTCGTATCGGAGGAGGTGCAATCCTCAAAACGAATCGCGTATCCGACAGTGGATCCCAATTTGCACTATGACCGCAAAATGAGCCGAAGGCCTAGAAAACCTTCAAGACAGGGACGCACCTCCATTTCCTCGCTGACACGCTTGGCGACGGACATGGCAGCGACACGCCGAGGTTGCGTGCATCCGACTAGACCGTGTCGGCAGTAGCCATCCTCGTAAAGGAACTGCGTCAATTGAGTGGTCTTCCCAGACCCAGTCTCGCCGACGACAACTACGACTTGATTCTCCCGGATGACCTTCATCAAGTCCTCGCGACTTGCGAAGGCCGGGAGATACTCGCGCTGCTCCTTCAAAGTCCTGTTCCGAGCGAACGCACTAACGCCTGATGACGCTTTCAAGTGGGTCGCGAACTTGGAGTCGCCCTTGTAATCTTCAGCCACCCCGCTGGCTTTCTGCTCCTTCTGTTTTTGCTCGTCCTGGGCTGAAAGAAAAGGAAAAGAGAGACTACGTGAATGTCCAGACTCTGACCAAGGGACCAAGAACCAAGTGAAAGGACGCACCTTCGGCTTCGGCTTCCTCATCTTTGACGCCCATGATGTTCCCGAGCGCGGTCCCACCGAGTGCAGCGAGTTTCGCAGCAGCCTTTGCCCGCTCTGCTTGTTCCCGCTTCTCCTTCACCAGTGCGCTGCCCTTCTTGGAGAAGATGGCCATGTCGCTCGTGGGGTCGCGGATAGGGTTGATGGGAGCAAGCTGCTTGGTGAACACCGTGCGCCCGTCGAGGAATGGTGGCTTCAGATCGTGGACCATGACATGTACAGTGGATTCCGATTCGTCTTCGAAATCCATGTCCACCGCTTTGCGCGTGGCGACACCGGAGGTCAGCATTCGGTTCGCCTCCCACAGATCGTTGTCGGCATTCTGGAAAATGAATGAGTTTCGTTTCGGTTAAATTCAGGGGACCATACATATTGCGCTTGTCTGGCGGAGATTTTTCGCTGGAGGGAAGGTCATTGAGCATTCGAGACGAGAAGATGATAACGCACCACTTGCTTCGTCGCAATTTCGGCGGTCTTGAGGGCATTCAGATCCTCGTACTGTGCGAGAGGGTTATTCTCCTCATCCCCAGCGACTCCGCCCTCCTCTGCGCCGGTATACCAGTCCCGGTCCAGCCTAACCTGCTCCTCTTCCCATTCGCGAGCATCGAGACCAATGGCGTCATCCGGGCTACCAGCTCGCACATTGCGAGGCGTAGGGGCATCCCAAAGGCGATTGTTGGCTGCACCCCAGCCAGCGTTTTCGTCGCCCGGTCGGCGCGGAGTCGAGTCCCAGCCCACGTTCGGCACCCTGACACTGGGTGCGTCGCCGTTTCCCCGCACCGAGCGCGGCGTAACATCCCAGCTGCGCCCGTTTTGCTGGTCCCGTCCGTTGTCGTGATCGCGCTTCCCGCCCCAGCCGCGGTCTCGGTCGCGGTTGGACCGCCGTTGGAAGTCGCCCAAGCCTTTCGGGGCGTCGTCTCTGCGCTCGTGTGCAGCGGTGATTCCCTCTTGCATTCGAGTCAGCTTGAAGCAACAAAACAGGAGAGCGTCACGCACCTCGTTGCTTGTCCTTATTCCGTCGGTACTCCTCCAACCTCGTCCGCGCCGTTTCAGACAAGCCTCCGGGATGTGAGGGCGTTTCTGCGCCGCGTTGGCGTTGATTGTCGGATCTGGGGAGAGGTAGACTGGGCACTAGTGAAGTCGGTCAGCGAGGAAAACATGGTGAATTGAATGAACATACCTTTGAAAAAAGGCTCCGCCCCGTCGTCGAGCCGCGGTTTCTTTCGGGCACCTTCGCCATTAGCCGCCGCTGCACGCTTTTCTTGCGCGAGTCGATCGAGCCCGAGGAGTGAGCTGCGCGGTGTAGGAGGTTCGAGCGTGGCGGGTTTCCGGAAGGTGTGACGCTGCAGAAAAGCGTCAGCATTGAGGAATGTGATAGGCCTGGAGATTAGGGTGTTTCAAAGTTGAAGCTCGGGGCCCAACTTGAGCTCCAACTTGCGGAATAAAGTCGGGACCGAAGTCGGAGCTCAAAATCGAAGCTGGACCCCAAATCTTGACTTTGAAATACCCCATATTGCAACTCACAGTGTCCGGTCGCATCAGTCCTCCGGGGCGCGCAGGTTCTGGCTCCAACACATCCGAGTCATGCACGGTTATGCCTTCGATCGGCTGGGGTACGACGCCTGTGGCCTCCTGCTTTGCGTGCAACAATATTTCTGCATGCAATTCTGCGAGGAAAGTGTCCTGGAACTTGCCGAATGTCTGCGCCGCTAGATGTACCGTTAGAGCGAGAACCACACGATGGAACTGCACGCACCTTTGACGAAACCCTCCAGACTGTTGGTCTTAGCGATATCGGTTACCCGCTGGGCAAGCAGGTCATTGGGATTGAGGGTGTTGAGGGCGCGAGAGAGCTTTATGGCGAGCTGGTGGTTGAAGTCCTCCATGAAGGAGCGGGCGATCATGTGACGGCTTTCCCTTTGCTTTCGCCGAAGACTCAGACTCAGAGCAATGCCGGACCAAAGTGCGCTCAGCAATGCTCTTACTACTGCGCTGAAGTCCTTACATTCACAAAGCCCAGTATGCTCCAGCGGCGCGCGCACCCCTCATTAAATCTCCGAGTCTCCGCGTTCCGCGCCCGGTAGGTCCAAGCTCGAGGAATTTCTGGCTTCCAGCAGCCTGAACAACGCAGATAGTTCTTCCCCCTGATATTCACCCGCTGCCGGAATCTGTGACGCCCTACGTGAGTTGCATTTTCTCTATCCGCTGAGCTCACGTCCCTATTTCCAGTTCGTGTACCCATTCACACTCGAACCTCACGTCCTGACGCTGGAATCGTCTCGTCGCACGACACTAGCAGCACATGCGACGCGGCGGGATGAATACCTGCGTGCCCGTGCCGACGAGAAAGACCGGCGGAAGCGCGACGCCCTGCGCCGCATCGCGCCGGGTTTCGAACCGCAGGGCCATCTACTGGTACCAACGAAGCGATCGTCCGTCATCGCATCCCCGCCCGCTGCATCTCCGCCGCCAAAGTCTGTGATGGAGGACCTGGTAGACCAGCTGGCAGCCTTGGACTCTGCTTCCTCTTCTCACTCCGCAACATGACCGTAAAATGGTCGCTGTATCCATACTTGTGTATTGTACTAACACCTGTAATTTGACGTTTTCCGGGACGACGACGACCCTGGGGCATCGCGCAGCAGCGAACGCTGCGATGCAGGCAAGACACACCGCCACTAGAGGTCTTCAAGTTACTTCAACGTATTTTTAAATGGATCAGATATAACAATGTACTTGGCCTGGACTCCGTTGTCGTTGCGCATGTCCGAGCGTGATCTCATGGCAATGGTTTCCTCCTCAGGCTGAAACCTTTCATGAGGATTTGTTTGACACTCCAGGATTTCGAAACGTATCTTGACCAACTTCAAAAACAGAAACCTACTATTTTTGTGTCTCCGTGTGTCCACGCTTCTTGCACGCTTCTCAGATCTGCGAAAAGAGGCGGTACAAACAGATGGTTCGAGATACTCCTCAAGCCGACGTAGTGGGGTATGTTGAAAATTGCTGTTGGAAAGGATAACTAAAAGCCTGTATTTGGAGTTACTGACCATCGGCTTATCAACACAACAGAAGCAAACAACTGCACCTTCAAACCTTCCAAGTCGCGCCGTTGCACGGGCCCTGGACGCGTCTGCCGCGTAATGGCTAAGAAAGACGCATGCGCAGACCCGAAAACTAGGTGTCGCATCACCGAAATCATGCAATACAGCTGTGAGCCCAAGATAAATCGTCGTGGCGGGTACGAAGGAGTCCACTGCGTCCCCATCCCGCGTCTGTTTCGCATGTAAGCCCTCAGATCCACGCTCCAGCTCCTCCCTGGCATCTGCTTGGCACCCGTAGATGCCCCGACCGACCTGCGGTGGAAGTGACACGCGTGTTGAACGTCGACCTCACCACGGGCTACGTCGAGATGCCCCGAACCCTGGGGTGAGTCGCTATCATGCTCGCGTGGTTTGTCAACGTATTTATGTATTGCAGCGAAAAGCTTCCGAAGGGCAAGCAGTGGCACGACGTGGTCAGATATGACACTAGCAACAAGACCAGTAACGAGGAGGCATAGTTTGATACGCCGTGTCTCTCTGTTGCGATGAATGCATCACGACGTCTAAAGTCCTGAACGTTCTGGTTGAAGTTGACAAAGTCATTCAAAGTTCAGGTTGTCAGAGTCAAGTCATTTCACGACCATTCAGTTCAACTCCTCGCGCTTTGTTGAGGAGTTGTCGACACCCATCCGAATATTGCACTGATCATTCAGCGGCTTCCGAACCGTAGCGAAGACCCTCTCAGAACAACTTCGCGGACCGGGCAGTGCTGTCCTATCCCAGACGTCGAATATCTCCCTCTGCTTCCGCGATGCTGCTGAATGTACGCATCAGCGTCGCCTGCTACAACGAGATTCATCATCATGGATGATGGGCTGGACCAGAGCCTTCGAAGATATCTGGAACTCTTGATGGCTGGGACGCATGAAAACCGGGAGGAAGACGAGCGGCCACGGCTTGTGAAGCATCACGGACGACGCTGGAGACCAAGATCTTCGGAGAGATGCGACACGGTTTGAGCTTTGCTTTGACCGGATCACCCGCCTAGATTAGATTTTTAGATTTCAATCCAATTTCAATCCACAACCAGCTCAACCGTCAACTTGGGGGTCGCGCGCCTGTAGATGAACGCGTGAAGGCTATTACTGGCTATTAGGGTTCACCCACGCCTGCCCGGAGCGTCGTCCAGCAAGCCGTTAATCATGTATGGACAACAGTGAGGCAGCGCAGGAAGCCCTCCGTTCTCAGGACGACTTGAACACCGATCTATGCGCTTGGGACGGAGAGTATTAATGTCAAACCTGTTCAGTGATAGAGTTCTGACCAACGCCCAGACGGCTGTCGATATTGCTCGGTTGTATATGGGGACTTTCAGCTGAAAGTTGTCGACCGTCGGCCCGCCTTCCGCTCGCTTGCGAAGTACAATGCATTCCCCCGAATATCAGCTTCGAATTGTTCCCCCGCAGAAAACAGATATCCGATTGTTGGAGAGCCGTCGCGTTGCCATGTTCAACCGACAGGCAGAAGTTGGCCGTTCTGTGCTGCCCGCCGCGTACAAGCTTTGGTGCGCTCTGGGACGCACACCTCGGATTATCGATTGTCGGGTTCCTGAAGGATCGACGCGCATCCCAAGGGATTTGCCAGGGATTGCCATGGCTAGCTGCCGAGGAGCGGGATCCTTGGTTCGTGGGAAGATGTGAATCTCTTCATCAGCCACACTGCCACAGACAGCGACCACGATCTACGACGATTGGCTCCGTTTGGGACTTGCGAGGGCTCTCTTGACTTTCTTGATGATCCTCATTAATTATGGCTTCTGGAGGCACTGCAGGGATCTATGATCGACGCGTCCTTTGTCGGCGTCGAGCTCGGTCGCGTAGGGAGAAATGATCATCGCTGTACAGCCCGTTGTGGCAACATCCACGGTCGTCCGGGGCAACACGGTCTTCACATCCATCGTCCAGGTAGCTAACAGTGTTTTAAAGCAAGTCCTGCCTCGTTGTCGTTTTGATTACAAGCCTCTTCATCGTCCTCCTGTGATCTGCACCGCTAATGCAGAACAATTCCCAACATCATGCTCTCCACTGGAGTCCTTTTAACTCTCATGCGACGAGGCCTGATATTAAAGTAGAATCTGGTTCCGAGCCCTTCTCTTTGTTATCTCCTCCTTCGTCTCCTTCTCTCGTCTCTTGTCGCAGACGTTCTTCGGGTTCCATTACTAGCCCCAAGCGCGTCCGACCCTACCCTAATCGCTCACGTATAGACGAATCCGACATGGCAACTGCCCCCGCATTCTGGCCTTCATCCTCTAATTCTAATTCGCGAGGCGGCAACTCTAGAGCCACTCATAACGACCAGCGACGCGCATCCGAAGGGAATCAGCAACTCATGTACAGCTCGCAGTATTCGATGCCCGTGAGTCGCGTTCTTGACGCGTCTTTCGCCCGCGCCAACTCATCCCAGACATCGCAGATGTACTCGCGTCCATCAGACAATTCTGACGAGCACGGGCGATCCCCATCTTCAGGATCCAGCGGGACATCAAGCCTGACAGGCGCGATGGGGGATGCACACGTGTCCTCGCGCCATTCGGGCTCTCCTCCTCCACGCGGGGACCCCTTGTTCAACATGACCATGGGACAGTCAGTCGGATGGAGCCAGCCGCAGGGACCAATGGTCTCCACTCAATCAACATACCCTGGCGTCGCCGGGGGCATGGCTGGCTCCGCGTACCTCGGATCTGGCACACCGTACTATCGAAACTCGCCCGAGTCGCTCTCTCCTCCCTCGCCGTTCACGACACCAAACTTTAACGACCCCTTCCGCCCTAATTCGGCCGCGAACTACGCCCCGGCGGCCCCCACCACCGCCTTCCCGCCGGTGAACCCGCAGGAGGCCGAGATCCGCCGCCTCCGCAAGAAGCTGCGCGACGCTGAGGAGGCGTGCGAGCGTGCACGCGAGCAGGTCAGGGTGCTGGAGTCCCGACCAGCTCCTCACCGCGCGCACTCCGGCGGCCTCCCCTCCCCGCTCTCGACGCCCCCCGCGAGCGCGAACTTCCAGCTGCAGTGGAAGGCGCGTACGGACGCGCGCATCCGCCAATTCTGCGCGCTCAACCGGGCGGGCAACGCGCTCTGCGCGTGGCACGACTCGCGGCGCGAGCGGCGCGTACACCCGCCACGGATGGCGCCGCACGGGTACCTCAACTGCGGATGCACGTACGAAGAGGCGCTGTTCGAGGAGAGCCTCTCGCGGCACCAGGTCGGGAGCTACCTGCCCGGGGAGACCGTGCGCATGGACCCCGCGCTGCGGAACCCGCTCTTGAAGCTGCTGCAGCAGCGGTACGGCTACAAGGACGGGGATTTTGAGCGGGACCCGCGCACGGGGGACTGGCTGCCCGGGGAGGGCCCTGCCCTATGGGAGCAACAGATTCATTCTGGCGCCAACCCGCGAAAAGAACGTCGTTAATCTCATCCCACGACGCATGGACTATCAATCAACCAACCTAGACTACACGGACTATGGACTGAACATTTTGGCAGCAACTAATCTTGGCATAAATTCTCTTCGCTTTCGACTGTAATTGTTTGTACTACCATATTGTCCTACTATTTGTTGTAGAAGTATCTCTACCTAGTATACTCTCACCTCCGCAATGTAAATACCTTACACGCACTTACCTTACACTGACCCGAATACTTACCACATTCGCTACATTTAATCAGCGTAGCCTGGCAAAATTTGCCTCAAAATATAATCGCTTTGGATGGTACTTGAGTTGTAACAAACATATGAACTGGGTTTAGGGCCTCTGTGCGGGGTATGTAGTTAAAAGCCCAAGTAACAACTTCCAAGCGCAGTGGTGCTGTTGAATGGTTTGAGCAAGTTATGTCTGCTCAAAAATGTGCTGGGCACTAGATGAAATCCAGCTTGCGACAACCAGGAGTGAATAAGAAGCAGCGCGAATTTTATGGAGCTGCATTCACCTCGATCCAAGTCTTGTGACGGCGCAAAATAATCCCGAAGGGAATTAGGGGAGTACAAGAGCCGCATGTAGACACGTTTTGGGCGTGCATTCATCTAGAGTCACGTCCCCTGAACGCGCAAAAAATGGGAGCAACTTCGGGGAGCACAAGGACGGGTGTATGCGAATTTCTCGGTTTATACGCTGGCTTGAACGCTACCGGCTCCCCGTTGGGATAGAAACTAGTTCCGTTTGGCAGGTAGCAGTCTCGAGGCCTCCGCGAAGCGGGTAGCTGTGAATTTGAAAGGGTAGCATTTCATGCAAGATACAAGCAGTTCCACGCTTGACTTGCGGTATGTTCATGTTGGAAGAAATATGCTGGTGATTGTGCTGTAAGTTGCCATTTGCCGAGTGGCTATCATTGGTGGTGAGCAAGCGTTGAATAGACCTGTCTGCCAGAGGAACGTCTCCACGTGGAGAATTTCCAACGAGCCCACTTGAACAGCAGCGCCTTGGGGCAAGTTGAACCAGTCGTCAGCAAAAAAGATGTTGCAGACAGACGGAGTGCAGCGGAACTTGGTTGGTATCGTTTCAGCTCCTAGCTAAGAGATCCGCTGAGAGCGCAGCTAGCGCTTGCCGAGATGGTGGACAACTATCATGGTGGTTGGGAGAAAGCGGAGATCGGCGGTGGATTTCGACGGATCAAATGGGATCCCCCTTGGGCGATCGTCGTCCCGGCGGCTTTTTCTTTTCGACGGCGATGATCTAAGGTAGCCGACACAGAGAAACCCGTTCTATGGCGACCCGCGTCCTCGGTTTCCTCCGCCTGTCACTTTGTTGTGCGGCTTTCTCGTGGCCCCGCCAAATACAAAGTATACCCGCTGCCCAAAATCCGAGTACACCTTTCTGCCTTTGGTGGAGATGGACGTGGCTTACCTCCGCCGTGGTTTCAGTCGTAAATGGGCTGCCCCAGGAGGAGCTCGCGAGCTTGCTCACCAGCCACGGTGCCTTCAAAAGACGTCTTTCGCCGTTGCAAGTACTCACAGCGAGTGGCAGCCGCTCTGGACGATTATTCGCGCCGACCCGATTGTTTTCGCCGTGTTGCCGCCAAGATCCGTGTGCAATGTGGTGAGCTGGAAATGAACGAGGATGCTAGAGTCAGAGGTAATTTGTTTTCGTGCGCAAGGGTAATCGCAGACACTCAAGAGCAATAGCTGCGATCTCCATGACTCTTTGCGAGCTTGCCACAGCGACTCACCACTCGCTTCCTCTCGAATGCGAATCATTCACCGCGGACTCCGACGCGTCTTCGGCTCGAACACAGGGAGGCTGCGTAGAGTCCGATTTTTCTTTCCCGCGGATCCATGATCCCAGTGTTGACATTCAGGCAGTGCACTGTCCAGGAGCGCCCAATTTTGGTCCAGCTACTCGGGTTATCTGCGTGAAGTCCGCAAGTGCATTTCTCTGCGGCTTTGTATACCGCCAACCTTTTTTCTAGCTCAACTGTGTTTTGCCTTTCGTCGCTGGAACGACATAGGTAAACGGACCGTATTTTCGCGGATGATTCACCCTCAATTGCGACAGATACTGCGAAGGATATTTATAAGAACTCGACGATAGAGATGGCAACACTTGTCCGCTTGCTTTTGGCGCGCGAAAAGGCGGACGTTGACGGGAAGAAACGCTGGGATATCCAGCTTTCGGTCAGTACCTACCACACCGGTTCGACGTGCGGCTACAACGGAGTTCTCAGGAGCTGGAAGACGTCGCTGTGCAGTTGAAGACCGTGTCCAACCTGATAGATGCTATAATGACTGCGGCGACTCCGCAGCTGCAAACTGAACTGACGAATGTAGGTCTCCTCTGCTTCGAAAGAAAGCTTTGATCATCTGTTACTGCAGATCGCCGATGCTTTTAGAACTGACCTGATGAACGTTCAACTCAACGCCAGACTTGAAAATTCGCGAACATTGCACCAAATTAGCTCCGAGTTGCAGTCCGTCTCGCAACATGTAGGTGCCCGGGATTCAGAGGCTTAGCTGGACTTATTCTCGCATCAAAGCACGCACATTCCTTGGACAATCTCGTTCCTTTGCTCAAACAATCCCTCACCAATAATCTGAATGCTGTCTTATCCCCGTTTCGAGCTCAAAGTTTGCAGGCTCTTGATCTGGCTGTACCTTGGTTTCATTGCCTGCAGTAAGGTGTCCCTGACCATTACTTAGAATTCGGCTCAAGAAGGATGGATGAACCTGACGCTCCAATTTAATGCCATGCAACAGGTCTCTACACTCCTCCCTCAGTGTTGCTAACTGACTGACCTTGTTTCCAGAAAATCTCGCAACTTTCTGGTAGCGTTTCTAACACCGCAACCACCCTCGAGGCCTCTGCGGCTCAGGCACAGGTCGCCCACGACGCGCAAATTTCTGCTTCGCTTTCTGCTTCACATCTTGCCGACACTCTTTCGCAATTGACGACCACCACTCAAGACTCCTTAGAGAAACTCAACGCATCTGCAGTACAACTTGCCCAAAGCCTTTCACCTCGGGGCGGTCTATTAGATCTAGTAAGATTAATTGAGGTTGTTTTGCCCGGTAATAATTTCGGTTTCTGCGTAAGCATCGGCTGACTTTTATAACAAGTTGACCCATCCATCATCGCATACCTGCATCGTCTGCCTGTCTTCCCTGTGATTTCGGTGGCTCTGAGTTTTCTGCTCTACCTCCTCCGTTCGTCATTCTCTGCATTAATGGTAGGCATGTCGTGTACTTTCCATCTGGATCTAACGCCGCCCAGAGCATCGCATTACTTTTCTTCTCCTCCCGCAAATATATTATTAAACCTGGATACGATCAAGACGCTGCTGTGTAAGTGCTATCAAAGGGGCCCGTCGTGAGCGCGCTAACGTAGGGAATCAGAGCTAAAGCATTCCACGCTGTCCCAACGCATCTTCCCCCACGTTCGACGCGAATCCACCGGGATCCCGAAACAATTTCGCGGCCTGGGATTCGCAAATCTCGCATACCCGATCGACTGTGCAACGTCAACCGCTCCTCGCACTGACCGACTGAGCTGAATTATGAAACCTGTTGTATTTTTAGGCAGAGCTGAATGTACGCCAATATTTGCTGCGAAGTTGAACTTGCGGATATGGGAATAAAGCGGCTCGGAGATCCGATAGTGCCGATGATATTTGGTATCGGTCGCTGCAGATAAAACGCCACGAGCTTGCTATACTTAAGCTTAATCGCAAGCCAGCTTGAAATCCTTATCCTTGAACCTAGAAGCCTTGTAACGTCCTTGAACTGCCCTGGGGAGTGAGCGGGAAGTAACCGACGTCTTCGGATGCGCTGGCGACCTATCCTTGTATTAAAATGACCACCAGTCCGCCGCGCTTTCGCACTGTACGCAGTCATCTCAAGACAGCCTGTTTCTTCATGTTTTCTTACCATAAAACTCAGGCCTCCTCGTCAAGCTCGATTTCTGTCTTGCCAATCAGTTATGTGGTGTCCTCGAGTGAAGCTGGCGGTGTGAATGTAACGAAAGTGCGTTTCGTTTTTTTTTCCAGCCGAGTCCCGACAGTTCATCATGTGTGGTCTCGAAAGGGAGAGGAACAAGGCCGTCACGGACAGAGGAGCCAAGTTGCATTGACAACCACTGCGACGCGACGCAGTCGAAGACTACTCAAGCCAGCTTTTGGCCCCACCCGAAGTAGAACTTCAACGAGTAATCCCAGTCCAACCCCTCGTGTGCCGCATCGTCGATGTACGCCTTCTGCATCGCCTTCGCAGCAGGGGCATCTCCGACGGGCGCTCCGGCAACGGCGCGCGTAAGAGTGTCCTTGAATGTCTTGGCCCACGCCGCCTCAGCTGGGTCTTTATGACGCAGGTGAGTATGAAAGTTGTCGACGCGGTGCCAGACTTACCGGCGGGAACACTGTTCAGAGGCGTCGTAACCTCGCGAACATGGACCTTGGTCAACTTACTCGAGGACTCGAGTAGCGACTCGAGGTTTTTGCCGAAATGCGGGTCGCCCTTGACGGCCAGAGTGCTGTTGATGATGTGCGAGAGACCACCTTTGATGCCGGGTGCATTGTCCAAGCCCTTGAAGTCGGCGAGCCAATCGATATCGTCGGCGAGAAGCCAGCCGCCAGGAGCAACGAGGTCGATGAGACGCGTCAGGACCGCGGGCCCATCCTGGAGCTATAGCGGGGTGAGCGGGATGAGTCTCAAAAACCGAGTTCGTCTTCTTACATGGCATAGGGTTAGCCGGATGTGAACTACGTCAAAGCTTCCGGACGCGAAAGGGAAGGGCTCTAGCGCGTTCGTTTGCTGGTAGCGAAGGTTGGACGGCAGGGGCCTGTGGGAGATGATGTTCGCCAAAATCTCGCTGGTATTCCGCAAGACCTACCGTGCAGGGAGAGGGTTCATGTCGGCAGCGATAACCTCCGCGTCCGGGTATTTCTTGGCGGCATAAATGGCCCTAGCGATCAAGTAGTACCAAATCGAGGCACAACAAGTCCAGGGCTTACCATGCTCCAGACCCAGCGCTGCAGGAAGGGTTTAAGGAATGATCGTAGTGCACGAAAAAATAGTGTTCGTACCCGACTTCCAAGATCTTCTTCGGTTGTCCGATGTCTCCCGGGCCCAGCTTATGGCCCAGCAGGGTGTCCATCGCATTGGACTGCTCGTCGAGCCTAGCAGATCCATCAGATTTCATGGACGAGCTGACGCGTGGTCAAGTCAGACCTTTCCCATTCTGTTTCGTTGACCTGGTTGAAAAGGTGTCATGAACGACATGCGACGAGCTACAGTTTGCTTACGGGCAAGATGTAGTCTGGCTTAGTGGTGGAAGAAGACATGATGAAGTAGATTGGTAGACGGGAAAGATCGAGGACTGTGCATCGAAGGATCGGCAAGATATAAGTAAAGTGTGGAAGGAGGTATCAGAACCCAAACACAAGACAACGGCCCAAAAAGGAATTGTCAACTCTCCACCCACACAACGGAACGGTCGTTTGCAGGGTCAGCATGGGCCGGCCTCTTGCGTCGCAGTTTCGGGTGGAGCAATCTGTAGACTTCTTCAATCGATGCCGATACGACTACTTGGCCGGCGACTCGGGCTGCAGTCGGTGATGTCGTACAACTTTGATTCTGAATGGAACCGACACATGTACAGACACCGTGTTCTTCATCTTCTCCGTATGTATCCCAGGGACCTCTTGGGGGAGCTGGGATCTTCGCTACGCTGTGCCCGCTGCTACGCGACATTTGCCGTTGACTCGGATGTGGCCTCGCTGAATTCAGTTGGCTGACCCTGGGCTTATATTGCTTTGGATCCTCTGTTCCAGTCCGTTCCGCTGGTTTCGCGCGCTCTCGACCCGGATCACAATGTGGGTCTACTCTCTCCCAATACACGCACCTCTTCCTGGTCACGCTTCCCACTGTCCGGCATGCCGACTCGTTCAAACCTATTCACACGGGTCGAATGATTACCCGGACCGCTCTGTGTTGATTTAAGACGCGTCGCGTCGAAAGGTCTACCAGGAATTCACTCGCCTCTCTTCATCCTAAAATGCGCCTTGGCCTCTTTGTTCAGTTGGCATCCGCTCTTCAGCTCGCTCGCTCCGCGGCCGTTTTCAACTGGCCAGATCCATTGCTGGACGCCATCGACAACCACCTCTATGTCAACCACTTTAGCGGGATATCAACAGCAACACTTGGATGTGCGGAGAGAGATCTGACTACTGTCGCAGCTCAGTGGCTCCGCCTCGTGAGTTCACGCGAACCACTCTGGTCCTTTACCCTAAGTTTTTTTTGCAGGCGTTTCACGACTTCTCTACACATAACATAACGGAGGGCACTGGCGGTTTGGACGCTTCGATTATATATGAGCTTGATCGAGCTCAGGTGAGTTCAAGTCTCGACGCTTTTTCTTCATAGAATGACAAGAAATAATTCCTAGAATGTCGGGCTTGGACAGCGTAAAACCACAATCGACTTGATGAACGTCCCGTCGGAATATGTTGGCAGTGCGTCTCCGTCCATATTTTCCTTTCGCTTCAATTTGCTTAATCTGTGAACCTATAGTGGCGGACGCTATCGCGATGGGTGCTATCGCTGCTGTTGTTGGTTGCGGCGGCCCTCCCATCCCATTCAGGGCGGGGCGAATTGACGCTACCAAGGCTGGGCCGGAAACCGTTCCTGAGCCGCAGGAAAGTCTGGAGGAGCACACTGCCGAGTTCAAACGCATGGGCTTCAACGCAACGGACATGATCGCCCTTACTGCGTGCGGTCACTCACTCGGTACGCTCGACCATTGAAACTCTTGCCATTTCTCATCCTTTGCGGCTTATCCCCAGGTGGCGTGCGCCAGATCGACTTTCCCTTGATCTTGACGCCAGATCTCTCGGTCGGCGTTGCCTTCCAGTCGCCTATTGGATTCAACAACTCAATGTAAGCGTCAATCACTGTCCGCATCGTACCATCGCGCTTACAAATATCCAGAGTACACGAATACCTCGAAAGCACATCAGTAAACGTGCTCGAGGTCGGCCCGAATATCTCGACCCGCTCCGACTTGCGTATATTCTCCAGCGACAACAATGCCACGATGAAGAGGTAATTAGACTGTCTCTGCCTATTTATCCGTGAAATGACCTTTGTGCATAGGCTCTCTGAGCCGCTGATTTTCAACCAAGTCTGCTCAGACTTGATCGCACGGATGATCGACACCGTTCCGAGCAACGTGAACCTCACTGACGTCGTCGAGCCCATCGACTACAAAGTGTCGGACACGATGCTGTTCCCCCAGGGTGGTTCTCTCGCATTCCTAGCGACGCTGAGGGTAACTCATCCATGTTGTTCAACCTAAGTAGCACTGACACTCGATGCCTTAGATCATTGACAACCGGCCGTTGTTGTTGTCGTTCAGAGCGCCCAACAAGACTGTGACCATGTTCTGGAAAGAGCGACAAGGATCAGCGTGCCCCAAAACTGGGTGCTCGGTCGATCTTCTCCAGCTCGACTACCTAACTGCGTCTACGTACGGCTTGGTTAAGGGCTACGTCCAGTTCGAGTATTACCGATTCAATGCGTCGATACCTCTCAAGACCTCCATCTCGCACTTCTGGTTTGAGGTGGACTTCAAGAATGGCTCCACTCCGTTGATCGTCGACAACCACGGCGCAAACTACACCATTGAGCAAGACATTCTTCTATTCGATCCGCGGCGCTCCAAGTATACTGACGCTGGAACAACTATCGTGGCTGCCGTACGTCTTTTCGCTTTTGAACATATCCTTCCGCTCATTTATCTTCTCTGCTAGGTCAAGGGCGCCTTGCCCGCGACTGTTTCTGCCAAGACCACCCTCGCGGGAAATGCTCTTGCGCCCATTGTTGTGAATACCTCGGCCACGACGCACTTCACTCGCGATTTCTCCATTCCCCCGGCGGACGGATACACCTTCTACTCGTCGCCGATTTCACCCAAGGCTCTGAGCAACACGCTGCACGCCAATGTCGGTGGTAAAGCGTATTCGCTCTATGTCCCCGTTCTTTCCACCCCCGGAGTGTAAATGACCTGTTTCACGCCGTCCCTTTCGTAATCACGTTCCCATATTTACACATACTTATAGCAAATCAATATTGAGCGAGCGAATTCCAGTTGAAATATCGATGGGAATCTCTGAGTTGTGTAATTGGTCCCGCGAGGGTTACGTGAAACCAAGCATTACTTTCAACTTCACGAAGCTTAGCAAACAAACGGTGATGCAGATAGGTCGAATCCAGGTCCTAAGACAATCATAGGAGGACAACTTCCTCGTGCAGAATTCACGCATCGCTCGCACATCTCCCTTCGGACGTGTTCACTGTTGGTCGACTTTAAACCTACTTATGATCCGCATGTTCGGATCGCTGGAATAACTCCCGCGGTTGAGTTCACAATATTGATTTCACGTGTTTTTCGAACCAAGGCCTGTCAAGATCTAGCGGTGCTGACAGTGACACGCAAGATTTTTCAAGATGTGCAAAATTCTCGAGTCGTTCCGCGCCGGCTTTTCAGTGCAAGGCGGTGCCCACAGGTGCGCACCCGAACGGATGTTGTCAGGCAAAAAGTTTACACCAGATGGAATATCTCGGATCCGAATATTGCGGTTGGGGAGAAGGTAGGAACTTCCTGATGGGGGCAGCAGGCCCAATGGCGGTTGACCGGGTTACAAACTCTGTACTCATCCATGGTGTGCTTGTCTGCGCCGACGGCATGCCGACGGGATTCAAAACGAAGGCGCATATGAGTCAGACGCTCCAGAATGAACTTTCGCTTGTTCAGTGGAAAATGCAAAAGCTTGGCACCCTGAGCGGCTGATAGTAATTGCGGCAAAAGTTTGTCAGATACCAAGCAAGAGCTCATGCATAGGAGGCGACGCGTCCAAAAGGTTGTTTGGGAAATGGGACTGTAAATACGAAAGCTTGACAATGAAACGAAAATTCAAACGATCAACTAACCTTGCTCAGATGCTCTAGTCTAGTCGAGGCTCTAGCGAGGAGAAAATGAACGGATCGTTTGTGGCATTGTGCTTGATCCTCGCCTACACGTTGGTCCATGTTCCGGTCTTTCTGAGCCACGTTTGACCGGGTTTTTGAAGCTGCCTCTCAACGATTTGCGGATGCACTCAACCTTGTGTTTATCGCAAAAATTGAACAATTGGAGAACGCGAACTGGCAGTCTTGATCTCGAGATTGTCTCGAGAACTCACTGACACGAAAGGGCTAGAAAAATGAAGATTGACGATACAGGAGGCCAAGTTGACGGTACATGCACGTACTTACATACTCAATCTGGGGCGACGCCATTGAGGTCAGGGATGGCCGACCGAACAACTAACAAAAAAAAGTGCTCCAAGATAAGCCTGCGCCGTTTGATTAGACCTGAAAACTTGAGACAGTGAAGGTGTTGGTGAGTATTCGCCAATGGAAAATAAGTAGTCTGGGAAAGTTGACTCGTTAGCAAATCTGGGCAGGAAAGATGGCTTGGTCCACCCGATCCATCCCGAAGCGGCAACCCAACCTCTCGAAAAGCTCCCTTCGTCAGCGAGCGCCAAGGGAGGTAGGTAGCACTGCCGCTGCCACATCGAAGGTAGGTGCGAGAAGAAAAGACCCACCCTCTGTTATATAGATTTGTTGCGAGCTGTGCCTCCACGCTTTCTGGGCACGCGCTTCCCAAACCCAACCGTATCTTCGAAAATCCAGATGCCCCTCTGCGAGTTGCTGGAATTTGTGGGGCCGAATCTGGACGCTGAGCGCGCCAGAGACTCTGCAATGCAGTCGTGTCTGTCCGCTGGCGTCCGTGTCGGGGTTAAAACTCCGTGATTAGCCGTGCATGTAAGCATAGAAGGATCCTTGGGTTACATAGTAGACCGGACTTTTTAGATGCTGGCTCCGACGTCGGTACCCAAGTTGGGGGTTTCCCACGTCAGTATTGAGCTGAGCGCGCCAAAGACTTCAAGTTTTATCGGCCCATGACTTCAATCGAGTCCGGCCGCTGGCAGCTCCGCTGGCGTCCGTGTTGGGGGTAAAACTCCGCAACTAGCCGTGCATAAATAGATGATCTTTCGGCTATTTAGTAGAGCGTGCTTGTTGGGAATCCAGTTTCAACCTCAATTCCCGAGTTTTTTTGTTTGAGATTTCGTGGACGAATTCGAAGGCCACTAGGTTCCAGAGAAATGCTCAATGCGCAAGATTCCAAAGATGATTATTCCAGATTATTCTGTTAGGGATGGATAGTACACTGTGGAGGTGTGGCGGAGGAGGGAGAGGATTTGGAACCTCGAATGCATATGGATTGAAGATTCCAGCAAGATATGGCCAGCGAAAAACACAACGAATGACAGACGAAAGCCGATGAACAATGAGTCCGAACCGGTTCAACCAAGTCTCTTCCAGCTCGTTGTTCAGAGCGTGTCTCGAGCAGTTCGGCGAGTATATAGGTCCAAAACTCGTAAACGTCCCAGTTCAGGTCAGTATGAGTCAAGTCTGAGTGGCCTTTTGGTGGCCTTAGTTGGAAGCAGAGGAGAAAGTCAGCAAATCTGATCAATTGATCGGCGTTCTGTTACAAACAAACCAACCAATCTGCTCACCAACCAGTGCCACTTTGCAAGACGTCCACTAAGGCTCTACCGAGGCTCACTCATTCGCTATAATGTATCACAAAGCTGCTACATATCCAGCTGGGACAATATAAAGCAAGGGCTTGGGAGACTCGAGATACTTCACTCATCTCCCATCCTCCCCACCAACGATAACATGGTTCAAGATCTACTCCGCGACTCAACTATCGGCCAGATTGTAAACTACCTTTCTAGCGGCCGTCTTCTTCCATATCCCGAGCAACGGCCCGACTATGTCGTGCCCAAGCACTTCCTTAAGTTCTCCCTTCTGAGCGGAATGACTCCGACGTGGTGGCATCCGATGCCGCAACACTCTGCGGGGACTTGTTGGACAAAACCAAGGAGAGCTCGACACCTGACACCGAGATGAAGCGCGAATCGACCTTGGTTGCCGACGTCGAATCGCAGAAGCAGATCGACGACTCTACGACTGTCCCAGATCCGTATCTTGTTGGCTGGAATGATGACTCAGATCCCGAGAATCCCAGGTGCGTTTTCTTTCTTTCCTCTTGAAAATCCTGGAAACTGATTGCCTCACAGAAATTGGTCTTTCCGGAAACGCGCTTTCGTCGCGTTCGAAATCTCCTTCCTCACATTCAGCATCTACATCGGGTCCGCGATATATACGTCGTCTATCCCGGGGCTGATGTCCGAGTTCAACGTCGTTGACCACTGCTACTCTCGGTCTGACGCTTTATATTCTCGGCAAGTCTCCTCCGCTCGCGTCTAAACTCTGTACTCACAATCCGATTGCAATAGCCTATGGCATCGGACCCATGTTCTTGTCGCCCCTACAGGAGCTCCCCTTTCTGGGCCGCAATCCGGTCTACATGGCGACTCTCTTCCTCTTCGTGGTCTTTCAGATCCCGATCGTGACCGCGACGAATATTAGCACGGTCCTTGCCATGCGATTTATGACCGGTTTCTTCGGCAGCCCCGCACTCACACCAAAAAAAGCAAAATTTCAGCTCGGGTGAACACCCAGTCCAAAACAAAGGTTTCAGCCCCAGTTCAGATGGAATCTCAAAATGTTGCTGGAAACATTAGTTTCGACCGCAGTTTTGGCTGCAACGTGCCGAAACAATAAGTTTTGGGCTGGCCGAACACGCAAATCAGTAGTTTCGGCCAGCCGAAACTACCGTCGAAACAATTAGTTTCGGCTCTCTCGGCTGAAACGGCAGCCGAATGCACTGGCTCCATTTGCGTGTTCAGCTGGCAGCCCAAACCAGTGTTTTTGACTGGGTGTTCGCCTGAGCTGAAATTTCTCCTTTTTTGGTGTGACTGGCCACTGGGGTGTGTGTCTTTCCCGTACGTAATTGCCCTGTAACTGAGAGTCTCCCAGGGAGCTTCGATGGCTGATATCTTCCCGCAACACCAGTTCGCATATGTGCTCGGAATCTGGGCCCTCGGCGCAGTCGCCGGACCCATAACAGGGCCAGTCATCGGAGGGTTCGCAGCACAGGCTGAATCATGGCGGTGGCCTATGATGGAGTTCCTGTGGATCACGTCCTTCGCTGTCGTGTTTCTGTCCCTTCTCCTGCCCGAGACATACGGGCCGACCATCCTCCTCCGACGCGCTGAGCGACTGAGGAAGTTCACAGGCAATCCCGAGCTGCGAACGGCAGAAGAGCGCGACGAAGAGTCGAAGAGCGCGTGGGGAATCATGTACGAATCGCTCGTGCGGCCTTTCCTACTGGCGAAGGAGCCCGCTCTCGCCTTTGCCAACATCTACCTTGGCTTTGTTTGTGCGTTGATTATCCTACTGCTCCCTTGCTTATGCTAACGATACTCAAGACGCCATCTTCTACCTGGTTTGAGGCATTTCCACTTGTCTTCATCGACATCTACCACTTCAATCAAGGCGCCAGCGGCCTGCCCTTCCTGGCGTTCATCGTCTCTGGTGGTATCACGTACACCGTCTACTGCATATACCAGAAGTCCCACATCGCCCCGCGGTACGCACGCGCCGCTGCCGCTAACACCGAAGTCGCGCCCGAGATCCGCCTCGAGATCGGGCTCATGGCGAGCATCTTCATCCCCGCCAGCGTCCTCATCTTTGGCTTCTCCTCGAAACCCAGCGTACACTGGATCGTCCCCGTCATCGGCCGCGCTCTACCTCCCCGGCATCTTCCTAAATTTCCAGAGCATCCTCATGTACGTCACGTCCGCGTACCCCGCCTACGCGGCGTCGGTGCTCGCTGGGAACGACCTCTTCCGCTCCACCATCGCGAGCGTCTTCCCGTTGTTCGGGCGCACGTTCTTCACAAACCTCGGGCTTGGGCCGGGCTCGGCGCTGCTTGCGGGGATCTCGTTCCTACTCATGCCCGTGTTCTGGCTGCTGCTCAAGTACGGGCACGTCCTGCGCCAGCGCTCGAAATACGCACACAGCCCATAGGTCCTCACCCCGAAAACTCCCCGCGGTATCGAACTTACGCAGGCTACTCGACTGTGGGTCGTATCCGGATTCCGAAACGTCCTCATTGAAGTGCCAATGGACTTTACGACCCTTACGGCTATGTATCGCTCGATTGCGAATATAATTCCCACATATTGCATTTGTCTTGGTCGTTGTTGTAGCAGCAGTATTACAGTAGATAACTACATATATGTACACGCAGTAATGTAATCATTGGTTTGTAAATTTTGACCGTTTGATTCAGCCAGCTTTCTACGCATGTGCCACAAAGCCGAGGGGTGAAAGGATACTATATATTACATAGATAACTGTGCAGACTGCAAACTGAGTGTACTACTGAGAACCACTGAGGTTTTATTCCTCCAAGGTAAAATTCCTAGGCTCCATTGAGCTGCACTTGGCAGTAATAAGAAGATTGCGAAAGTCCTTCCCCCCTGCGCTTGCCCTTTTCCACTCCACGTTGAGCCTCTCAACCTCGCTCCACATGAACTGTTCCGGAGTCATAGCCTGCTTACTATCCTCGCGCTTCGGAAAAATGAAATCCGGGCTTTCCGCGTTATTCCATTCATCTTGTTCATCCACCAAACTGGGAGGCCTGATATTGGGATGCACAGCCCAGATAGGTGTCGTACAAGCACCTTCCCAGTCTATGATGGCGGTAATCATTGTGGGGTCTTCTGGAGAAACAAGGATGTTCCTTGGGCATAGATCATCATGCAGAAGGACGAATGTAGAAACAAGAGCTTCATCCATAGGAGAGGTAAAAGGAGGGGAGAGGATTGGGGAGGTCTCGACTTTTTGCAAGGCGGCGGCTATAAGCTGTTTTTGACGCGGGTTTTTAGGGCGCTTGAATCCTATATCGTGTCTCGTCTCGGCCAACAACCATTCCCGCACAGTGGAAAACGGTCCGCAGAGCTCCAGAGTAGGGTCCTCGATATCAGGCGATTCGCTAGAGCAGTTCTTCACAGCAATCGGTCCCATGCTAATCTTGTCCGTAAAATCGATTCGGAGGCCGCCAATCGAATCAAATCTCATCGACAAAAGCTGGTGCCAGATTCCGGCCATTGCGGTGCATGCAGCCTTTCTCTGGGATGATGACATTGTAGACCAACACTGTGCCAGCGAAGAGCCAGGTATCTAAGGATTGTTCAACACTTGTTCAGTCAACTTGAAAAAAGAGCCGAACGTATTCCATTACGATCCAAGAACCTCCAACTGCCCCGAGAGGATCGTCATCGTATATGTGTACAGTGGGCACCCGGATGTTTGTGTATTTCTTTATATGATGCATTGTCGCTACCTGTGCCATAAGTTAGACTGATACGGTAGATTCGGTATGGATATCGGAGGTGCCTCAGAGTTCGTTCGCCATTGAGCCGTGCGGAGCAACTTGGTGGATCCAAATTGATAGGAGAAGTTGACACGAGCTATCAAGTCCAAACCGGATTGCAGTGACAGAAAGCAGACCTGCGGGGTTAGTCAGTCTGCAACTTGCGCGCAAGTTCATCGCATTATATCGCACAAAATGGTTGGATTCTGCAACAGTATTGGGAATTTTGTTCATGGTTAAAATGAGGCGGCGACATACCGTACGATAAGATCTTCAGAGTTTCGAGACAAGGTTCGTGCCCGAAGTGCGCCTTAATGCGATCGAGAATTGGCGCCATGTTGGGAGGAGGCTGTTCCAGAGTCACGACTTGCCCAGCGCGCTGAAATTGGGTGGTTCCGCTGGTGAAAAGGACCATTGTCTCAGAAGGAGGTTGGTGGGCGTAGCGGGTCGACTTAACAGTCATTGAATCAAGGTGGCGTCCGCCAGCGTCCGCCGGAGCTTTCCCGGTCCGGCCGCAGTGTCGATCATCGCGTGAGACCCTGCGAGTCATAGGGACCAAATTGGGACCCACATGAACCCATACAATTTACCGACATTTGCTGATTCGCCTTCAAGTTGTCACTCTTCCGCCTCGCGTTCAATGCACTTTCTACCTCGTTTTTCCAGCCCCTATGGTTATCTCTGACAGACATCTTACCCGCTTGAAGCGACTCCAACTCACTGCGTTTCTAGCAGAATAGCCCAATGCGGGACAATGTTGAGCTAAACGATGGGGCCCGTGCAGGACACACGAGCTCGATCAAAGATCTGACCGAGTCAGCAAATCGATGCGATAGCCCGCGTTCGGCTCGCAGGCTGACACATGGAGGTCGTGTTTGTCCCGCTGCGGGCTACAGGAGTTAGCCATCGGCAGGCTCTTCAAGAGATCTTGCAATATTTCAAGGAGTTCGACACGAGATACACGGAGTCGCCGTCGGTTAGCTTGCAGCAGGATCTTGAAAGAGTTCTGGTCGGGCTAGCTGATCGACTATAAACATTGCGAGGTAAGCTCTCCGAACGAGTACAAGCTCCCAAAGTGAGCTCCGTGAGCGAGTATCAACGGGTGATGAGCCCATGTGGGATTGAGGCGATGGATCATAGAGCTCCCCTTTGGCTCGCTTCCTCCCACAGGATATAAAAGCGCTGCCGTCTGCCAAATGGCACGCTCCAGAAGGTTAGTCTTCTTCTCCTCTCTTCTTGTTTCTCTTTCCCTGCCTCTCGCATCAGTATGTATTTCACGGAAGTTGGAGACCTAGTCCGGCTTTCCCTTCTCCTTTCTTCGGCTGACAGAGCAGGGACATGTGAGCTGGCGGCCGTACATGTTTACGACCCAACACCGGGACTCGACGTACTCAGGTTTGGATTCTGAAGGATTCTGAAAGCAGTCCTTCGAGGCTTCGAAGGTTTGTGCTGATCAGCCCCGGCTGTGGATTGAAGAGGTGTTGTCCCTTGCACATCCCTATGCTAGTTTTCTTCCTCTAGTCGGCAGCATAGTACTAGCAGGCTGCAGCCCTTGAAAAAGAGACGATTCAAATTATCGCGCCTTTGCCTGATATAGCCGAGAATCACATGTAAACCGGCGAACAAACAAATGATCTTCACCGGCCGGTTCAAAGTTTGTCCGGCAGTTTGTCCTGCGTGTCCCTCGCAGGATACTTGACAATCCCGTAAATGGCCCCGGAATCGATTGGCGTAGCCAGCTTTGGCCCGCGTCTGGCTCTCGTAAAATCCCACAAAAGGACAATGTCAGGATCATCCAGGATCTCTCGTCGGGACAATCGCGGGCGAGATCACGCCTCCCGCGTTTGTCCCGGCGCTGGATCTTGTAAAATGTCGCTTCGGGCTAGGTGACCTTTTACACTATCTACCATAAACCTCGCGGGATAATGTTCTGAAAACGCAGTGACTCTGCATGATTCATCGGCCAGAGTCAGTGGACCACAATTTCTTGAACAGAGCTGAGGGGCCTGTTACCCGGATCACAATTAGATGTTAGGATACCCAATCTGACGATGTTCTCAGGATTTCACCAACTTGAAGTCTCGATGACTTTACGCTGAGTCCTAGTCATAAGAAACCGATGGCTTGGCAAGCTTCCGCTTCCAAGCGATGTCGGTTGCAAACTCAAACGGGATTAGAGCCCTCCGCCGCAATATTTCCTGCGAGATTCTTGATCTACATAGTCTGGGTATCTCTGACTCGAAATTGAAAACACGCCAACGACCCTTGTTACTGTCGGACACCTCCCGCCGGCATTCACGACTTATTATAGCCAGTGCCTGGACAAAGCTCGAACGAGTGGGACTACGATGGACCGCATGATCGCATCACACCGCAGTTTGCGCCGCTGAATGCATCGAACCGGAACGCATAATCCTGTGTGGCAATAATAACTGCAGCGCGAACACACGGCGCGCTAAATTCCACGGTACGCTTGCCGCATTTATCGCAATGTGTCTGACCCCAACGAACACTAATAGTTCTTATAATCACGACCCTGTCCCTTTCTATGCCTTTCCCTTTGTACCCGGATTTCCGGTTCAGTGTATGTATCGCTACATCCAGTGCTTTGCTTGTCAAGTCTACAACACTGTGACGTCCATACATATATATATCCGTAGCGCTGTTTGTCCTCCCCGTACCTAATAAATGCGATTTGTGAAGTATTTCCCATACCACTGAGCCGTCCTAAATCCTAAGAGAACTCGGAGATAATGGTTGTAAGTGTCGGCTTCAGTTGCCAAGTTGACGTAGTCAATTGACACGGCATAGATTACGGGGTCAAGGCCACCTTCAAGTGTTGAAAAATTCGCGAGGCCCCCTCTTTCGTTTTTCGGGCTGGCCAAGACTGTAGCTTGGAGCAAGTATCTGGTATAATCGGGACGTATTCGATGCCAATTGTTCAGTGTAAATCGATTTATTTGATCCCAGTGTAATTCGAACCTGTTTCCGTACGGCTTTGAGTATATGTGCGTCTTCACGACGGGACATGCCGTGTTTCGGGATAACCGCCGGGTAATTTATGTAGTGTTCACCTGGGTTCACTTTATTCGAACCGTGGGAATTCCATCAGAACCCAAACACGCCTTCGGAAGTGCGAGTCGCATGATTGACGTGCCCTATTAGCGTATTTCCACGTGTGTTCAACGAACGCATTCCCGATAAATAGCAAGCCCCTCAGACGCGTGGATCACGCCATCACGGGAATGTCGTGCTTGCACGGGACCGGCTCACAAATCGCCTGCGGATCACTCGTGCAAAAGCGCGTCCTTTTCTTACTCTTACCACCACCAACTCCCTCCTCTCTGAACTACTGCCAACCCAACATGCCCGTCACCGTGATCGAAAACTTTGCTGGCTTCACGAAAGCCGTACGTCGCGTTGGGAGCAAGAGGCGTCTGCTGACAATCGCGCACAGATAAACAGCGAAACGCCCGTTATCATCGACTTCTGGGCGCCTTGGTGTGGGCCCTGCAAGATCATCGGACCGATTTTCGAGAAACTGTCGGACAAGCCGGAGAACGCAGGGATCAAGTTCTACAAGCTCGACACGGATGAGATCGAGCAAGCCATGATGGAGGCAGGCGTCCGCGTCGTACGTCTCTCTGTTGCATCGCGTCTTTCAAGAGAAGGCCCACACATGCCGTGCTGCTAGATGCCGTCGTTCATGGTGTTCCAGAAGGGGAACAAGATTGGCGAGAGTGCTGGTGCCCTGCCCACACCATTGGCTGTGTGTTTATTCAATTATCTCCTCCTGTTTCCGGTGCTCACGGGCTCTGTAGGCCTTGATAGCCAAGCACGCCGGCGCTGACAAGACCGATGCAGCGGCACCGACCGATGCATCCATCGCTGCTGCACCCACACCCGTCCCCACACCCGCTGCCCCTGCTGAGGCTGCCCCCACGCCCGCCGCCGAGAAGTTGTAGTGCACCGAAGCCTGTGCTTCCAACTAATGTCGGTTTTTATGGATCCACGCAACAGCCCATAGAGTTGCTTTGCTGTTCATCTAATTATGGATTAAACAATGAATAAACGTGTACTTTCTGCTTGGGAAACATGTTACAAGGAGAAGAATTTGACTCTGTGTTTGTGTGGAATCTGGATGCTTGTAGGCTGCCCGAGTCTCAACGGACCGAGTGCAGCGGTTATTTGGCGACGCTTGGCTTCAGCTTCCACCTTTGCCTTGTTCACCCTGACCGCGGATGGAAATTTCGCTGCATTCACGCCCAGCGCGCGGGATGCACGCCAACGACTTTGGTGCTCGCCGCGGCCGCAACAAGCAGTGGGTGGCTCCGGGGTCGGAGCAGCCGTCGTCTCGCTCAGCGAGCACGACACCAGCGCCCTCCGACGCGGAGAGACGTGATCGCGGTCGCGGGCGAGGTCGCGGCCAGGGACATGCGCCGAGAACGAATGGGATCCATCTGCAGACGACGTCGCGCACCAGCTCGCCAGTTATAATGCCGACAGTGTTGGACACTCCACCGCCTGTGCTCGAGGAACCAGTTCTCGAGACCCAGGACGAACGCGAACAGTTTTACCAAGAGGTGCGTGTTTCTGAGCATACGCCACGGAGTCCATTGCCACGCAATTTTCGTGACGCGCGTGGCCATTCCCGCACTGACCATGTTTTGTTTAGCTGGTGAAGCAGCGCGAGGTGGAACGCAAAACTGCAATAGCAGAGGGCAAGATGGACGACCCTATGGTCCCAAAACGCCTCGAGGACGCTATCTGCATCGTCGGCACCTGCATGGACATGTGTCCCCGGTTCGAGCGGTATCGCCGGGAGAGGGAGAACAACCTGTTCACTTGGGAGATGGTATGCATTCGGTTCGCGGCGGTTTCGCTGATTTACTTTGGTTCTAGATTCCCGGGACGAAACGAGTCGACCACAAGCGCGCGGTGAAGATGTACGAGCGTGCTGCGGGGGACAAGATCTTGCCGTCCGACTTGCGACCACCACATGTTCTCAAGGTCGGCTTCTTGGCCCAGTGTACTTCTGGTATTCTTACCGACGCGCGCAGAGAACACTGGACTACCTTTTTCACGACCTCCTTCCTCGCGGAGGCTTCTCCTCCACCTTCAAATTCATCCGGGACCGTTCGCGCGCTGTGCGCAACGATTTCACGCTGCAGTACAACACCGGGGCCGTCGCGATGGAGTGCCACGAGCGGTGCGCGCGGTTCCACATCCTCGCGCTGTATCTGGAACGCGACCACGAGGACTTTTCCATCCCGCTCGAGGAGCAGCAGCTTATGAACAGTGCGTTTCCGCGTCCCTTGCCGGCTCAATAACCTTATCCTTTCAGCCCTCCAATCCCTCAAGGAATTCTACAACGACCAGCGCGCCACGTACCAGTCGCCCGCGGAGCTCGAGATGCGCATATACCACCGCCTCATCCACATCCGCGACCAGGTCGAGCGGCCGGAGCCGGTCCCGCTTTCTGCGGACGTCGCGGAGCACCCCATGTACAAGCTCACGACGGCGTTCCGCACGCACGTCCAGGGAAAGAGCAAGCCGATCACCAAGACGTCGAAGCTGCGCGTCGATGCGGAGGGCATGCGCATATTCGGCAAGCTGGCTGCGGAGATGATGGGCATGGGCGACGGTGGAGGCGGAAAGGGCATGGTTTTCCTGGTGGCATGCCTCCTGGAACGACTGTTCGGGAAGGGCACCGTCGAAGGTATTGAGGATATCAAGGGTGAAGCAACTTGGGGGGATATCATCGACGGAGTTACGGGGACGAGTCCCGCTGCGGAGGAATTCCAGGCTCATGTGGAAGAGGTGGAAGGGGACGAGCTGGATGATGGCATGACGGACCAGGATGACATCGACATTGGCGAGGTCGACGATCTGGCAGACCAGGATCAGGCGATGCAATCTCCTGCGATCCCTGGGCTGAAAACCAGTGCCTCAGGCTGGTTGACCGAGAACTTTGGGCCCACTCCCGCTACATCAATCTTCGGGCCATCCTCAGGTGCGGTGCCAGCGCCTGCCTCCGCTTTCGCCAATCTTTCGGCCGCTGCACCGGGCAAAAGCGTTTTCGCAGCGAATTCGGCCTTTGCGCGTCCATCTGCGTTTTCAAATACCACCTCCAGTCCCTTCGGACCGGTCAACGGCAACGCGTCTGCCTCACAAAATGGCTTGGCTGCACCAGCCAACTCGTTCCTGCCATCTGTGGATCCTCTGCAGCCGGAAGCATCTACATCCTCCGCTCCTGCGAGGACCTCGCCCTCCAATGGTTTTGCCATACCACCCCGAGTGCAAAACAATCCCTTCGGTTCGAACGCGGCCACGGCCAACTCGCCATTTGCGCCATCCTCTTCCTCGCCACCTCCGCCGGCTCCGCAACCGTCGGCCTCCACTAACATATTCGCGCCGACTCCAAAACCAGCCGCGATCGATTTTACTGACAAGGGCAAGGGCAAGGCCCCTGAACCATTCTCATGGGCGGGGACACCTCCTTCCACAACAACACTAAAACCCAAAGCTCCCGAGTTCACACCCCCGTCTGCGCTCTTCCAACCACAGGCAGCGAAACCAGTGTTTGGCGTGACACCAATACCGCATTTTAATGGATTCCCCACCTCGATATCCTCTGCGCCGCTCCCTACCTTCAATACCCCACCAGCGACGAAACTTACCCCGCCTTCCCTGGCTAAAATTGACACTACGCCTCCTGTCGTCGCTCACGACAGTGCTGCTGGGCCTGCAAGCCCCATTACGCCTGGGAACCCGCCACCGCTGGCCAAGGTCCAACCGATATCCCTCCCTTCCACACCCACCATGGCCAGCGCCGTCCCCTCGGCATTCAATGGTGGCGGGAGTCCGTCTTCCTCTTTCAACCAGCCGCAGGCCACGAAGCCCGCGAATCCGCTCCTCGGGTTTCTCAAGAACAGCTTGCAAACATCCGGCCTCGGCAGCCCTGGTGGGAGCAATAGCGGGATGCTGAGTCCGCTCACGCTGGGCAGCCCCTCTGCCACGCCGTTGCGGAACAGCTTCTCGCCCGCGAAGGCCCCGAGTGCGGGTGCCGCCCCCGCTCGGCCCGTGTCGCCGCTGCGCATCCACGGGGATCTCAAAGGGAAGGGCAAGGCGCGCGCGGAGGACGACGAGCCGGACCTGGAGGGGATGGCGCGGGCGTTCGAGCAGCGGGGGCTGGTGGTGCAGCGGTATCTGGCGATGTGGCAGAAGCGCACGACCGACCGCGCGGAGTGGGCCGAGGCGTGCCGGCAGAGCGAGAAGTACTCGGAGAAGGTGCGGCGCGCGCGGGAGAAGGAGAAGGGGAGGGGCGAGCTGAAGCGGCCCAGTCCGAATGGGAAGCGCGCGGAGAGGGAGAGCAAACGGATCAAGTACGGGGAGGACGAGATGGAGGACGTTTCGACGCCTTCCAAGAGGCCGAGTTCGAGGAGGAGGAAGTATGAGGCTCCGCGGACGGATGACGACCTCGCGAAGAGGTTTCAAGAGGTATGATCGTGATTGTATCCATCGCGACGCCTGTTTATGCTCGCCTTAGAATAAGGAAGAACACGCACGCCGATGGGCGCAAGGGTCCTTTCTGCAAGTTTTCCGCGCGCTACTCAAATCCAAATCCAAATCCAAATCGATCAAGTCGCCGTCATCGTCAAGCTTTTGGCGGATATGGCTATCTCTCAACCCCGAGAGCGATGCCACCGCCATATGGCTTGAGTGCAAATTCGACGTCCCGGGCTCAGGGGGCAAATGGGAGACGGAAACTGTGTTTTCGATACCTCCACTCAACGCACCAGCGTCCCAGGACGGATATCCCGGCGTCATCGTGTTTGAGTGCACGCCGTTGGAGGGCGTGGAGGATGATTTAGAGCGGTGCGTGTATATCTGGAGGTTTCGTTCTCCTCTCATATCTTGCCATGCAGCAAATACCGCGTTCTCGATGATTGTTCACGATTGCGCGACATAATCAAGGCGCTTCCCGAGAGGCGTCACTTTGTGCCGTCTCTTCTATTGATTGTTTGGGCGGGAGACGAGCCTGCGTCATCAACTAATTCGGCGCTTCTCCCTGGGGATTTCTTGGATATGGTGGGAGATCTCATTGGTTTTACCGCTTCCGTGTCTGACTCTCGGTTAGATTAACAAAATGGTGGCGGACTCTTTGATTAGTAGCTTCCAGCCCTTTTGTGTCACGGCGACCACCACAGATCTGGACCGAAAATTCGGCGAGGCGGTCAACCTATTGCAGCTAGATATCGAGGGCCGACTTGTTCAGTCGCTGACCTTGCGAGGTACGCCAGGACTGCAGCTGCGCAATGATGTGCTGACGGTCATGTTCCAGACGTCTTCAAACTATTCGACCCCGTCTTCAATTCTTTCATCTCGGAATGGACAGAAACTTGTGCCTCCGATGGACGATGTAAGCGTGCTCTTCGTCGTGTGAATTCCTGGGCTGATCCGTACGCCAGTCGATTGGACGCTCTATTGTCGGCTGCTCGACGCTGCTGTCGCTGTACTAAACAAGACAGCATTCCTGTCGATGGGTCTGCTGGGAGTGGAGCCGGATGAACACGTTTTACCTGTGTTTCGTCCGGACTGGAACGGGATGCGTGATAGCGAGTGAGTTTTGAGGCTACTGCTGTTTGTCCGCTGTTCCTAATACGACGCTTTAGGTCTACCTTTGAGGCTGTAGCATCATGGCTCGCCAGTCCTCGGCTTAACAGTCTCGCCGCGGGTGTTATTGCGACGGATTTACAGTCACATCGCGACATAGGCCGAGGTAAGCAACTTTAAAATCATGTGTGGCTTCGGGAGTTGAGGGACCTGTCGCAGACTTCCCGACCTCTGCCTTTTTCGACCATCTTCGAGGTCTCGCGCTGTACCAAACCGAGACCGGACTGGAGATGGGGCAGACCTTCTTCGTCACGACGAAGGAGATTCGGTCCTCGCTTGAGCAGCACGAGGCGATAGTGCAAACACACCGAGCCACTTTGAGCCAGGCGCTAAGAATGAGCATCCGCCGCTCTCCGAGGCGGCGAAGTCGCAGCTTGTCTGAAGATACGGAGCAGACAAGGTACGCATGCGGCAAGTATCGACTTGACTTGCTTGCTAATGTTGCTCCAGCTCGTCGTTCTTCAAGCGCCGACGGCTATCCTCAAGCTTCGAAGGGTCCAACCATCCCAGCCCTTCATCTAGTCCTCCGCAGGTGAACGGGCGAACGACACCTTCTCCCAGCAATAGCACGGTGTCGTTAGCACCGACAGATTCATCATCTGCACCGCGGGTGACGATTGCGATGCTGCGTGCGTTGACGAAGGATGTGAAGAGTAAATACGGGAAGACGGGGCGATGATTCTTGGCTTGTATAGTCTAATTTGGTATAGCTGCTGCATCGGAATGCTTTGGAATTGCTTTGCGACTCTGGAAATTGATGCAATCACCCAATCACGTGGTCACATTTTTTTCGTCCCAGACGCGCAGACTTGGCCATGTCCCGCTCCCTCTCCGCTCGCTGTCTCCACCGCACCCTCTTTTCTCTCCCTCCGTCCCCGCCCCAGGCTGCTCCGCGTCCCCCTCCAGGTATATTGTCTTGTCCAGCCAAAAAAACCCAGACAAGCCTGACAATTTCCAGGCGCACGTCAATATTCTTACGCCGCGCTCAAAACACGGTCCCAGCCTGAACGAGATTACCCTAGGCGTCAGGAGAATCCGCCTCCATACTCTCGTGCAGCTCCTCGTGAGCCAGGTATCCGGCTGCAGCAGGAACAATCCTGGGGGCACGAACCGGCATTTCGGGAACGGGAGCCTCCACCTAGAGAGCAGGGGACTCGGAGACGGTTATATGAAGACGGGGATGTTTCGCGAGAGCGAGGGAGGCGCGTGGATGTTGGGGAGGGGAGCAGTGGCAGTCGGTCAATGGAGGAGCAATCCATACGACACGGTACACCTCGATCGCCGCCACCCGCTCGTCCGGCAAAGCCAGACCATATGTTTGCGGAACATTTAAACGGCCTCTTCGCGCCTCTAAAATTCCCTCAAGAGCTGTCTGCGAGAGTCCTGACGCACGCCAGTCATCCTGCTGCGTTTCACGGTCACAATGCGCAATTTTCATTCATCGGTGCGTCTTGGCCTCTTCCGACCCATTGCATGCATATCTCAAGTGCGCACCGCAGGTCGACGTGTGGTAGAATCCTACCTCCTGCTTCTCCTGGCCTCGTCACCACATCTAAAACCGAGTCATGATCTACAAGACATCGTCTCGCGCGTACTAAATACTTACTTTTTGGGGGAGCACATCGGGTCCAAGTGGGGTCTGGGGCGGGTCATGCGATGGACACCAACTATTGCCGCGACGATGCTTATGGATGAGGCGCGGGTGGACAAGTCGAAGCTGCTGAAGGACGTCGGGCTGTACAAGGTGCAGGGCGACGCGGCGACCGCCGTCATGGGGGCGATCTTCCAGCAATTCGTGAGTCTTCCCTTTTCCACTCTCCAGTTCATCTTCTCTCTTTATTTACACGTTAACAGGGAGCCTCGGTTGCCCACCGCGTCTTCCACACGCGCGTCCTCCCGCGGCTGCTCCTACCGCAGGGTGGTCTTCCTACGTGTTTCCACCCAGACGCGCATGATGCGTGTGCGCGTTACGGTGGTGCCCACGGGGAGCTGGTTTTGGATTCCGATGCGCCTGCGCGACAGGAGCAGAAGCGTGAGGCGCTGCCGTCCCCTGCACCTAGACAGACGCTCGAGCAGTAACAAGAGCTTTGCGGAAGAAAAGTAAGCCTACGATAGTAGTCACTATATTATTATTGCATCCCTGGGCAATTATGTGGTCGAAACGGTGTCCTGCGCGATTAACCCCTTCTGTGCCGGCGGCAACCCGGCAGCCCGCAGCGTTATGATCCGAAGACGAACATAATCCTAATCTCTCTTGACAGAACGCTCTATCAGTACCACCTCGCTTGATAGAGTCCTTTCCCTGAGCGCAAGACCAGCTTTACATGATTATTGGGAGCACTGAAAAACCACCCCAGTCACCTCATTCCAGCATTCCAAGGAACACCGGCCTCCTCCTCCTCCTCGATTACTGGGATCGGGAGGCTGCCGTTGCCTTATTATAAATGTGGCACCTGGCAAGCCTCGGGCATCCCCTCCCTCGAAGGTTTGGAAAACGGGATGCTGAAACTTCCAATTCCCACACGGACTCGCTCTTTTTCCCATTTCGGATGGGACTAATTACTTCAGTATAAAGCTACGCAGTAATCCGCCCGAAAGAACGCCTTCGCCTCGCTCAAGACAACCAGCATGCCCTCCTACGTTGTCACCGGCGCCGCTAGGGGAATCGGGGTCTGTGGTTCCCCTTATTTTGTTTTGTCAGAGGTTAACGTTCATGCTTCATTCAGTTCGGATTTGTCAATCGTTACCGTCTCGCCTTGGTTCGAAACAAAACCAACGCAACTCAGCTCCAGACGTTGGCGAGAAAGACTGAAGGAACCATATTATGGTCTTCGACGCAGACATTACGGACCCGGAGGCTCTCAAGGTGCGGCACTTTTGGTCCAGCAAAGCGAGGATTGTTACCTCGTCTTCCTAGCTCGCGGCGACTGAGGTCTCCAGGGTCACTGGTGGCGATTTAAACTTTCTCATCAACAACGCTGGCATAATCAATCATCCCGGCTTTACTATCGACCAATTGTGGGTGCGCTTCAAGCGATGAAACAATTTGAACCCTGCTTCAGAGCCCAGAGGCTCTCGAAAACGAGTTGCTTGCCAGTGTACGCCAACCTCGCTCGTCCACCGGACAATTCCTTCACTATATCCACTTCAAGTCAAACACTATCGGCTCAGTTCACACCATCAACGCATCACTCCTCTTCTCAAGAGGAGTGTCGCCAAAAAGTACTCACTCCGAGCTCTACTTACGGAGATCTCGATTTCACGCTCGCAGCGGAAGCCACCGGCTTATTCGATTTCCAAGGCCGCGCTGAACATGGTTGTGGCGAAATATGGGCCCAATTCAAGGCCCAGGACGGCTTTGTGTTCCTGGCAATCAGCACGGGACTAGCGAAGACTACGATGCTTCCAGGCCACTAAGGCAATTAACAAGATCGCACCCAAATTGCACCAGTCACAAAGGGTCTGATTTCGCCCGAGGAATCGGTTAAGATTGTTGTGATCACAATCTGAACTGCAAAAGAAGGCTGGAAGGCTTTTTTTCTTCAAGCACCGGTGCACCGCTAATCTACCTCTTTTGCACCCCTTAGGCCGTCCGAATATCTTGTCATCTCAAATTCCCAGTGCGATCACTGAACGCAGAACGCGCGGTTCGTCGAGTTGGGAAAGAAGTAAAAACCAACCGTGAGAACTGATCAAAAAGAACAAGTGCCAGCATCATTGTCTGTCCCTGCGCAGTCGCTCGGTACCGCCGCTCGAGCATCCGAGACGCGCAACTTCGGTTCCACGCGCAGCCTCGCGTCGTTATTGGAGTGGCTGAGTGTTATGGCGTTCGAAACAAATCAATAAGGTTCGTATTAGACTGGTGACTCCCGCTGATTGCGAACATCGGCATCGCTTGGCTTTCGTAATACTAACTTGAGCCTGGTCAGTAACCGTCAATTCCACCGTTTTGCCTTCTTTTGGGGAGAAAATGGTCAGCTAACGATCGCCTGCAGTGGTATACGTCTTGCTACCACCGAAGCATCATGCCCGACTGATCCTCGGTTTGTAGCCGACCATTTCTCTTGAATACTCATCAGTAAGCACCGGTACCTCACGGAGACGGTGGGACCTAACCTTTCAGAGGTCAGCTACCAACATCATACCTTTTTGCAATTCCGTCCAACTTCAGTATTGTCCGCTTCCGCATGATGACTTGCCCCCGTCGCATCATAGCCTCAGCCGCTCCCGCGTAATTGTCAACTTTGATTCACCATGCCCGGCATGGGCGCGTCGAAGTAAAGTGGATTACGCTCGCTATTGAGAGCTCGTGTCGGACTTCTCACAGTCGCACTGCCGCGTCAACGAATCAATCTGTGTTGCGCAATGAGCTGTTCAACCCGCGTATATAACTGCCCAACCCTCGCCCAGTCAATCCACCCAACCCACATCTACTCCCGAAATGTCTACCGCAATGACCCTCGCGGCGGCAGCCGAAGAGCCTCTCATTACCTATGACATTAACATCCCATACCACGACGCCAGCGTGGAAGCCCCTACGATTAAACACCCAGAATATACGCCAACCTGGAACAAGATCTGGTTCGACAAACTTCCAGCATTCGAGTTTTCCGATCCCGCCCTCCGCGCCGATAAAGTGAAGCCCAACCTGCTTCGTCCGCCGGTTCTGGTGGAGGATATCAGTCCGAAGATGGGAACGATTCTTCGGAACGTGCAGCTTTCCCAATTGTCAGATCAGGCCAAGGATGAGTTAGCGCTCTTGATCTCGGAGCGCAAGATCGTCGCCTTCCCTGACCAAGACTTCATCGACGCGGGGCCCGACGCGCAGCAACAATTCATGAATTACTTTGGGAAGCCAAATTATCAACCCGTGTCGGGAAGCATTCCAGGTCAGGGACATTGCTCTACTCTCCTGCTTCGCTCTGAAACCCTCTGCAGGCCATCCCGGTTTCCACATTATCCATCGTGACGGCAACAAAGCGGAATTGGACGCCTTCTTTACGCAAAAGACAACGTCGTGCCTGTGGCACCAGGACGTTAGCTACGAGATGCAACCTCCGGGTTATGTCATGCTCGGGTTGTTAGATGGCCCCAAAGTGGGAGGTGATACTGTATTCGCGGCGACCGATGGGGCGTACCAGTGGGTTCATCGTATTTATATTTGGTTAGTTCCCCCACTCATGTGCTCGCCAGGCGCCTTTCCCCTGCCATGCAGAAATTTCTAGACGGAATCAAAGTCAAACATTCGTCCGCGAATATGATCCACCACACTCGCCTGGCCGGCGGTCTCGTGCGCAAAGACCCCATTACGACCATCCACCCGCTCGTCCGTGTCCATCCCATCACGGGCGCGCGCTGCATTTTCATCAACGGGGAGTTTATCACCGGCGCGGTGGGGTTGAAAGACGTCGAATGGAAAGCGATCTCCGATTTTCTGCTTCAGCATATAATTGGGTCGCACGACATTCAGGCGCGTGTTCGCTGGAGTCCCCGGACTATTGTGATGTTCGATAATCGTTCTACCATCCGTGAGTTTCTTGGTTTTTCAGTTTATTCGGCTGACTCAAAAATTGTTCAACAGATACGGCGGTGGTTGACTACGTTGACGATGAGTATGGAGCGCAGCCTCGTCACATCTTTCGTTTGGCTGCCATGGCAGAGAAGCCTATTCCCGTACCTGATGCGTAACCTGCCCTTTCTCCGCATGAAATAAATCCAGTCTTGTTCGTGTCAACTTTCACTGATCAATCCAGTTCCAACATGCCGTCTATCTTATATGCATCTGAATACGGATTTTCCATGTTCTTAAGCTCCTAGCCACTTCTGGGATTCTGCCAAGGCAGAATACATTGTTGGCGCCTGCATCCAGTTTCCCCACTCGGATTTGCCGAGCAATTCCCACCTCCGAAATTTCTCCTCCGACATTGATATAAGACGTTGCCGTCTACCATGCCAGGAGTTAATCATGGCCAACATCCGGGATTTGCTCGTTGTCGCTATCTGCGTGGCTTCGGCGACGAGTAGCATAATTTACGATGGCCGCGTCCCCTTCTCGATGCATTCCGCGACGCTTGACACATCTACCGGTCCCTTCTTAACGTATGTGGATGCCCTACGAGGATTCAACCGGGACTGAAATTGGATGCATAGCGCAGTCAAGGGTCAGAACGAAACTGCATCCTACGTGAGTAGGAACATATTGATAGAAGTGGACTCAACAGAGGCGTTTTGCATAGTATTCGGAATTCCTCGGCCACTCACTGGCTCCTACACCCCTCTGGGATCAATTGGGGCTCCCCGTCGAACAAGTCATCTCCATTAAAATCGACAATACGTCGGTGTTCGTGCCGGGCGGTGGAGCACCGCAATACGGGTTTCGACGCACGGAATTCATTGCGCAGAAGAACGAAAATTCAACCGCGCTGGATATGGCGATGGAGACGGGAGTATCCGTGTTCCATTTCTCCATCAAGCCCGACGTGTTGCGGCCCTTGAACTACACCCATGAATACCAGATTGTGTTCATCGAGCCCAGCGACGGGACGCATGTGTTTGAGGTACAATTAGGCGCGTCAATACTTTCAGCCCAAAGGTTGGCGTATATCTGTGATGAATCTTGATCATATCGACAGGCTCGCCGTTCACCAATCCCACTGGTCCACTGCCCGCTGAAAATGCGCATTCAATCAAAATCCGGGACCACGCTCTGAACGTCCTGTTCACAACCCCATTCCTTCCCCGAACTTGGCACAATTTCGCCATCATCGTTGACTGGGTTAACCGCACGCTCGCGGCATCGTATTCCATCGATGGAACACCACTCGAAGCAGTTACTCCCACTGTTCCAAATCCGACTGTTACTGCGGGTGTCACCGGAGACTTTCACTTTGGGGTTCTAAGGGTGCGATCGGTTCCGCTCCGCAAGTTTCGCGCATACTGAGCAATAAAAAGCTGCCGCTGGTAGATCCGACGGACACCGCAGCTGATCAAGGCGATGTTGTGCATCACGGAATTCAGGAAGGGACGACAGAGGGGTTATTTTATTCCGGCGTGTTTGTTGAGAAATTGTAGGAATGTGACCAAGTAATGGTGCAAGTTTGAACTGCGACAATCCACGAAAATCTTGCGAAAGCTTGGCGACTTTTCGTCAACTAACCCTCGATGGGGGATGGATGTGCGATAAATCAGCACAGAGATCTGTGAAAGGAGGTTGCGATAGATAGCAATTGAGTACATACACAAAGACGAGTACGCGAAGTACAGTGTTTCTAATGATGGTACATACACAGCCGAGGATTGTCAAACGACGAGATGATTTGAATGAGTAGTTGGTTGATACACTGCGGTTTTGATCAGTTAAAGCCAACAGTGTTCGAATCCGAACGGAAGCTCACGGTAGATTCCAATGCCAGCGATGAGTGACACTAGGGACATGAGGGTGAGTTTGAATTATAAAGACACGAGAAAGAAAAGATTGAGCAGGCAAGATCCACATAAATACAGTTAACACTGCGTCCGATGTCAGCTCCCAGTAGACACCTCAACAAGAACGTGCTCACAATTACAAGTCCGTTCGTCAGTGATTGCTGTCCGTTTTGATTTCCCACATCCCATTCCGCCGCACAAGCCCGACAAATATGCACTCGGGCCCCAGAAAATCGATACGTTTCACACCGAGGAGCATCTCGTCGCGCATATAGTCGCCCTTCCGTGCGCAGCGCTCCTTAAATGCACGCGTCAGCCCCTCGCGCTCGCGCTTCCCCAGCTCCTCGTTCCAAAAGTCTTGACTACCAATCGGGCGGTCAAGCTCCACGAACAGCGCGCGCAGGACGTCAGAGAGGGTGACGCATGGAACGTGGTACTCGCCGAGGACGTCAATGTGCCACGGGAGGCGAGGGTGCACGAGGCGCATACGACCTGTGGGCGGCGTCACCGCGGGCTGGTGCATCTCGTGCACGCTTCGGGGCTTGAAATGCCCCATGAACGGCGTCTCATCGGGCGGGCGGCGCATGTCGTAGCCGATGCTTGGCCGGTTGGCGTTGAATGTCAGCACGCCCGCTAGGGTGCGCTTCTTATTGTCGCCAGACCACTCTGCGGTGCTGTCAGATTATGTGCAGGGTAGAGGGTGGAAACATACCGTTCGGGTCTGGTTTCTTGCTCACGCGGAAGAAGGAGGAGAACGACAGGTCGGCACCAGAGATACCCCGCGGAGAGTAACCCTCGCGCCAGTCTTCCGGGCGGCGCGAAAGGTTGTGCTCGCTGAACGTCGTTGCCATGCCCCAAGCACCCTGCAGCTGCCCGCCCGAAAAAGAGTTGGCTCGCTTCTTTTTCTTCTTCTTTCCGGGCGACTTGGGCTGTCCTTGCGAGTGCGTGCGCATCAGCGTAGCGCCGCCCCAGCCCGCCCGTGGATCCTGTGCTCCCTCCCCCCACCCGATGCGCGGGTCGTCCTCGTACCCCCATACATCACGCGGGTCGCGTTCCAGCGCCCAGCCTGGCGCAGCGTGAGGGGTGTGCCCCGCCTCCCCCCAGGCATTGCGAAATTGGTCCAATTCATCGTCGTCGTAGTCTGCGTACTCATCCTCCCATCCTGGCATGTCATGTCCACCATGTCCACCCCCGCCTGCCCCGCCACCGAACCACGATGTATTCATGATTGGCTGGCCCGACGCCGACTCGGGCGGCGCCGCCGTAGCGCTAAACCCCTCCGAGTGCCGCGCAGGTGCCGAGTGCGGCGGCGCCTGTCCCCAGTGATCCCAGGGCGTCGACGGGCCGGAGTTCCCGCCCCATGGCGACGCTGCGCCCTGCGGTGCAGGGCCCCAGCCCTGCCGTGGCATCTGCGGCATCTGCGGCTGCGCCCAGGAGGGTGTCTGGTGCTGAAGCGGCCATGGCGACTGCTGTGCGGGCGTATTGGCCCACGACGGCCCAGCGGCGGGTGTCGTGGGCCATGGCGTACCTTGTGCGGTACCCGCGGACCACCAATTGGCGGGACCTTGTCTAGAATCGATCGCGTGAAATCGGGCTCTTACCATACATACACCTGAACAAACTTACTGCTGTCGCTGCTGCTGCTGCGGTTGCTGGTACCCAGGAAAAGCACTGTGCAGAGATGGCTGTCCCCCGTGCGCTGCGCCTGGAGGAGGGGGGATGAAGCCTGGACCGTGACCATCAGCTTGCGGACGGTCAATGAGCGGGGGCATGGTGGTCCACGCACTCATGGTGGTGGACGTCGACGTCGAGAACAAGAAGGACTCAAGGAACGGATGGGAAAAGCAGCCACGAGTCAAGACAAAGAAGGCGCATTTAACTGTCGTGTAAAATGATGATAAGCGAGTCACCGAAAGCAGTGCAGGCGGTTTTTTGGAGACCGCGGATGTATTTTCCAGCCTTGTCGGTGAGTTGAAGCTTTGAAGGACGGGAAGATATCCAAAAGTGTCGGTGTAACACAATTTGAGCTTGATCGATTTTTGGACGGTTTACGTGGAACAGAGGGAGTCGAAAACCAAACTCTAGCGAACTACTACATAGCACACACTGCCATGAATCATGATAGCTATGCGGACAATCACATACGCCGAGTCGCCGAACAGGTCGACCTATCTCATGTCAGAATGAGCGAAAGACGGCGTAACTAGGCCGAGAGGACGTACACTGTCTTTTGTCTCATTTTGTTCACATCTAGGGAAATGGAAGTTGCGTGCGGCGTATACTTAGCGCGAGCTTGCGATCTCATAAGCCGGGAAGGAAATGGCAGAAAATCCCGAAGAGTTTGCAAGGTGATGCCCATGAAGCCGGAAACACGCACATTGACTCATCGAGGATCAACCGCAGGCGCCAGATGTTGAATTGAGTGGAATATAACCCAATGCGTCGTGCCAAATGAGGGTGTCGTTTTGTACGGTATCGAACCGGCGCCAAATTGTAGGGGCGCTAAACGAGGTCAGATTTTGGAGCGAGAGAGTCGGGAGAGGATCCAGACATATTTTTTTCCCGAAACCATTGAGGTGATCTAAGTAGATTTGCGCAGGTAGTAGACTCAGAGTTGATAAGTCATAGTACCTACCGCGATGGATGCGGAGCTTTGTGCCTCGGAACCCAGCGGAGATGCTGGAAAGACCACATATGGCAGGAGCAGCTTGTGAGACGCTAAATCCGAGCGCCTGTACTCGGGATGAGGTGAGTTCGAGTCAACACATCGAGTTTCGCTGACGACTCACCGGTGGCAAGTTGGAAGTTTTGAACGGCCGGCGATCTCTGCTTTCGCGCCGATCGCATATGATAATACAGTGGGATGTCCGTTGAGTTTGCGAAGAGCCTGTTTGCGGAATAAAGGCCCGGATGGAGGGAAGGAGAAAGTTCAAGCTCCCGGACGGCTCGATCACGTGTGCGCGTCGCGTCTCGATTTTTGGCCGGATACCATTGGAGTCGATGCAAAGTCGATGCTACATATCAGATAGAGCCGAAGTCTAATGAAGAACGAAGTGCAAAGCAATAGACTGAAGCAAAGGACTGAAAGCGGTTGCGAGATAAGCCGACGAGGGCGAGGTGCAACCCGGGAGAATAATCCGCGAGACGGTAAGTCTTCAGCGAGGGAGGGATCAAAACGGCTTGTACAGATCTTCCAGCCTGGGGTAGGGATTCGTTTGAGCGACGAATCGAAGCCGGATCGGTGAGATGGACGCAGAAAGCAAGAGGCGAGGCGGTGACGGTATGTGTTGGAGTGACTCGTGTGACCGGGGAACGCCGGATCCGGAATCATGATGCGACATTTTTTCCTCGGGCTCAACTTGGGCTGGATTCCCAACGGCCATGGCACGAACGTCCCCCAGAATTGCGGGAAACCGCTGATCATGCTTTTTTGGCATGAAGCCCAAAGAGTTTAAGTACCAAGTAGGCCCGGGGGTTGGATAAAGTCGGCAATGTGATTCCACGCGCGCGCAGTAAGGGCAGAATACCCTCAAGGCAGTCTTGAGAACCGTCACCACAAGACTCGGATGGGAGCGGCTCGGTCCTCCGCTGAATTTGTAGCATTGATAGAATAATGGTTGTGAAAAAGAGAGCGACGTCTATTTTATTATCAAAAGTACTCTGACTTTTGTGTGTTGGACTTTCTAACTTCTAGCGATGTGAATGAAAACGTAAAAGAGACTAAGAGCGATCTGCCAGTGATGCAAACGTCTACAACAAAAAACCAAACTCGAGTGGACGATGATCGCAAGGCGCTCTGTTCAAAACCGCGAAGGAGTCCAGAGCGCCTTCCACAGGACTGTCGGTGCTAAAAGAGCGGTGTCTGCGGCCATTAAATGGTGAACGTGCCATAATGCCGACGCGACTTCGTCGTCCTGTTCAACACCAAGTTCGACTTTATTCTTACAAAAAAAAAAGGGGGGATCCTGCGCACCTGCGTCGCGGCTGACACCAATTTAAGTTCGAGCCAGCGGATAAGACGCCCGGTGTCGTTCGTTTCGCCTTTCATGGGTTGGCAGGTGGAGATTCCGTAGTCTGCGAGAATGTGAGAAAGCAGACTGCGCGGGTAAATGGGAAACTTACCGTGCAATCTTGTGGAATCCCTACGAAAATCAAAAAGTGAGTAACATTCAGTGTCTTGGCAATTTCTCTCACCACAAGCCGTGCGTATAAGCGGCATTATTCTTAAAATAACGTCTCGCAAAATCCCTGGGAAGCTTCGGCAAACGGGAATCAATGGACGTGAGAAGCGTGTTCAGAGCCAGGCCATTGAGAATTATCTTCGAGAAGCCCTGGCTGGGGAAATCGGTCAGAAATGCTCGTGGAGCGATCCAAAACGGGAATATTTACCCATGGGAAGGGTTCAACTGTAGATTAGCATCGCCGATAGCAACGAAATTGGACGGTAGATTTTTTGCTGGCACGCGATTGTATTCAACATGCGATTGAGTCGCTGATGCTACTTCAGTATCTGGGTCATCGCAAAAAGATCATATCACGTACGGATTTTGATGCTATTGAACGTCGGATTCCCGTGTTCACACAGGAGAGCGATGGTCTCGAGGAACCACGACGGAATGGGGGCGTGCGATCGGAATCCGGAGAGGAATGGGATGACTTCTGACGCGACTCGCGGCAAACCGCCATCGCTCTTACTACTATCGCCGACCATAAGTTGCACTGTTCAGGAATCGTTGTCAGAAATATGTGGAGAGGATGCAGAGTTTTTATACTAGTGTTGTTGTCTGTTGCGAAGAAACCAAAAAAGGCAGAACCGAACTCAAAATGCTGGCCGGTGACATAGATCGCGGCCGTCTTGGTCACCGGCTCAGGTATCGGAAGTAACGCTTCGAGCTCCGAAGGAACAGTAAAGCACATAGTAACGTAGCGCAGGTTGCTGTTGTACGAGCAGCGAAGGTCCGCTGGAAGGGAGAATCCAGCATTTGGCAGCCACTTCAAACCTGATTGAATCGACCCGGTACAATCTACAGCGGTTGTGAGTTTCTAAGCCGAACGCAATACATTATTCAGGACTGACCGGCGACCAAGGTAACATCATTCAGATGCAACTGTGTTCCGTCGGCTTTACGAACAATCACGCTCTGAATGGAACTCGTGTCGCTCGAAGCCTCAAGTCCTCGCACAGTACCGGCCATAACCGTAATATTTGCCGCTGTTGTGTGGTTCATCAGTAAGGTATGCAGCACCTTCTGCGCCGTGGATCGCCTGATCACAAGCGTGTCCGGAAAGCAGCCCTCTGGGTAATCTTGATATGGATACAGGAGCGGAATTCCAGAGTAGTGAAACTGAGGATCAGCCGGTGCCAGTCTAGACGCAAGTTCAAATTTGCGTCGACGACACGAAAGCAACACGTACCGCCCACCACTAGCCAGAAACTCCTTGTCAAAATCGGGCCAAAGCCGTCTCGCGCCGGTGACGAACAGACTCAGGAACACTGTACGAGGAAATCGGTATATGAATACATTTGCAAGGGAAGCACAATACCGTGGGCAGCATTGTATTGCATGATCCTTGTCTTGGGCTTGTCGTTATTCTCTATTTCGGGGTCCACGATGATGACCCGTTCAAAATGGTCAGCCAGTATGCGAGCCGTGACGGTTCCTGCGATGCTTTTGCAAAGTCTTGGATGAGTGCGTGCAGAAAAACATAGACACACCTTCCCCCGCAAACAACGGCTGTGCCTTTGAGTTTGTTTTTCCTCGGTTGGCCCAGCGTATCGAGTTCCTTAATCCATGGAGGCGGAATTCTGCAGACCTTTTGCCAGAATATGCCCGCGGCAAGCAAGACGGAGACGCCAAAGATCGCAAGAGAGGACCCGCTCATAATGAAAAACAGAGGGAAGAAGAAGAATAGCGCCAACGTGGCTCAACTCTGTGATTTTGTACGACTCGGAGACTCGCCTATGCACGCCTAAATTTTCGTGAAATCTCGTGAAATTCAGAGCCATGGGGGACGACCGTAGCGCAGATGGGTCTGGATGGGTACGATAGTTGCTAGAGTGGGCAGATTCCGCATTTGGCTCGGAGATACTTCACTTGCCCCGGTTTCACTCTTCCTTCCTTGAAGTTCCGAGCTTCGGCGAAGGACTTGGCGGAGCGATGAACAGCGGATAAGAGGATGTGTAGAGCTGGGGTAAGCCTGGGACTCGTAGAATTCGAAACGAGGATTTTTGGGCCACAGCGGGTCAATCCAGAAGAAACAAGGTTCTTCCTGAAGAGGCGATAAATGCGAGTTCTTCTGCTCTCGACTTGTGCAGGGAGAAGGATTGGTTTACGTACGCAAATCCCGGAACAGAAAATTCAGCGCGGAACAAAAGAATCGGTGGCCGATCATCGCATTTAGAAGCACTGTCGCGCCGGTTACTGCATGCTGACGGCTCTACGTCGGTTGATCGCTGCATTTCCATGTGTTGCGTCGCCGCGACGCCAGCGACGATTCAGGGTCGACGACAGCAACCCTAGCTAAGTGTAAAATGAGCCCACCGCCGGAGACCGTAACCGCCAAAATGGATTATCAATCCACGCTAAGACTGCGCATGCAGCTCCACAAACATACGTTCCCGTACCGTCCAAACAGTTTCAACCTTGTATGTAAGTCGCATATCGCCTGTCGGTACCTACATATTGCCATTGGTAAACGAGCGAGGGGAGTTAAGAGGGGAGGAAATACTAAAGTCTTAACCACTCTCAGCATAGAAGGACCCAACAAGAAACGAGTCGACTTTCGATTTCTTTCGATGGAAGCAAGGTTGGAAGTAGAAAGCCCGAGAAAGCCCCGCAGAACTTTGCCTTGGCAGTACAATCCGCGTTTAGAGGCCGCGGTGCCAAGCAGCACTAGTCTCTCGCAACTTGAACCAGACGCTCTAACGATTCGGATGAGGAGCGAGGAAACTCGTATCTCGGTTGTTTGAGAGCGCTCAACACAATATCTGGCCCGCGAGACTCAGCAAGATTTTCCCGGTTCCCCAAAAGTGGCATCGGATTCCGTTTCACAATTTTTGCAATCTTGAAGAACATTTCTGCCTGATCTTCCTCCGTTGGGATCATTTACTTTAACTTACATGTGCGTGGTGGGACAGGGTGGGACTCTGTGCGAGATCGTCTTGAGATAATTGACTCAGCTCCCAGTGAAACGCTTTGACAAGAGACATACGTTAGAGCGTCTGGCTGCGAGAGACGGGTATAACTCAGTAATCCTGCCAATTCAAATATCAGGTGTGTCGATATCAGGTGTGTAAGTTTGTACACTTATCCAGAGCAGTCTGCGCGTTAGGCAGGAGGAAGCCTTGACAGATAAGTAGATGTTAGATTTTCATAATAGTTCACCTGATCAGATTCTCATTCTGGAACAAAACAAACTTTCGGCAATTTCAGGTTTCAGCAAATGTGGATGTCCTGAAATCAGCCGCGTATCGAACAAGCTCTCACCAACCAGCGCTCAGACCGAAAACTGAACACCGGAATGAAATTGAACATGCCGAGCCGGCCCCGGGATGTTCCGTGATTCCTTTCTCATCTTTTGGTGGTAAGAATTGAATGGTCCGAAAGTATCGGGATGCAACGATGCACAATGTGCGTATTTGCACTTGTCAATTACCTTGGTGTTTTTTTCCTCTTTTGTTTATCGACGAACATTCAACAACGGCTCGGCAAAGAAAGTGACGGGAGCGAAGCGGAGACTTGACGAGTGGGCAGGTGAGGATCGGCTCAACATGAGGGAATGGTCTGGAATGGTCGAAATTACCTGAATCGTGGCAGAATGACGACCCATAACGACGCTACCGCAAGTCGCTACGAATGGGGCTCAAGAAGTGCTTCATGGCCGCCGCCGACCAGACAGCTAAGCCTAGTAAGTAAGCCTAGTAAGTAAGACTTACTTACACGAGCGGTCCAGGGCGGTCCCCTGCGATCCCCAACATGAAGAGAACAGACGGGGGAAAGCCAACGGGTGTTGAAACCTTTCAAGATATCCTTCGACGGGACAGCGTGGATTTTTGATTATGCCGGGATGAAGCTTGAAGTTGTTTCAAGTACATGTAGGGTCAAGTCAATCGAGCGATTACAGGAGGCGAGACGCAGGAGGCAAAGCGAGTTCAGAGATACATATCATGTGTCTTCATCCCTGCGTGGAGGCGGCAATCCTGGGGAGCGCGGACTGGGGAGCACGATGGAGCGCGGAGTAGGAGAAACCAAGGAGAAACGCTGAGTAAAGCTGGCTGGTGGCAGTGAACAATGATGCATCAATGATGGCAACAATTCCAGGCTTGGCTCGACTGCATCAGGTTTGGATTTGAATCCCGGAACCACCAGGGTCAAGGGAGCACCTCACCGAGACTTGCTACTACTGGGACCGTCATCTCTTCGCCGCTTGCAGCCAATTAAGATACTGCCCATCCCAATAGTACGACAGAAACTGCCCGTCAACCGATAGTCGCAAGGGAATTTGATATCATGTTAACGTTGGATCCGTGATACTTATAAACAGCGATCGTCAGGGCCTGGGTTGGCAGCGCCGCCGCCCTACCTTCCACTATGCCACCGCCAGCGCCTCACAGAATTCAGGCAGAGTATGATCTCGTCTTCGCAGGTGGTGGCACGGCTGCCTGTGTTACTGCGGGGCGTCTTGCAAGGGCTTTCCCTTTCCTCTCGATTCTCGTATTGGAGAGTGGGCCGTCCACACAAGATAAGAAGGAACACGTCCAACCCGGCCAGTTCATCACCCATCTGGCGCCGACAAGCAAAACTTTGCAATTCTACGCGTCGAAACCCTCCGACCGTCTGGGCGGCCGGTCCATCGTAGTGTCGACTGGCCGCTGCGTCGGAGGAGGCGCGTCAGTCAATCTTATGCTCTACAACCGACCTGCGGCATCTGACTTTGATGATTGGGAAACGGATTTCGAAAACGTGGGCTGGTCGGCCAAAGATCTCATCCCCATGTTGGAGAAGGTCAGTCTTTTATTCGAGTACGGTCGCCATTTGCTCGACTGTCACCCAAGGCCGAAACATATGAACCTGACCCCTGGAAACCAACCCATGGTTCGAGCGGACCTCTGAAAGTTTCCTTCGGCGGATCCCCGCTCGGGCGACTGGGCAAGGAGTTTATCCAAGTCGGTTCAGAATACGAGAAGGATCGTCCCCAAGCTGACGAAGGTAATGCCCTCAACGTCGATTCCCTTAACAAATTCTTCGTATGTTTTCCGCTCTTTTCCGCTTCTGCTCGCTTCGTTAATTAAAACTCGGCAGCCGTTGCCTAAATGGATCTCAAGCAATGGTCGCCGGTCCGATGTGGCGGTAGGTTCTTTCTCTGATTGGCGACATAATTGAACTTGCGCGGTGAATTATCAGCATCACTATGTCTACCAAAAATGCCTAGGGAATTTGTCAGTGTTCGACGGATGTCTCGTGAACCGCGTCGTAATAGCGTGAGTGACTTTCCATCTCGATGCTTTCTTATCATTCCGGACACATTAGAAATGGGGTTGCTGTTGGCGTCGAATACTTGTGGGATCATCGGGTTCACGAGTCCGCTCCACAGGATATCCAGCTCGTCAAAGCCCGCAAGCTTGTCGTTGTCTCTGCGGGGGCAATGGGTTCGCCACTCATTCTGGAGCGCTCCGGAATCGGACGGAAAGATGTGCTAAAAAAGGCTGGCATACCAGTTATTGCTGAACTCCCGGGCGTAGGAGAGAATTACCAAGGTGCGCTCTCGCTGCCCATTTTCTTTTGCACGAAATCTGAACTTTTGATAGACCATGCATTCCTTTGCACTCCATATATCGCCGATCCGGCTGCTGAAACAATAAACGGTGTGATTCGGGGCGACCCGGCGACCTGGGGGAATGGGCTAGAGCAGTGGCAGAAAGACGGATCTGGAGTAATGGGGAACAAGTGAGGTCGTACTATTTTCTTGTCACTGTTCTAATACTCGCTTTCCCAGCGGTGTTGACGCAGCGGTAAAGATACGGCCTAGCGTAGACGAACTCCGCGAACTCGGCCCCGATTTCGCGGGCTTCTGGAATAAAGCGTTGGCCAATAAACCGGACAAGCCGCTGCTTATACTCGGTATACTAGCTGGGTGAGGATTTGTTCGAAAAATTATGACCCTCTTTCAACCAGCAGCTAACGTGGTAAAGCCTTCCCGCAGATCAATCTGCACTTCCTCCCCTCAATTACATGTGCTCGGGGACCATTCTGGTACATATCCGTACATTCTTGTGTGTACACTCGTCTCATCCATTTGCAGGGCTACTCAGAATCCAGGGGATCCATCCACACGTTGTCTTCCGATCCATATGCAGCGCCGGACTTCGACTCCGGTTTCCTTTCCAGGCATTCTTCTTCCCGTCTTTTGTGGCGATGTTCTTATTCTTCATACAGCCCCGCTGACATCGTTGCCCTGCGTTGGGCGTACAAGAAATCGCGAGAAATATTCCGACGGCTCCCCTCGTACCGCGGCACGTTTTACCCAGCACATCCCCCGTATGCCGCGGACAGCCCTGCCGCTATTGAGGAGACTGGCCCCGTTGCACTTGACGCACCTGATTTGATGTATTCCGCGGAGGATGACGCGGCAATCGACGCGTACATCCGCCAGGTTATCGCAACAACGTGGCACTCGGTACCTATCCTTCCATCATCTCAACTTGAGCGCTGAATCCTGACAGCTGGGAACCTGCGCTATGAAACCGCTCGAGCAAGGCGGTGTCGTCGATAGCAGCCTGAACGTATACGGCGTCAAGAAACTCAAGGTCGTGGACCTTTCGATTCCGCCATCGAATGTCAACTCGGTGAGCCCAATCCTAGTATACCACACGTAATTGACTCCGAAATCGCCGACAGAATACTTACTCTACTGTGGTGGCTATTGGCGAGAAGGCTGCGGTCATTATTGCCAAGGAGCTCAGTCGCACTTTTATCTTAGCTCGTCCGACTCAGCACATTAATATCTCGTGCTGCCCTGTAATGTAAATGTAATTCAATTTTGTACTTATAAGGATTCGGCGTTCCTGTTAATGTGATGAGTTTTTGAGAGTTTAGGTGCTTGGGTGCGATGTGAAGCAAAGCGATGAGCGTGGATAGGGAGTCGACGTTCCAACAACAAGATATATCAAGTGCAATAAATACGGGTTCGTCAACTCGATCCGCCTCGCTACCTCGATGGCGACTACGCCCGCAACCTTCAAGCTGCGACCCAGTGCCTCGGCTTGTTTGCCGTCAGTTAGGGGGCGGCATGAGCGTCGTTGGGGGGGGCGAGATCTCCCACACCGAGCTTCCCGCGTCGATTTTCTTCGGCAAGCGCAAATTTTCGTAACATCTCGGGGCTGCTTAGTTTGTTGCGCCCGTGGCTTTCTATCCAGAATCCTTCGTATGGTGTAGTCAAAGTATTGTTCTGTGTGTATATGTGCACGCTGACGTGCGTTGCGGGGATTGTTTCGGCCCATCCATTCTGGCCGGCCACAAAGACCGACATCCGCGCTCGCGGGTCGACGGTGTTGGGATTGGTCGAGTGGTGTATTTTCAGATTACTGCGAGATGTAAGCAAGAACCACATTTATATACACAAGAAAACGTACCGCACATAGTACGCGACGGCGGGGTGAGCGTTGCGATGCTGGCTCGGGAGCCGCTTTTGCGGGGGCGGTTGGTTTTGAATCACGTAGGACTTGGAAGGTTCGTTAGCTTGAATAAATGAAGCACGAAACTTGAGATTTGCTCACTTCTACGTTAGAGATCCAAGCTTTGTGGAAGTCTTCGAGAACCAAGAGGGATAGGCGGAGGGAATCGCCGGAATACTCGGAGGCGTTGAAATCCCCAACGACGACAATGGTACCGTCAGAGAGCTCAAAAGTTTGCCATGGTAAGGGTCAGAGGAAGAAATGCGAGACGGCAAATCAAACGTTCTTAACACTTAGCCTGGAGGCGGAGAAGATGATTTGTAGGCACGAGTTCATGTACCGTTTACCTTTTTCGGCGGTCAGCAGCCTTGTTGAATGGTTTGAGCGCGGAAGGCCGGCGAAGCTGATCTGCAAACGCGACCAGCCTCAACACGCTGCAGTTTTCCCAAATTGAGGTCTTGAGAGGAGCTCAGTGCATACGAAGATGGCTTCAGAAAAAGCAAAATAGTTATTAATTAAGTGACGCCAACGGGGAGCCCCAGCGGCAACATCTGTTTGGGACTGCTAGAACAGGTATCACCACTGGTAAGAGAGGTGACTTCAACTGGTGTGGTTGGCCAGTCCCCGCCGATGAAATATGGGTCCTGCAGTAATTTCAACGCGGGAGGGCGTTGCGTCGGATCTAGTACAAGCATGCGTCGCAATAACGCGACCAACCTGCGTGTATCGTCCGCCGTCTGGCCCCCGCGCTGGAGGTGTTCAGCCCTCGTAAGCCAGAGGGCGTCTGCTGCTTCGCGATTGTAGACTGTGTGCGACGCTGGCGTGAGCAGTAAGCCGCGCAAATTCAAAATGTGCATACCTCTCGGCTGCACCTTGTCCGGCACGGATGCAAAATACACCATCCAATCTGCTGGCGCGCCCCCGCAGAGCGCCGCCATATCACTGAGGATATGGGACCCGATGTGCCCAAAGAGGAGCACCCCGCCGGCGATAGTATTGACCTAGGCCTAAATTTCGGAACAGTGGAAGCAGAGATTCCTCAGAGCAAACGTACAGTGCACGCCAAGGACCAGATGTCCGCACGGCGATCCCACGGCGCATCCCTAGTGCCGTGAACGATCATGGGAAAGATCACCTCTGGCGGCGCATAAGAATGAGGGGTATGGCATTGAGGGGATAGTCCCTCTTCCGCGAAGTATGCTACATGTCCGCCGTTAATCTCAGAAGTAGAGGAATGAGAGGAAGCGCACCGCAGCCTAGATCTAAAATGCGTACGCGCGGCTCGCGAGTCAGAAAGCCCGGCACATCGGATTCCAGGAGCTCCCCGAGGTCGAGGGCAGTCGCGAGATATGGAGGAAATGACGCTGCAGAGTACGCTGGGTCGTACGTTACAAGCGGAACAATCGTCGGCGCGCCGCCCATCTGCCAAATGTCTACTTCGGAAAGGCCGTCCAAGTCTGGTATGGCGACACCGATATTGCTCGGGTACAGGTCTGGGTTATTTATGAGACCGGTGAAAAACCAAAGAGAGAACCTGAGCCTCACCTCCATGGGCGATGCCGCGCTCATGTATGAACGCGAGGCCTTCAAGAGCCTGACGGACGAGGCTGCGCGTGTCCACTTTGATACCATGGAGCTTCAGGAAACGTTGCAATAGAATAACGGGTTCTGTGACGATGACTTGGTGTATGCCATTTCCACTGGTGACTGCGAACGAATCCAGAAGCTGCAGGACAGCAGGTGAATCGGGTGTGAATGTGCGGAGACGTTTGAGGATGGCGACCTCGCGACTCGTTGCGTATTCAGACGCTTGGATGATCTTGACGGCCACGGTGCGTCTGTAAGAATTTGGTTAATGATTCAACAATAGCTCGACAACGTACTTCGCCACCAAGTCGCGCGCCAGCCAAACAGTCGAGTAGGACCCGTAGCCCAGTTTCGCGGATATTCGATACCGTGAAGAGTCTGACGAGGAGCTTTCTGGGCCGAGAAGGTCACCAAGCTTGACTGGGAAGAAACCGCCGGGCACATAATTGCTGTGGTCCTCTGTATCCTCGGCGATCGAAAAGACATAGGGCAGTGCCATGGCGGTGTGAGCCAAAGATTCTGAACAGGTCAAGCGTGGTCACAGCGAATTATGTAATTTTAGCTGCAAGGGGTTGGTGGATCATCAAAGTCATTGAACTCGAGAGACTGATTGGGAGCGTTGGGAACTCCTCTTGTAGAATTCGAGACGCTGCAAGCTATACAGAACTCCACAGCTTCCAACTAACCACACTAGTACTAACGACGCAGCCGTGCATCCAGTTGTAATTCGACCGTCGTGCCGAAAGACCTCTCCCTCAAACAGCGTGCCCTCGTGAATATACGTACAACAAGTTCTTTTTCGTCTCCCGTTCGCTGGGAGACACCAACAGGCAAGTAGATCATACCGCAAAACCACCCATTCCGAATCTCTGTACCAACGATCCCTGTTACGGCGAGTTCTTTAGATTCATGTTGAACCGGGAGTTGCCGGAATTTTGGTTCAACTTTCGGTGGCAGTGTCGGTGTTTACGTCCTGCTTCGAGTAACTTGAGATGCAAGCTTCTCCTCATCGCGAAGGACGAGCTACCCCCCTTTACCTACCCCATATCGGGAAAATAGTACTGAACACTCCTTGTGGCTCCCCTCGCCGCATTCCCTACAAACTTGAACTTGAGTCTTGACACACGATTCAAATCGGATTCGTTCGCATTGGTTCACCGTGAGCGTAGATACAACTCATTAAAAGATACCAGGGAACATCGCGGACGGCACGCGCTTCTTGTAGTCCGTCCACTTGGCGTCGTATTTCGTAGCCATGTAGCTGCTAATCTCGGGGATTCCTCCAAAGAAAAAGATCGCGAACTGGAAGCTGGCGAGTACGGCGGTTGAGATGAGGGATCCCTAGTGCGGCAGTGAGCATGTCAGTGTCGACAGAAAATGAAAGAGGGAGGAAGCTGACGGTGGTAAGTGAGATCCCAACGCGCCACAGGAGGTAGCCGAGGTAGTTTGGATGGCGAACGACAGACCTGTTGGAGCGATTGGAAAAACATTCAGCAGAAAGAGAACAATAAGACGCACCACAAGCCCGTGTCGTCAATTTTGCCCTTGTTCTTGGGATCTTTCTTGAACTGCTTCCTGCTGTTCTCGGAAATCATCTCCAGCGAAACTCCAAGCGCGAACAAGGCGAGACCGGCCCACTGCTTCCATTGGAGGCAGTCTGTGAAGCTCCCAGAGATGGCGCTAGTCCCCGTGGTGAGTGTGTGGACCGCGACGAGGGTGTTGATGACATTGACGGTGGCGTTGTAGATGACAATCTGGAGAGAGTCGCCCACCCCGCAGTAGTTGCTGCTTGTGAACACGGACCAGTAGGCCTGCAAAGTACTCAATCCCCTGGAGGATACTGTACAATATAGCAGGAACGTACGTGGCGTATGCCCGCGACGGCGTACATCCCCGTAAGTAACGTCGGGATAGGGCCCAGGCCCGCAACGCCGGGGCCAGCGGACACCAGGACGTTACTCCCGCGCAAGCCGATGGCGGTAAGGGCTTTCACTGCCCACCCCTGCGTAAACAACGCGTATTGCAGCGGGGCACTAAGGAGTCAGACGCAGCATGAGCATGAAAGTCGATTGCCAACTCACTCGGCGAGACGGCCGAGAGCAAAGATGGCGGCACCAGGGATGCTGATGTGAGGAATCTGTCTCTGGAACGGGCCTTGGGGTGGTTTTGAGGACATCGTGTAGGTTTCGACGATGCGGAGGAAAGCAAGGGCAGTCTGCGAACTTTGACGGGCAACCGAGGACCCGGATCACCATGTGGGGCTTGGTATTCAATCAAGAAGCAAAGACGAAAATGCCGACACCGGTGTATAGAGGATGCCCCTGGGCAACATTTCAAAGGCTTGTTGACTTGCTTTGGTGGAAGGAAGTAACGACGAGCAATTTGATCGTAAATACCCAATTTGGATAACTCAACATGCCCGCGTTCTGCATCCGAAAGCGGGCTTTCAAGTTAGAGCGGCTCAGAACACAGTCAGCCACTTGGTCAGAGCACATGAAGCTCACCTAAGCCCAACGGAGAATGTGGACGATTATTTTGGCTCCGTGGTTGGATTTTTTGAATGAAGATTGATGAATGTTGGGAGATCCTGTTGGTCCAAAAGTTGCTGAGAAAAGCTACGACCACACAGAACGTGAATGCTACCCTCCGGGAACGGTCCAAGTTGAACCGGGAGGTTGTGTTGCGACCCCAAAGACTGAAGGAGGGGCACAGCCACTGATCTTGGAGTCGTCTCCCCAAAGAAATACCGTGGGGGTATATATACGCAACCCCAGCAATTCGCAAGGCGGAAACCGAACGCCCATGTCCTCCGTCTATCCTCGCAGGGCGACCCCGCCCATCGACACCCCGCCCGTGGTCATCCCCGACGTCGAGAACTACGTCTCCCACACCCTCAAGACCACAAAGCCCCTTCCCCCAATTACATGGGACAACTTTTTGTCTGAGCTCAACTGGCTCAATGTCGCCATCTTGACCTTGACCCCCGTCGTCAGCATTATCGGAGCGTACCACACAAAGCTGAGGTGGGAGACCGCGCTGTTCTCAGTATTTTATTATTACTACACGGGTCTCGGTGCGTTTGCTCTTTTTCGCTCCATTTTTTGTTTTGTTTTCTCACTCGATACAGGCATAACCGCGGGCTATCATCGTCTGTGGGCCCACCGCAGCTATAACGCGGGCAAGTTCCTCCAGTATTTCCTCGCCATCTCGGGTGCTGGCGCTGTCGAGGGCTCCATCAAGTGGTGGTCGCGCGGCCACCGCGCCCACCACCGCTACACCGACACTGAGCTCGACCCATACAACGCGGGAGACGGCTTCTGGTACTCCCACATGGGCTGGATGCTCATGAAGCCCCGTCGCAAGCCTGGTGTTGCCGACGTCAGCGATCTGTCCAAGAACGAGGTCGTTCGCTGGCAGCACAAGTGGTACATCCCCCTCATTCTCGTCATGAGCTTCGTCGTCCCCACCGTCATCCCGTGGCTCGGCTGGGGCGACGCCCGCGGCGGCTACATCTACGCCGCCTTTGTGCGTCTGTGCTTCGTGCACCACTCGACGTTCTGCGTCAACTCGCTAGCCCACTGGCTCGGCGAGTCGCCGTTCGACGACAAGCACTCGCCCCGCGACCACCTCATCACTGCGCTCTGCACGATCGGCGAGGGCTACCACAACTTCCACCACCAGTTCCCCATGGACTACCGCAACGCGATCAAGTGGTACCAGTACGACCCGACAAAGTGGTTCATCTGGTGTTGTCAGCAGCTCGGCTTGGCGTCGCACCTCAAGGTTCGTGCTTTCTTCGGTCTCGTCGCCCGCAACTCATTCTTTTCCAGGTCTTCCCTGACAACGAAGTGCGCAAGGGCCAGCTGACGATGCAGCTGAAGCGGCTGCGCGAGACCCAAGAGTCGCTCGCCTGGCCGTCGGACAGCAACGACCTCCCCGTCATCTCGTGGGACTCGTACCTCGAGCAGTCCGCCAAGCGCCCGCTTATCCTCGTCTCCGGCTTCATCCACGACGTCGCGTCGTTCATCGACGAGCACCCCGGCGGCGCGCACTTTATCATCAAGTTCATCGGCAAGGACGCAACGACCGCGTTCTTCGGCGGCGTGTATGACCACTCGAACGCCGCGCACAACGTGAGTTACCCTCACCTTTACGGCTACTTGTTTGCTAACTGGCATTTAGCTCCTCGCGATGAAGCGCGTCGGCGTCCTGCACGGCGGTATCCCGCTCGCGGTCGACGACAAGGTCATCCCGCCATCGCAACGACTCAAGATCGCCCGTTACGCAGAGCTCAGCTCACCAAACGCCAGCAGCACGGCGTATTCAGATTACGAAGACAAGGAGGGGATGCTCGGATGAGGGGTTGTTGTTTGCTAACAAAAAGAAATTTTGAGGTACGATAGACACTATGCTGAAGCTCTTGGAATTAGACAGAGCTGTCGTACAGTAATACACGGGCGGCTGAATTGAATTTTTGAAAATTCGTTTTGGGTCGTGATCGATTGAGTCAGCATCACTGGCACAGCCACTCTCCGAGTCTTCGAACTTCCACCATGAACGTTGAACTGCTGCGTCCGCAACGCGTTGAACGTCGCGTTCACGCCCTGATTCCGCGGTCCTTTCCCTTGATTTTGAGAGCCATGCAGCCCTCTTGAATGGTTGAGCTCGAGGAAAGGACTCCGGCGGCCGCCGCTGCTGGACTTGGCCCGGGGTTTTGAGTCTCTGGTGATAGCGAGTCCATGACTCCACGGCAGCGACTCGGAGTCAACTGATTATAGCGCTATGGGCTACAGCCGATTCTAGAACCGAAGAATTGAATCCCTGAACGCGATTTCTGGCAAGCATTCCGTCTCAGGAGTCAGTCCAGTCAGGCTCTTTCTCCTCCCATTTGCACGGAGCGCTGTAGCAGTCGATTGATGCAGGTTTGGTCCAGGGAAAAGAGCTGAGGGGTCGGGCGGTTTATTTCCAAGCCTGGGTCGAGGAAGGTGTGTTACTTTTCATCTGTACCACGGGAATTTTAAGTATAACCTCATCCGAGTCCAGTCTTTCATCGCTGTCCGGGTCTTCAGAAAGGACGCCCCTTTCGCCACCTTCTGGCGGCAAACCAAACTACCTCCGCGCTGTCCAACGAGCTATCCATCGACGAGATGGCCCGTCGAGCCGGCCCCGTCCTTCCTGAAAGCTTTCGAGTCAATCAATGAGATTTTATGAAGTCTCAAATACCCGAAGCTCCCGACCGATACGTTCCTGAGCCCCGCGCCAAACTATCTCAAGGAGATGAAGTCTGATAGCATGCTAAAATAGAAAATACGGGTATCCCAGGAGGTCAGCTCTTCAACTGGAAAGACAACCACGCATACATCGACGGTGATTTGTCTGAAACAACACTAATGATTATGCTCGAGGTCATCCGGATTGAGCCGTGCGCGCCGGCGGCGTGGGCAGCTCTCGCGCAGTGTTACGAAGACAACATCAACATGCACTCGAGTTGTGGCCCACGAGAGCACACCTCAAGGGGCACGTCCATAGTAGATTCGGTTGGATTTCGATGGAACACGCCCACAATCAAACCGAGGAGGTATCACAGGGCGCAGTTGCAGGATCAAATCTCCCTCGATAAATTGAACTTGTGCGTACCATCGTTCCTTTGACAGTTCTCTCATTCTAAACGTAGCGTGCGCTGTTGCTGTTGACGAATTCAGGCAGTTGAAGAACTCACAGCCGTTCACTAGTGAGCCGTGGCGGATTCTTCTCGCCGCTGCAGCAGGCAGATTGCGATCCGTAGCCAGTGCTGTAGCTGGTGATGCGTTCATCCCTTGAGAAAGCACCATCTTACGTTCCAAGAACTGAACACGGAGGTGACGCGAGTGTTGAGATAATCAACTACCGGCCCGCAGGGCATCGGGTGTGTGTCGTCTATGGTAGAATATGCATCCTGACCAAACCTTATCGGACCGCAATATGCGCATATCTTGCTTCAACGAGCACTTTCATCTCCTCATGGATTCATCGCAGTTTCTTTTGTGCGCGTATGATCTGCGGCCCGACAACGGATGGTTTATCTCGGTCTCGCAATTGCATCCATGGCGGCATCCTCGACGTACCGATGAACATCACAGACCTATAGATCAGGTGTGTGGAATTGTCTTGCCCTGAACAAGATCTGGGCTCACAACTTCCCAACCAGGGAATCGCATTTCTAGGGCATCATGTTGAAACTTCAACCGACGAGCCTTGGCGGAGTAGATTTTAATTTCGGAAGGTCCTAGTATCTTTTAGGTTTGACGCTCTTGCACAGTGACATTGTCTTTGTGAACCTCTGATAAGATGTTAATATTGTATGCACCTGTGGCCATACATACGAAATGGCGATAGGATTCCCGGCAGCGGAAGCAACCACTGTTCAATTCAACTGCTAGCCTGAAAGTTCAACTCATCTTGCACCTGCAGAACATGGTTTCACACCAGGCGGTACACAGTTAAGTTTTCATATACCGCATTACAGGTGAACATTGGTGTGGTAATCTATCGGCGCGTAAAAGTCATTCAATCTCGGGATTCTGCCATGGGGGCAGTAACTGTGCCCTGCACTCGCTCGTTGCGTGACCAGACGGTTGTATTGGTAACTATGTAAATTAATTGTGTACAATTACCAATGGCACGTCCCGCGATGCGACGTGTCGGAGGATTTCATTTCAATTTCTTGGAAGGACCTCGGCCCCTCAGTGCTCAGCTGTTCCCCGGCGGCATAACCGTTGATAATCTCTCACAGTTATCAGCCGTTATCTTGAGCTCCCCCGTAGACTTCAACACCCTTCCAAAGTACAAGTGCGATGCAGAACCCCAAGCCAGTGGTCGTGATCGGTGCAGGTGCGGCCTTGATTCCCTCTCGTTTGCGATAAACAGATTGAACCCCGGTCCCCGAATACCTAGGTGTTGTTGGTCTAACCACTGCGGTGCGAATCCAAGAAAGGGGAGGCTACCAAGTCACCATTGTGGCTGAAGTCCTTCCCAGCGACCCCAAGAGCATCAAGTATACCAGCCATTGGGCAGTATGTACCTTCGTCGTTGGCTAGCTAGCTATTCTCACTCTGCAACCCCTATCAAGGGGGCGCATCATGTCAGTCTCGCAGGAGCAGACGTTCGCCAACAAAGTGCGCGGAACCCGCACAGTTCCGGTGGCGCATTCGCTGACAACTTCTAGAAATGGACCAAGAAACATTCAAAACTATGTGGGAGCTATCCGCCCCGGGAGGGCCGGCGGAGGGATGTTTTTTACGCATACAAGAAGAAGAATATTTCGCAGAGCCAAACGCAACTCCGGAGGTTCTCCGAGTGATGCCAGATGTGCGCTTCCCATTTATCCTCGCAATCGGATGTCGTGACGAGCATTTTCGCAGTATAAATCCATTCCTGCAAGCGCTCTGCCGCCGAATTGCGCGGAAGGGATATCGTTTACTACACTTACGATCGACAGTCCAGTTTACCTCAATTATTTGCTATCCCGCTTCCTTGCCGCCGGAGGTTCAATCGTTCGGGGAGCTGTGCAGCATATCGCCCAAGTAGTGGAGGGAGGCCATGGGATATTCAATGGACGCAAGTGTCTCTCTCCACCATCGGCGGTCATCGTTTGTGTAGGACTGGGGGCCCGGACTCTGGGGGGCGTCGAAGACAAGGAAATGTACCCTGTTCGAGGCCAGACGGTGCTGCTTAGGGCCCCCTGGATCAAGTTTGGAAGAGCGATCAGCAGCAAAGGTGGACTTTGGACGTATATCATCCCGCGCAGAAGTGGTGATGTGCGGAGCGTCCTCTTGTGGCCGTAATGTTCGCTGAGGGGCTGATCCAGATAATTGTTGGCGGCATCAAAGCAGACAACGATTGGTAGGCTGACTCGCTTTGTTCAACCACGGGTTTTCACCGACTTGGCGTCCAGGTATCCAATCCCTCGCCAAGAGACCACCCTGGACATCTTGAAACGCGGCTTCGCTCTCTGTCCCGAGCTTGCTTCTCCTGATATTCGCGCCCAGCGCGAGCCGGTTTTGGAGGACCTCCAGCCAATTATCATCGAGGAAGGATGCGGACTACGGCCAGCAAGGAAGGGCGGGATACGGCTCGAAGTTGATTGGGTTGCAGGTCAGGATCAGAAGAAGGTTCCCGTCGTGTTCAACTATGGGTATGTGCCTTATCGCTGTCGCAACTTCTATTCTCACTTTCCCAGTCACGGCGGCTACGGTTACCAGAGTTCGTGGGGTTCCGCAACTATGGCCCTAGAATTATTAGAGCAAGCGTTGACGGAGTCAATGTAAAAGCTCTCACATCACTGAACTGAATCATGTAAAATTGTTTTCGAGCCTACCCCAATCCACCACTTCCTTGGCAGATAATTTTCATCCTGTCGCTCAAAGTCTGCCCGCGCTGAAAAGGGCTGTTTCGACAAAAGTAGAGGTAACCAATATCGATCGGAGTCCCTACGCGTGTTAATGGATACCACGGCGAAACTTGGTCCTACGTACCACATGTTATCGAAGGGAATGTTAGTTTTGTCAAACCATTCCGGGCGCATCTCGTCAGATCTGGGTAAAATTAGCACTGAGAGATACAATCAAGAGAACAAACGGTACTCGGTTATGGTTCCGCTGTACTCCTCTGCACGAAAGATATCTATGTGTGCCCACTTTTCTCCCGGGACGACGAAAAGCAAAGTCCCAGCATGTTCCAGAGGTGCGGTGATTCCAGCTTCTTCCTGAAATCGCATAAACCAGTGGAGAAGGAAGTTGTTGGCTTAAGTGTACCTGCAGTTCCCGTAGCGCAGCATCTAAAGTGCTTTCCCCAGGTTCGACTTTGCCACCTAAGAGAATCATCAAGGCACAGTGTTTGCAGAACGCAACAAGCTAACACACCGAATCCATTATATCTGATTGGAATTGAGTCGCACGACAACATGTGAGAGGGTTGAATCACTTGTTCAAGCCCAAGCCTCTCTTTTTGTACCCCAGCAAGAGCTTGTCGTCGCAGATGAGAAAAACGTTCGTGTAGTATCGAATCTCTGCGGCAGGAAACCAGTCGCCAGACCCGCCGGCCTGGTATTCTTCCAAGTCGCCAGCCAGCCCTGGTGGTGACATACAAACAGGCTGATACGCAACAGACTCGCACTGACGGAGAGACAGAACAAAGAAGGAAGAGTTATGTCACGGTAAATCAAACAGTGGCTGTGTACACCCGGGTAGTTCCGAAATTCAACCATTTCGAAAATTCAACTCAGGCTGGAACACGATCCAGCGGTAAGGCAAAAGTCCTGCTTTGGATTTTTCAGAGCTTTGATTTGGGAGGCTTGGAAAGGGACTGCACGACCGTCGCGCATATTTTCCCGTTTTTCTTGTTCCGAAGCTTTTGGCGCTTTGAGCTCGACTCGGAGGAGTTAAGCAGTGAGAATTGGAGACATACCTCGCAGCGCGCAGATGGTATGTTGTTCTGGATTGTCGATGTTGAGATAACCTCAATGGTATCCCCGCTAAAGCAGGATTATTTTAGGACACAGGATAATCGAAGTCCACGCACACAAGAGCTGGGCGAGAAAAGGTGATCTCCATAGAGCGGGTAAATACCCGCGCATCGACCTTCATTCTGGCACCGAGCATGACCACATTTGCTCCAATGCACCTGGCGATCACGGATTATAAACATGTTCAACGATCATCCAGCAGCCAAGGCACTGAGCAGCCATACATACATCTCTGCAAGAAGAGTAGTGCACGCCCCGTGTAGGACCCCTAGAAAGTTAGTCATATCTACACAGAAGCCTTCGATAAGCACAAAAGCGTTATTAGAGACTCTTTCACCACCTTTGACGATCTCGATCTCGAGTATGAGCTCGCACTGATGCCTCTCATCGTCAAAACTGAGCGAAGTTAACCTCAGGCCTCGGCATATATCCTTGCCAAACGCCCCAGTCTGCAGATGAAAGAATCCTTTCGCATGGAGGTGCTTCTCCGCATCCGTTGTGTTGCCCCTGATGTCGACGACGTTCAAGTTTGGAGGATCGGGCAGAGAGCGAAGGAACTCTGAATCCAGAGCTGGAGGAACCATGTTGTTGGAGATGGAGAGAGTGGAGAGCGGAGCGAGGTCGATGGCGTTGTGTTTCTGACGCTTGGTGGGTCCCCGATCGGTTCTCACTGTGGGTTCTGTGATCCCCGCTCTCAAGCGAAACGTCGTGGTGTCCATGGAATACGGCCGTCGCCCATCTATTTGAGCTCGAAATATCCGCTCAAAGCTTCATACAACTTCCCAAACACACCTCCATGCCAGGAGGCTACCTGCTCCCACTCTTCCGCCACTGCCGTCTCGTGGATCATCCTCAACCACCCACACACAATCACATCCGCATACGTCAGCCTCTCACCCTCCAAAAACGGCCCCTCATTCTTCGCAAATAGCGCCGCTAGGCTGGCCACCCCATCCTCGAAGGCACGCATCATCTGCACCCTCTTCTCACCGGTAACGGCGAGATCATCCCAGCTCTGCATACCAGCCCGAGCCAAAGAGTCGGCCTTGGTCTCCTCCGCCGTGGCCGGGTTAAAGGGCATGCCGTGCGCAAACAGGATAACGTACGCCGTGAATGTCGCGTCGATCTCCCTGTTGAACCTGGCGTAGTGGCGATACTCCGGAGGGGCGTTTATCTCGCTCAAGGGCACAGGGGAGACGAGGTTGGCGAATGGTGAGGTGTAGTCGAGTCCCGTGTGCGAGGTGTCCGGCGGGAAGAGGGACTCACCCGAGTCCGGGTAGGTTTTTTCGAGGTAGACTGCGATGTCAAAGGAATCGCCGATGCATGTGTCTGCAGTGTTGGGGTCGCGCAGGATGGGCAGTGTGTAGAAGTCCTTCCCGTCGGCAAATTTGCGACACGGGGGGACATCGAGGCCCTTGCGCGTCTTGGTGACATCCGGGAGCTCGACCCAGGATGTGGTGAAGGGGACGCGCTTGATGTTGAGTGCATAGCGCGACTTGGACGGGTTGGGGGCGTATGTGCGCACAGGGGGACCAGAGGCAATGTCGTAGTAGACGAGAGGTTTGGTGCCCATGGTGTGTTTACGCGGCGTAGGGTGACTATGGATTTCTATGTGAGGACAGACAGTCTCAATCAAAGCTAGCCATGGATTATCACCTTATGGTTAGAATTTCAGCGCACAAGAGAGAACAGGGGGTGAGTCGCTTTTGTTCGAGAAGAAGTTACTGTACTCAAAAATTCCCTGGGGCTTATATGCAAAGGACCGGGCCCCGGTGAGTCAATAAGGCCTACGATATCCACAGAAGCTAATGGATGAGTCGAAGACTCGCAGACGGAGGCGAAAAGGACTCAGACGACAGCTTTGGCGGCCTGAGAACGCGGATCACTGATCTTTCATTAATATTTATTTAAATAACACTCTTCCGAGTCTCCGTCTGAATGATATCGTTAAATATTATACTCGGTTTACCGCTACAGTCTTGCTAAGTTACAAATACAACTTGAACGACCAACTCTAGAGGAAGTAACGCTGGATTTTTAGCCAAAGAGTGCCACTACGGGCTGTGTGCGTATTTCGAGCGCTGGCGCAGGACGTGCCCGTATTTGAGCAACAGCCAGAACACGGGCATGAGCAGGAACGAGATCCCCGCAAGCAGCGCCGAGCCCGGTCCAAGCCCAAGGTTCGTGAAGAACGTGCGGCCAAACAGCGGGAAGACACTCGCAATGGTGGAGCGGAAGAGGGCGTTCCCGGCAAGCACCGACGCTTCGTACGCCGGATACGCGGACGTGACGTACATGAGGATGCTCTGAAAGTTCAGGAAGATGCCGGGGAGGTAGAGCGCGGCGCCGATGACGGGGACGATCCAGTGTACACTGGGCTTCGAGGAGAAGCCGAAGATGAGGACGCTGGCGGGGATGCAGATGCTCGCCATGAGCCCGATCTCAAGACGGGTCTCGGGCGCCACTTTGGTGTCGGTGGCAGCAGCACGAGCGTACCGCGGGGCAATGTAGTACTTTTGGTAAATACAGTGGACAGTGTACTATGCGCTGATGTCAGCTGGTCTTAAGGCATGGTGCAGAAGGAGCTCACAGTAAGAGCGCCGGAGACGATGAAGGCAAGGAAGGGCAGGCCGCTGACGCCTTGATTGAAGTGATATATATCGGTGAAGACCAGCGGGAATGCCTCGAACCAGAGGTAGAAGATAGCGTCTGCGACAGAGGGTCGGAAGTGGTTGCGAAAACCAAGAGGAGTTGCACGCACAAACAAAGCCAAGATAAGTGTTGGCAAAGGCAAGCGCGGGCTCCTTCGCCAGCACAAACGGTCGCACCAGAGATTCGTACATGATTCCCCATGCTGTCTTGGACTCATCGTCGCGCTCTTGGGCCGTTCGCAGCTCGGGATTGCCGGTAAGCTTCCTCAGCCGCTCAGCGCGCCGAAGGAGGATGGTGGGTCCGTACGTCTCGGGCAGCAGGAGCGACAGGAACACAACGGAGAAGGATGTGATCCACAGAAGCTCCATCATGGGCCACCGCCAGGATTTAGCCTGCGCTGCGAACCCGCCGATGACTGGGCCTGTTATGGGTCCCGCAACGCCGCCGAGGGACCAAATTCCCAGTACATATGGGACCTGATCTTCCGAGAAGATGTCGGCCATGGAGGCTCCCTAAAAGACGAAACGACTTCAGTTGCATGGCAATTTATGGAGGGGAAAATACACACTCCAGTGGCCAGTGCGGGGCTGCCCAAGAAGCCGGTCATGAATCGCATGGCAAGGACCGTGCTGATATTCGTCGCGGTTACGATCGGGATTTGGAAGACCGCGAAGAGGAAAAGAGTCGCCACGTAGACTGGATTGCGCCCCAGAAAGGGGAGCTCCTGTAAGGGCGACAGGAGCATGGGTCCAATGCCGTAGGCTGTCGCGAGAATGAGTGACAGACTCGGTACGATTACAAAAATACTCACCAAGGACAAAAAGTGTCAAGCCGAGAGTAGCAGTGGTCAACGAAACATTGAATTCTGACATCAGGCCTGGGATGGATGATGTGTATATTGCCGACCCGATGTAGATGCTGAATGTGAGGAAGGAGATTTCGAACGCGACGAAAGCGCGTTTCCGGAAAGACCAGTTTCTGCGAGAGCATCAGCTTCTAGTGTTTTCATAAAAGAGGGGAGAAAAACTGTACCTCGGATTCTCGGGGTCTGAGTCGCCATTCCAGCCAACAAGATACGGATCTGGGACGGCGGTAGAGTCGTCGACCTGCTTCTGCGATTCGACGTCGGCGACCAAGGTCGATTCCCGCTTTATATCAGTGTCGGGTGGAGAAGCGGGCGTCGAGGCCTCCCTAATTTTGTCCGATGAGTCCCCGCAGAGCGTCGCGGCATCGGATGACACTGCGACGGAACTCTTCCTCTGAGAATTGCGGAGAAGGAAGTGCTTGGGCACAACATAGCCAGATCGTTGCTCAGGATAGGGAAGGAGACGGCCGCCAGAAAGGTAGTTTACAATCTGGCCGATGGTCGAGTCGCGGAGTAGATCTTGGACCATGTTGTCGTTGGTGGGGACGTATGGGAGAGAGAAGTTCCAGCTCCAAGTGCTTTCTTTATATGAGCCGTGTTGGATGGCAGAACCTTAGGTAGTGGGTGGCTGGGAAAGTGGTTGGTGAACCAATTGGTTATGGGACAGACGAGTCCTATCTCGTCACCAGCATTCGCACTCGCCGCCCGAAGCGAAGCTGCGAAAGCTTACAGGTTCCTGGCCCTAATGTCATGCAGAGACATCCCCACCGCCACGCTCAAGACACGGAATAACGAGCTTGCTGAAAATAACTCCACGAGACTTTCCGAGTTGGGTTCATATCTTGCTGGGATTAATTAATCCACGTAAGTCTGAGCGTGCCCCATTGTAGCTTGAGCCTTTGAGGCAAAGAGCTTGGAGAAACATGAACCGGAAGGTCAAGAGAAGAAATGATTTTCAATCAGATCGAAACCACGATCACGTGCTTGATTTGCTTGATCAGCGATTTGGCTCGCGTCATTGATTTCTCAAGAGAAGGCTACGAAGGACAAAGGCCATTCCTTTCAATATACGCCCTGAAAAACCTGACAGAAAAAAACTAGAGAATGGGAGCAGGGAGAAAGTTTGCGAAGTGCCGCGCAACCACTGGCAGCGCAACGGTGAAAAAAGCCCAATGTGCGCGCACTAAACACGTGGCCCACAAGGATGTCACCCATCTAGAGAATGAAGCAACTATCTGATCACTGCCGCTTTTCGCCCTGCCGCTTGTCTTGAAAGTCGGCAAGTCTTGAGGCGTGTTTATTAGGACTTCAGGCCTTGAGGCTTTAAGCTTCAAGCCGTGTTTAGGGCTTGAGTGTCAAGGCTTTACTACTAAAGCTGTTGCGACAGGAAGTTCCTTGCGCAGCCTCCATGAGGTCTGAAACTTGAGGTGCCTTGAGGGCCTCAAAGGTCCTCTCGCAGTTTCCCTCCGAGGTCTTCCAAGAAATTGGGGCCCGGGTGCCCAAAGTTCTGGTCTTGTAGCTGTAAATCCAAAGGCTCCTTTTTAAATGATTTCGTGCTTGCCAAGCATGGAGGCTTGACGCGTCTTGAATTTGAACCTCTTGCATACCGACAATCTTGAGACAATTCTTGAAACATTGCCGCGTGTTTAAGGAGCTTTTATAGGTCCTGAATGTTGATGAGTATCCCACTAAGGGCTTGAACGTTGAGTGATATTGAAGCCTTACTAGTAAACGTTCTTAATGTTTTGGGCTGCTGCATGTCGAAAATCGTTCGGACGGGTCTTGACGGGCCTGGATTTTGAACTGTTCAGGTCTTGCGGCGTCCTCATTCAAAAGGCTTTGAAGGTTTTTAAGATATTTGAGGCGCCTTTAGATCTCGAAATTTTCGACGTTCTTTACCGTTGTAAGCATGAGCGCTCGATCGATGCTACCCCTACGCTGAGGTCAAGTTTTTAAAGATCTTGGAGCAGCGAGATTTTGGCGAGATTTGATAAATTTTGGTGAAGCCGGCCAAAAAATCTTCAAAATCTTGGAGAGACGCGTTGGGCTGTGGCACAACGCCTCACATGACCGCGCCTCGACCTCAGAAACGCCGGCGCGTCAGCATAATCAGGGTCATGATCCATAACAGTTCGAGTCTCATTCCTGATTTGATGTGGATCGTGGTGTAGAACAGACTCGGACCGACTCCGAGGAAGTACTAGAACAGGGGTCCTACACACCTCTGGCCAGCCTGGAAGTGCATGACGACAATGGTTCCCTTGCGGGTCTGATTAGGTCGAATTCCTTTTCAAGAAACCGACTTGGTTGCTTCACGCAAGTCGATCACCAACTCGAAAGTTGCCCACGATGGATATTGGGCGTTGAACAGAAGTGATGCAGATGCCCGTAAACGGTCGAGCTCATCCATTGCCGAGTCGCAGTTGAGCATGGGCGTCGGACATCGCAGCGTATTCCGACTTAACCGAGATAGAAGAATGCGAAATAAGATGAACCGGGACGACCGGGCCATCTAGGGCCATCCAATGAATTAGAGTGGTTTAGAGCGTCATGTGTCTTTCGAGAAGGTGGTAATCATTTCGGTGGTGGGTCCTCGACGCAATTCGAACATGATTGCAAGTGGTTAATGCGTATCGAGGGACATCTTGAGGTATTCACACCGCAAATTTACCAGAAAATGGGGGAATACGGAATGCAAGGGAATGAAATTCGAGACAGACAAGACCCAAGTGAGCTCCTCGAGGTACCTTGAAGCGAGGATATTCTGCATGCAGTGTCCGCAGCCATCGGAGCTGTGGCACGCCCGCGATTTGCCCGCGATAGCCGTCTACATTCGCGGAACTGATCCTGCTTGGCGGGGTGGGATTACCGGCCGTTGTAAGTCCTATACTTAAAAAGAGGGAAGCACAGCTTTTTTGATAAATCACCTGACTAAGTCACGGGCTGTTGCGCAGATGTCGCTGCCGGATGTCGAGATGTTGCCCCGGTTCCCACGAGAGGTCGCGCGAGCGCAGCGAGCGCGCAAAAGTGCAGGAAACTCGGAATCCACTGGGGTTTGGGGCGCAGCCCCAACAAGCTGTGGACCCGCCGTAGGGACGGAGCGAGCGCAGCGAGCCTCCGTGCCGAAGGCAGGGGTCCTAAAGCTTGTAGTAACTTGTAGAGCGGAAAAGGCTCTGCCACTGGGCCTGACAAAGGTGCAGAAATGCTGAACAAGCTCATTTTGCCTCCGAAGGTTGCCTAGGAGCACACAAGTGAAAGAAGTGTTGTACTAAGAGCCTGGCGATGTTGTAAAGTAGAAGAGAAAGGACAAGGGTGAAGGTAGACGGCAACTCGGGATGTAACGGGTGTCACGGCGTGAAAGCACAGCCAAACTTGTTGTGGAACGGCCAAGTGGCCGATTCTTATGGGATCGCGAGAATAAGAAGGAGGAACACAACAACCCACTTCCAGACCCCTTCGTGGCCCTTTGTCTGCCCCCCACGATCTCCTTCAATTTCCTTGGAATTGTCGCGTACCAGGGCTTATATTTGCTTCCGCTCGAACCTCAGTTGTCCATTTCAGGATAGTTCTTGACGACCTCTTCTGTTCTGTACGTCTAGGTGCTATATCCGTGTGGCAAACATCTCATTCGCGCGCCCAGGACACACCCATACATGTCTTATTCGTATGCCGCGCCTTCGAGAAGCTACTCATATCCTCAGGCTCCACCTGGTTTCCCTCAGCTGCCCTTCAATGGCCCCCCTCCAAAGCCGCCGAATATTCGCGTGAACCCACAAGACTGGCAGAATGGCAACTGGGCGATGAACCCCCATTTCAACTCGTCCCAGTGGTCTGTAGGAAGCACACAGTCCAACCAGGCTTGGATCCCTAGCCAGGCCTGGCATCAGCAGCGCCAGCAGGAATGGCAGGCCCAGCAGCAGCAGATGGCTGCGGCTGCCTCGTATAATCCGTACAAACGCGTGCCGCGCCCTCCGAGCGCCGAGTATCTGGCGACGAAGCTCTCTGATAACCCACTAGGTTTGTCGAATATGATCCCGAGGTGCGTGCGCTTCAGCACTATGGCGCGTCTCGACATGGCCATGATTTTGATGTTAGAAACGAATACTTCGCGTCGCATGGGGGGGTCCCTCCTCCGCCCGAGCCGGGCGTACTGGCGGCAACGCCGTGGGTGTGGAACCCTCGCGGTCTGGACGACGACGACGACGACGAAGGCACCCAGGAAGGCTCCAGCGCTAACACCCGGCGAGGCCCAGACACTAACACCCGGCAGGGCTCCAGCGCTAACACCCGGCAAGGCTCCAGCAGCAACAATCGCAGGCCTGAGCCTCCACCCCCGGCTTCGGCGCCCCCACACGGTGGGGGCTATGCGGGGAATGCTCCGCCGCCCATGTACGCCCGTCAATCTCAACCCCGAGAGATGACAGACCCGCCGCCACAGAGCCAGCGGCGCAACAGCGCCCCGACGCGCCATTCCTCGGAGCCACCTAGGTCGTCGTCCACGGATACCCTTCCCGCCATGGATCGACCTCTGGACCGCCCCCGTCAATACCAGCGTGACTCACATCAGTCGCAGTCGGAAAACTTCACGTCTTCAGATCGCCAGCTGCAGCCGACGTTCTCGTCGAACATAGTCCGCACCCCTCAGCATTACAAGGCGCGTAGTTCGAGCGCGGGGCCATCGCCTCAGCAGCCGATTTACGCGCCCTCTCGCGGATCCATGGATTCGCAGCGCGGCGGATCCATCGACGCGCAGCTTTCGAGCCGGATGGAGGGGCTTACCACGCAGACCAACGGGCTAAGCCGCCATTCATCCATGCCGGTGCCACTCAGCAGTGGTCCGCCCGCGTCCTCGTCCATGTCGGGAGTGTCAAGCTTCGTCGACGAGCCATCGAGCATGCTGAGCCCTCTCCTGGGCGTCGTCCCCCCGACTAACCCGCCAAACCCCAAGCACAGCACCCGCGCGCTAGGGCGCCACTCCTCAGTGCCCGTCGTAAGCGCGTCCACCTCCCTTAACACGATACCCGAGGGCTCCGGCGATTCCACGCGCCGCTCTACCCACCGTGATCATACCCAGCGGCGGTCGCGCCACACATCTCCGGTCGCGCCCTCGCGCGGCCCCGTACTGACACATTCGCGCCACACCTCCCCCTCGTCGTCCGGCCCCCCGCTCACGCCCTCGCGCGCAAACCCGCTCCCCGATCCGCCGAAGGAGCTCGCCCGCAACCCGGGCATTACTCTCCCCGTGCAACGCACGCCGCCTTCGAACTACCGCAACAAGCTGCGCAAGGGCCTGTGGAATCGCCGCGGGGACCATCTCACAGTGGACGGATTCGTCGTCTACGCGCCCGTCCACCTCGCGAACCCCCAGGAGCTACGTGATTATCCTGCGGAGACGGTGGGCTACCGCGATCACCTTGGTGCGCAGGTCGGATACCTCGAGTCGCGGCCTGAGTTGCCCGAGTCGCTGCCGCGGTTTGGCCAGCCGCCGCGCATGCCGTACGAGAAGGTCTGTCCTTTTTTTTGCTCGAACTGTTCGTCTTCTGATAATTCCATAGTTTATTGTGTACGAGTATTTCCAATGAGGATTTTGTGGCAATCTCTTCCTGTGTATTTTTTAATGTCTGCTCTCATGGTACATATGATAACGCAATGTCTAGTATATATTCATTTGTCTGTATAACAATTTACGGTCGGGAGTACAGCAGGCGTTACAAACCGAATGAGCTACGAGTACAACAAACGCCAAGAAAGATTCTTTTGGACTTCACATACAGTGTGATACAGTCAGTTTTACAACAACAAGAACGAAGACGATACCGCTTCCTGCCACGGCGGGCAAAGGTCTGTCACATGGATTGGGCACAGAGGATGGAGCCAAGATGCAAAGGTGCACACCCCAGGTGACAGACCGTTGTCCGTCGTGGGCATGCACTATGCCTCCTCGCCTAACCCGATACCCCCGTGCTCCTCTCGCATATGCTTGTAGATCCCCTCGCCCTTGGGGAACGTCTGCAGACACACCCAACAGATGTGCGTCTGGCACTGGATACACGTAACATGGTGGCATCCCTCATCCCGCTCGATGGGAATCGCGCACCCGGGGCAGTTTTTCACGTCGTGCGTCGCCGCCCACTCCTTGAACAGCTTGTCGCCCCCGTCCTGCTCCACACACGCGAACCCGTCGTGCGCCTCCGCGTGGCAGTGCGTGCAGATGCGCAAGAGGCACGACGGGCATTGGACGACCGTGCCCTTCGGCCCGGTGCGATAGATCTGCAGACAGTCGGGCGAGGGACAGTAGTGGAACTCCTTCGCGTGGGCATGCACGTAGGAGGAAACCGACGCCTCGACGACCGAGTTGAATTCGCTCGGTTGGAGGACGCTGCGAGCGACCGACAGAGAAACGCGTTCTGTGCACTTCGCCTCATTGCCCAGGCACGTTAGGGGGAATCGGCGGTTGTCGATAGCAGCGAGGAGATACTGGGCGAGGCAGGCCCGGCACCACCGATGCCCGCAGCGTAAAGCGACCGGGGAGACGACCTCGTTGAAGCACAGAGGGCATTCGACGACATGGCGTGATTTGTGTGTAAGGGGAGACTGCTGAGCCTGGTGCACGGCTTCCACTCCCGCCTCATACAGCTCGTCACCTCCTCGCAGCGTGATGTTGCCCTCCCAGACATTGACGAAGATGCTATCGGAACCGAATTTCCGGGATAACGGCGTCAGCTGCGTGGTCATGAAGACACTGAGAACGCGGGCTGGGACGGGTATCACCCGCACTCTCTGAGATTTTCGCTCCGTCATCTTCTGGAGGAGGATCTTCCGCACAGCGGAGCGTCCGAGAGGGTTGCCAAATATTTTCAAGATTCGCCTGACTGGATCGGTTTCAATGCGCACCCCAGGTTCCTTGGCCTCGACACTGCGCAGATAGCGCAACCCATCCGGTCGACCGAAGTAAAAGTCCCACACAGCGACGCCGTCATGTCGAAGAATCTCGCCTCGCGATATCTTCTCAAACTCGGCCTTGAGCCATCCCAGCGGCTTCATCCCCTCGGCCGACAGTCTGATCGCTACCACCCCGGACAGTCGACGTACTGCCACAATCATCATATTGCCATTGCGGAACATCGCGCTGCGCAAGCCGTCGATGAGCTGCACATCCTTGTTGTACTCCTCCGTGGATAGGTGGTAAGTCAGGGTCTGAACGTGGCGTGCCCAGATGCGTGTTTTGCCCGTGAACGTCGGCTTTCGTCCGTTCAGACCTGCAGCAGCAAATGCGGCGGCGGCAGAAGAGGAGAACGTTGCCCAGGCGCGAATAAGACCATGGGAGTATGGTGCTGGAAGAACTTCGAGTTCCAAGAAATTGCCGAGACTGTGAAGGATACGCTTTACGCCGTCTACCGCCGGAGGGAGCGCAGTATAGTTCGGCCGCTCCCACATGATGTCTTCAGGACAGCCAAACCGCTCCATCAGCGCTTCATCGGCACCAGGCGGTAAGTTGGCGAATTTGACCGTGACAGTGCCGATTGCAGGGAGGCCGACGTGGATGGCGGCGTGCACGTAGTAGTCGTTGCACGGGCCGCCTTTCGCTGCTGATATCGCTTCATGCGCTCTGACGAGGTTGGGATAACCTCCGTATGCCACCCTCGTGGGTGCTTCCCAGTGTATCCGCACAGACGTATCCTGAATGGAGGTCATCCCGTTCCGCGAATTGACGGGCAGGCGCGCGGTGAGCCTGGCCTTGAAGAAACTGGAGCCGTCGAGAGCAGTGCTGGCTCGCAGTGCTTCTGCGTGGGTAGCAAACCGAGCTCTGACGGTCATAAAGTCCTTCGATGGAGCCGCAGGGAATTTAACGTCTTGCACGGACCCGAAGGGGGAGAGAAGCTGTTTGATGGGAATTATTGATACACGGGCAGGGACGTTGCTCAGGATGAGCCACGGTGTCTCGACGCTGGTAGTCACATCTTGTATCTGGAACCCTGAGCCGATTTTAACTTGGGTATGATCGTGTATCGTTATCGAGAGAGGGGGTTCAGGCGGAGGAGGGGGAGGAGGGCGATTTTGCGCTACATGTGACGAAGCCTGCAATTATGTGCATGTCAGTTCTCGTCATAAGCTCGCCAACCAACGTACTGGAAAGTCCCCATCCAAGTCTCCGTGAAGATATTTGCAATTATAGCCGAACCGACAGTTGTCCCGCAACCAGTCGCGACAGAGCGTTCTGAAGGGCGGCGGCGCGCGCTTTGGCTGCATTCGAGTGCGAGTTAGAGTCAATGAAGCTTGCGATGAAACCGTCTCTGCCTAAGAACAGGAATCAGCGTTGGTCGAACCAACTTTTTAGCAGGGAAACGTACCGATGATGAACTTTCGGCGTCCGATGATAAGCTGGCGTTTCCCCAACTCTCGCCGGATTGGAAGCCCCAAAAATTTCGTTCCTCGTCCCAAGATAACTCGTTGTGTCCAAGTTTATCGTTTGAACTGGTGTTTCCCCAAGTCTCGTCAGATTTGATGCCCCAAAAATTTCGCTCTTCGTCCCAAGCTAAGTCGTTGTATCTGTGGATGCTGGGCACGTTGTTCTGACTCGGATTTTCGGGTGGACAATCTGACCGGCGGAGCCGAACGACCGGAGCCCTGGAGTCATCGATTAAGTCAATCACACGAGAGCTTTGACTGTTCAAGCAATCCGAAGCCTAGAAAGTTGGTCAGTTTGAACGGCGACAACAAGTGTTGGCTGGTCTTGCCTCGTCAATTTCTGCGTGAAAGTGGGGCCTTTGCCCGGGAAGCCTGACCACATATTCGTTGGTGGCGGAGATTGTGCTCGGCTGGGGACTCGCAACCAACGAGAGAGACTACCATTGCTCGTTAAACGAATCAAAATGACAAGCGTAGCAAACGTGACCGACTTTAGAATCGCTGCCCTTCCCAGAGGTGGGTTTAACGGAAGCCTCGGGCCCAGGCGGTGGGTGGATGCGATGGCACTTGTCGCCCCGGCTGCATCGGTTGCGCAAGAAGTCGCGGCAAATCTCGCCCTTCCAAGAGGTTGTGGATTCAGCGGAAGCCTCGGATTCGGACTGCGGGTGGATATGTTGGCAATCACCGCCCCGCTTGCATCGGTTGGCCAAGAAGAGGCGGCAAACTTCGCTCTTCTTGGGAGTGGATTGAACGGAGGCCTCGGGATCAGGCGGTGGATGGATGCGATGGCACCTATCACCCCATTCGCATCGGTGGATCAAGAACTTGCGGCAAACTTCGTCCTGTCGGGGGCGCACGCTCTGAAATCGGGGACCCTGCAGGTTGGGGAGCGACCTTTGCGTTGATTCGCCGAAACGCAAGTCGGAGAGCGACGTTTGTTCTCCTTCACCAAAACGCAAGTTGGGGAGCGACCTGTCTGCGTCCCCGACACGCGTCGTCTGCAACCAATATTAGCTAGGTCTAGCGGTTGGGCAAGGAATACGAGAACAAGACCACACATGATGAACTGTCGGGACTCGGCTGGAAAAAAACGAAACGCACCTTCGTTACATTCACACCGCCAGCTTCACTCGAGGACACCACAGAACTAATTTGCAGGACAGAAACCGAGCTTGACGAGGAGGCCTGAGTTTTATGGTAAGAAAACATGAATGAAACAGGCTGTCTTGAGATGACTGCGTACAGTGCGAAAGCGCGGCGGACTGGTGGTCATTTTAATACAAGGATAGGTCGCCAGCGCATCCGAAGACGTCGGTTACTTCCCGCTCGCTCCCCAGGGCAGTTCAAGGACGTTACAAGGCTTCTAGGTTGGAGGATCAGGATTTCAGGCTGGCTTGCGATTAAGCTTATAGCAAGCTCGTGGCGTTGTTATCTGCAGCAACCGATACCAAATATCATCGGCACTATCGGATCTCCGGACGACACCGGGCCGAGTGAGCGATCGTGCTGACCTGATCCTGTACAGTGTTCTCACGACTCACGTGCTATATCCCTCTTTCCACCACTTCTTCGTCGTCGTCCGCCCAGCAAGATGGTTAACGTCCCCAAGTCCGTCCGACTCCCCTGCTTCATAGCCCTCTACTGACCCGTCCCTTGCAGAACCCGCCGGACATGTAAGTTATCGCAAAAAAAAATCCACACCGATCTCATGCTTACTTGGTCAATAGACTGCAAAGGGAAGTCTTGCAAAAAACACACGTACGTTTATCGCTTACACGCCGGCCGTCCACCATCTTCGTATCGAGAACGGGATCCCTGTCCGATTTCGCTGGGAGACGCGCCGGACTTCACGCCATCTCTAACTCTCGTTTGCAGCCCGCACAAGGTCACCCAGTACAAGACCGGAAAGGCGTCACTATTCGCTCAGGGAAAGCGTCGTTACGACCGTAAGCAGTCGGGTTATGGTGGGCAGACTAAGCCCGTGTTCCACAAAAAAGTGCGTCTTGAAGCCTTTCATCCCCGATTGATTTCCTAACGCTTCTATGGCGCGCTTAGGCGAAGACTACGAAGAAGGTTGTACTGCGGCTGGAATGCACCAGCTGTAAGTACAAGATGCAGATGACGCTGAAGCGCTGCAAACAGTGCGTCCTCCCATCTCTTTCCTTCCTTCACGTCTGACGTTGTCTGTGTAGCTTTGAGCTGGGTGGCGAGAAGAAGACGAAGGGCGCGGCGCTCACTTTCGTGAGTGTTACCTCGGTTTTGACACGGACCTCAATTGATCATGATATCTATAGTGATTCTCTTTCGTCTTCGCATCTATGTATTACATTGCAATATGATACATGCTGTCTCGTTCCCCTCGCTCGCGTCCGCTGCAAGCTGCACCCTTGCATTTCTTTTTCGAGTTATCTCTCCCGCATATTCACCACGATTCGGTCCGTGATGCCTACTCTCGGCCAGCGAGCGTCCATGAGCGGACGGGAGGCGCAGCTGTGCGGTGCCTTCCCGGCGTTCCTGCCGGCGCGCATGGGCACTTCCGCCAAACTGTGGGCCGTGTGATACGCTCATTGGCGGTCATTCCTCCGCGAGAGCAGAATACCCTAGGTCCTCGCGTGTCTGCGGGCCCCGTTTTTCTTTGAAAAAAACACTCGTGGTCCACCCTGGGCCACGTCTGCTGAAGTGACGCTGCGACGGCCGCGTTGAGTCAGCGCATAGCCATCGACTGGGAAGATGGGCCGTGTCGGGAGACTGAGTGCAGATGAACGCGGTGACTCGAGATGTGCTTGCAGAGCGGGGCAGCTTGTTGGAAACACCCCCCATCTTAGGGCACGGCGGTCAAGCACTTAATCGAGGACATCGTCATGCCCTCGGCTTCTGCATGGGAGCGTTGAATGCCCTGGAACTTGGAAGAAAGCGTCGATAAATGCATGCCGTTGTAGCGCTGGCCTGGGAAGAGACCAATGGCACTGGCGCGAGGCGGCGAGGAAGGATAATGTGGACGCGTTGCCCAACTTCGCTCGGCGTTGTACGACTATTCTATCGACGGCTGGTATTGGGAGTTCCGGGACGTCTTGTGCAAACGTTCATCGGTAAAGCTTCGAAGAACCCAAGGGAACGAAGGTTCGGGAGATGTTTGTAGACGAGCTGGAGCTGAAAGGTCGATCCTCTGAGTAACATTTTGTTGGTAGCACCTCGACATCGCTGGATGCCCGATGCTCACATCCTCCGGCAGTCGAAACATCGGGGTCGCTCAGTATTATTCAATCCTTTGTCCATTCCAGTAAGATATATGAGGTATGTCGGAATAATACAAAGCAGCATACAGGGAAGGAAAGAGAGAGGGGAAGGAAGGAAGGGTAGAAGGGAGAGAAGCTGCACGAAGGGCAGCTCAGATATCGAAAAACGGCTGCTCGTTTTGCTGCTGCTGTTGCTGCTGCTTCGCAAACGGATTGTGGCCCGTCTGCTGCGCGACAATGGCGCGCCCGGCATTGGTGTGTCCGTATCTGTACCGCATCCATGAGTCGGACGGATTAAAAAAGCGCTGGACACCACGTACCTCAGCGCGCCCGTATTCCCGAAGGTATCCTGCCCATCGTCGCGGTTTGCAAACAGACTGGCGAGGTGCTGGTTGTTCCCGTCGTTCACCTTCACCTTGAACCCGGACGCCGGCTGCTGAGGCTGCTGCTGCTGCGCAGACGGGCTGGGGCTCTGGAACGACGGTTGCGGCGAGCTGCTCCCGTTGTCGTACGTTCCGGGTAGGTTGAACACCGGCGGCTGCTGCATCGACGGCGAGAACGACGGCAGGGGCGGCGCCTGTTGTTGCTGCTGCTGCGGTGCGAAGGGGTTGTTTGTGCCGAAGCCTGTGGGCTGGGGCACAAGTTGCTGCTGCTGCTGGGCCATTTGCTGTTGGCGCATCCACTCCTCCTGCTGCTGCTGCTGCTGGAGCATCTGCTGCTGGCGCATCCACTCCTCTTGCTGCTGCTGTTGGAGGAATTGCTGCTGTTGCTGCTGGCGCATGTACTCCGCCTGTGCGTACGGTCGTCAGCATGGTAAATCTAGAAGCGGCGTGGTGCGGACCTCCATCTCCGCCTGCTGCTGGTACGGATTGAATGCGGTAAACTGCGGCTGAATCATAGTATATTGCGGCTGCAGCTGTTGTTGTTGTTGGGGCGGCGGCTCATTGAGGAAGGGGAACGGGTTGTTGTTCACGGGCGGCGGCCTGCGTCGTAATCGTTAGTTGAGAGAAACACAGAAGGAAAAAAAAGGCGGAACGCACAGCTGATTCTGGTCGTCGAAGAGCGCCTTCGCGTTCGTTTCCTCGGCGATGCGCTGTCGCCGTGCCTCCTCCTCCTCACTCAGCTTGATGGCCTGCAGGAGATCCTTCTCCTCCGCCGTCAGCTGGTCCTGGCGCAGACTCTTCTTGCTCTCCTCGATCGCCCGGCGCATCTCGTCATCATCCTTGCCGCCACCGGTGCGCCGCCGCCCGTTTTCGTCACCGCGCGCGGCCGACTCAAACTCGCCGTCCTCGCCGGCGCCTTTGACCATACGTTCCCTCATGCTCGCGCGCGCGCGGCGCTCCGTGCGCAGACGCCCCTCGTCCTGCAGCAGACTCGTGATGTCCTTCGCCTTGGCGCGAACATTCCCGCCCTGGTCCTTCCCTTCCTCGTCGACGTACTGGAACTCCTTGAGGGTCTTTATCACATAGAGATTGTCCTTGAAGTAGATGATGACATTTTCCGAGCCCTGGTGCAGCAAATAGTCGAGCAAGGTGAGACTCTGTGCCGGGATTAGCTTCCTGGCCAGAAATGCGCATCGGAAAGTGGACCTTGAACACATGGCGCCAGTTCTTGCCCTTGTCGTTCAGCCGCTTGTCGAGCATCTCCATAATCTCGACGAAATCGCCCTGGTTGTAGGTCATCTGCGCGATTTCGTTCATCTGGGTGCCGCTGGGCCCCCAGGGATCGTTCGACGTCGCATCGCGGACCTTTGCTTGGGTGTCCGAGTAGCCCTTGGTGTAGTTTTTGACGACCCTGACGGCGCCTTTGCCAAAGTGTTGCATGGAACGGTGCACGGATTGTGTCACGCACGTCACGCCGACGTAACACCTTGCTGCGCGCCGCCACAGTCTCTGAGGTTTAATGAAGAAACATTACCGGGCCGCCCCACGACAACAACGCCCCGACACCAAACACGACGAGCGCTAACGCTTTCTTTTCTTTTCGCGTTCTCCATCTCTTTACTTTTTTTCCGCGTTTTGCCTTTCTTTTCAACGATGAGGATGACCTCAGGCAATTCCGAATGCGAGCCGCAACGCCGAAGGTGGGAGCGTGGGTTTCCGAAAGACCTTTTCGAGTCCAGCAGGGACATATGTTCAGTGGAGATACGCGCAACAGTTCACCACCGTCTCCTTGAATGGCACCTCGAACGTCTTCACCGTTTGTCGCGGAGAACTTCAAGGAATCTGTCACCCCAACAATCCCGCTGGCTTCATTGCGGCCATTGAGGTTCTCTACACGGACGCTACTGTCGACAATATTCGCATGGATGAGACTTGGCTAAGTAGCAAGACCGGGTCCGTATTTCTCGCCACCCCAGATGCTGAGCTGGCCCCCTCCGTTGCCCAAGGCCCTTTCGGAATCGCGCCGTGGGGTTCCGACGATACACCAATTCAACCCAGAGACGCGTCTGTAACCGTTGCGGGCGTCCAAGTGTTGGCTGTGCGTTTCCCATTTCTACACTCCATTTGCAACGGGCCCGGGGCTGACGTCCATTCGTCCATCTTGCAGATGCACCAGCGAAGGTTATTCGCGAGAAAACCCGTACGTTTATATACTATGCCAAAGCCGCAGAGCGTCTCAGGCTGACTCAACTCTCGTAGCTGCTAAAGATCGAATGACCCTTGGAAAGTCCTTCAGCGCGGAGATCGGCGGCATCTTCAACGCGTCTCTGTTGTGGCAGATGGCCCGCGCAGTGGAAGCTAATTGTCGTAAGTCTTTCCGTACCCGTCCCCGGCCTTAAACCTTCTCGCTCACATCGTTCAACAATCTGCAGTGGGAGCACGCCCGGACCACGAAAACACCCTCGACTCGGACATGATATATAATTACAAGGCGACGGCTCGCTTCCACTGTACGTCTTCGCACAGTTGATCACTGAAGATGCGCATGCTGACAGACCGCGATAGACGATGCCAACCCAACGGACCCGAATGAGGTCTCATTCCGCAAGGGCGATGTCATGCAAGTTGCGCACAAGGAAGGGAAATGGTGGCTGATTAAAAAGGAGGATGCAACCACTGGAGGTTTATGAGTTTCCTCCATTTTTTTGGAACGACTGCTGATATTTTGCGTGTGTAGTTGTGCCGTCCACGTTCCTTGAGATCTTGCCGAGGTCGGTGGATGGAGATTGGTAAATGATACAGCGCGGCCCTGTATCGATGTAAAATGCGACACGATCGAGGTTTTCAGCATGAAGAGAAAGCATGGCAGTATGCAGATCATGATTGAATACGAAGACAAACGACTGCGAACGATAGCAAGTAAAACTAGAAATACATGGTGCTATCCGAGACTATGTATCCGAGACTGAGAGGTAAATGTAGATGAGCAAGCGCCCGGTCTGTCTTCACAACGGGCGACAGGGCTATAGGCCTGGTGCGATGCGAGCTCGTCGCAATGGACAACCTGCTGTTTCACGAACGCATGAGAACACGCGCACCCCCGACCGCGAGGAAAAACGGAGTGTCAGGCTCCGTCTGGAGAAAGCTGCGAACCAGCACAGTCTCCATCGCACCGTGGTCCGGCGACCAAACCGCATACGGTCGCTCGAGCAGCTGCTCCTCTTCGTCCCCAAGCAACTCCTTGTGTAATGTCTCGAGGGCCTCGGCAGTGGGTTTGTCGTCGTTCAGATTCGTCGCTCGCCATAGGCCGTTGAGCGTCAGCGTCCGGAGCTCCCAATGGCAAAGCCTCTTCACGTCGGTGGGGTCTCGCATCTTGACGCGGCTGACGCCCGTGGTGCTGAATAACTCGAGGGGACCCATGATGCACCTGGGCTCGCCGGCGAGCTGGTTACCCAGCACGAGCTCGAAAACACCGCGCAGGTCGGGCTCATGGGTTTTGCCGAAATAGCGCGGGGCGAGATCGCGAAGCACCTCGGTGAGCAACTCGACAAGGACGTCTGCGTCGCCTTTCTTCCAGATCTGGTAAAATGCCTCATGCAGGTCGTAGCGCGCAGAAAAGATCTTGTCGATTTCAGAGTGGATCTGGGTGCGACCATTAGTTGATCGGGCTTCGTGCGGAGACGAAGGGGACGAACCATCGACAAAACTGCGATGTTTCCCAAGCGCAATGTACCTGGCAGATCAAGATCGTACGTGACGGCGCCGAGATAGTACAGCGCGCTCCACGTCACAGTCGTCCCATCCAGCTGGACGAGTGCGTCCGCTGGCGTGTTAGTTTCGATCGCCCCGGTGGCGATCAAGTCGATCAAGCCAGCGGTCGCCACAGCCCCAGCGATATCAGTCTCCGCGGGAAGATGTGCAAAAGTATAAGGCAGGTGGACGAACGAAGAGGCGTCGTTGCTGTCGCCGCCGGTTATTGTGTCATATATGCGGGCGATGAGCTGGTCCGGATGGAAAACGGGCTCAGTCGAGCTGGTGGGGTGTGAAAAGGTATACTGTCCACAAGACCGACGCAGCTCCGCGACATCGAGAGAGTCATCCATGACCATCTGGGAAAAATCCTGAGCTTCCTTCTCTGTGAAGCCACACGGGTACAGTCCGTGCGGCGCAACATGGTCGAGGAGTGAACAGGACTGGAGAGAAGGGAGATTCAAAGGAAAGGTCCCCGTCACAAATATTTTGTGGACAACGTCAGACGCGTCGCACATGGGCTTCCAAAAATGAGCTTCCATGAGAGCTTCAAGCTGGCTTTGAGTTGCCAGGCCATGAAGTGGCGCGGGGGAATCGGGATGAGGAAATAGGCCTTTGCGGATGGGCGCGTCGTAATTGTCGACGCCAGCGAAGATAGTCAAGTCCCGGGACCGGACCAAATTCTAGCGAAAATCAGCAAGACGAGGGAACAATAATCCAGAGATGCTCACAAGGACACTTCCCAGTAACGTATTTTGAGGAACTGTCTCGAGGTATCCCGTTGGGTCGGGAATTTGCAACTCTGAGGCGTATTTCCGGACAAATCCTCTGAGAACAACGGAGATTGTGCTGCTGAGATTCATTTTGAACTCTTCGACATCGCACGGTCTGGCGATCTGCGAGAAGTTGAACATGAGACATAAGTGCTGGTTATGCGGCTCTGTATCGGGTGGATGTGTTGTGACGACTGCAAGACTCCCGAAATCCTGCGGGAAAGTTTCAGCCTCGCGAATATCGTAGTAGTGGGCGAGGGTTGAAAGAAGCGCGGTCTTCCCAAAGCGCGGGGGTCGTAGAAGCAACCGTGTGAATCTGGCGGGCAATCCAGCGATCAGCTGCGTCTTATCAACAAAGGCCACTTGAGGACTCATGAGTGAAGACGGGAAATCAAAGCGACCGTGAGGCAACTTTCGATTATGATGCAGATCAGACGCCATGCACGAAAAGGGGGATATAAAGACTCACCACGGATAGATCAAAGGAATGCTTTCTAGAGCTAGGGATAGGGGACGGGGAGCGCGTCCTGGGTCGTTTCTGTTCACTGCCACTGCGATCGCTAGAGTCGTCCGAAAATGACTGGCGAGAGCGCTTGGAGCCAATGGAACTCGTTGGATCGCTGGAAATCGGCGATAGGGGAGGTGCTAGAAGTCTATGAGAAGGATCGAAGACGTGTGGAAGAAGATCACGTACCAGCATCGCAGAGTATGCTGACCAATGTCTTCCGCGGTGGCCATGGAAAGTGGGCATGCATAGAGTCGGATTCGTCTACGACAGACGTTTCTGTCTCGAGAACCTGTGGTTTCTCTTCGTCCCATTCGGGTGGAAACTCTTTTTCGACCTTGTACACTCTTTCGATGCGAGCGTCGCAATGACAGTACGCGTCGTGGGCGCTCTGGAGGTCCGCGATGAATTCATACCCACGGTATACGCCAGAGCGGAATCCTATAGTTTCATGCCTTTCGGGATGGCCAGCGATAGTACAGAGGAGATGAATTTGCTCGATCATGGTGGGAGGACACAAGAGTGCAGTCACACTTTCACGAGATGTGACGAATCGTGCCGAGTCACAGTGTGGGCGTCCTTCAGCTCCCAATCAGCCTTCTTCACGTCGATGCGGTCTCGCAGCTTGACGCGGCTGACGCCCATGGTGCTGAATAACTCGAGGGGACCCATGATGCACTTAGCCCAAGCTCGCCGCCGAGCTGATTGCCCAGGATGAGCTCGAAGACGCTGTGCAGGTCGGGTTTGTAGGTCTTTCCAAAGGACTGGAAGGTCAAGTCCCGAACAACCTCCGTGAGTAGGTCTACGAGGACGTCGATTTCTTCCAGATCTGGTAGAACGTCTCACGGTCGTAGCGGGCAGCGAAAGCCTTGTCGACAGCGTCATGGGTCTGGGCACAAAGATTAGTTGAACGCAATCCGAGCTGCGAGTCGAAGGAGACGAACCATTGACAAAACCGCAATATCTCCTGAGCACAAGATATCGAGCAGATGGAGATCGTACGTGACGGAACCGAAATGGTACAGCGTATTCCACGTGTAGCGATGAGCTAGTTCGCGTAGAGGACAGGCTCGGTCGCCGGGTGAAAAGGTGTACTATTCGCACGAGCGACGCACTTCGGCGACATCAAGAGGCTTGTCCATTACCATCCGGGATCTCTAGAGCCTCCGTGGAAGCCACACGGAAACAGTCCCGGCGGTGCAACATTGTCCAGGGGTGCCGGAGAGAAGGTATAGAGGAAACGTCAGCCGCACCACACAGGGCCTCCAAAATGAGCTTCAAGAGAGCTTCAAGAGACTGGGTCTGAGTCGCCGGGCGATGGAGGGGCGCAGAACAACAGGGATCGGGAAATAAGCTCCGGCGGATCGGTGCGTCGTGATTATCGGCGCCGACGAAGACAGTTTTTGTTTTATTGGGAATATCAGAGTAGCGAGCGAGTGTGCACAGCAACTGCACAGCAGCATTGTCTTTCCAAAGCGTGGGGGTCGCAACACTGGCAGTAGGCGTTGAAACCTGGCGGATAATCCGAGGATGCAATATTCTTATCGACATATGAGGTAGCCTTCGACAATCCTGAAGCACTTCAGGTTACAGATCTGCAGAGAACGGCAGGAAAGCTCACAATCGGAGCTGGCCGCGAAACCAGTCTGAGAAACAGGTGGGTGACAGAGCGTGTCTTGGCTCGTTGTTGTCTGTTGTCGCTGCGTGAGTGCGAGAGCGCTTCGAGTCCGTTGAGCAGGTCACGATCAGTCCATGATCACGGCGTTCTTGCCAGTGTTTGCCCTCTCCGCCGCGCACCTATGCGCTGCCCGCGGCGTGGACCTCGACATTCTCTAGCCTCCCGTCTGTGAAACTCAAGTCCAACGACTATCCTGGTGATCACCGCCGTTATTGGGCAGGTTATCCACGTCCAAGAGGCTCCTTTTCTGCTGGACGTTGCTTTCTTCTCCATGAGCGCGATTGGGACTTCAATCATACGTGCACAAGAGGTGGGCGGTAACCGAATCCCGGACACTGACCTCACCTTACACCCCCCCCCAAACCGGTGCCCGGGGTCTTTCCTTGGCATTTTGGCAGGTTTGAGCGCGTTTCCGCAAACCTTTTGAATAACTACTTCAATAGTGCTCTGTTCATAGTATTTCGATGGGCTACCCCCCCGTTTTCTATACTTCTGCGTCTTTCTGTGTGCTCAGATTTTCAAAATACATCTTCAATATTATTCAAACACATTTTCTGCCCACCATCAGTGTCTTGCCTCTTTTAGCGTGATCGGCCCAGTCGTGCTCGTTTCTGTGCCCGTTCGTACTCCGGTTCGCGCTGCTCTCGGATCTCTTGATCACCCTGGGTGGGCTCATATCCGAGTGAATCGGGGGACGATGGTGTGTACGTCGACATCGTGGAGGAGCGACACTTGGGCGAGGACGCGACGCGTGCGTGGTGGAAATTTTATCTGCATGGGGAACGTGATGATTACCGAGTGACTGATGTTACTGTCACCCCCCTCCCCCCCCCGGTATCCGGGGTCCAGATGTTTTGGAGGTCAGTGTCCAAAACTTTGATACCGCCCACCTCTTGTACGTGCACTGGTTGAACATTTCAAATAATTCGCTGAAAAAATTGGTGAATTTTGGTTTGCATAACACAGAAGTTTTTCGCCAAAAAAAGTCGGTGAAAAACTTGAAACTTCTTTGTAACTTATTCGAACTTCATGCAGAATTCAACACTTTGTCAAAGGTAATTCACCGCGTTTGGAAAGTTCATCACAAAGTTTCAAGTTTTTGGCTTGCTTTTTGCTGAAAAAGTGCTGTGTTATTCAAAACAAAATTCATTGATTCTTTCGGCTAATTATTCGAAATGTTCAACCAGTGGATAAGACTCTGGATAAATTTCAAGCCCAGCGTGGTCCCATGGGCTTGCAAATGCGATATCTTATGTTTGTCGCTCGCTGACCTGCGGTCCAAGGAAAAAAGCCCCCAATTCCCAACCAATTCCTGTGGTTCCGTTCGACGCTCAATTACGCGCCGCTTGCTATCAAATGTTTCATCGAGGGATGAAGATCCCCCTGATTATCCGTAACCCGGATCAGCCTGGATCTGCGTGGATCTGCACTCAGCGCATCCATCCGAATCTCCGCGTCAAGTTGGCCTCAAAGCTTGCTCAAAGCTCCCAAAGCTCCTCAAAGATTTACGACTGGGCAAGCAGCAAGCACTCTGGTGTCATTTTCAGGTTTTCCGACGGTCCGTCTCATGGCGAAATCTTTTCTTTTGCGCAGTACAAAAGTAGTACGTTTCAACTTCAATGCACGCGAAGCCAAGCAATGCAACCCCCGAACCACATGCTGAGTTGGACTGGTCACTGGTGTGGTCGACGCAGATCGCACGCGCCAGCAAACGCCTATCATTGCAAATTGGCCTGCAGATGGTATAAAGACGCGCGCGGTCGCGTCCATGTCTCCTTCATTCACTCTTCCTCGCTTTCTTCTTCGCAATCGCCATGGTCCGTCTCCTCCAGCTCGTCTTCACCGCCGCCGTGGCCGCTGTTGCCAGCGCGGACCATCTCATCACGTTCCACAACCGCTGCGGGAAGACGATCACGCCCGCGTTCCACGCCGCGGACGGCACGTCGCGTTACATGCCCGCTATCGGCAACGGCGGGACTACCACCACCACGGTCCTTGAGGCCAAGGCGGCATGGCGCATCTTCGGCCAGGACGGCTCTTGCAGCTACCCAGATGGCGCCGCTTGCACCCTCCTCGAGTGCTCCTTCGAGTACGTCTCTTCCTGCCTCCTCCACATGCATAGATCGAGTTTCAAACCGCCCCCCAAGCAACCCGTCCTTCCGCCAGTGCAACCTGTCGCGCGTCTCCGGGTTCAACGTCGGCATGGAGTTCTCGTTCACCGATGGCGGCTGCTCGGGCAACTACTGCCTCCACGTAGGCATCTTCCTTCATTTAAACTGGAACGTCTCTAACATCTTTGCGCCTTCAGCCGACCTGCAACGGCGACCGCGCGTTTTCGACTCCCGACAACGGCGGACCGTCCCTCCGCCAGTGCAACACCCCCAATGTCGGCATGACGGTCACCTTCTCGTGCGACCCTTGAATTTAAAAGCACCATGTCCACTCCATAACCGTTCGCGACGAGGGACCATTGCTTTACGACTTCAAATCCTCTCGGGCTACATACTCTTAATTACAGACGAGTTCAATGAAATTAATCAGCGCATTTCACAGTCAATCCGCTCAGCCGTTCAGCTTCAACTCAAAGTTGAACGGAATTCTTGTTTGAAGTCACAGATGTTCACAAGGCGGTACTATCCATTGAATATAACCTAGCGCCAGGTCCTCTACTCATCTCAGCCTCTTTGAAATTAACCGCTGGCGCGAGACTTAGTTGTCCCTGAAACTTCTGGGAATTGTCCAGAGAGACTTGGATGTCAGCACCGAGACCTTGTAAGTAGCCCACTGATGAAACCGTGACTGCTCGTTCGAGCAAAGCAAAGCCGCCGTCGAAGAGGACGATTTTGGAAAGAGGACGATGCCGATCAGTGCCGATCCTTGCGATCAAACTTGGGTTTCGACCAACTCGTACATTTGCAAAGCCCTCCTCCTTTCCTCCTTGCTCTTGGCCACGGGCCACAGCTTGCAAGTATTACAAGCCTCTTTCCTCCGCATGGCTGCACCCAATTTGAGCTACTGGCCCATTTCCGACTCCCCATACTGCAATCCGCCTTGCGCCAGACTCCGCAGCGCTAGAGAGGTCATGGAATAAAGCTGACGCGCGCCCGCACTTGGTGATAACATACGCCGGTATCCAGCAAGTATCAAGGAGCATCTCTCCACAACGCCGGTCGCCTCATCCACCAATAAGCATTCCGATTTGTACGACATCTGGCCTTTTGGTGTCCCTCAAGCGATACTGGCAATCGTTTTTGCCCCAGTGCCCGTCAGCATCCTGAATTCCTGAACGATCTCAAAAAATTCACCGCGACCCGAGGATTGCCGCCAGCCTCCCTCCGATTCAAAGTCCATACCCAAGCTTCAATCATCCAAGCTTGATTCAAGCAGAAGGAGGTTGAATTTTGTGGCCTGTGTGTGTCTGCAACGACTGTCACCTTTTGGCTTGAAGCCCACTCGAGAATTCCTTAGTTCAAAATATACGCCGCTTGTTTCATGTCGACCTCTGTCAGCCTCCGACTCCACTCGGATTCGAGTTGAAACAAGTTACTTATCAAAGAAAGTCAGTCGCCAGCTACGGATCCGCCTGGAGTGTGGAGCTGATGGAATCGGCACTCGACATTACTTATCCGAACCTCGGCGTCAACTTGAACTTAGCAACTTGAACTTAGATTTCCAAAGCTCCTCGAAGCGATTATTCACCAGGCAAGCTCCCTTGCGGTACTATAACACAAGCTCTTTGTCAGGCAGCGAAATCTCTGAATCCTTCCTCAGAATCAGCTGGATGTCGACGCAACTTGCAAGCGAAGCCAAGCAACCCCGAAGCATGCGGTGGGACGCAATGGAGCGGGTCTGTATGGGTCAATGCATATCAAACGCGCTCGGAAATGACTATCATCCAGAATCACGGTTCAAAACCGCCGTGAAATGAATCACATCACAGGATAGTGACGGTATAAAGCGGGTCGCAACCGCTGCGAGTCTTCATTCACTCTTCCACTTCTACCAACCTCTCTTTCTTATCCACACCAACTATGGTTCGTCTCCTCCAGTTCGTCTCCGTCGCCGCCGTCGCCATCGTCGCCAGCGCGGACCACCTCATCACGTTCCGCAACACCTGCGCGTCCCAGACGATCACCCCCGCATTCCACGCTGCCGACGGCACGTCGCGCTACATGGCCGCTATCGCCAACGGCGGGACGACTACGACCACGGTCCCAGAGGCTCAGGCGGCGTGGCGGGTCTTTGGCCAGACTGGCTCGTGCAGCTACCCGGATGGCGACGCCTGCACCCTGCTCGAGTGCTCCTTCGAGTTCGTCCCTTTCCTCATCCTCGACATGACCAGGTTTTAATCGCTTCCCAGCAACGCGTCCTTCCGCCAGTGCAACCTCTCGCGCGTCTCCGGGTACAATGTTGGCATGGCGTTCTCCTGGTCCGATGGCAGCTGCTCGGGCAATGACTGCCTCCAAGTACGCATCCCTCAGTACTCTGGCGGGAACGTCTCTAACCCATTTGCAACCCATTTGCGCCTTTAGTCGACCTGCGACGGCAACCACGCCTTTTCAACCCCCGACAACGGCGGACCCTCCCTCCGCCAGTGCAACACCCCCAACGTCGGCATGACGGTGACCTTCTCGTGTTGATTCAAACCCATTACAACGGCGTTAGGCACTTGCTTTACAAATTTAAATTGTCTCAGACTATTATTCTTAATTTCATACGAGTTCAGAAGTGAATCAAGTGTGAGATACGGATGATCAAGCTGGACTGGGCGAAGTAAAAGAGCCCAAGTTCGTTGAACCATATCGTGCCAATATTGTGCGGTGTTCGGAACACTGCTCTGTGTAAGAACGGATTGGGACCATGAGGTGCGAAAAGTTGCGCTCGAATCAACGCGGAGAACAAGGCGAGAGGCGATGACGTTTGAACGACATTGACGATTTACTTGCACATTTACGAATTCCCGTGAGGAACGCAAAAAAAATTAGGGTCCAGGTGTGAAGAGCAGCAAATGTTTCTCGATTGTCGGGACGACAACACGATGTGCCTCGCATGTAATGAACGCGACCGAAGCGCTTCCGGATGCGCGCAATGGTATCTAGAACGCGGTATTCAGGTTGAGTCACAGAAAACTCACAGAGAGGGTTATTTCCCGGTCGTCACTGAGCCCGACATATTGCTTCGCCAGATAACTTCAGCTGCACCGCTTCCCGAGCCTCCACCCATTCATTCTCCTTGTCGTGGGTCCGATAATCTCCCCAAGCCCAAGTGGCTTTATGTTCTGCGCTCGCCTGCCCGTGCAGAGCCGTCGAATCTCGGCGAGGTCCATGAAGACGTGCTTGCTGGGTTTGCTGATGATCTCCAAGTGGTTCAGCACGGGCAGGCCGTTGCGGTACTTGAGGTCCGCCCACATCCGTTTCTGCGCGTCGCCCACGGTGAGAAACGCAGCGGGAATGGTTGCGCACGTCAAGTTGGAGACGAAGCCGGTACGGAGGAGAAATTAGAATGGTCATGATGCCGAGGTTTTGGGTACTGTGGTTCACGGCAATTTTATGGTGCCGTGCGCGAAAAGCATTCTGCACACGAGGGCCATTGGGTGGAAGCAGGAAGTTGAAGACTGGTTGAAGTTTGTCAGCACCGTTGATGCCAAACACCCGCCTCTCTTCTCATTTCTGTCTCTACCGTTGCTATAATCTGCGTGAAACCTGAGGGCCGTCGCTCGGATTCACGTCAGCTTATCGCCCCTGACGCGCTTGGATGTCCCTGGCCAGGAATCTCGAAAGGAATCGGCCTGGCTTTCGAAATGGGAACGGCAGGGGGAAGAAACCTGTGGCTACCGTCGCCCACGCCGAAGACTCGCAGCCAAACGAAGCCATAGATAAACGCAGGGGGGCGCCAGCGCTGATAGTCCCAAGCAAAGCCAAGGCACTCCCGCCGCGGCCGGCAGATGCAAGATGGGGATTCCGTGGAAAGGGATGGCGCGGGGGAAGAGGGGGCGGATTCACACCGAACCACGCCGCTCGTAACTCTGCTAAGCCCGATCTCAAATCACTTCCTCCACCTGCTCCTCGCAATTCTGGTTCGAGTGCGGGTCCGGTGGATGCTAGTCGACGCGTTCCGTATGTGGCTCCAGTCGCGTCCAAAGCCCGTTCAGTACCCATTCCAATTCTGCCCCCGTCCTCTGCACGGCAATCGACTCCGTATTTGACAATCTGCGCGCGTGCTTCTGAACGCGTTTATAACCCCGCTTCTACGAGCGTCGTCTATCCATCCTTCTCTACCCCGGCTCCTGTGAACGCGCCCCCTCTGGCTCAAGCGCGACATATGTCTCCTACACACATCCCTGAACAGACTATACCGATACCACACCGCGACCTAGCCTTGCCTCCACCCGCGAAACGTCGTCGGGTTGAGCCTATTGTCAAAATCGAAGAGACTCCCATTCTGCTACCCGCGCAGCCATCCAGCCCGCCCGTTGAACTACCACTCCCAGCAAGAGCAGCGACACCGCCTGTACGCATCAAGCTCGAGGCCCGCACACCTTCACCTCCGCCCGAGCTTTCCCGCCGCTCCGCAACCTCCGGTTCCAAGCGCTGTTTCCCCGTCCCGGCCAGCTGTACCCGCGCAAACCCCGACTTCGCCGCCGCCCGCCGGAAGTGGGGGCGCGGCGAGTGCGCTGTGCTCCGCGATCTCGGGCTGAAGGTAGAGAAGTACTTCTTCAGGTGAGCTCCGTCATTAGTATCGGCGTTCTTTCTTGCTGAGCGCGCTGTAGAGACGATGGAATGGTCATCGAATGGGTCAGCAATGAGCCGGTCTGGCTAGATACTTTGCGCCCGGTGCAGGAGCGGCCTCGCCTGGCTGTGTCTGCTCAGCAGGAAATAATTGACGTGGATGCAGACGACTCAGCGCCGTCTCCTCAACCCATATCGCCGATCGCCGTCCCTTCTACTATTCCTCCCGCAGACGAACGCGCGCCTACACCTGCTGCGGAGGAAGAAGTGATCCCGTTGACCGCCGAGGAGGAGCAGGCGCAGATTGAGGAGCTCAGCCTCACTTTCATTCGACGGTTCGCATCTTGCCTTGTTTCCTCGCCGTTGCTCACCCTTCACTTGACAGGTACATCCTCATGTTCGACAACGACCGTGACTCACTCGCCAGCGCCTACTCGGAGGACGCCATCTTTTCTTTTCGAGACAACAATTTTGCTTGCCCCACGCACTTCACCTTCCAACGCACACGTCCGAGTTCCGGTTCCGCCCAATCAAGTCAGTCCAGTCTGTTTTACGCCCCGCTTCTTGACAGCTAACGAACGCTTGACGCTGCAGAGAGCACGATGCCGAAGCTCCCCGCGCTGCGCAACTACCGCTTCGCCGGGCGCGCGGGCGAGATCAACCTCGACTACGAGGTCGTCGCGCTCGAGCGCGGGGGGCTGGATCCGGACACCGCGTCGGCGAAGGTCGTGCTGAGCGTGCACGGTCAGCTCGTCGCGCCGGACGAGCGCACACTCGCGATCGACCAGACGTTTGTGCTGAGACGGAATGCGGAGCGCGGGCAGGGGGTGTGGCCGGTTGTGGCCAGCTCGCATCTGATAGTTGTGCGCGATACGCCGTGGGTGCGCTGGGGCGGGACGTTGGAGGGGCTGGGGACTGGGAGTGGGAGCGCGGGCAAGGAGGGAGCGGTATACCCGACCGTTTAGCGATGGCACGGAGAAGGAGAAGGAAAGGATGGAGCGGAGACGGTTTGTAGGTTACATACATGTATGCTGTTTGGAGTTTTGTTGCACACAGTGAATAGTAGATGAACTAGTTGACCGGGCTTTTCCCAGTGATTTCGAATCCTCTTGGCCAAACTAAGTATCAACGACGAAGGGGCGCTCTGGCCCTCGTCCACCACCAAGTTCTCGACGACCACCCAAAGGAAGACACAGACATGCACGATCCGAATTATAACTGCGGCTACACTACCCTGTCACCTCGCTTTCCCTCATCGGTTTCTTGGTCTACAGACCCATTTTTCCCTCCAGCCGCCTCGAATCCGTCCAGTTCGTAGCCACTGTCGTCTGCACCCATCGCACGGGTATCGGCAATAGAATCGGTCGCGACAGACCGAGTTTGGTGGGTCTGTATATTTGAAGGCACGGTAAAGCGTATCACTGAGAACTGTGGCTTTGCAGTAGTGGTTTCAGAATCGGACTGCCGATTCTCGGCGACCCATATTGTGGCCAACAAGACACCGAGGATCTCCACATAGACGTTAGTCAACAGGACGTAGGCTGAGAGTGAGCAAGGAATCAGCCATGGTTTGCGTCTGGAATGGAGACAAGTGTTGCACTGACTTCCATTAAGAAAATTGCCATCTTGGAATCCGAATATCAGCTGGACGAGACTAAGCATGCATGGGAAAACAAAGTTTCCCAGTGCGATAAAGAACAGGCTTCGCGATTTCGAAGCATGGGATTCTGCACCCGTATGTAGCTTTAGTGTGGAGTAGAAGACGAGTTTTCTAGATGCGTACGTCTTTTCCCGGTGGTCCCGGTAGCGTTGCTCAGGCTGCGTGCAGTAACACGGCCTTGATGGATGCGGATGATAAAAAGGGTCGATGCATAACTGGAAACATGAGAAACCCGAATTCGACGCCAGGGGGGTACCTACCAGTTGTCGAATACTTGCAGGAACCATTCCATCTTCGTCCATGGCTGGGAACCCCAGAGCGCTTGGCCAGCTGAAAGGTTCGATTCACTCCCAGTATTGATCGCCTTGGACCATTGGACGACAAATACAGTCACACATGCAGCACGGACAAGTTTGAAGACAATGGGTGGGCCAAAAATGACCAGACGGCGGAGCCAGGAGATTGAACGGGGTGGATATACGATGTAGAGCCGGAAGAGAAGAATGGTGTCCACAAAGATTGGAGTGAATAGCAACATCGAGAGGTAACCGATCTGGATGGACGCTCTGACTGGCTGAAGCGGAGATACGATACCCTTCACCTGGGGATACGCTCAGAAATGAATATACGAAATCGAAGAGCCTCACCTCTGCATACATGGTCACGATTCCCTGGGCAATACCGATGAGAACAGCAATCACATTCATTATGAACAGCGGCTGTCGGCGCATTTCTCGGTTGGCGAAGACCAAGAGGATGATGAAAAGGGGGATAAGGGCGGAGGCCCAAGCAGTGGTAATCAAGAGCAAGTTGAGTTCTAACTTGATCACCGCTGTGTAATTGAGTCCGGGAGGAGGAGGCGGGGGGACAAGATTGCTCGGTGCGGCAGAAAGCAACATGGGAGGATGGCGATAATCGAGTCGTCAGGTCCCTTCGCGCTCCTTTTAACTCATCGGTGGTCGTCTCACTGGCGCCAGAAGTAGGGGTTTTCATCCATCTACGTTTGTAAGTTAGCGATGAAGATGCGGTAGCCCCAAAAAAGGAAACAGTCGTCTCACTGGCGCCAGAAGCAAGGCTTTTTTTTCATCCATCTACGGATGTTTGTTGAAGATGCGGGTAGCCAAAAAAAAACGCAATAGCCTTCAGAACAACTGCTCCTCTTCCTATCCTCTGTTTTGCTAACGAGATGTCCTGGACTCCTAGCCTGCTGACTAGCTGTGCCAATTTCTGACTGAGTGCAGCAAATCGAACTTGAGAAAAACACACGGGACAGGCGCCGGGTCTTCGATGCTCGTTGATCATCAGGAAGCTTGTTTTCTTTTGGTGGTTCTAAATAAATTGTCGGTGCGCTTCGATTTTGAGAAAAAACACACGGGGTAGACGCCGGGTCTTCGATGCTGCATGATTATCAGGGAGCTTTTCTTTCGTTTGCTGATTCGGGCTGTGGGTGCGCTTCTTTTTTTTTCGTTCACCGACAGCCGTGGCGCCTAGTCGGAAGCATTCTCGGACACTTGCTTAGGCTAGAGACGCGTCAAATTGCACGCTTTCTCTCTCTTTGCAAGGTATGGGCATTTGGCCCACGTTGGGGTGCAATAGCTGGATGGACCCAGTTTTCGATATGAACGACCGTCTGGCAATGCCTTGCCGAACCTAATAGATCTGGATGGGAACACTGGCGAGAATCTATCGTGTTCCAAACGTTGCATAAATCAAACCGCGCAAATATAAACTTTGGTATTGGAAACTTTTTTTTTCTCATGCCTTAGATTTCTTATGTGATGAGTCTAGTGACATTGTGCGGCCTTTTCGCGCTGTTTGCGAGCATGTCACAAGGCAATCGCACAATCTGGAGATGCATCAGTGCAAATTGATCGCACTCGGGGTTTTCCGGGGCACTCATCTTTCGAACAGAGCTTTCAGTAGGTATTGCACAGGCACATGCACCGTGCTATAAGCAGGCCCATTACATTGCTTGCATGGTGCCTTACTCCAAGTATGACTTCCGTTAATTTTTTTTTTCTTTTTTTTTTTATGCCGCGTTCCACTCAATTTTGATGCCATCAAATCACCGATCAGCACCCAAGTTGCAGCTCTTCAGCTCTCCCCAAGGTCGAAGTTGACAATGGGAGATAGCCGATATCGATAGCCACCACTCTTTGCAGAGCTCTATTGACAGAATTTGGCTCGCGGAAACTTCCGGAAGCCATCAAGTGCCTTAGTTGGGTCGTGTGCGTGCTGTGTGGCAACTGTGTGGTCCCTATGCCTTCGAGAATAGGGCCACAGATGTCACATAGTGTGCAGGCACACGGTACAGCGGGAATCTAAGATATGAAAAAAAAAAAAAAAAAAAAAAGCACCAAAGTTTATATTTGCGCATTTGATTTATGCAACGTATGGAACACGATAAGAATCCAGTCTGGCAGATCATCTTCCATCTTGGCGCCGTGCCCCAGATTAATTGCGAAGGAGACTATTTCAGACTCATTCGCTGCTATCCCCGACACAGAACGAGTCCAAGACAGATTCAATGCACAGTGGTTGAGATACGGACGAGCGCAGACGGTCTGCATGTCCTCTGTTGATTCTGTTGGTAGTTGCCGTCTTCTGAATGAAATAACATACTATGGCGGTCATCGTGCACTTTTATTATTTGCCAAAAAAACGACTGTTTGTTAAAAAAATGTGGCTGTTTCATCGAAAAATCTGAAAGTTCAAACTTTGCAAAATTTCACGCTGGAACTTTTGTTCAGAAAAAGTCAAGTTTTGCAACCTTTTTCACGAAAAATGTGCGGGATGTGTGGCTGTGCTAATACCGCTGATGGCATCAGCCGCCATCTCGTTGGGTTGTATTTATCTACGAGGGCTCATGTTGGACTGCTCTTGAGTACCACAGTCACTCAACCTCTTTATAATGCTTCCAAATGGCCTGTATGACCTTCCCATCTCCCCTTGAGCTGAAGATCTCATGCAGATTCGGAGGCTGACGCCATCATCGGGATTAGCACAGCCACACATCCCGCACATCTTTTGTGAAAAGCACAAACCCAGACTTTGTGAAGTTGCAAAAGTCACCTTTTTCTACAAAAAGTTTCAGAGTGAATTTTTTTCAAAGTTTGAAGTTGGACTTTTTTCGAAGAAACGGGCACATTTTTATGACGTTCAGAATGTTGCAAAAATCAATTCAAGTAAAAGTCGTGGTTTAGGAAAGTTTTTTTTGGCTCAAGTCTTGGAATCCTATTGGGATGGATCTATACACTGTATCCCACCTTCCTTTGAAGTAATAGGCACAGGATAGCATAAATGGTTGGGCAGTCGACAACATCAGTCGGAATTGATGGTCATCGGAAATTTCCGGTGCACCAAAAAACGGCTCCAGTCAAGCTCAAGTAGACATAGTTGAGCCAGGTGTAGGAAGGGTACCCGCCGGTGCCTATAGCAGCGTTTGAACCATGGTTCCTTGAAGGAACTCCAGAAGGTTTTAACTGTCACAACCCGAAAAAAAAATAGTCTAGGGAATGGTATAGGTCAAGTCACGAACGGTGATACCAGTGGCTTCAGAACAGTCCACTGAGCTCATGTTTCAACTAAACTAACCAGCAACACTGCACAGACCCCTGGTTCAACTCATTTTGGTGGGTGCCGGAACATTCCGACTAACATCAAATACCTTTGATGTTGTCGGTAACCTTGAATCCGCCATCCTGGAGGGCTTTCTCTCTCAGGAGCCGTTATGATGGGAGAATGTACCTTGCTGCAATGCAGCATCATAGGATTGCGTCACCCGAGACAAAAAAAACTTTCCCGGGACACAATTCTTTCTCTAATTGATTTTCGCAACATTAGAGCTTATTTGCACGTAGTGAGAAACGGTTTTGTACCAGCTCTGATTGGCTGGAGACTGTGGAGCAGCCAATCAGAGGGCATAAAAGTTAGTACGAAATCGTTTTTCACCACTTGCAAATAAGCTCTATTCCGAACGTCATACATTTTTGGAACAAACAGCCGTTTTTTCGGCAAATAATAAAAGTGCACGATGACCGCCATAAATAACTGGCTTCTAGTAGCGCTGCGACGATAGTCCGGAAATTCTCGAGTCAGTGAGGAAAGGCGGACGGAAAGGCCATCAAGTGCTGACACATCAGAACGTAGGAGGACCACATCGAGACAAAATATTATATCTCTTCAACAATCTCTTCTAATGCACATGAAGATGTACTTGTATCCGAAGGATTTGGGGGGACTGCGGTACAAATCGAAGGACAGTGACTTTTCAAGCTAAAAATATACCATCTGACGCAACGTCCAGTTTACAAACGGGCCGGAGCATTCTTGTCGTCTTGAACTGGAGAAGGTGCTTTTACACCAAGTATTCTATCTCAGGACATTAGCAACGAAACATAAGTTGAGCTCAGCCAGCAACTCAGACTGCCATGACGAATCTGGAGATTGATCGACCCACAACGGATTTCGCAGGTCGAGGAAGTCACTCAGCGTTGAATAAAAAATTGAATTAATTCTTCTACGTAGTATCCATCTCATCCCCAACGCCGATCAGCGTTACCTCCTCGCTGACGACGAGGCTGCGGATGTCCTCCGTCTTCCAGGCGGTTGTGCCGCGGCGGAAGCCGTACTGGCGCTCTTTTTGGACGCGGACGTTGGGCATCTCGACGTTGCGGAGCATCTCGGTGTGGGAGGCGGTGATGATGCACGCGTCGACGTTGGAGCCGGAGCCGAGGTCGTTGAAGATGCCGGCGGAGATGGCGTCTTTGACGAGGGCGAGGGCGGCTTCGCGCTGAGATGGTAAATAAATGAATAAATCGGAGGCGGAGGGAGGATGGACGGCGAAGACGCACCGACATGTCGGGTTGCCAGCCGCTCTCGAAGACGGCCATGGCGGCGAGACTGCCGGAGCCCATGGTGACGTACGGGAGCTTGTCGGTCGAGCCGTGCGGGTGGATGGTGAAGAGATGCGGGCCGCTGGCGTCGACGCCGCCCAGGACCAGCGCAGCACCGATCTGGCCCTGGTTTCTGGAGGGGGCGAGTCAGGAAAGAGCAGCAGCAGTGTATACGCGTGCGGACGGACCGGAAGAGCATCTGCTTGAGCATGGTCATGGCGGTCACGACGCGCGGCTTGCGGCCGGTGGACAGGGCGTGCAGCTCCATGTTGGAGGATATGAGGGCGGTGGTGAATTCTGTGTCGGCGGCGGTCCCTGCGCCACAGCAGCGGATGTTTTCCGTGATGTAGTGGATCTGGACGGCGGGTTGAGCACGCGAAATGATACGTGCACGGGACGCGCACTTTCTCGCAGTTCTTGTCGGCGACAATAGGCCCCTCTGTTGCTCGCGTGTCCGCACCAAGGACGATGCCGTCGACGAAGAGGCAGCCCACGATGGTTGTACCCGTGCTCGTGGCTTTGGGCAGCGGCAGGCCCTTTTCCGCGATGAAATTATTCCTGGCGGCTGGTCAGCAATGTACAAGGACCGCAAGCAAGGCCAGCCCGTACCGCAGCTGGTTGGAAAAGTCAAAGCCCGGGGGGAGGAAGACGTTGGCCATGGTGGTCGATCGAAAGAGTACGCGTCGCAGGCGCGTGACCTGCGGGCGCCTATCCTCGCTTAGATTAAATAATTCAGAATATTCATTTCCTGCTTCCTACCCCCACCATGGCCGACCCAGAGACCACCCAGACAACCATCAGCCCCGTCGACCTCCAGCCCGTCGTTCATCGCATCTATCCCACAGGCGAAGCACTCGATGCTACAATCGCCCGTGCAGCAGCGGCTCAGAAAGGATGGGCTGCAACGCCCCTGGCTGAACGAATCGCCATCGGACACAAGTTCATCGAGGAGTTCACCGGCGCCGGTGAGCGGGTGCCAGCGGAACTCACCAAGGAAATGGGTCGGTCAGTACTGTTGCGAATCGACCATCGCGTGCAGCGCTCATCCACGATAGTCCCATCTCTCAAGGCGCGGGCGAGGTCCGCGGCTTCTTGGAGCGTGCACGGTACATGCTGTCTATCGCGGAAAAATCTCTGGCCGATATTCCCCTCGAGGACACCAACAAACCAGGCTTCCGGCGGTTCATCAAGCGCGTACCCTTGGGCGTCGTGCTCGTCATCGCGCCGTGGAAGTCAGTGCACCTTGATCATCTGGGGACCGACTCTGAAACCTTGTGCAGCTTTCCGTATCTCACTGCCGTGAACTCTGTCTTCCCCGCGATCCTTGCAGGCAACGCCGTCCTCATCAAGCCTTCTCCACAAACGCCGTTGAGCGCCGAGCGGTTTGCCCTCGTAGCTAGGCTCATTTATTTCTTTACGCTGAACTGACTGAGCGGTATAGCTCCTCCACCGCGCAGGCGTCCCCACCAACGTCGTCATCCCGCTGCACCTCTCCCCGAAACTCGTCACGCAGGCCATCCAACACCCCCTCGTCAGCTTCGTTTCGTTTACAGGCAGCGTCCCCGGCGGGCGCGCCGTCGAGCAGGCCGCCGTCAACGCCCCTGGGTTCAAGGGTGTCGCCCTTGAGGTCTATTTCCTTTCTCAATCTCAACCATCGACCAACTCATCGATCTGACACAGCTCGGAGGCAAGGACCCCGCGTATGTGCGTGAAGACGCAAATATCGAGTACACCGCCGCGGAGCTCGTTGACGGGGCCATGTTCAATTCGGGGCAGAGCTGCTGCGCCATCGAGGTTCGCACCTATTTCCACACCGAAACATCCACATAAGATTAACGCCCGATTCGCAGCGGATATACGTCCACGAGGCGGTGTACGACCAGTTCTTGAACAAGTTCGTAGAGATCGTCAAGGTACGCATGTACCCAGTCTTCTCTTTCATCAGAATCAACCGCTGAGACTGATACGCCTCGAAAATAGAAATACAAACTCGGCGACCCGACGCGACCCGACGTGACCCTGGGGCCCGTCGTGAGCGTTGCGAGCGCGCAGCGCATCGCGAAACAGATCGCGGATGCGGTCGCGGCGGGCGCGAAGGCGCTGATCCCCCCGGAACCGTACCGGCTTGTGGCAAAGCCGTGAGTCTTGGTGTATTCACGCTGATATGAACGTTGGCTGATGTGGCGGATGCAGGGAGACGGCGTACGTGGCGCCGCAGGTCCTGGTCGATGTCAATCATAGTACGTGCTTCCCGGTACTCGTATCGTATCTGCGAGGGAGCTGACGCGAGATGGACACGTAGGTATGGGTATCATGATGGTGCGTGGCTCCCTCTTTCTATCTTTCTATTTGAAGCAGCGAGGTGATTGGTGCACAGGAAGAGACGTTCGGGCCTGTTGTTGGCATCCAAAAGGTGATTGATACTTTTCCGAGTATCATTTGTCCGTGCTGAGGCAGATGCATATAGGTGTCCTCGGACGAGGAGGCGGTGAGGCTGATGAACGACTCGCCGTACGGGCTCACGGCCTCGATCTGGACGGACGCGGAGAAGCACCCCGAGAGCGAGGAAGCGTTCCTACGGCTGGAGGATCAGATTGAGGCGGGGACGGTGTTTTTGAATCGGTGGGTGCCCTCTGCGCGATTTTTTTAGATGCATCGCTTACCGTTTTGCGACTAGGTGCGACTACCTCGACCCTGCGCTCGCGTGGACCGGCGTCAAGGACAGCGGGCGGGGGATCAGTTTGAGCAAATTCGGTGCGCCTTCCATATCTGCCGTGAAACGCGAAATCTGACGATACGTATAGGATATGATCAACTCACGCGCGCGAAAAACGTTCATATGAAGATCAAGACGTCGTCGTAAACGGTGATGAGGAACTGTATTGCTAACAAGGAACACTGGATGTACAGAATGCTGCGGATCGATAATTATTTGTGTTTAGAGCCAGCAGAATCGGAGCCTCAGAAACTCACGCACAAGACCTCACGTTACTTTTTTTTCTTCTTCCTCGATAACCTTCCTATTTAGGCGCTTGGAGGTGTTTGGCTCTCAGGCCGCCGCACAACAGTTATTATGCGGAAGACATGACTGCAACCTGCGCCGTGAGACTTCGCGCTCAGTAATCTCGGGCTACCGAGAATGCTTGGTAATTGTTTCTTCGCATTCGTGCTTTGTCCCGACTATTTCGCTATCGCGCGATTTGACGCCGTTTTGGCGCGATGTCGCTTTCGCATTCTCAGATATAATGTCAGCCTCTGGAGGCTTCCTTCGCACACGCGGCGAACATGGCGACTCGACGCTTTGTGCTCCTGCTCAGTGCGCTTTCCGTTGCGGCCGCCGCCCAACAGACGCCGTTTTCGACTGCGGACTCGCAGTGGACGGAGTTCCACCACCCGATCAAACGCGTCGCGGTGATTGGTGCGGGCCCCGCTGGGCTGCAGGCGGCGGCGAAGCTTGTGGAGCATGATTTTACTGTGCGGCTGTTCGAACGCGCGCCGTCCCCGGGAGGGAACTGGTTCTATACGGACGAGACGCCTGTGCGCGAGCCGTATCCGTGCGCTCTTCAGTCTATATTGTGAGGCGGACGCTAAATTATTTGAAGGGACAAGCCGCAGGACGAGAAACCGTATGTTCCTGAGAAGCTCCCGGCGACGCATTACTACGGGGAGGGAGAGGATGGTGTGACTTTGGAGGACAGATGGAAGGAACATTGGCAGCCCCGTCCTCTGTGGGATAATCTGCACACAAATTCACCGGCTGTGAGATATACACTCTTGTATCCTTGAGCTTCGTTGCTAATGTTTTTGGCTCCAGGTTATCACTGAGCTCCCCGACGTGCCATACTCTCCCGACACGGTATGTGTCAATCGACTGGTGGTCCGCTGCGTCTGGTTTACATATCCTCTGTGCAGCCCTGGATTCTGTCGAACCATGTCATCCAGCGCCACGTCCGCGCCTACGCCTCCTTCCACAATCTGAACGCCAACGATTACCCGACGGTCTCTTCCGCCCCGCCCGTAACATCCTACTCCACGCGCGTCGAGAAGCTGGAGAAAGTAGACTCCTCGCACACGTGGAAGCTCACCGTCAGGAATCTAGAGCGCCTTCCGGAGACGAGACAGATCAAGGCGCAGTGGTGGACGGAGGAGTTTGATGCGGTCGTGATTGCTACGGGACCGTATGTTTCGCCGCATGTTCCGAATATTGCGGGGCTTGTGGACTGGAGCAAGGTTAAAGACGCAGGGAAGCATAGTGTCTACCATTCGCAGTCTTACCGCCGGCCAGAACGATACGAGAACAAGGTATTTTTGTGTTCTATTCAACCCGTTGCGTCGAGATTGATTGGAGCGAAAAGAGCGTCCTCATTGTTGGCGCGTCGGTTTCGGCGTCCGAAATCGCTCGGGATATTTCGCCGTATGCCGCGTCGATCATTGCTAGTATCAGGGTCAGTGTTCTCCGTATATAAGAACCTCGGGCGTAAAACTGAGGCAACGACAGCCCCACGACAACTTGCACCCGTTCCAGCTCCGCAGCCTGCTCCGATTCCCCAACGCGACGAAGTTCGTCCCCGAGATCGCGCATTTTGCCCCGCTCGCCAGTGGGGCGCACGACAAGGGGATCAAAGACGGCGAAGTGCATCTCAAGAATGGGACCGTACTTCGTGGAATCGACGAGGTGTGTATCGTTCAGTTTTTTTCCTGTCAAGAGAACTAATCGGCTACAAGGTCATTCTCGCGACGGGATACGTCCACTCGAACATATTTTTGCCGAACTTGTGAGTCCCCTCGGGGTGATCAATCATCATTAGGGACCACTCACTCATGGGATGGGAATACCAGCACGTCCGACGGACAGCCGACCGATTTGCACTGGACGGGGCATTATATCCCCGATCCTACCCTCGCATATACCAATGGTCCGTTTCTAATTTCCAAACGATGTGGGTATGTATTGATTGACTATGCTACTATACTAGTTCGCCCGTGGACGATCGGGAAGTACCAATCGTACGCGTTCGCCAAGGTTTGGGAGGGGACCGCGCACCTCCCTACGCAGAAGAAGATGCGCGAGGATTACGAAAGCGGGAAGTATCATTTTAGAGGGCTGTTCGGGACGGGTCCCGCGGAAGGTGTGTCTTTGTCTTTTGTTTCGGTTTGGAGTTTGAAGCAACGAGCTCACGGTGCACGGTAGCGCTGTTCCGGCAATACGTGGCATGGCTCAACAACGAGTCGCTCGAAAACGGCGGCCGATTCGTGGAGCCGTGGCCGCTCGAGTACGTTCCTCAATCTTAATCCCTTGATCTTAATCCCTTCATCCCTTGATTTGCCCGCGCTGATTTATCGTTTTCGCGTACACAGGAAACGCGAGGTGTTCGTGTACTACTCGGACGTGGAGTGGATGAGGGTGCGCATGGCTCGATATGGCTGTAACAATGTTCCAGCAGCACTGACCCTTTGACACTTGAGCAGGGGTACGCAGCGTTGGAGAATTTCACGGAGTTTGAGAAGGTGCCGGCGCGCGAGTGGGAGCGGGGCAATAGTAATGTTGATGCGGCTTGGGACGCGATCGTTTATGAGGACCAGGCGTGGTGATTTGTGTGGTGATTTTCAATGTACACCATGTTATGTATCTGTTAGAATCCGTGTTCGAATCCCCCCGAGGACGAGGGTGATGCGATTTGGCGCGAACTTACACAAGTCCATTCTTGATTCTACTCCAGCAACCCCGCCCACCCACTCCCCTCCCACGCCGCCTCAAACGCCGCCTCGCTGAAGCGCTGCACGGCGCAGCTGCGCGCGCGCTCGCGCAGCGCGAGGGCGGGCGCGGGCGCGAGGCTGAGCGCGTCGTGGATGCGCGCGGCGAAGGCGGCGGGGGTGGTGGCGTGGTAGCCTGGACGGGGTGAGTTGGGCGAGATGTGGGGGGTGAGGGGCAGAGGGACGGATGAGGGGGTGAGGGAGGCAGGGAAGGGACGAAGAATGCGATGTAGGGATGAGGAGGACGATGTAGGGACGAAGAACACGCACCCGTTATTTGCCCTTCGAACGGGACGACGATGTCCTGCAGGGGCCCGCCCGACGCGTGCACGATGGGGATCACGCCCGCCGCCTAAAAACAAGCGTGAGTGGTACGTATGGAAGGAATGGTGGGCGAACCATGAACTCGACGACGTTGATGCCAAAGTGCTCGTCCAGCATGGTGTTGAGGCCGACGCTGGCGCGGCCCAGCCACGCAAGCACGTCGGGGTAGGGCGCGTTGAGCACGAATTGGACGTGCGACTGCAGTCGGGGTTAGTTAGTTGTAGTATAAAAAGCGGAGCAAGGCAGACCTCGATGCCCAAGTCGCGCGCGAGCGTGCGCAGGCCGTCCACGCGGCGCTCGTCCGCTGCGTTGCGGCACCCGCCGACCATGACCAGCTGGATGCGATTTGCGGCGTACGTGGGGTGTGCTTGCAGTAGTAAGTGCAGCGCGCGGAGCTGCGCGGCGTGGTCCTTCTCCGGGCGGAACTGCGCGATGCTGAGTATGATGTGTGGGCGGCCCTCGAGCGGGAGGCGCGCCAGCTCGCGCGTGTCGCACGCGGGGTACACGACGCGCGGGGCGACGACGCGGGCGCGGGCGAAGGGCGGGTACGCGAGCACGGCGGCGACGTGCGTCTGCGTCCACGACGAGTTGACCATGAGGACGCGCGCGCGGCGCAGCGCGAGGGCGTAGAGGAAGGTGAGGGCGCGGTAGTAGAGGCGCTTGGGGGCGCGGGCGGCGCGGGCGAGCATGGGCGGGCTGACGGTGGGGTAGTGCACGTAGGCGCCGGCGGGGATGCGCAGGGCGCGGACGACGGGGAGGGTGAATGCGTAGCCCATGGTGTCGAGGTACGCGTCGGGGACGAGGCGGGACAGCGCCTCCGCGACGAGGACGACCGAGCCCACGCTCTGGCCGACGAGCGTCAGGTGCGGGTACGACGCGTCTTCGATGAGGACGCGGCGGGTGAGCAAGACAAAGTGCAGCGTCGCGGGGGACAGCGCTATGGCGAAGCGCGACTGGACCTTGGCGAGGATCGCGCTCTTCGTCGCGGACGTGTCGCCGGTGTACACGACGCAGAGCAGGCCGGGATGCGTCCGCTGGATGTACGCAATGGCCGTCCACAGAACGCGCTCGCCGCCGCCGCCGGCATTGCTATATGTGCATCAGCGCATAGGCAGCGGTGCACCGAGGGCCGTACCAGTAAGGGTGGAAGAACGCAAGGACTTTGGTGGCCGCCGGAAGAGAGAGCGAGTCGAGGAGCGCCTTGCGCTGGTGTGCGGCGCGGGTGCGCAGGTGGGAGACGAGGAGGAGGACGCACAGCGGCAAGAGGGCGAGCAGCACAACCGCCATGACCGGAATAAGCAGAGTTCTGCTGCAGGTCGCGTCAAGGGAAGGACGGGGCCGATAGCGTTCAGGCCAAGTCCACTTGTGTCCCAACTACGGTTGCCAACAAGTCCACGCTTTGTTTCCTTGGTGGACGTGAGCAGCGCAACGCGTCGAGAGTTGAACAAGCACACAAGCGAGTCTGAGTTGAGTCTGAGAGTTGGACGTCAACGTTGAGTGATCTTGGCACGCACAGAGTCGACTTTCTTTTTTCGGTTTTTTTCTAAGTCCGTTTTTTGCAAATACAAGTTCTTGTATTTAGGAAAAACGGACTCAGAAAAAAACTGCGAAAAAAGGAGACGCGCAAACTGGAAACGCGCAATGGGACGGGCATTTGTTCGAAAAACCACAAGTCCGCTGATGTTGTGCAACCGTTGCAAGTTGAGTAACGGACTTGTGAAATCCCGTCTCTCCGGGGTTTTTACCTCCAAGTGTAGTGCGCTAGATCAATTTCTCGCAGCGCACTCGAACATCCTCTGCAACGCCAAAGAAATTCCGAAGTCAACCGAATTCAGCTTGAAATGATTGATGGTACGGCACCCCCAACAGCCTACAACAACAGCTTTCTGCTCCTCCATGTCTGTCCTGCGCGCTGTCCTGCGGACGCGGCTTCGACCCGCCGCCCGGCCCTCATTTCGGGCACCGCAGCGCTCGTATTACCTGCATACGCCACGGCCCCCCACCCTAGGCGCCAAAATCTGGTTTCGCGCCGACGGAACGCCGAGATCCAAAGTGCGCGGCCTCGTAATAAGTGCGTGTGCAGCGAATCCGAACCGCAACTATTCTTGAACCTCGTCCATTAGCGTCCCTGCTGTCCGGGCTCCTGTACGCGACGTGGCAGACGCTCCTCGTCGTGGAGGCGCTCGACTACGAGCACTACCTCCTCTCCACGCTCGTGCACATCCAGCGCGTCGACTACGACTACGCGGCGGTCGCCCTCGACTCGTACCGCGGCGCGCTCGACTACTTTGCGGACATGTGCGCGTACCTGGGGCAGGGCGACGTCCCGCCGGAGATGCTCGACACGTTCTTCGGCGACGTCGTGGCCTTCGAGCACGACACCCAGCGGCGCGATGCGGCGCATGCGATTGTGCGGGACGCGGCGGAGGCGGTGCATGGGATTCTTGCGGGGAGCAAGGGGCGCGACGCGACGGAGACCGCCGCGCGCGTGGTGGACGTCGTGGACCGCGCGATGCTGGATCTGATCGAGCTCGCGGAGGACGTGGGCGACGATGTGTCGGGCAAGATAAAGCTCCTGCGCGAGCAAATGGCCGCCAAGGACGTGTCGCGGAGCTACGAGATTCTGGGCTGACGCTCCGCCATGGTGTGTTCGCCTTGCTGTTCGTCCTCTCGGAATTGACTCTTTTTTAGGTCGCTGATTCCGGGGCTCAGAGCCTCCTGCATACATTGTACACGCCACCTAGCTGGATCATCCCATGCGTGCCTGGGAGCTAGACAGCGCGCCGGGCCATGTACGTACCGAACGCATGTAGAGAAACTCATTCGTGCATAGCGAATATCAATATCCCTAGACGAGCTTGTTGTTGCGCCGTGTCTATCGACAGTGTTCATAGCAGACGGCCACCGGTTTACCCTGCTTCCTCGTCGCGTCGCCATCGAACCTCGTATTCGCCTCGACGCACACCTTCCTCGCTGAAATCGGGGCCCCTTTTCGTCCTCATCCTCGCGGAGGAAGGCGGGTGTGTAACCCTTCCTACTCCTACCTGTCGGCGCACATACGCCGATCGCTGGGATGAAGTGCTGAGCTTGCCTGCTTGGTCTTCGGGTCTTGAGTCTCAAGATCAACCAAGGGGGCCTTCGCCGAGGAGGGACGCAGGGCAGATCGGCAGCTTGTTTTCGAGTCGCCATGAGAGCCTCCGAGGTGTATGAAGGGCTTGCAGGCTGTAACCAAGTGTTCCTAGAGTTGCCGCCGAGCAGTGAAAATGTGCAGGACTTTGGCTCGGGTCAATACACCTCTGTAAGACGAGACGAAAACAGACTCGAGGTCGGCGCGTAGAATTTGGGCGGGTTCCGCATCGATCGGGAGACGTTCAGAACACCTTTGCCAGTTGCTTGTAATTCGGTGTACACAGCTGGACTCATGATCATTCCCTGGCCTGCGTCTTCACGCTGAACCCTTGCAAGATATATTTCTCCCACCGCGCTGGGAAGCGGAACCGTTGGATTTTGCAGGCCAAAGAGGGTTTCCACGACTCGTCTTCGTATAATTGGAAATACCGTCGAACATTGAATTCTGTTTTCAACGGCGGCGCAGTTTCGGGTGAAGTTTTCAGCTATATTTGCGCAGTGAATGCGACACTAGTAGTGGTCAGGTCGTGGTTGAGTCTGTTTTGCGAGTGATCCGAAACTCGAAAGCCAGACGATCAGTTGCTTCTGACCACCACCTGGGTCCTGGTTTCTCTCTGCTCCGGACTTGTCCTCAAGCGCTCTTTCTGGGGTCTTTACTGGTAGAGAGCAGAAAGCAATCCCTTTGTACCTATTGCGAGTCGGGGTCATAGCCTTCCCCACACTTGTTCCCGACCGCGATGCCTCCAACGGTGGACTACCATTGTCCTTGTCTTTCTCAAACCGGCGTACCACCCCCGCCTCACCTATCTTCATCCTCACATAGCTTTCACACTCTTGACACGCTTTTCTTTTGCGAGGAATGTGACGCTATACGATGCAACCGCTGTGTGTCGGTCGAAGTCAGCGGCTACTACTGCCCAAACTGTCTCTTTGAGGTTCCCAGTGCAAGTGTCCGCGCAGAGAAGAACAGGTCTCCGATGCTGCTCTGTCTCGCGTCGCGTTTTCGCTCACAGGCTCCAGATGCGCGCGCAACTGCTTCATGTGTCCAAATTGTCGAAATACTCTGTCGGTGGTGCCGTCTGATCCTCCAGACCTCGGGGACGGCAGAACCTCCATTCCAATCAGCACCGTCGGCGAACCTCCGTTCTTCTTGTACTGCAATCATTGCAGATGGGACTCTGCAGAGGTGGGCATCACATTCGAGAAACCAACCGGTCTGGCTGGTGCGTGTTTGTTCTCTACTCCATCGCATCTCTTCTGAAAAAGACCCAGCGCAACTGCAGAAATTCGAAGACTCCGCCCCGGACTCGCTCGAATTCGAACGCTTGAAGGAACATTTTGAACCCGTCATACGTGCATCATCGCTCTCCTCTTCTACCACAAACGCTCCTGCTGCCCACCCCAGCAGCGCAGCGCACTCACATCACGTTCGCTCCAATTCCATCACAGCCGCTGCCTCCGCCGCGCTTGCGCGCGACATCCCCGGGGTAAGCAAGTACAACCCCCTCGCGCGCAGCGGGCGGGGAGGATCGAACAAGGACAAGTCGACCAACAAGGACGAGATGCCCGAGTACCGCAGTCGCGTCGACATTGCGTCCGCGAGCGCTCGGGGCACCGGAGGCGGCGAGGCCGACGTTGACTACATGCGCCATCTGGAGAACGTGGGCGAAGTCGCGAATCTCGAGCAGCGGTGGGTGAGCAGCTGGGCTACCTCGTTGCAGACTGCGTGAGTGTCATTTTGCTCTGTCTTTGTTTTCTTCTTTCTCTTCTTTCAAGTATGTATCGCGCTGAAGCTGAAGGCCGCACGGAGGGATAACATCGGAACTTGCATGATTCGGATTGATCACTCATCTCTTTACTGGGGCGGCTACTCACCAAATGCTTCACAGGGACCTCAAGCCGCTCCGAATACCACTGCACTCAAAGCGCTCCAAACGCTGTCCAGCATGCACGCATATTCTAATCAAACCGGAGCAAAAGGCACAGTCGGTGCGGTACAAGATCAAGCTCGTCGCCTCCAATTACATCCCCGGCATCACAGCTGTCCTGCCGCACCAGCAAGAGGCCGCGACCGCCGAGAGCCAGAAGCGCACGCTGAGCAAGTCCACGGCGGCTGCGGCGGACGACGACCGCGCCGCGGCAGGCATCCACGCGGGCAAGACGTACCCCTTCCAGCTCGCGCTGACCAACCCGCTGTACGACCCCATCCAGGTGCGCCTGACGGTGCAGCGCGTGCACGCACCGGCCCCCGCGTCGGGGCGCGCGTCGCCCGAGAAGGCGCGCCGCCCGCCGTTCGCGATCTCGCTGCCCTCGAGCACGTTCCCCATCGCCGCGTTCGCCGAGGCGTGGGAGTACGAGGACGACGAGGACGACGATATGTTCGGGCTCGACGACGACGACGAGTTTGGCATCGCTGGGCGGCTGCCGGGGCGGGAGAAGGACGCGCGCGCGTCGGGGCGCGCCAAGGTCGTTGGCGTGCTCGAGAAGAAGGCGAACATGACTTTGGTCGGGGGAGAGGTCGTCATCGGCAAGGAGGCGCGGGGGCATGTCAAGGTCGGTGTGGCTTTCTTCCACTGGCTTACTTGCTGACAAGAACCGCGCAGTTTAATCTGGGTGTGTCGTACACGTATCGCGCGGACGACACGCCGTCCGAGTCGAACGAAGCAGAGGGGACGCCTTCCAAGGCCGCGGTGGGGAAAGCGCCCGAGACCAAGACGTTTGCGTTTTACACAGTGGTGGATCTTGGGCCGATCATTCCTAGAGAGGAGCCTCGTATAGATCCTGATTTCTAGTTGGTTGTCGCATGCATTTTATGGATAGTTTTTTTTTGCGTCTTTATCCTTTCCCCCAGTCTACGGGCTTGTATTGGGATAATGGACTTGGAAAGACCTCTCCCCTTGTCTCTGCCCGGCGCGTCTTTTTTTTTGCCACAAAAAACCAATATTTCACCGATGGAGCAATCGATCACGTTTTGACGGCTCCGCTCATTTTTCTCTTTCCACCACCATGGCCCCCTCCGCATCCAAACAAAAGCGGCTCGCAGAAAAGGCCGCAAAGAAGAACGCCGGCGGCGAGGGCTCAACATCGGGCACCCCAACGACGGGCTCGCGCAATGGCAGCAGCGCCAACACCCCGCTCACCAGCATGAGCGCTGCCACTAGTCAAGAGGATCTCTCCAGCATGGCTAAGCTCCAGCTCGCCACTGACCGGTGCGTACAACATGCCCTTGGAACGATACGGCGCTGATTGCAATCAATTTGCATCGCAGGAGTGCGGCCGGTGTCCTGGTATCGGATGTCAAGGCGCGCGATATCAAGATCGACTCGTACACTCTGTCTTTCCACGGACGGCTACTGTTTGAGAATGCCGAGATCTCCCTCAACTACGGCCAGCGGTATGGGCTGCTCGGTGCGAACGGTTCTGGGAAGGTGCGTTTTTTCGTCAAACCTTTCTTTTTGCGATGGATGGCTGATCACTCTGCAGTCGACCTTCCTCCAATCGATTGCGGCGCGCGACATAGAAATTCCAGACCACATCGATATCTACCTCGTCTCCGGCGAGGCGGAGCCGTCAGAGGTGAATGCGGTGGACTTTATCGTGGCGTCTGCACGGCAAAAGGTCGCCAGGATCGAGGCCCACATCGAGGAGCTCTCCATTGCAGACAGCGTCGACGACCTCGCCCTCGAAGCCGCGTACGAGCAGCTGGAGGAGATGGACCCCGCAACATTCGAGGTCAAAGCCGGCAGCATTCTCCATGGTCTCGGCTTCACCCCAACAATGATGAAGAAACCGACCAAAGACATGAGCGGTGGTTGGCGTATGCGTGTCGCCCTGGCGCGTGCGCTCTTCATCAAGCCCCATCTCCTGCTTCTCGACGAGCCGACCAATCACTTGGATCTCGGCGCCGTCGTGTGGCTGGAAGCGTACCTGAGCACGTACAACCACATCCTCGTCATCACAAGTCACTCCCAGGATTTCATGGACAGCGTATGCACCAACATCCTCGACCTGACGGCTAAAAAGAAGATGACATACTACGCCGGTAACTACTCGACCTACGTGCGGACAAAGCAAGAGAATGAGGTGAACCAGATGAAGGCGTATCAAAAGCAGCAGGATGAGATAGCGCACATCAAAAAGTGCGCGGCGTGTTCTCTGCAAATTCGATGTATATATTGATTCAATGCGGACAGATTCATCGCCTCTGCCGGAACGTACGCCAACCTTGTGCGGCAGGCAAAGTCGAAGCAAAAGATCATCGACAAGATGGAGGCGGAGGGCCTGATCGAGAAGATTGAGGTTGGGAAGCCGCTGCGATTCAACTTTGAGGACATTCGCAGGTTACCGCCGCCCATCATCGCATTCGACAAGGTCGCGTTCTCGTACTCGGGCCTGAAAAAGGACCACTTGTACGAGGACCTAAGCTTCGGTATCGAGTGAGTCGAAGCTTATTTTTACGGAATACCCTGTTAACGAGAAACAGCATGGACGCACGAATCGCCATCCTCGGTGCCAACGGAACGGGCAAGTCCACGCTCTTACATCTCATCACTGGCGTCCTCCAACCCACCGAGGGGACCGTTTCCAAACACGTATGGTGTTACCGCATCGTTACAGAATAACGCTAACTGTCCGCTCACAGTCGGCGATCAAGCTAGCGAAATATTCGCAGCACAGTGCCGACCAGCTGCCGTACGATCAGTCACCGATCGAGTACTTCCAGTCGCTGTTCAGCCAGCGGTTCCCGGAGATTGACATCCAGGGGTGGCGGTCGCAACTGGGGCGCTTCGGTCTGTCGGGCGCGCATCAGACGGCGCCGATCAAGCAGCTCTCGGACGGGCTGCGGAATCGCGTCGTGTTTGCGCAGCTGGCGATGGAGCACCCGCACATCCTGCTGCTTGACGAGCCGACGAATCATTTGGACATGGAGTCGATCGACGCACTGGCGCGCGCGATCAAGGAGTTTGAGGGCGGCGTCGTGATCGTCTCGCACGACTTCCGGCTCATCTCGCAGGTCGCGGAGGAGCTGTGGGAGGTCGCGGACAAGACGATCAAGAATCTCACAAAGGCGGACATTAGCATCGTCGACTACAAGAAGAACCTGGTCAAGCAGAGTAATGCGGCGATCGAAAAGGCGAAACTGTTCAGCAAGACCGCGCCCAAGGGGAAGGCATAGATGTGTGTATGTGTAATGAATGTCATGCGGTATGTTTTACTATAGACTCTTGTATCTACGTCGCTGGATATAGATTGTGGCGTACTGTAGCCCTATAATGGATAGGCGTTGCGCGTGTATTTAGCTTGTTGTCTGAACTATCACATCTCTTCATTGACACCTCTTTCTGCTACTGCTCGCCGTTTGCAAGTCGTTTGCAATTCCAGATCTTCGAGGTTTTTCGATCGAGCGGTTCCAGTGACCATTCGCCAGAAGTTGTGCTGGGGAAGAACATCCAAGTAAGTAAGTTAGCAGTCGAGCATCGTGAAGAGAGAAAGAGACGTGGTTTCATGAGGAATCGATGCCCTTGGGTGCTCTTCCTGAGCCATGCTCATTTTCAAAGCGGAAATCCCCCTCCAGGTCACGGTGGTCTTCCGCTCTCTGAGGCTTCCTAATGGGCCGCCTACCGCCTCGGTACCGCAACGGCCACGAGAATTTTTCAACCCGTCGCGACCCCCGCCGCTCGGCGCCTCCCCAGTAACACGATTTTGCACCCTGACATGTTCTCCTTGTTCGTAAAGTCAGCTCAAGAAAGGCTCCAGCCTTTACTTCGTTCCTTACCCCTTCCGACTTTGTCTCCTATGTCTGCAGCGACTCTCACCGTCCTCGATGGTCGTTTGAGAAACGAGATATCCAACGAGCGGGATGTCGACAAGTTCATGGACACTATCTTGGAGTCTGTCGCCTCTCTGATGAAAGACCTCACCGGCGCCAAGACGAAGCTTTTCTACGACCTTCCCACCACCGATGGTGTCGCTCCCAAGGTCGTCCAAGAAATTGTGGTCAACGTCGAGGGAGTCACACACCTGACCGTCGAGGACAAGACCCCAGCGGTCGGCCAAAAGCACTTTACTGTGCTGGTTTCACAGTCGATGGAACCAGGGGGCTGGATAGTTCCACCGGTAATGGAATGTAAAAAGGAGCACGGAAGGGCTAATTTGGCAGGTGCGGCGAGCATTATCTCCAAGGTTCGTCGGTTCTTCTCCCATGGAAATGAGAGATACACAACTGTTTCTTAGTTGTCTTATTGCCTCACTGACGACCTCAACCCTCACTCATACGCCCTGCTGCACGACGCACGATGCCTGCATCTCCTGGTCAAACGGAATGCGCGCTACCCCTCGTTTTTCATCTCTCCTCCAATCGTTCTGGATGATCCTCACCTCTTCCATGTTATTGCTCACCTTTTTCTTTGGGATCCTCCGTCGTCCCTCGAAGCTGGGTACGATCCTCCGGCCGAACCCCCTCTTGCGACCGTTACAACATCCCTCGCCCACCCAGCAGATTCAGGAGACACCTTTGTGGGCTTTGCTCACGTTTTTCATCGGTGCGAAAATCGCCCTCACAAATCTAGCCTAATCAAGATGGTCCACTGCACGGAGAACATCGACTCCATCGTCATCACCTCCTTCGACGATGCCCCGAGTCGCGCGACCGTGATGCGTGGCCTCCTTGGCTCGAACCCGGTCGTAATCAAGGTAGTCGAGCATGACCGCGGCGACGACCTCAAGACGGAGGCTGCGACAGGCGCGCGGCCTCGACGGGGTCCCAAAGTTTTACGCGGAAGGGTGGATTTACTCTAACCGTCTTTGGGTATACTGCCTCGTATTGGAAGACCTTGGGGTGCCCTTGACGCAAGAGGGTATTGAGAGCACGGAAGAACTCGACGCGGCGTCACGGTGCGTTCTCCTATTGCATGTTTGTGATCAAGTCTGAATTGGTCGAAAAGGCGCCAGCTTGAAGACCTACAAGCCCGTCTTTCCGAACGCGGCGTCGTCCACGGCGACCTCGAACCCCGAAATATCATCCGGACTCGTTCGGGTGGGATCGGCCACATCGATTTTGAGGACGCCATCCTCGTAGATGGCTGATTCGACGGCCCCTCCATTTCTTCAAAGCCCCCCGGCCCCCGACCAGCGATGAGCTAGTGACTGTCGTTGTACCCCTGCGCGCACCCGCGCAGATCAACAAGAAGGCGGACGAAGACGGGGGAGAACACTACATGCACGGATTCCTCGATAATCCGCTCGCATTCCCGTAGGTTATCATAGTCTTTTTGCATACTGTACCTCATCTCCCGTATGATAAGTACGCACTCCACGTCTTTCAGATACTTTCCCTTCTTCTCCCTCTACACGCACGCCTGGCTATTGCCCCACGCGTCTCTCCGCCCCCTTCTGTATTCTTGGGTTCAGTTCACCAAGTCTATGCCTTCCCTTGGTAGTATCATTTAACAGCTGGTCCACGGCGGCGTGAGATATGTAGCACTGGGTGTTGTGATGCAACGCAACGGCACATTTCCTCCCTCCTTCTCCTTTTTAGCAGTTGATAATCCTTTTCGAAGAATCAATTTCACGAATTACTGGTATCCATACAACACCACGCAGAATAGCTTAGATATCCAAAAGGGAGAATATATGCGTAAACGAATGTCTTTCCCCATCGTCACTCCTACTGCTGCCCAGTCAATAGATCCACGACGAGATCGCGGGCCTCTTCCACCAGCGCATCCTCGAACACCTCACTACTCCCCAACGTGCGGCGCAGCGCGTGTTTATCGGCGGCGCTGGCACGGGCGGAAGCTCCAGATAGGAAGGCGCGCCGGTACAGAACAAGAGCGCGCAGGAGCTTCGCAACGTCGTCTGCCGCGCCATCGGCGGCCTCCTCCTCGTCGTCTTCAGAATCGAGCGAGTCGGAGTCGAACTCGACCACGCGCCTCACGCGCGCGCCCAGTAGCCCAAGGGGCCCACCTAATGCACTGGCTGCCGCGAGCGCTTCCTTGCGCTCCTTCGCGTCCGCCTCTGCCTCGGTTTCCTCCTTGTGAAGAACCTCACGCGAAAAGGCGCGCGCGCCGACGGTGCGCAGCCGTTCGAGCGCGAGGGTCTCTTCGAGCCCGCGAAGCACCCCTTTGTGGCTCGGAGCGCCGTCGTCCCCGCGTTGAGCGGTGGGAGATGAGCTGGAGAACTGGACCCTCCGCACTGCCTCCTCGACCTCGACGCCCATTCCCGTACCCCACAAGCGGCGCGCGACGCGGCCACCGAGTAGCGGAACGGGGCGCACGAGAAGGGCGAGCAAACGGTGGTCATCAGCGGACGCGTCCGGCGAAGAGGGGGTGGTGTAGAGTCGGAGGGCAGTGCGCAGGCGCGTGGGGAGGGAGGTTGAGGCTGTGATCAGAGGGTCAGTTTCGGTGTACAGATATTGAGAAGGAGAAAGTAACACACCATCAAGGATACACGCCTCAGCGGCGGCACGGTGGGGGTGAGACGTGCGGCAGCTCGCGGCACGGGGGGTGGCGGGTTCATCGTCGCTGCTGATACTGGACACAGACCGCGAGAGATCCGTGTCCGTCTCAGCGTCGTCATAACCGTCTTCTGACGTCGGCGTCAACGGGGGACCAGCAGCCTGCTTCTCAGCGGTGGTGGGGCCCGGGATCGTAGAAGACGAGGCGGAGCGGCGAAGGTGCACATACACGCTCCTGCCAATAGGAAGCAGCACGCTCGCGAGCACCGCGACGCTGACGAGGAGGTGGAATGCCTGCAGCAGGCCGATGCTCTCCACACGCACGGGCACCGTGACGTGGCTCAGAACGTGTCCCTCGTGTGGCGCATGGCGCGCAGGGGGCGTCTGGGAGACATTCGCGTTGGCGAAGAACGAAAAGAGCGCGAAGGCGCCGAGAAGGTACTGGCGCTGGCCGTGTGCGTGGGGATGAGGCGCCTCCTGCGTCGGTGTCTGCATGGGGACCGACGTCGAGAGCGCGGGGATGGGAGCCAGAGCGGAGGCTGGAAGAGGCACAACCTTGCGCGGCCGCCCGCGCTTCTTCTTCTCACCGTCCGCGGGAGGCGCTGCGGCCGCGGGCTTGCGCTCCGGTTTGGGTTTCTCAGCAACGACCTTGGGCTTCTTGCGTTTGCGGGCGCCGTCGTCGGCGTCGCTCTCGTCGTCATCTTCCTCCGCGTCCTCGTCCGCGGGCGCGCCGCCCTCGCTCACTTCGTCAGTTTCCGGCCCGCCGAATCGCGCGGTCCACTCGCGCTCCCACTCCGCCAGCAGCTCGCGCCCACCCACGAGGCCGCCCAGCAGAGTCTTGAGCCCTGCAAGCTCGCGTGCAAGGCGGGCTTCGCGGTTCTTGAGGACGCGGATGTACTCGACGGCTTTGCCGAGGACGTTCGCCTTGGAACACTTGCGCGCGACCTTGACGCCGTCGACGAAGCCGCGCGCATCGACGACGTCCTCATGGTCATCCGAGGAACCGGCTTCACCGGCTTTGAGGGCTGCGGCGCGGTCGACGACGCGGAGCGCGGGGACGGCCTGGCGGAGGGACTGGATGCGGGCGTTGAGATTGGTGCGGTAACGGCGCTCGATGGTGGTGTGGCTTGTTTTGGGGCGGGAAGGCGGAGCGGTGTTTGCGGGGGTGTTGGAAAGGACTGCGGCGGGGACGGGGTTGGTGGTGAACGCGGGCGGTTGGGGCGAATAAGAGGGGGTGGTCTGTTGCTGCTGAGCTTGACGCTGCTGCTGCTGCTGGTGAATTTGTTGGTGCTGCTGCTGGTCCTGATTTATCTGGACGGCAAGCACCACACCGGCTGCTTTGCGGACACGGGAAGCAAGCTCGGTCGCAGGATCGTCGTCGAACTCGGACGCAGGCGGCGAGTACGCTGCCCGGGGAGAGAAGGACCCAGACGTAGACCCGCTCTCGGATGAGCTGCGGGAGCTCATGTGCGGGGATTCAAAGGTGAACTGGAACGGGTCGGGTGCAGCATAAGTGTAGTTGAGGGCGTTGGGCTCGATGCCGGCGTTCGGGTCGAAGGACATCATGTCGTCCATGAGCCCAAAGTCCATGGCAAAGTCCATCTTGGGGTCGTCTACGGGCGGCCACATGCTGGACAGGGTGTTCCAGTCGGGCGGGGTGCTTGCCGAGTCGGTGTCGGTGTCTGTGGCATCGTGCTGGGAGTGGTTGTGCAGCAGCAGGTTGAGCGGGTCGCTGGGATCGAGGCCAAGGTCCTGCGACATGAGGGTAGACGAAAAGCTGCTCGACCCGTTCATAACCAAAAGAAATCGCACCACAATAAGGTCGTTCGATAATGTCGTCCGATAATTGTGGCTATGTACTACGCTCGCTTTTATTTCACTTTACTTTTGCAGCACGGACACAGACATGGACGCATAGATTGCAGTAGCAACGACATGAACGCATAGATTGCACAAGTACCATACGGCAACATAAGATTCCGGCCAGACTACACAACACTTTACGGCGCGAAGAGGGTCGCGGTGAAAGCCTCGCCAGCAGCGGTGGGCTGCTTGGGCTTCTTCGCGTTCTTCTTCTTCAGGCGCTCCTGCTTGACTGTGAAACGGATAAGCAAGTGCAAGAGGCGACGAGACGGCGAGACGTACGGAGCTCGTGCCTGCGGATGGTCTTCGCGTAGGGGTTCAGGCGGAAGAGGACGGCCTTGTTGATGAGCGGGTTCTTCTTCTGCGTCCAGGGGCGCTTCTGGACCTTCTGGCCGGCGACGCGGACGACAGACTGGATCTCGTCGCTGTTGATCAGACGCGTGACGTCCGGGTTGGAGATCTTGGCGGTGGGGAGGCTGCGTGTACAGATGAGTGACAAGAAACAAAACGAGATAAAAAGGACGCACAGGTAGTCCTTCTTGTGCGTGGACGCCTTGTCAAAGGTCCCGAACACCTCGTCGAGGAGCGCAAAAGCGCCCTCAGTCCAGATGACGAAACGACCGAGATGGCCACCGGGCGCGAGCTGGAGGAGGTTGAGTCTCCGGACGTTCACGAGCTCGACACCGGGCAAGTTTCGGAACGCCTTGACGATGCCGTTGTCCTCGTTGTAGACGACGAGGGGGCCGCGGCGCTGGCGATGTCTGCGGTTGCGCATCTTTCCCTTGCCGGCGCGCAGCTTGCGCGAGTTGGAGACCTTGATGACGTCGCCGTACGCGTTCAGGGTCTTGAGGAGGGCAACGGCCTCCTTGGTTTTGGTGAACGACTCGGCGGCGTTGGCGATGACGAGGGGGACCTCCTCGATCTGCTCGATCCGGTGGCCACGGGCGAGGACGAGGGAAGGCAGCGCCGATGCAGCAAGGGCGGAAACCACAGCGAAGCGGCGCTGGTTCTGGTTCACCTTGACGTGCCACTTGCGCCAGGTCTTGGTCGGGGCGAACATGCGTCCACCACGGCACATGTTTCCGAAGGCGGCCTTTGCTGATCGTCAGAAAAAGTCCAACCCAAGAAGAAAAACGCGCACCTGACCGGCACGGTGAGTGCCAGAGCCACCAACACGGGGGATACGGGCGACGGCACGACCAGTTCCCCAGGACTCGGCGCTCGTCTGGTGGCCGGCCTTTTCGCTGACGGAGTACGCCTGCCTTTTGTTCTTTGCGATGCTCTCTGTCAACCAGCGTTCAGTCCTTCATAGTCTGGATGGTGTGCAGTTCCGCCACGCACTGTGCACCTGCGCAACGACATCGAGCCTAATGGGTGCCGTCAAGACCGCCGGGAGGGGGAGAGAAGTCGACGCCTCTGCCAGAAAAAAACGTCAGCAAATACGCAGGCTGCAACACGCGTCTGAGCGGACCTCCGGAGGCGGCGTGCACGTTCACAGTGGGACGGGAGGCCATGGAGAGTTTCTTGAGGTCTTGAGGATGGAGGAAGAGAAATTTGCCGCGGGTCACGTTACAGGTTATGCAGTCGGTTGCAGCCTAACAAGACCTAACATCCGGTCCGGCCGCCCCTCCACTCTCCCAATAACCGATTCTTTGCCAGTGCTGCCGCGAGCTGAGTCCGAGTTGGCTCGAGCTCATGGGCAAATCGAGCTAGGTGCACCTCGAGGTGTCATCAACTCGACTCAAACCAGCTGCAGCCAGCGTCCGTCCGTAAGGCCTTTATTCAGGTTTTCTCAGCCCATAAGGGCTTAAAGGGGGTGAAGGCCTTAACCTTAAGGGCATTTTAAGAGCTTAGATGTTATTTTCCCATGCTGTCTGCTCTTTCTCCTACGATGTAAGTAATCTTTGAGGAAAAGTATCGGAGAAATGGGAGTCACAAGGGATGCACAAAAAAACCCAGGCCACGTGAGGGTTAAGGTCTAGCAATGTTAATTAATCACTGCGGGCAATCACCATGGCCGTGGTTTCATGGCGTTGGAACGGCATGGGATTGATCCTTGCCATGGTGTTTGCCACATACTTGCCATGGCGTTAGACATTCCCTTTGTTCTTCGGTTAGTCCGGCGCGAGGCCGGGGCAGCCCGGCCCAATGTGCTTCTCTCAACGGTTTTTATTTTCTCTGCCGGAGCACCTTCAAAACTCAGCACAGAAGTATTTTACCTCACGGTAGCTGTTTCTCTGTCAGATAGGGTGGCAAAGTCGAGGCATTACGGCCTGAGTTGGGCCTGAGCAGACTTTGAGTTCGGTGGAAAGCACACATAGTCCTAGTAACAGTGTAGGCCCTGTAGCTGTATTCGCATCGGCGCTAACAGACAGGTGTTTAAACTGATATACACAATTTGTCCCTGGGCAATGACTGAGTTGTGACTGAGTGCTCTCCTTCTCTGGTCATGGCATTGCGCTCTCTATATGTACCAGTGTCGAGGATCAATACTATATGTTCACTGAAACTCTAATCTTGCTCCAGCCGCATTTCATTCAACTGTATCCCCCATTCCTGAGTTGCCAACCGACCGCGGGGCACATTCGAACATCTCCGAGATTGCCGAGCTCCCAACACAACTGATATCCCAAGCTGCCAAAAGCTGAACGCGTCGCTAGTAATGCTGATAGATACAAGCTGCCGTTATTGTTGTCCTTCTTTTTCCGATGCACTGACAATTAACCTATACCTGCTCGCATCATTGGGAACTACAAGAGAGGGGCAAGTGAATGAAAATTGACAAGAGTCCAAGTTCTTTCTCACAATGAACTCAAAGTATGGAGGCAAACAGGTCCCGACCTTGTCTTGGGTGGAAAGCATGGGTTTGGAGGCAGATTAGTCTTTCCTTGGGAAGCTCTACATATATTCCACATTGCAGATTTCTTCGCAAAGTGAAACCAGAGGACTGTGCTACGAGCTACCAAACGAAGAACGGCAAAAAAAATTCCATCCGCAATGAGATTTAGTCTCATAAAGAGCTGCTCACAGAGCGCGCAACTATATTTTTGTGGCGGACCACTGGCCCGGCCATCTCCGCCGAAGGACAAAGGGAATTGATGATTTGTGCAACACCATTGTTATATTTGCCACGCCAGTGGAAGGAAGGGAGGAAGTTCCGACGGGCGAATATGATGCCAAGGGGGACAAGACCAATGTCATGACTCCATTTTGATGTTACAAGAACAAGCTCCTTGGGCCGAGCTCTGGTAAAACAGAAGGATTTGGTGCACTAGAGGCTGGGGGTGTGATACATCACCGGTCGCTAAAGTCCTAGATGTCGTGATGCAAAAGTGCCCGTAATTACCAGGGCGTTCTGATACATCAGCAGCCCTACGTACCTTAAATCCCATATATGTGCATACACAGTGAGCTCACTATCATTGTCGTCGTGATTGCAATAACCACATTTGGGATGCGATGATCAAAATGTTCTCGACGTCGTCGGCGACAGCGAGCAAAACATGTTGTTCAAAAATGCTGAAAATAATATGGATCTGGGGGGCAGGGACTACAATACATGTGGTAAAGCAGCTACTGAGTACGGTACATTCCGATGGCGTAAATTGAGGTTTTGTAACTGTCGGTGAATGCGTTGTAGCAGGTAGAAACATCTCCCGGTCTGTGAGATGGGGACCAGGGCCTCGTGACGCCGGTGTCCGCTGTCTGCCCGCCGCCGCGCGCGCTGCATCCCCGCTTGCAGCCGCCTCCATTCCTCACGCATGTTCGTACCGGCGTGGAGCCGTTGGCACGCGCCGTTCTAAGCTGACAAATGGAGGGTGAAACTGCACGGGGCCGTAAGCCCACCGTGCGTCGGCGGCTGCAGGTGCGGGTGCGAAGATGAGGGCTTTGCGGCCCTGTCCGGATGCCGACATGTTGCAGGAGACTCCAGCGTGAAGCGAGCGGGTTCAACCGCGGACTTTTGCAGGTGCACCGCGCGCGGGACATGGGCAGCTCCCGGCAGTTCGACTGCAGTGTCTCAGGCGCAAGCGCAGGGATGCGGCCGCTCCCCCGTCCCCGTCCGCTGTAGCAGTGACGGAAAGCTGGCCAGCTATTGCTGCAGCACTGGCAACGCAGACATGAGGGAGTGGAAGCAGGGGCCGAGGAGCGGAGGCGCACAACATATGTCTGCGTGTGCGCGGGTGCGACATAGCGTGCCGCGCGGCGCTGTTGTCGCCGCCAGTGCGGGGACGAATGTACGACTGTGCTGCATGCCGGCGACCGCAAAAGACACGGCTATCTCTTCACCAGCGATGGCGCAAGAGGGCCCGCACCAGAGGGGTCCGGTGCACACGGGGCGGGAATAGGACTGCAACTGGGAACGCACCACGATCGGGAGCGCGCGTGCGAGCTGCAGAAGAACGAAAAGGTAAGTGTACACTGACGAATCAGTGTATCACACACTGCCGCCTTGCGAGGCTGAAGAAGGGGAGCTTGTCCCCGGGGAGGAATCAGTCAGTGTACGGCAAAAGGCGTGGGGCGTGTATTACGCACCGACGCCTACGCTGTATACCTGACATGCAAACCTCCGAGTCCCCTCTTGTTGATCGCGATGCTCGTTCCTCCAAAAACACGGTTTCTTGACGCCCACAGTACACGAGAGGCAAACCGACGGCAGCTGAGGCTTCCGGGGGAAACAGCTGATAGTGGTGCAGGCCGGCCGACGTTTTCGCCACGATTGGTTGAGTTAGGCGTCGAAGACGGGCGAGACAAAGAGCAGCGCGCGCCAGAGAGCCAGCCAGACAAAAACCCGGGAAAACTGCACCAAATTAACGTTGAGTGGCCTAGCTCTGGACTTGCGGTGCAGCCAGGGGCCAAACGGTCTTGCGGGGACGCGGCACTGGACGACGTGGTGGTGAGGAGGAGAAGGAGTCACGCCGTTATGGCGTGACACCTGCCGTATTGTCGACTAAGTTCATATTCGCTTAGAGGCATCGGGGACTCCGGCAAATTTTGAAAACGAAGGTTTCTGTCCAAAAATACTCCCAGAACTAGGATAACAAAAATCAGCGACTTGAACTTTTTGCTTCGGTCAGACCAAGAACAGGCGGAATTGTGGTTCTGTCCCCACAATCGAGGTCAGGGAGTCAGATTGTTCAGGAAAATGTCAACTTCCACGGAGTGAGGGTTTGTGGTGGGAAATATAAGCAGAATGTATGGTTTAACAAGCGTCAACGCACTGTAACATTACTCTGGTTTCGGAGCCAAGTCATGTTCACATTGCTTTTTTTCAACTTTCGAATCCTGGGATCAGGAAGCACGCAGAACATCTTATTTTGTTCAATTTCCCTGTTTACACTCCTCCTTAAGTCCCACAGCGCTTTGACGACTAAAAAAACGAAGTCTCGGCTGCCATCAAATATTGATTACAGTGGCGAGGGCGCTTTGCTGAGGATTATATAGCTTTTTGGCGGACATGGAGTAAACGAAAGATGCTCATTTACATACATTCTACTGGAATCCGCCGCTGAACGGCCTGTTTAAGGGGCGGTCAAAGCCGAGGGCCAGTTTTTTCTCAATGACGGTGTTTTCGAGCAGTAGTGCTTTTCCGCGAGGTTGGGCATTCCGATAGAGCTAAAGCAAGTTAATTCATGTATTACTATCACCAAAATGGTCAGGAAAAATACAGAAGCTGTCAATTGATTTGATGCCCGACGTCGAGGGGCAGATATTGGTAACGCAGGCAAGAAGGCCAAAGTACCAATACCGGCATTTCTGTGCAGAGGCGCACCGACGTGCAAAGTGCCCCATTATGCATGGGGACGCCGCAACGTAGCGGGCCGGCACCGTCGTACTGCAGCCCGCCGGAGCGGGGCAGCGGCGAGGCCTGCACAGCGGCCAATGACTGAAGACAGAGAACCACGATAGCATGAGCATGGAGGGATAAAAAAGGGTGCTAAAGACGAAGTGTAGAGCCATAGAACAAAGCTGCACCTGAACGCCGAGCCTAGCGCGAGCGGGTCCATGCAGCAGGAAACACCGCCGATGCAGCGCGCTGAGAGTGCGCAGGCCGATGCGGGGGCCTACAAACCTGCTTGGGCATAGCAGACGCAAGGGTGATCCTGGATTTCCGGCCCAGCATGCGGTGGCAAGGCTGGCAAATGTCCCGATCAGCGCCAATTGGGATTCAGAACCAGGGCGCAATAGCGCGCACTGTTTACTAGTTTACTATTGTATACACTGCCTCTGCTTAATACAAAGCTGAGGTCCGGTGGGTTTAGCACCGTCCACGGCAGGTCCTGCGTAATAAATCTATTTAGATTTTCCGCCATTTTCTCTGCCGGTGCGCGCCCGTGACCGGCTACATATCACCACGTGATCGTCCACCAAAATCCATCAAAACGTCGAGGAAGGGCGGGGGAACGTCGACTCGGAGCAAGGGGGCTCCGCGGTATCGTGGGTGATCGGGAATGGTTATGCGGATGGTGTAGCTACCGGCAGTGGCTCAGTGAGCGTCGCAGAGGCTGGATGCGCCGTTGTTGTCTCGGTTGACGGTTTCGCGCGCAAACGGTATCGTGCACATGCGGCATGGGAAGCGGGTGGGGGCAGCTGGGAGCAGATGGCGTTGAATTTGGCAGCTCGAGAGTTATACGAGGGGCGGGAGTCGCAGCGGCGAGTCGGCGGGAAGGTGCGGGGGGTAAAAGTGTGGTTTTGTCATCGTTGGGCCGAAACCTCGTCCAGGCTAGTGGACGGTACTGGACTGGTGGTCTGACGACGGCAGTCGAGTGCCCAATGCTCGACGCAGCCGGAACGACGACGACCACTTGGAGATGGTGGTGGTAGTGGTTGTTGTTGTTGTTGTTGCGCTGACCCATGAGCGCACTGTGGTCAAGTTTTGGGCCAAACAGGGCCTAGGAGCCGGCACGCGAGCGCAGGCCGTGCTGAAGAATCGGGGGCAGCGATAGCAAACACAGGCAACACACCGAAGGGCCAGAAAGTGAGCAGAGGTACGAGGTCGGGTGAGAGCAGGGCCCCGCAAAATTTCGGGTCATTGTTTGGAGCAGAGGCGATTTTACGGAGGGCGGGCACGCAGAGGGGTGCCCATTTGCGGGGGCAACGGCGGGTTATTCGGGGGGAATTAAACCAAGCGGCGGGTCTATCCAGGATAATGATAGGCAAAAGAGTGTGCCTAGGCCAAAGCCGGACCAAGTAACGGTCCCAGCGGCGACGGGGGATGCGGGGGAAGAAGAGGAAGGGAAGTGATAGCTAAATAACAAGTGTCAACAGATATCCCAATTTGGGATGGGCACGCCCGCCCGTGCACGGACCAGCTAATGTGGGGGCGCGGCGCGCTGTGCGCGGGCGGGTACCCAAAAGAGGTGTCTCTGGTGAGCCCAATACCTGATATATCAGTGCGCTTGGCTGACTACAGAAGGTATTACATCAGTACGTTACGCTACGCCACTGCGCCGTGATGTATCAGAACCCCACATACGCCTGTTCGGTGGACCGATTGGTATGAAGGCTCGTAAGTGAGATGGAATAAAAGTCTAGGAGAGGTACAGAATAACTACGACTAGCTACGGTTTATATACCTAAGACTGCGAACCGTGGGAACTACTTCTAATTATCCGAATGGAAACCTCATGTCCTATTGTGAGCGGTATCCGCATGTCCGTCGTATGTTCCGTGGCCCGACGCCTTGTTGTTCGATCGTGTGGATATTAAGAGTGACGTGTGAATATGATTTGTGTGTGCTTCGTCTGTGTGCGACACATCTCCGATCATCCATCTTTAAATATCTTCCTGTGCTGCTGCTGTGTGCTGAAGCGTCGAGATTTGGATAATTGAGATTCCTTTAGGATTAAGGGTTCGTTTATCGGATGTTGTAAGGATCGGGAAATCCCTACTCAGCGCACATCGAACGGTAGGTATCTGGCGAGTTCGCGATTCCTTCCAATGTGGTGAAGACTCTCAATTTGACAATCACTCTTAAAGAAATCAGCCTGGGGTCGGATATCCAGGCCCTCTTCAGCTGAATTCTATTCCCTCGCAAATATTCACGATAAGAGAGTAATGTCGTCAATTCAAGAGATATTGACCACGGGGAGGATAAGATTAATACCCGAGCAACCGCTCTTGCCTCTATCAGAAACTCGGAGTGTATCACGAGAGTCGGGGAGGCTGAATGAGCAGCGGCGAAGTAGAGGTTTGATGTGAAAAGTAGATAGATTGTCCCACGTGTCTACGGATCAATTGTATCCTACTAACTAACAGGTACAAACATACTCGGAACGAGACTATCAGAGGTAAGAGATATTGTGAGGTTCGTGAACGAAGAAAATGATATGCGTAAAAAAAAATATGAATCCTTACAGATGTCGTTATTGTTATCTTATCTGATGGCGTTGTCACGTGGTGGTGAAATCGTGACATTACCCCCCTCTCTAGAATCAATGTCCTCGTTGATCTCAACGGTTTGAGCGGTTTCGGTAATAAATAATTTCTTCTTCGAGTATTCTTGGGACTCCTCCTTGTGTTTGTATTGTTTGATTAAATAATCCCAGTATCTCACGGGGAAAATTGGTAGCGCCCGTATTTTGATGCTGTGATCCTTCTGATATCTTTCGAGGATCTTCTTGGCACCTGGTAAGAGATGGCGCACGGGTTCCCATGTGTGTTCATTTGTGGGATAATCCTTCCATTTGATTAAATACTGATAGCTGCGTCCAACTTTGCGGTGTTTGAGAATTTCTTCGACTTCGTAGCGGAGCTCGCCGCTAATAATTACGGGTAGAGTGTGCTTCTCATGCCTGTGCTTGGGAGGCTCCACATATGGAGAAAGGAGTGATTCGTTAAATACGGGGTGTTGCCGCTCCGTTTCCGGTAGCCGGAGCTTATATGCCGAAGCTCCCACCTTTTCGAGGACTTTGTACGGCCCGAGTTTGATGTCGTCAAACTTCTTGCTCGGGCAATCCGTGGTGATGATTTTGCCTTTCACTCAGACCTTGTCGCCAATTTTGAATTCCGGGGCAGTGTGTGTGTGCTTGTTGTGGTGCTCTTTCATCTTTTTCTTTGATTTTTTCTAGAGCTGCGGATGCCTCGTCGCGGATCCTTTTCATTCTCTCGGCGAGCTGCTCAGCAGGTTCGTTCCGAGTGTGCACAACGTTCTTGATCCCTTTCCAAGGGTGATAGCCGGTGTTTGCATAAAATGGTGACATCCCGGTTGCGGAACTGATCTTGTCGTTGTGGCAGAACTCGGCCATCAACAACCAATCGGCCCAGTCCGATTGACGATAATTTACGAAAATACGAAGGTATTTTTCGATCTCCTGATTCATCCGTTCCGTTTGTCCGTCTGTGATGGGATGGTACGCCGTACTAGGGTTCATCTCGATCCCCAGGATCTTATTAAGTTCTCGCATAAACCCTGATAAATAACGAGTGTCCCGGTCCGAGATAATCTTTCGGGGGATTCCGTGATATCTGACTACTCGGTCACGCGTTGATAAGCCGGGTTTCGGGTTGTACCCTGTTTCCCTGGATTTTCGTGTTTTATCAATATGTAAACACGCATCTAAAGCACACGCATGAGCTTTGAGTCAGACTACAAGGGAGCCTTAATACGCTCACCCGCAGTCACTCAGCTAGAACGGATCATACTGGTTCAGGGCTGTTGTACGGGTTGCAATTCAAACTGGGTCCTATTTTCAAGATTCAGGTTGCACTTAGTTGACTCCTCCAAAGTTGAAAATAACCAAAGGGTTGGCTCAGGGGCTTTCATTGGACATTAAGGCAGTGTACTACAGAATCAGGCAACTCTGTTGTCTGTTCTTTGTACCTAAATCAGAGACGTGTTTAAACACGTGATGGCTCGGCATCCACGGCTCGGATAAGACCGACTCGGGATTATTCGGAACAATGGTTCAAATCAAATTGCGATCGAACCAAAAAGGGAACGATCATGATCCTTTCAGGAACATGATCTCCCAAGCTCTTCTGCATTGAGTATGGGGTACCAGGAGGAAGCTACAGACTAGTAGAATCCAACTGTGACTACCTAGGAGGCGGGCAGCGGCCTATTCTCAACATTGAGAGCTTATTCTCAACTTTGGCACCACCTGAAGTCCGAGATAAGTACCAAGGAAACAGATGGACACAGAGGGGGTCCTATTCCAAATACCCATTTCAACTGTGACCACTTAATCATTCTATTTCTGTTTTTTTCTATTCATTTTAAACACATGTATGTCTTGGCTTGTCACAGATCATTTTCCGTTTATCTGTTATCATTCCCGTTTATCCGTCTGGCATGTAATATTCGTGTAGTAAGCACATATTGTACAGTATAAGTAGAGCGTAGAACTGGCATGAACGGTACAGAAGCTTCCCCGGGTTATTGAGCTACCTCCAGCTATACTGGTGGCTCCTTAACGAAGGGCTGAATCTGGATTTGACACTCAGGGCTATTCTATTTTCAAGATAGCTCCGTTTCAAGTTACTACAATTGCACACCCCTGTGGTGATACCCTGCTCCTGACTGTGAATTGAACTAAAGGCGTGTATATTGGCGTGTATAAGGCGTGGCATCAGGCGTGGCATATCTGGTGTGTATATTGGTGTGGCATTTGGGATTTGGCTCTTAGGAATTTGGCTATAGCTTGGACGCTTTGAAATCCAATCTTGAGAATAAGCGCTATAACTTCGGTTAGAGTCCTCCTTCGCTAGAAAGACACACAAGCATCAAAACAATTACATCTACCTGCTTTCTCAGAAAACATACATTCTTGAGGACGAACCTGGGTGTTTTGTGACTTCAAAACAAGGGCTTTTATATTGAGATTAGGTTGTTTGTTGTGGTTGTTGTGAAAGATCCAACTTTGTTGTATCTTTTGTGATTCCTGCACTCAAGCCGTCGAGTTTTGGTATCTTAGAAGTTCAAGTCGCAATCCCTGAGCAACCCGTTCACCGCTTCTTCCCCTTGTCCTGGGTGGAAGCTGGTGGAGGGCTTGTCCGTGAAGAACTGGCATGTGGCGGACTTGGAGCACCCTGTGCCGCTGAAGGATCGGCTTCAGGGACTTGGCTAGATGGACGAGTACCGGAAGAATGGCTGCCCCGCGAAGACGAGCCCAGATTGGCCTGAGCACCGCGCCGACGGTGGCGGTCCGAATCCGATGATCTGTGAGTCTGACCCCGTTTTCCAGACATAAGAGATACAACCAAGATACAATGTAGTGAACAGTAAGACAGTGTAAAAGAGGGAAGAGACAACAACGTACTGCAAGAATTCCTCACTGTTAAAGCATGTTGATAACACGTAGCAGCTGCGACGGGCGTCGAGCGGAGTCCGAACGAGACAAAGGGAAATCAAGTCAGGTGATCGAGATGTGTCAATCACCTTTCAACGGCCATCAGAAATTGCCCCACACGTTCCTCATGCGTTTGCAATGTGTAAATTGCGGGATAAATAAAACAAAGGATACCGGTAGACGTGGAGAAACTGCTTTGATGCTGCCAATCTGTTCCAGTGGTACAGCCACAAACTGTCAGCCGACCTGCACTTCCGGCTGTTCAGAATGTACAGCCTCGGTGATTGCCCCCGGTGACACGGCGTGATGCCTGCGAAGGTAGTGTCGATTATGAAGATTTGCTGGTGTTTAGACTTGGGATGCCTGTGGTGGGCACCTTGCAGAAGAGGGGTGTGAGAGTAAAATGGCCCGATGAGGGACAAGTGAGAGTGGTCAAATGCGTGAACGAGGACTGAATTACTTGTGGGGGTACAAGTGGAGGAGGGAACAAAGCCCAGTAATTGACTCGCTACCTCTTACTTTCGCCTCTCCTTTAATATCCCTCTATCCTTGCCTCCAGGCCTCTCTCGTGCCTGGAAACGCCTTGTAGCACGCGGTGCTGAGGGTCTCTGGGAACAAGTAGCTGCCTGGAAGGTTTGGTCAGACGGTTATTAGGTGATTTGGTAGCTGGAGGATTCGTCTGAAGACGGTATTTGATATTTTCCTTGGTTTGCTGAGAGTGCGCCATGTGGAGCGCTTTCCGTCCATTTTGTCTGGGGAGATATTACGGTATAATTAGGTGCGAGGGCGGGGTGAGGTGCTGCGGTGATAAGCCAGGAAATTGGCTACACATGAAAGACTGCAATTTTGTGTTTTTCATATCTAAGACCACATCCAAGATCCAACGAGTCAAGAGTACAAGAGTTAGTGCAAGCTCCGAGCAGCTAACTAAGTAGACGGTGTCAAGTGTATTTTTGGTAATACGCGTAGTCCACTGGGAGTGTCGTTATCCGAGTGTTTCACGCAAGAGGCCGAGGGTGAGCGAGGGAGTGATTTATCCTTAGAATGTCGAAAAGGGCGACAGAGGATCCAAGGAGGGAGCTAGAGGGTAAGCGGAGGATTTGTCTAGAAACACAAGAATCTCCCAAGTCGGCTGGGAGCGAAGCGAGGTACTAGGTAAGGTAGGAGATAAACGGCGGAGGTGAGTAGACAGTAAAACCACTTTACAGCCTAGTCGGGTAGTCGGATTACTATCGCGTAAATATTCAGTCAAGAAATAAACTCTCGTCCAGGATCGCAATGATACAAGGATTGGGTGGTGAGAATATTGTTTAGTTCTATGAAAGAATAAAGATGCTAAAGCAATTTATTCGGTAGGTCGCAGACAAGTAAAACCACTTTACTGGTATGCGCGGGATTATACGGTTATAAAAACAAGTGAAACCACTTCACAAGTTTTAGGTGGCGGCGGCGGAGGCAGCAGCGGAGGCGGAGGCGGCGGCGGTTAAACGGGAGAGACAAGCACTAAGAGCAGAGTCCAGTCGCAAGTCAAATAACGGAGGGAGACAAGCACTGAGAGCAGAGTCCAGTCGCAAGTCAGATAACGGAGGGGAAAAAAACAAGCACTGAGAGCCAAAGGTCTAGTCGCAGGTCAATTCAAGTAAGCTGGCAAGTATTTCACTATACAAGCAAGCTTAGAACGGAGGGATGATCACTGAAAGTCGGTTTCAGTGAGCAAGAACGGAGGTGGGTTCGGTAAAACAGTAGTAGATTCAGATGATTACAGGGTGTCTACAGCTGCCTATCTATACTACTCAAGAATCCCTTTGGGGGAGGCTAATTTAGTACATTTGGGGGTTGGGGAAACTAGTTTAGTATATTTAGTGCTGGGGTTTGGGGTAAAGCTACATTTGTGGGGTTGGGGATGAAATGTTTTGGGGTTGGGGATTGATGGTTGGGGTTTGGGGATCAGCACAGCACCATGTTTGGTCCTGATGATGATTGATCCATTGTTGTGATATCATCGGCGATGGGTGATGCCTGATGATCCATCAGTTTATCATGATCTTCATCATTTCTTGATAAGAGGTTAGCCGAGCCTCCAATTGGTCCTGACTCTAAACACTTTAGGGTCATGACATCCGCGGGGAACGAACAAATGAACTGTCCCCAGTTCCAAACTTCCAATTGGAGGACGCTGCGAAACCTCTTCAAGAAATGATTTGTGGGTACATGACTTCGCGAACTAGTTCTGATACGTTGCTGGTCCCTGGGTGTCAACCCACTGCAGCATTGTCCCGAAGCGTGCAGGGACAGTGGAAGAGGGCATGGGCATGTGAACCCATCCATCTTCTGTGATCTCAGGCGCGGCCGGCTTGGGGCTAGGTAGAGGGGGAGCAACATCACTCCATGCCGCCTCTTCCTCCAGGTGGATTTGGTCAGTCGGCGCGGACTCGGCAATTACCTGGATAAGGTCATTGTAGCATTTCTCCACATGCTCTGCTGGGTTAGGGATGTCGATCATTTGGGAAGGGATTGCCAGTTTGGTGATGATCAGGTCATATCATTCCCTGATGTTGACCACCGTGAAGCCGTTCAGGATGTACAGCTTCTCCCCTACTTCCCATCGTCCGGCTAAGTCTCCAATGGCGCGTAATACGCTCCCGGGTTTTATGCGCTGGTTGGGTGTACTGGTCACGGCGAAGAATAGACCTCGCCAGGTCAGTACGCGGGGCTCGATGCGGGCCGTAATAGGGGGAGTGCGGTAGTCCTCTTCATAGCTGTCCGATTTCCGAAGCAGTGATACGGGTATCACGTGGAAAGGGCTGATATAGCGATAGATAGGGGGAGATGGAGGTAACATCCGATCTGGGACGAATGGCAGGAATTCGGTGACAGCGGGGGCGCCAGCAGACGCAGGGGTAGGTGAGCGTACAGTGACCAAGAGGTGTTGGGGAGTCAAACGGGGGCGCGGAACCGCAGGATACAAGAAGGTCTCGCAAAATGTGGATGCTGCCTCTGGCGTTAGTTGAGCCGGTACTTTTTCTGGGACTGGGGTGGGTTCTCGGCTGGCCATGGCTCTGGAGAGATGGTGGTTTTGGCCACGTATCAAGGAAGTGCGCACGTGTTTCCCGACGGAATTAGCCGAGTCATTTACAGTTTCCCAATTGGGAAGTAGTACATGAAATAGGCATATTACATTTTACACAGGGGGAAGAATGACGCAAGACTGGCCCCAGCCAGTCACTAGTGGGGTTCGGTGGTGGGCGGGATGGATAGGGGGTCCATGCTGAACGTAGTGGGCAAGGGTTCCACTAGATCCCGCGGAACCGCCAGGATCGCCGTGAGCTTGTGCTCTGGCTGCTTCACTGCCACCAGCACCAGTAACCCTTGGTCACGAAGGCGTTCTTCCACCAGCCAATATCCCGTGAGTTCGCCAAAAAGTCGAACTGTATTGCTGTCTTGTATCTTCCGTCCTCTCGACTTTAGGACAGAAAAATACTGGGAATGCGCGAGTCGGGCTGCTGCGACCAGCAGGGCGGTGTTTTCGTCTCGCTGGAGGGTCTTAGGTAAAAATACCAGGGCGTTGTGGGTGTCCATGGTTATGGGTGCAGAGCGTGGTCTGTAAGCAGAAACATAGCGATATTCTTCGCCGCGGCTATACTTGTCTGCCTTGTCCCACATTATGGGCAGCGGCCCGAGGGCCACAGAGGTAACAAAATTCCCCAGGTCCATCTCCTTGGATGGTCTGGCGAGAGGGGTTACAGTCCTGCCAGAGGCCTCGGGCTGAGGCTTGCAGGGCGGCGGGCTTTTAGGCGCTAGAGACCTGTAGACAGGCTTTGGGCGCGGTTCTACGCGGAATAAAGGAAGTCGCAGGTTTTTAAAGTCAGGATGAGCGTAGGGGTGAGATGGTGTGAGCACGGGTGCATGCCCTGGCCAGGGGGTTGTTTCCTGGGCGGAGTTCTCCATGAAGATTTTAGCCAGCAGGAATGCGGGATATCATCTGACCCAAGAGCGTTATATGATAGTGCCCCATTTTTAATCTGTCATGCTGGCATCGTCCGAATCATCTGCAGTGGCGGTGGAAGACTCCGCTGCATCGTCAGGTTCTGGCCCCATCCATCCGGTTCGCATGAACCAGTGGTCCCTGGTTATATAGGGAAGTAGCCGGAAGGCCGCGACCGAATTCCTGGCAAACAGAGACCCATCAAGTTCCTTGAGGAGGTAAGCACCGCCCTTGTTCCTTCGATGGACCTCGTAAGGCCCAAGGTATCGGTCCTCTGTTTTTCGGTCGATGCCGATCGTCATGTCAAGTTTAACATTTCGCATCAGCACTAGCTCGCCTTCTTTATATTCAGTCTTCTGTAGTTTATGCTTGAAGCGCTTCTCGAATTGTAGTTTCGATTTAAAACGTGACTGCTTTAAAGTTGCCGCTGCCTTAGCTATATCTTGGGGATGCTTCTGTAACTGCCGAATCCGTAAAGCGAGTAGATCGCTAGTGCTCATTCCTGAGTAGAACCCTTCGACTAGAAATGTGGATTCTGAGAGGTCGAAAGGCAGAATGGGCAGGGTACCGTGAAGTAGCTGGAAGGGTGAGTATCCAGTGACACTGCTGATAGTGACTCGATCAGCAAAGACGGCTGCTTGCAGCATTTTTGGCCATCGCTTCAGTTTTCCTTTGCAGGCCTTCACGATGGCCTCGCGAAGGGTAAAGTGTCCGCGCTCCACCACTCCGTTCCCATGCTTGTTGTAAGGCCGAATGGTGATCTGCGGAATCCGTAGTCGTTGCATAAGGATCTCGAAGGCTGCTGACACTTCTGATCCATTATCGGTGGTGACCTGGATAGGACAACCATAGCGGCAATACAAGTAGGTCCAGAAGAATTCAGCCATGGCCTGGGCCGTCTGTGAAGTAAGCGCTTTTGCTTCGCAGAATCCGCTCAGATCGTCCCGTGCGGCCACAATGAGGTGATACTTTCCAGATACCGGCATATGCATCACGTCAATGTAGATTTTGCCGAAGATAGTGGTGGGTGTCGATATGGTAGGCGGAATCTCCATCTTCTTTGTACTGCGGATCTGGCATTGGTGACAGGAAGCAACATGGTGGTTAATGTCTGCTCGCAGGTAGGGCCAGAAAAACCTGCTACGAAGATTCTTCCACATTGCCGTTCGCCCTTTGTGTCCAAGGTTATCATGGGCTTGAATCAAGATGGATAACCTTGATGCGGGGTCCATGATTACCAGTAAAGGGGGACCATTTCGGCTTCGCTTCCAAAGCCGTCCTTCACGTTCAAAGAACTCAGATGCCTTGGCAATAAACCGACATTGCTTCTGAGCGGTGCCTAGATCTGGCATCTCAAGTGTGCGAAGGAAGTCCGTGATCTGAGAAATCTGAAGCTCTTGGCCAGCTCGGCCAAGCAGGCACGAGGGCAGATGCCGGGAGTCGTACATCTGTTTGGCCTCGTACGGCATCCAGGTCTGCTTGAAATATCTGGGAAATTTCCAAAGGTCCCTAAAGGCACTTTTTGGTGGGCCCAAAATTACGGCATTCTCGGATGCAATAGTGCTGGTTGCCATAGAGATCTCGGGATCTATAGTGCCATCTCCATTAGGAAAATTCCCAAATGGGGATTCGGGATTTATAGTGCTATTTCCATTAGGAAGATTCCTAAATGGGGATTCGGCAGCTATAGGCGGCTTGACGACTTGTCGAAATGTCACTTTGGGGAGATGATGATATCCGGCTCGCTTAAGTTCCAAAATTTGATCGGAACTCAGTCCGAGCGAGGAAGTTGTCTTAAGTGAGGTCCCGTATAACAGGGCTATTCTGTCCAACCAGCTGTCGTCATCATCTTCAGCCCGTTCCCCTTTGCCCAGTCCTCGCCGCGACAAGGCGTCTGGTCCTTGAAAGCGTGTTGCGGGTACGTGGACCAAGTCGAAATGGAACATCAGGATTCCCTGTATCCACCGGTTTACTGCAGTGTCCGGCTGCAGATCAGGGTTATTGAGGAAGCCTTTAATAAACTGCGCGTCGACTTCTACCTGGAAGTTACGCACTCCAATGATGTACAATCTCCATGCGCGAAGTGCTCGGTAGAGTCCAAACAATTCTAGCTTGGGCTGTGAGTACCGCGACTCTCGTTCGCTCATGGGTACCGAGCCATAACGCGCTGGGCGTCGCGCCCCGCTTTCATCGTCCTGGGCCAGAATCATGCCTGTTGCATCCCTGGAAGAGTCAACAGAGAGAATGACGGGGCTGTCTGACTCGTAGTTGATAGGTTTCAAGGCAGGGGCGCTGACAACCAGTTTCTTGATGAAGGCAAAGGCTTCCTGCCTTCGTAAGTCCCATTCGAACTCTACACTCCTTCGGTAAAGCTCGGTGAGGGGACGGATAATTGCTGAGTAATTTTGTATCCAGATGCGCACCGTTCCACAGAGCCCTAAAAAGCGACGCACTTCCTGGGGTGTGGTGAGTGCGGGCCGATCCAGGATAGCGGAAACCTTCTTTTCATCAGGTACCCGTCCCTGCGGCGTACATTTCTGCCCGACAATCATGACTTCAGGACGACCAATTTGGGTCTTGGTACCAGAAAAAGTGGCCCCCGCACAGTGGGCGCGGTGCATGATGCGGTGTACATCCTGAGCATGCTCCCAGATGAAACGGCGAATGTTGGCATTTCCTGGGATGGTTTCAGGCTTCCCATGCTCGTCCAAATACTGAGTTGCTGGCCCTTTTATAGGCAAGTCATCAATGAACACATTGGCGATGTGTGGAATTTCGTCATGCATAATGAAGACCATGCATTGCTGAAACTCGGCTGGCGAGTTGGTAAATCCTGTGGGCATGGAAGTGATACGCAGTAAGCCAAGCGGGGTCATGAAAGCAGTCATGTCCCTACTTTCTGGCTCCATACGGCGCGCATCAAAGCCCCAGTACAGGTCAAAGACCGTGTAACACTGGCGACCTGCAAATCCTTCAACAAAGTCGTCTAGAATAGGTACCATTCCTGCATCACGGATGGTGACTTTATTGAGCGGCTGGAGGTCGTGAACAATGCGTAGTTTCCCATTTTTCTTCATAACGCAGAACCAACGAGAGCGGTAGGAGGATTGGCATGGCTCATAGAGACCGGCGTCCATTTTCAATTTTAGGACTTCGATGACTTTAGTGAGGATTCCAGGAGGGATAGGGATATTTTTACTCCCAAGGAGTATGCGGCACTGTCGAAATCTTGTATGGTGAAAAATAAGAATCTTTAAAAGTCCCTCGCTCAATGTCTTCAAAAGCGAGGGCTTCCTCATTTTCCACCATGATCCAGGCGAACAGCTTCTCCTCTTCTGGGGTTAAGTATCCGTCGGGGTTAATGTCCAAGATTTTTAAGCGCTCCTGAGTAATTCGGGTGGTAGGGGAAAACTCAGGAGGATGAGTGGGAAGCTCCTTTAGAGTCTGTAAAGGATCTTCAGGAATAGACCGGTGGACGGCGTAGTCAGGCGAGAAGGTAGTAGAAACGGGCTTTATCTTCTTATCCACCCGTTTGTACATTGTGAATGCCTGCCGTTCTTCGCCTGATTGGGTTTCCAACTCTACGGGGTAAAATAAGAATTCATCATCTTCCTCCATCAAATCGCGATCCGAAGATTTGATGAAACCCGATTTAACCCGATGCTTGAAGACTCGCGTGGACTCTTCAAGTCGCTTATCGGTATTAGTATGGTACGAAAAGCACCATAAGGTTGAATCCTTGCTGGGTGGCCGGGGGTTCCTCCAAAGATACCTGACAACAGGTAAAATTGTACGGGATACAAGTACAAGGAGTAGTAATCCGCTAATCGTAAGTACGAAGACGCAGATTACTAGGACGGAGTCAAGTCGTAGCAAAATCGAGGGGGCAGAGGGTAACAAGAGGGTGGCCGGGAGTTCGGGAGAAAGTGGCTGCCCAAAGATCGGGGGGAAGTACGTGAATATGTACATGGCGAGAGCAAGGTAGCGAAAGGGAGACGTCAGAGCGGAGCGTGATAATACAGGGGGAAACAGTGAAAAGGGGGTGGCCAGAGCGACGTTTAAGTAGCAAGAAAATTTATAGGGGGGATACCCCCGAGGTCCATGTCGTTGGCGAGAGTCAGAGTCGTAATTCGGAGGCAGCAATCGTCTAAGTTCTTTCGTTCTGTCACCGAGGTGAGCGGCCTCACCCGCGGGGAACGAACGAAACAGCAACTCACCGTGTTGTCTTTCAAGCGGCGCCCACCTGTACCCAACTCTGTGTGAAGCGCTGAGAAACGGGGCCAGAAGTCTGCAGAAAAAAATCAGCTTTGCGCTGCAATTCGGACCAGTCGTAGTCCGGTACCGGTTGGGGAAGAGTGGGGCGTGGCGCGATTCGGGTGCGACCAGAAGCGAGTCGTTAGGAGTAAGCAGTCCTCCGTGCAGAAAATGGTTGATAACCGCCGCTTTGCGAAACTGGTGGTCGAGCACCGCGTTAATGACGCGTACTACTTCCATCTGGTCGTGTTTCTCGAAAAGGTAAAGGATCATACGAAGATGTCTGTACTCTTGCGGCAGAAGGTAAGGCGGAGGTACTTGCGTGAGCCGGTGTAGGTCGGTGGTGGTGAAGTTCCACCCGCGCTCGAGGGTCTCGTTGTGGGCGTTCCGCTTGAATTCGTCGACAAAAGCGCGGGCCGCGGTTGCACAGCCGATCTCTTCGTCGCATAGCGAGGCAAGGAGGGCCAGGGCTACCCGATACATGGGGGTCTGCATCCACGCCTCCTCGCTCAGCTCTCGGCTGCGTTGCCCATCCTTCGAAACAACGATGCGCGCGCGATCTCGTACGCGCAGAGTTCCATCTGCAAATTCCAGAGCCATCCCGCGAAGAAGGGTGTCCACCGTGCTTTCAGCATCTTTTGCGCGCTGCTGGCCTTCCGAGAAGTCGGTGGGGGAATATGAATCGTCCAACATATCCGCGTCAATTAAGCCGCTAGCGCGCGTTGCTGCCGAGTCTAGGAGATGTGCCGACTGCTCGAAAAGGGCGAGAAGCTGGTAGAGGGGGCTCAACAACTCCTGGTTCTTCTTTTGGTAGCGTTCACTAATCGCCTTCTCGCGGTCCAGTCTGAGAGCATCCATGCGCACCCAGACCAGATGAACCTGATTCTGTGCGTGCATGGGGTTCAGGTAATGGTCCGTCATGTATCGTACATTGTCGTGGAGGGCCTTGAAATCGACGATAGCGTAGGTGGTTGGCCTGGGGAGCGGCCTGCCGCGATCGTTAACCACAGCGGACAGAACTGGAATGCGAACGTACATGGTGGGTCGGTACATGATTACCTCGTCGGAGTCACTGCTGATGTCGCTGAGCGCCGGAATAGAATCGTCGTCCGAGCTGGTCGCGGCCTCGGGTCGAGCGGGGGATGCACTAGTAGAGTGCTGGGCGGGTGTTGTGTCGGGAGCAGGGTGTAAAGTGGCCGGAGGCGAATGGAGGTGGAAGTTAAAGGACAGCCCAGGCGCCGGGTGGGGCAGGTCGAAGGAGGTTACATCCGCGTCTACCAGGATCGGAGAGAGGGAATTCGGGCGAGTGGGGAGATGGGGTGCAGGGGAATACCCGTCTGAGGAAGCGGCGGAAGGGCTGTATGCGAAATAATCCTTAATTATGGCATGTTTGCCTGCCGCTTCCGTTGACACTGCGGCTCCGAATTCTGATTCCTGCGGAATTTGGTTAGATTGGCGGGGCCACGAGGGAAACGGCCCGCATACCCGGAGTCCCAATTCCCTTGCTTCTTCATATTCCTCGTCAGTTTCCCCTTCGGCGTCGCTGGATCCTTCCTCCGTTGTGGGAGGTGCTTCTCCCAACTCCATATCAGCATCCTCTGGGCTTTCTTCACGGGACTGGGGCCGGGGACTGCAAGACTTTAGCGGCTCGTCGACATGATTCCCTTCAAGATTGCCTTGCACCTGCTCTTCCAGCTCTGGTGCACGGCACGCCCTGAAAACATACCGTGGCAAGCCGTCTATGTCGACCTCCTGGGTGCGGGCATGATGCCGAGCCTCGAATTGCAGCCGTTCCAGACGTGCATTCAAGGCCGGTGGCACCTCGCGCGAGCGGCCACGCTTGAGCATGGCAAGCGCGTACGCCGCATCCAGAGTTTCCAAGTCGTCTGGAGTGGGAAGGCGCGCTGCCCTGCTCAGGGCACTGGAAGGATGCGGAGTGTCGGGCCTTCTTGCCGCTTTTCCGTCTACGCTAGGCACTAGGGCGACGTTGGTGTCGATTTCTCCAGCTTCCAGGGGCGCGGCGTCGGTAGCGGGAGCGATGGGAGCTGTAGCCGCAAGAAAGGCGGGTCGCCAGGGTGGAAGGGCGTCCAGAAGCGCGGATGCGCGCCCCAAGGCCGTGTGGATTTGCGAAAAAGGCGCGGGCGAAGCAGCCGCTTCCCTCGCCGGGATGACAAGAGAGTTGGAGGGTGGCGGGGGTGGCATATATTCAGGTATGTCGCTACGGCGTTCGATCTGGCGGTTAATGTTGATTTGGTGTTTCCCATAGCGCCTCTGTCTTCCCAACTCCTCGTGAACCGATGCGCTATACCCGGGCAGCGTCTCACGCAGCCGCCGGGCGGACGAGTAGGGGACTTCGTTGGGCCACGGCTGTTCGCCAGTCGGAGCGGCATGCAGCTGGGTGATTGCGTGCCCTGTGCGCCATCCCGGCTGGCCAGTGACGGGGTTGTGAATCAGCATGCGGGCGTTCAAGAACACCGCGTGGTAGATTTCGTGGCCGTTGGGGCGGGTCTCGAGGCCGGTGTAAATCGTCTGCGGGGAGACGACCGAACCCGGGCGGACGGGGAGTTCTTGTCCCTGTCGATGCAGCTTCCACTGAGAGTTGGCAGCCGCCGCGACTCGGGCGTAGGCGCTGCCGCCGTGGGGCTGGACGTCGACGGGGCCGAAGTGGTGGCGGCGAGCTCTGCTGAGAACGTCGCAGTCTCGGGGGGCAAGGGGCGGAAGGGAGAGGCGTGGTCCAGCTGCGGAGTGAGCGGCAGGCACCGCGGGTGTGTGGGGAGGTGAAGGTCGGGAGGGAAGTTGCATGAAGGATGTAATAAGGTCGCTTGGTGGGTTTAGAAGTTGAGTTTGTGGTGAGTCGTTTCTTCTTCCTTTATACTCTTCTGTGCCTTGAATCTCGATCTCTTGTCTAGAATGGTGGCCCAGCATCGGTACTTGTCGAAGGCAAGTGCCGCCTAGCAGTGCCAACCCTCCCATTACTAGTAGGGTGAGTGCATATATAGTATCTTGACTAGTTTCTGAGACTGATTTTCTTGGACAGGCTTTGTACATGCTGGCAACCGGGTTGGCAAGTTTTTAACTTCGCCGCTTCCGATGGATTCAAGGGGCGTTCCATCGGAGCACGCTAGCAAATGACTTGTCGGGTGGGACAGATCCCCGAGCAACAAGTCGGGCGCTATGTTGTAAGGAATGGCCAGCAGCTCGTAACGGGGCTGGCGGGTAACGCGGTCCTTGAAGACTAAGTAAGTCCCTTCTTCGCGTTCGTCTATTGTGACCATGTTGCCGCGCTGCCAAGGGCGCCCCAGAAGTAACTCAAACGGAGCTTGTTGGGAAAGCCATAGGTCAGTGGTGGTTAACACTCCTCCACAATTGAAATCAACGTCACGAATATATCCCTGCAGTTGCCCTCGGCCGCCGTTGGCATCACTCATATTGGTGGTGCATGTCATGTCGACGGGTTTACCGATTTTTAGTGCCGCCACGTCCAGCTGCGAACCCGTGTCGACAATGGCAGTTATTGGCCGCCCGTTTACTTCTACCTCAATTTTAATCAGCACGCCCTCCGATCGGGGCCAGTTCCATTGTGCCACCACAGGACAGTCATTCCCTTTTCCTAGCAGCACGGCCTTAACATTCTTCAGGCGAATGGCTTCAAGGAATCCTGTGCGAATTTCTTTTGACGAGACAAAAACCTCACGTACTGACATAGGAAGAGTTAGATCCAGGATCCGTTCAATGATACTTGGCATATTGACCGTTTCTTGAATTCCTGAATGCCGTCCCGCGTTTTTAGTCTCTAAAGGTAACTTTGGCGGTACCTTCTCGTCCTGGATTTCTTTGTCCGATCCACGTTTTTCCTTTCTTCCTAGGTTGTCGATTTCCGGGGCTTTCGCGCTTGAGTCAGCACGGGGAATGCGCTCGTCCGCCGGCGTGAGTTCAGGTAATAAATCGCGTACTTTGCTGTTTCCTTGTTCCGATCCCTCTACTCTGTTCTGATCAGTGCGGGGAGGTGACCTCATGACCGGTTTCGGCAGCGTCTTCCCAGGTTCCCGACGCGGCACTAATACCCCGTCGAATGCTTCTCGTCGCGCGGCTCTCGTACTCGGCAATGTCCGTTCCGCGGCATTTACGCCGTGTTCGTGACATTCCGAGCACGTCGGGGCGTCGGAGCCGCTAGCCGGAACAGAAGTCGTTGCCCATTCGGGTTGATCGGGCAGGGTTAAGTAGATTTCCCCTTCACAATTTCCGTCCTCGTCACTTTGAGTGACATACCAGAAGGCGTCTCGCTCCCTGCTACTTTCCACGTCGCTCCACTCCGATTCGGTCCCGCATTCCTCAATAAAAGCTTTCCGAGTTGGGCAGGGTTCAGGCAAGTGAGACTTGTTTTGGCTAGTGAACATGACACGGGGAGCTGCCAACCTCCTGGCGGCTTGGACTAGACTTTCCCCGGATTGCCGTTTAATAAATGCCCCGTCTTTCATTCTAAGCCGGTGAGTTTCTTCATCAGCGCTAATGATATTCTTGTGTATTAATTCTTTGACTTCGGGGCAGTCTCCAATTCGGTGCCCTTCTTGTCCACATCCATAACATCCTAATGGAATGTTATTTGGGTAGGTGATCAGGCCCAGGGGTGTTCCTGAGCTAGTTCCCTGGTTAGGATTAGGGGCCGATGGTTTAGAATTAAACCCCTTGTTGAATCCTTTCGGGGGTTCTGTCCAGGGCTGAGGGAGGCGAGGGGATTGTACACATTTAGCCGCTATTCCTGTTGTATCGAGGGTCAGTACTTTGTAATAAACAGGTGCATACTCGGGGTCCGTGATCGACATTTTATTCAGTTGGCGAATAAGCGATGTCACTTCTTCAGCTGTGCCGGATGTCTGTAGTGTACGGGTCTTGCTAGATCCAGCAACTGCAGTGGCAGCTTTTCTTTTTCCTTTCTTTTCCTTCTCCCTTTTTGCCTTTACTCTGGCGCGGTGCTTCCGGCGGTAGACTTCATAATCAGAATCATCACTTTCATCTGATTCGTCCGCGGAACCCGCGTCGGAAGTATCACTGTCAAGATCAATCCCATAATCCGCGGCGTCAACAACCATCGCCTCGGCTCGGTTACGACGGAAGAACCACTCGGCCGCTGTCATGTCCCCAAAGTGTTTGGAGACAGAACTGATTTGCGGAGGAAAGAAAATAGTCTTCGCAAAGATGATGAAGCAAACGAAACTCAAGATCGGACGAGGACAACACATCATCAGAAATTGATGCTATCACTGATGCCATCACTTCGGCATCAGAGATCAGTTGTGATGCCACACCATCAGCCATCATACACAGCAAACCTATGCGGCACAGCTTGTATCATCGAAACACACAGTAAAGCTATGCGTACACAGCCCAGTCGGGCTGTGCACCATTGTTCATAGCCCTCAAGCACAGCAGAGCAATGCGCACAGCGCGGAGAACAATGGGAGAATGGAAATTGCTATGCGGTAAAAGAAACGAGGCCATGTTAAAAATAGAATTTCCCGAACAGTATAAATAGAGGACGAATGTACCCCGTAAAGTAATCAATTTACCATCGATCAACCCCGCAACTTCCGCACCGCTTCGAATCTGCTTGCACTCCGACAGTGTAAGTATATTCACCCCGAGTATCACTGTAAGCCGATCTTACAGTCGTATTCACCCCAACCGCCGAGTTCGCTTGCTCTCCGACAGAGTTTGTGAATTCACCACCGCACGTCTCTCGAGCTTGTTTTCACTCCGACAGTGAACGCAAATTCAACCCGTCTGGCCGAACTCGAAGACGCTTTAATTAGTGTAGTCGACTTCACCCTCGCTTTCCGCCGCCGCCACCGTAATCGACCAAGGCTACGTTTTCATTTGGTTAAACAAAGTGTTATTCTCACCACCCAATCCTAGTATCATTGCGATCTAGGACGAGAGCTTTTGTTTCCAACGAACTCGTTGCCGAAGTACATTACTCAACAACATACTTCTTCTGGGATATTTCTGGTACGTATTTACCCACCGGATTTATTCTAGCGCTCCTCGACACCCCCTACAAATTTGATTGCTGTACTCGGTAGGATCTCCCGGCCAGGAATCTTATCAGTCACATCAGATTTTACTCTCCGCAACCCACACCCATCCCACAAGAATCTTACTGCTCCGTCGGTAGTTCTTGTACATCTCTTACTTGACTTGGGATTCCGAACCTGTGAGAAACACCTGAACAACGTCGCTTCCGGTGGACCTCACGTATAACAATATATACGCTTGACATCATTGGTGACCACCGCAGGGGGTTTTATTTTGGAATCCCCTTCTTGTCAAGCTCAAAATCTTATACGCATCACTCTCAACTCCTATGCATACTAATCCGCCTACCCACCCGTACGACGAGCCGAATCCAATGATGCAACCCGAGGCATCCACGAGCCAGCTCCCTACGAATCCTCCTCCGACCCAATCACAAGGCTGGAATCGAACTGAGCCACCAAGGACGCAGTTCGCTTACCCGTCTCGCGACCGAAACCTTCCATTCCCAAACATTCAGACATCACCAAGAAGGGACCAGACACGGCAGTCCTTGGCCCCTGACCTGATGAATGTGCATTTTGAAACGGACAATGATCATTTGGAGGAACCCGACTCCAATGATTCAGACTCCGAATCATCTGCGTCTTCCTCTTCCTACGAATCCAAAGCTCCACGACGGATGAAATCTGCCGTACCTGTATTTGGAACTACCCGTACAGTGTATGACATGCCAATCCGTGGAAGCCGAGATGTGCCAAAAACATTCCGTGGCCATCATTCGGAAGTGGAATACTTCATCGCACACTACGACCGGTTGTTGGTGAAGTTTCACGTTAACGATCCCCGCGATCAATGTGAATGCATCATCGACTACTGCTCCACAGACGTACAGGGCTTCATTCGTGCTTCTGAGTATTTCCATAAGCAGAATTGGCCCAAGTTACGGAAGGAGATTCTTCGGTGCTATGACGCAGACCGCGCGACATCACGTTACAAGCCCAGTGACATCGCCACATATACGCTCAAAACTCAAAAGCGCCCGTTCCATAGTCTTTCACAATGGAAGAAGTACTTTATTAAGTACAAAACTATGGCGGGCATGCTTTTGCAACAGGGCCACCTCACCAAGTTGAATTACGATGTTTATTTCTGGTTGGGCATCCACCCCGACTTGCGCCCAATTCTCGAACAGCGTATTCTCCAGCTTAATCCCCGCCGAAAATCAGGCCGCCAGCTCACTGTGAAGGAAATCAGTGATGCTGCGGAATGGTATTTCCGTCGCGACCGTGCTGAAGCCATGGTCATTAATGCGGCAGACTATGGGATTGACCTGGATAGCGACACTTCGGACGATGAATCAGACGGACATGAGTCTGAGGACAGCGATGACTCGGACTATGAAGTCTACCGCAGGAAACATCGAGCGAAGCTTCGCAAACGCAAAGAGAAGGAAAAGGAGAAGAAGAAGAAAAAGCCTTCTTCAACTTCAGGCGTAAGTCCAACTCGGACCACCCTGAAGACTACAGGAACTGCCGAGGAGGTCTCGACCCTGATCCGACAGCTGAACAAGATGTCGATCACGGATCCTGAATACCCACCGGTGTATTACAAGGTGCTCGCACTCGACACCACGGGGATAGCTGCAAAATGTGTACAGCCACCTCGAGTGAATGCATCAGTGGGGAGACCAAACTCCGCGGAACCCACCACGAAATAAACAGCCTCCGCCGCCAGCACCACCGGCTTCGACTTCCCAGTCCGCTCCTCCACCAGCGACCTATCCCAATAATATTCCTGTTGCCTCATCAAACACAGCGCGGAGCGAAACCACCGCCTGTTATGGATGCGGGCAGGAGGGACACCGAATTGGTGAATGTCCTGGTGTCCAGGACTTTGCTGAGGAAGGAAGTCATCCGGATTGACGAAGACACCCGCAAGCTGCGAATGAAGGATGGAACTTACATTCGACGCACGCAGGGCGAAACCTTGGTCCAGGCCGCGGCACGCTTGTCATCCCCTCGTGTTATGTTCACTAGTTCCAGGCCTGTCCACGGTAAAGCTGAAAAGGCATCAGCCTATCACCGACAGGAACCACGGAATGAACGTGCCAGCATTAACACCACCATCCCTGACTGGGAATTGGATAGCGAAACCGAGTCAGTATGATTCAGGTGACGAAGACGAGCCGCTTGATGCACACTGGTACGCGGCAGCAAGCAACTCAGATTCTGACCCATCCTTGGAAGACGGGGAAGTCTATCTCGCAGTTCCCCGCGCCCAGGAGCAACCTGTTGCAGAAGACCTTCAGGTTAATGCCGCGGAGCGCACGGTGCCCAGTACACGAGCCGCACGTAAAGAAGTCTTTGACGGGGTACAACTGCCTCGGCGGGACAAAACGCGTGAAGGAGCTTCAAACGCACCAGCACGTGTCGTTGAAATAAAGGATCGCCCAAAGCGGCAATCCAATGACGTGCCACCCCCGGCTGCCAAAGACTTGCTCCCTCCGTTAACGCCGGTTGACGTCAGAACCCCGCGAGACGTTGACGTTGACATGGAGATTGACTCGCCCGAAGTAAAACAGGACAAGTTGGATCGGAAGTCTAAATCTTCATCTCAGAACCGCCAGTCCAAAGCCCCTACGGATGCAACACGCGCCAAGGATCTCCAGGAGGAAACTCAGGATTCCAAGGCGGGAGGCCGGCGGTCTGAGATTCAGAACTCAGTCCACATACCAGCTATCATTGACCGAATTCTGGATCTCACCATCCCCATGACAGTGCGCGAAGCCTTTGTTGCATCTAAAGACATTCGCACAGGTATTTTGGATACCATTCGGCTCAAAAATGTCAAGGCAGTCCTCTTGGGCAAAGGCTCAGACAATCCCATCGTCGCTAGCTGGAATTGGCCTCGATCAGAAGGAGTCCTGATCAAGATCGATGTAACCACTGGCGGACGTACCATTTCCGCAATTGTGGATACAGGATCCCAACTGGATGTTGTACGTACCGATATTGCAGCCCTAAAAATCCAGCGGCCTATCGACATGTCTCGAATAATGAGCATGAACGATGCCAATGGAGGCAAGGGACAGCTGCAGGGATTTATCGGTGACGTGGAGTTCAATTGCGGAGGAGTGCTTACATTCACCGATTTATGGATGTCCCAGCAAGCTCCATTTGAACTTCTCCTCGGTCGGCCATGGCAGCGCGGGAACCTCGTCAGTATTGATGAGCGCGACGAGGGCACTTATTTGGTGTTCAAAGATCGCGAAACGCGCAAGCCAAGGTATGAGCTTCTGGCAATTCCCTATCAGCAGTGTGGAGAATCCATCGCACAAACCTCGACCTACACAGAGGACAAGGAAGAACCACAGCAAAAACAAACACTGTCCTTGATACTTGGCCTCGGTGTAGACACTGCACCAGGACTTTCAACTTCTTTAGACCTGTGTTCAGATTCCCCACATGAAGCCACGCGAGGAGTACCTTGTACTTCAGCCAAAACCGCCCAAGTTCAATACATAAAACCTGAGATCGGAGAACCAAGGAGGGAAAGGTGCAGGGATCAAATCATCTTAACTCGCATCGGAAGGCTGCTGAAAGAATTCACTTTGACTTACCTAGCGGTAGCGTGGAGGTGGATTTTCGGCCTTACCTACTGGCCAGCTTGCAACTCTTTCACCACCAAACGTGCATTGAACACACCCAGGGGGCAAAACGCGCCGCACGACCTCGAAAGGGATCTTCCATCACACCATCACGATTTGAGTGATGCAAACATCACGGAGATTTCCGAGGACGCACCGCATGAAAACACCGATCAGAGCACAGCTCTCGGTATTTCCGCCATCAGGGTGCTTAATTACGCACAGGATTCATCCAATTATCACCAACTCAAATTGGACCGGAGAAATCCGAAGGCGAAACATGCAAAATATGCATATCCAGGCTCGGAAAACCACACCGTACACAGCCCAGCATCGTCTGAAGCGCGGAAATTCCTAAGGCCTCTTCCAATGCCAGGTACCCTTTCACTTGTTGAAAAGGTGTTTGACGGGGTAGTGCGGGCCTCTACAACGGGATTTTTGCATTCTCGGGATCCACCGGCGTTTATCGGGGCGATCACCCAAAACACAGACCACCACGAAGCTGACTTAAAAAGGACATATTGGGCGCCAATCTGCGCGGAGATTTCGTCGCACAAGCGGAACCATAACGATCAGTGGAACATCGCCATAAAATCACAGTTTTTGATCACCGGTGCCGGATTGGGGTTCGAACTCATCCAAAACCGAACAGAAATTGTGTACACGATGAGGCACGGACAAAATTCCGAGGATGAAGGCGTGCAAAGCTCCGCACACATGAGCCATAGACACACTCGAGACAGGGGAGTCCGAATGTTCCATGCAACCATTGGCTTGATTAACGGCTCGTTCCGAAAGCAAATTCAAAATCAAAGCCACCAAATAGGAATCACTGAGATTTGGAATGGAAGCACGGAGAACTGGGAAGTAGAAACGCTGTGCTCGCACGCGTTTGACCTTCTTCTCATCAAAAGGCCTCACCCTTTGAAAAATTTAACATTTATTCGGTACAAGCCCGAATCACGACAAAGGAAGGAAATGACGCGTCGGGCAGCACTCCCCACCTCTGGAGCTGAGGGGGCAAACCATAGCAAGGAGAAAAACACGTCCTGCGTGGACCTCGCGACACAAACACGTCCGAATTACCCGCACCCCGGTGATGAAGCACGAAGTTCTAGAACGATTCCATCAATCCGAGTAATCAGCGCTCCCCGACAAAATCGCGCAGCGGTAACCTCGACGCCACTCCAAAGGGAGGCGAAACCTGCTCGGAACCTCCGGGATGAGCTGGGCAGTGCCTCGATAATGAAGAAAAATGCCGTAGTTCCCCAGAGAATGGCGGATTTTAGGGTCGATCACCCAGATATGGTATGGAGGTGGCGCGCGATGCTCAGGCATGCGGCGGGAACCCCAGGAACGGTGAGGATCTGGTGCGGGGACCGCCAGCAACGAATTACGCCGGTGTTGAAGTTGTATACCGAAGATTGCGTGGCGCAGCGCAACCACCATACAAAACTTCCCAAAGGGGATTGGGACGGGGTCGAGGATTCGCCTTACGAAAAATCTTCGAGTTTGGAGCGGGGTTCGAGCGCGCACAGGACAGGAAAAACAATTGTAAACGGGGCAAGGGCTGAGTTAAAAAGACATGGGAAATCTGGGGGACGATCTCAATACACAACCACGCAGAACCCAGACTATAACCAAACCACACTCACCCTCGAAACGACCCCCATCATGACCAACCTTCCTCCTAAACCCGCCGAGCCTGCTCCTGGTAAGCGAATCACGCCCTCAACCCGAGGACGCTTCGTTCACCACCCAACTCGTATCATCCCTAATCCTCTCCCTTTTCCCTCGAACCTTCGTTATCCCCCGTTTCCCCGACCTTTACCTCCGGCCCCATCGAATCCGCAACCCTGCACCTCCTCGCCGTGCCGTGCACTTGAACGCCGACGTGTAGGAGAGCTGGGACCGGAGGACTACCGCCCTCACGAACCCAACACCGAAAGACGCATGGCGGCTGTCGCCCAAGGTCAGGCAGCACGGCACCTTCAAGGACTAGCACTTACCGCTCGACCAGGCCTGCTTGCGTCTCCGCAGACTGTGTTTAAAGGTAGCGAGCAACGACCAGGTGGGCAAGAACTCCACCACGCGAACCTGTTAAACGTCAGAATGTTGATTCACGACCCGCACACAGGATTGCCTGCTGAACGCACCGGGCATGCAGAAGTCCGCCTGTTCACGGCGCCCAACGACAACAGTAGGTGGAACCTGGAGGTCCCGTTCCCTTCTGACGAGAAACTTGCAGCCGCACTCGTCAAATATGGACCTCTACGACGCCGCGAGGTGAGTATACATCAACGAGAGGGAAGATTTGTGCTTACCACGGATCGGACACTTGTGAAGGCGGACGACAAGAAAGCCAGCGACAAGCGTACTGAAACCCTTGGCGCCTGGCGCCGCCACATCCTGCCGCTTCCCCGGACTTCTTTGAGCCGCCTCGCAGAAGCAGCAGCAGCCGTGAAGGCCACCGAGAACCCCGCTGTCGAAAGGAACATTGCGCCTATGGACACCGACGCGGCGCCGGCACCACAGCCCGTGGGCACGGGCAGGGCTCACACCTTGCGCTTCCTGCTCCACCCTGTCGACCAGCCTCCAACGTGCGACACGAGCGCGATGGTGCGACTTGGAAACGCGGCCGACAACGGGGACAACGTACTCGTTGTCGACGGCGGCCCTCGTGTCGACACCCCGCACCTTCCACTTTGCCTCCTCAACTCACCTCCGGCGCTGAAGCCCATCGCCGAGGAAGCAATGGACGTCGTGAACGACGGGGGAGAGGAGATGGAAGGCGTGGAAGAAACAACCACCCCACGCCTCGACCCTACCACCGCCCCCGCAGTAACAATGCCTGCAAAGGGTAAGCTAAACCACGCATTGGAATGCTTGAACTACGACTCACGCAAGCATTTCCTAGGCGCTCCCGCTCCACCCCCTCATGGCGCGCTCGTCTTTGGCGCGTTCGTAAGCCCCGCCCCGGCTAGCCCTGCGTTCTCGACTGCCGCGAATGCTGGCTCCCCGACGCCCGATGTCTTCTCCGACGAGGAAGACATCAAGTCGCCTGAAATTCCGCCCGCAAGGCCTCCTACGGCCGTGGCCGGCCCTCGCGAACAGGTTGAAGCAAACACAGCAGGACTTGCTGCGCTCGACCTCGAGACCCCGCGCCCCGCCACACTCGCACTCGGCGTGCCCCGTCTGGGAAATGTGCGTGGACGACCCGCACCCCCGGTGGAGAGCAACGCGCCGGCCACCTTCCCTGCCGTTACGTGCGCAAAGCGCGAGCCGTCCCCTATTGATTTTGACGACGCCGAGCTCGTCTCGACAAGCAGCAGCGAGGAAGGAGAGATTAAAGACCACGCACCTGGAGTTCCTCCTCCCTCTCGCGCTGCTCGTATTGCGATCCCTGAGCTCGGGAATGGGAAGCGCGGACCTGTAGTGACGAGGGAACGCTTCTCCTCGTCACCGTCCTTCGAGTCGGAACCGCGCAGCCCTCGGGTTATCACGGATGTCGAAGAAAGCGAGGAAGGTGTTCCCTTGCGCCTCCGCAAGTTCTGCGTGCAGCCTCGAACTCGCCCGGATGACCCTCCAGTCCGCGCTGGCCCGACTTCTTGGGTTCACGTTAGCGCGGCGAGGTCCACCTTGACTCGCAAAGACGTGCAGAGGGCGATGGGCGAGATGTCGTCGTCAGATGAAGGGTCGATTCCGGCGCTTGAGAGTCCGAGCGATTCAGAAGAAGAGTCGAACGATTCTGGATCGTACGATTCTGAAAGCGTCCGAAATGATCCGCTTGTTTCCGATCACGGGTCCAGCCAAACTGCCCCCCGAACCATTTCAACCTCGGATACCATCTTGCCCGCGGGTACTCTTGTTCGCGACTTCGGTTATCTCTTTGACCGCATCACCATTGCGCCCCCGGACCCGTGGCATGCTCCTGGCGCAATCCATCCGTGTCGTCCTCGAACACAACCAAGTAAACCGGACTCGCCGTATCGCTGAGGACAATCACGCGGGCCAGCCGCTTCGCGACGCGTTTGAGGCCGCACTCACCCATGCTCGCCTGGTTTTAGATCAGCAGGCTATGACCACGCATCGTAATCCCATTGATTTGGAAGGTCGCGCTCGTTATTTTCAGGACAAATTGAGGAAGGACGTGGGTGTAGCACCATTGGTGCGTAATAACGAAGCGAGCAGCGAGCCGGACACTTACCTTCCTCTCCAGACTCAGTTCACCCATGCTGCGCTCTGCAAAGTTGCCGTCCCCGTCCATGGAGATTGCTTCCGTTTATCCGAGCGTTGGGCCACCCCTCGCACGCCGCTGGGATCCGAGTTTCGTGTGTTCAGCGAATGGGCGCGCGCGAAAGGGGACGTTTTTATGGCTGGCATTGGGCTCCAAGTTTCCCGTCGCCCGGGCTTCGTGGCAGTCCTTACGATCCTCAAGATTTGCCTTCTCGCATTTCTTCGACGTGCCTTTTTGCTTCTACAGCACTACGGGTGCGACCTCGACGATGCTATTCTGCACGACGCCGCCAATCTGCCTTTACCCTTCCTCAACGGCGACCAGAATTCACAGCTTCGCATGGTCACCCATGCTCTCGCTGTTAGCGGCCGCGGCGTTCTTGCCAAGCTTGCTAGTGATTTCATGGGGCTTCGCTTTCGCGAGCCTCATCTGATCTCGTTTCTGAATTACTCTGGAATGCTCGAGCCGACGGGCCCCGACGCGGAACAATTTGAAGCACGCGCGATGATCGCAGCATCGGCGCTCAATATCACGCAGGCGCGTTCTGACCTCGGCCGCCCCTTGCTCCATATTAACGAGCCCTTTCAGCTCACGCGTCGCAACGGACGCGACCGCCCTGTCCAGAACCAGACCGGCGCAGCCGCTCGCGACGCTGCCAACACTCACCTTGCCGCGCAACACACTACCTCCGCGCGTCCTGTCTCGCCTCGTCCCACTTCCATCCCGGCTCCGCGCCTTTATCACCCGCACGGACGTGGTCAAGTACGGAACTCGGTTCCTATTCCGCGCCCCATCCTTCCGCGTATTCCCATGCCGCCTAAGCCTAGCAGCTCCACAGGCCTCGCGTCGCGTGAGTAAAGACGGCGAGTCTTCCTCTCTTTCGTTCCCCGCGGACGCGCTGACACAACCTCCCAGGCAAATTGAGGATGGTTTACCGGCGCGCTTCTACCTTGACGCCGTCCCTGTATATTCCCTCCCCGCTCGCTCTCTCGGTATTCAACGCCGAAGATTTGTCCACCTTGTAATTCTGTTCGTCCTCGCCGCCTCGCTCACCCCTTTTGTACATGGACATCACGCCCCACAACGGGCCATCACCTCGGAAGATCTTTCAACAAGAACTTCATGTTTTCTTTCGTTTCCTTCTCACGACGCCCCGCAACGGGCCACGACCTTGGAGGAGCTTCCAACAAGCCCCTCGCAATTCGCCTCGATATCGACTCGTTCTCACGGACTTCTTGCCCCGCAACGGGCCACTCTGACGGAGGAACTTCCAACAAGTCCTCCTCGTCTGTTTTCCTGGTACCGTAAATCCAACGAACTCTCACATATAAATTGTTTTGTACTTGCTCAGGTCGTAGTCTACTTTTACCTAGTATTGGTAGCCTTTTACGCACTTAGGAGAATAATGATTTCACGTTCGCCGTGTTACGGATCTGATCGTGAAAGCATCAAGTCTAGATTTTGTTTTTCTTATTACACAGATTTTTCCTCAAGTACGACTTGTAAAGGAAAAATCTCGGACCCTATACTTACATATTCGGACCATTTCGAACTCGAACCGGATGACTCATACTTATTCTACCCCGTAGAAGTCGAAACCCCAGGAGAAGGATCTTATCAAGCGTTTACCATGTATAAACGTGTAGATAAGAAAATTCGTCCTGTATCTACAACTTTCTCCCCTGATTACGAAATTAAACGAACAATACCAGAGGACCCTTTACTTACGCTACCGGCATTACCTATACACCCACCGGACTTCGAGCCCTCGGAAAGGCTTACAACGGAACGTCTGAAATCACTGGAATTAAACCCAGAAAATTTCATGACCGCCGAGGAAGAAAAGTTGTTTGCGCACATTATGAGCGTAAACAAGGAGGCCTTGGCTTTTGAAGATTCCGAGCGCGGAACGTTCAAGGATTCCTATTTCACTCCGTACAAAATCTCGACGGTACCGCATACACCCTGGGAATACAAAAATATTCCCATCCCGCCCGGTATTCTCACAAAAGTGATTGAAGTGCTCAAACTGAAGATGGAGGCGGGCGTTTATGAGCCTTGTCAATCCTCATATCGCTCACGGTGGTTTTGCGTGTTGAAGAAGAACGGCAAGCTGCGAATTGTTCACGATTTGCAGCCGCTAAACAAAGTCACAATTCGCGATGCAGGCATGCTCCCCATTATCGATGATTTTGTGGAAGGCTTTGCCGCACGACAATGCTACACCGTATTTGACTTATATTGGGGTTTCGATGCCCGACGCATGGAACCTGAAAGCCGCGATATGACCGCTTTCATGACGCCGTTGGGACTATTGCGCATTGCTTCCATGCCAACAGGCTTCACGAACTCGCCTGTGACCTCGCTCTGCAGCTAGACGCAAAACGAGGGGCACAAATACTTCTATTAAATAGAACGTATGCGAGCCCGTCGTGGTCGACGCAGCCTGGCGAGTCAAGCACTGGTGTGGCCACTCCGTCGAGGCCCAGCAATCCGGTAAGACGAGAAGGAATACCGCTCCACTCTGCGCTGAGCGTAGAGAGAGGAAGAGGGAGGGGTACGAGTACCCGGGATGCTGGTTAAGACGAAGAGGAAAGCAATCACGTGCGCGTGTCGGCGCGGATCAATCGCGCTCGGACGCGAAGAGTCTCGGCCTCTGCTTTGCAGAGGCAAGACGATGAGGGTACGGGTCTCGCTATTCCTCCTCGAGTTCAGCTCGAGAGGAATAGAGAGAAAAGATTGATGGGTAAAAAGATGATGATTCTCGTAGATACATGTGGGTTATATACAGTACATCGGCTAATTTGAACTCCGATAGCTCCCGTTGATCGGGCCGTGATTGCCGGTCAGCGATCTTGAGTCCCCAATAAGGACTCGCTACTGCCGGGTCACAAAGCCCCCCACTCAAGAATACTGACCGTTGTGCCCTACGCGTCCAGCGTCCAGATATCCATGCCCTCCACGGCTAGGGGATACTCGCGCTTTATTTCCCGAAGCAAAAACGCCGCCTCCGAAGCCGACCCCGGCTCGCTGCTGGAATCCTGACGTTCCATAGACCGTTGTCGGCATTGACTTCGCCATTTTCCTCGCGCTTTCGCGCCCATGTTCGGCGCCAAGCTCACGATCTCCGCAGCGTGCTGCACAAACCAACTCTCGTTCCTCTGGTTCCACTGACCCATGGACCAATTGCTCCGATGGAACATCTCCACCGGAGGCCATAAGGTCGGCGCGCCGTCCGAGCTGGATCCTACTGCGACGCCAAGGAGCGCGTCCACCTCATCGCTACTCAGAGTGTACGCGTATCGATGATGAACCGCGTCGTATTCGACGCGTCCGAGCGTAGGGTCCGCCTCCTGGAGCAGGTTGTCAACTAACCAGCGAGGGCCCCACTCAAGCGCGATGCGCCATAGCACACTCCCGGCTGTGAGAGCCCCTCGCGCGTGAATGCGCGATAAGACCACCGCAACGTTGCTTTGATACTGAGCGAGCGCGTCCGCAGACCAGTACTTCGCTCCGGATTTGTGTGGCAGCCGGGGAAGCTGAGGAAAGTGCGGCGATGTCGTCGCAGACGGGCGCCATCCTGGCGGCGCTGTCGTCCATATCTGGAATGTGCAGCCGAGCCTGAATGCCCTGACCACCGAGGACAGAACGGAGTCGACGGTGCGCTCCATCAACCAGCGTCGCACTCGCAGCTCAGCGCGCGACTCCCAGGAGATCGTCAGCCCGCTCGTGGCCGTCATCGCGGGCGGAGCAATGATGCTGGGCGCCTTGGAGAACGCGCTCTCGTCGCTGATCCTGCGGTCTTCCGTTGGCAGCATGGCCCTGATCCAGCCGCTGCAAGCGATGGCCGCCCCTTCCCGCACCGTCTGAGGAACTCCCGGTGTGTCCGTCAGACGAGCGAGCAAAGAGGCGTTGCTCGCCTGCGCTTCAGATAAGCGCTCCTCCAGCGGCACTCCTAGCCGCGCCACTAGGGGCGTGTGCGTCGGAGCGGATATTTCGGCGCCCAGCCGCGCCTCCAGCGACGTCGCACTTTGCGATACTTTCTCGGTGCCCCCTTGCGACGGCGGCGGCGGAGCAGCCATCGTCCTCGGGGCGGCCTCTATCTCGGGGCCGTCCGGGTTGCTGAGCGCCGTCAGCAGCTCAGCCACGGTCACCCCGCTCGCGTCGACTAGTACGCTGATGAGCTTCTGCGCTGATGCCGCGGAGAGGTTCGCGAGCAGCATCTGCCTTGCTGCTTCTGGCTGCATCGCTGCGACGTCGGCCGCGGTCAGCTCGCTCCCCACCGATGGCTGTTGCCGTGGGACTGCCGGCGTCGAGGTTGTCGCCGTGGCAGCTGCGGGAAGCGCGTCGGGTGCGGGCCGCGGCTGAGGCGGCAACGAGGGCCTCGTCTCCAATGGCACGCTCGGCGGTGGTTGCGCTGCTGGTGGCGCGGCCCGAGGTAGGCATACTACCGGTTGCGGGGAACGTCTGCGCGGCGCCTCCTGCCCTCGAGGGTTGTAAGGGCGGTACCTCGCGTCCTCTACGTCGTCGCGCCGGTTGCCGCCCCCAACGTCATGGAGGCGCCGCGCCCCCGCCCATCCGGCGTCCCGTTGGAAGCGTTGGCGATCCATTCTAGGAGCGCGGGGCGGGCTGCGTTCGCGCGAGGGAACGTACGGGGGCGTGTTCGCGTCTGCCCCCGCCATTCGCTGAGCGAATGCAGGGGATGCCGACGCGGGCGAAGGCACGGTGGCAGGCGGTCGCGGCGTGCTTGAAGCACATTCCGGGGTGCGGCTCCTCGAGTCCCCCGACATTCGCTCAGCGAATGCAGGGGCCGTCTCCGACGCCTTCGGCGAGCCCGGGGCCTGTGCCCCCGTCGTCTGCTGTGCAGTCGCTGGGGCTGACTCCACCGTATTCTCGGGCTCGTCGACTACCATGCCGTCCTCGAGCTCCTCGCCCAGGGAGACGCAGTCTTCGTCCACCTCCATGTCGCCGTCTCCCGGGCCAGGCAGCTCCTCCACGATGTCCATCTTGGAGCCAGGCAGCGCGGGCCACTCTTCCGCGGGCGTCGCGCTCTGCGAGCTGCTCCCTGCGACCGCTATGGGCGCCGGCACCGCGGGGGCCGGTGCCAGGTACATGGAAGTATCTTCGTTGTCGTCGTCGCCTTCATCCCACAACTCACCTTCGTGGATGACGGCGACCTCGCCGTAGTCCGTGCTCAGTGAGGTATCGACCTTGTACAGCTCACTTAGCCTCTTCCCCTCGGCGGCGGAGATTGCGATCTTCGTGTCCGGGTCGTCGTCGGTCACCTTGTACCAGCGCTTCTTTGACTTTTGCGCTGGTCGTCCTCCGGTCGACCTTGAATTCTGCTGATTCCGCCCTGCTACCCGCTTCGCCTCACGCTCCCGTATCCACGCTGCTTGTGCTTGAGCTTGGCGGCTCACGTAGTCGAATGCGCTTATCGCGATGGGCGAGTAAGCAAAAAATTCCCGCCCCAGGGGTGGGCGAAAACGCCAGCGGTAATGAACCGGTACCCTGTGGGCGATGAGCTGCTTCACGAGTCCCTCGCTCAACTCAGTCACTGCGAGGAATACTCCGCGCTTTGGTCCATCCAGCAGCCCCATCGCTTCGACCTCCTCGACGAAAGAGGCGGCCCACGGCTTGGTGCGCCAGTCGGCGTGCTGAAGCAGCACTTTTGAAATGTAACCGTAGCATTCCAATACCCCGCGCCGCATTCTCCATACCGCCGCATTGAATTCGACCCGCTCATTACACGTCCGCGTCAGCGGCGTGAGGTCCGGCCACGGCGGCTGTGACTGGGCTTCGTCCGGGAACTGCTTGGCCACCTGGCTTGTCCACTGCCATGCCTCCTGTGTTGCGGCGCGGATGTTCGTTCCCTCTCGCGTTAGGAACCGGTACGGCGCGTACTGCGATGTCTCCATCGCTGCGTTCCAGGTGAACACCCAATCGCGGCTATTTCCGACCAGGAATTTCCCGTCCGCGACTGGCATGTACGGCTTGTGAGGCTGGGCCGAAAGAAAGTGGTCGGGCGACATTGCCCAGTCGAACCCACGGTAGAATCCTTGCCATTCCACCGCGCCATCCTCTCCGTCCGACCTTGGAGGATCTTTTTCCAGCGGCACCTCGCCGTTCAACGTGACGAACATGTAGTCTCCGTCTACTCTGAAGCATGGCCGTATCGGCTCCCCGTCGGGCCCGTCAAGATTCCGCAGAAATGAATCCATCGATCCACTCCGGACTGCCCCTGTTCACAGAGGTATCCGTCGCGACCGCGGACAGTGAGAGTGATAAGTAAACGATCAGCGTCTTCACCCACAGCCTGTGTTCACACAGGCGTAGGCTACGTGGTGGAAGTATGAAAGAAAGAAGGAAAATTACATAAGGCGTCACGTAATATGTACGTAACCCTTGATAGGAGAGGGTCCCTTTACAGTCCGTTGGCGCGCCTGTACTCCCGCAAGATGAGCCCCGCGTTGCGCAAGTCGCGCGCGTCGTGCCACTCATCGTACAGCGGATTGTACCCGCGCCATCGCACGAGGAATTCCATTTTCCCTTTCTTTTTATTCAGCCGGTGTCCCACAATTTTTTCCACCTCGTATTCTTGGCGCGCCGGCTTCCGCAACCTCGTTGCGGGTAGCGTCGCCCTTTCGCCAAACTCCGCAGGCGAGACCTTGTACGGTCTGAGGTGTTCGACGTTGAACACCGGCATCCCCGGGTACAAGTCGTTCATCTTTAACCTGTAGACTTTGTTGCTCACGCGCTCCTGCACGGGGAAAGGACCGATCGCCCTTTGTACCAGCTTCGCGTAGTCACCCCCAGACTCGATCCACTCCAGGGAATGCGGATTCACCAGGACGTAGTCGTCCTTCTCCAGGTCGAGCTCCCTTCTCCCCTTGTTATGCTGCGTAGCTTGTTTGTCCTGCGCTCGCGCCATCGCAATACGCGCCGCATCCCTGTAGCTCTGCAGTTCCTCCAGGAAGGACCGCGCGTCCGTGTGCGGCACGCGACCCACGGTGTCAGTGTCGGGGTGCAGGAAATCCAAAGGGCTCTTCGGGATGTATCCCAAGACCACTTTGAACGGCGCGAAGGTCGTCGTCCCTGACGGCGAGGAGTTGTAGGCGAACTCGAGCAGCATCAGGTACTTCGCCCATTCCCGCTTGTCGCCCGCGCAGTACGCCCTCAGCATCGTCTCGAGCGCTTTATTCACGATCTCGGTCTGTCCGTCTGTCTGCGGGTGCCTCGCTGACGACAACGCCATCTTGGTTTTCATGTAGCTCGCCACCGCGCGCCAAAAGTCGCCTGCCCAGCGGCCGTCGCGATCAGCCACGATGTTATCGGGGCACCCGAAGCGGCAGATCACGAACTTCACGAATAGGTACGCGAACCCATCCGCCGTCAAGCCCGTGGTCGTTGGAATAAACAGTCCGTACTTCGACAAGCGGTCCACCACCACCAAAATCGCGTTGAAGTCATCCGACATCGGCAGGCCCGTAATCAGGTCCAGGGAAACCGACTCAAACGGGCGCCGCGGGATAGGATTGGGCCGCAGCTTTCCCCACTTCGAGAACGGGGCTTGCTTTATTTTCTGGCAGACATCACACGTCGTGCAAAACGCAAAGACGTCTCGGTGCATCTGCGGCCAGAAGTATTTTCCGCTCAGCCTCTGCCACAGCTTCTCAGCCCCTCCGTGGGCCGTCTCCATCGGACCCTCGTGCGCTTCCCGCACGATGCGCCATTTGTGAGACTGCGGTATGCACAGCCGCGGGAAGAAGTCTGCATCGCGGAAGAAAAGAAGACCGCGGTCGTCTTTATAGTACCGCTTCCCAGCGTACCACTTTGAGTCCGTCATGTCCTCCGCAAGCCACCGTTCTTTGAATGCGGGGTCTTTTTTGTACCCTTCCACCATTTCGTCAAGGTACTCCTGCGAGATAGTGACGTGGATCGTGGGGGGGGGATTCTCCTGTTCCCACTTCTGCTGCTGTGTATATGCGTCGTCCATGTCCCCTCTCTCGGATCTCACGTCGTCCTCCGCTGCGACCACCTCGTCCGCTACCGCTGGCGGGTCCCCCTGCTGAGCAGAGGGCGCTCGCCTCCGCCGCCGCGATTCCTGTGGAGGACCTATCGGCTGCAAGTGCGCTGGCTGTCCTTGTGCCGCTCTCGCAACCCGCTTGCTCCGCCTAGGCGGAACCGCCTCTCCCTTTTCCTTCGCCTCCGCTCGCCTTCGCTCGCGGTTCTCCGTCTGGGACGCGTACGCTGAGCGTATGCTTCCCTCGACGCAATCCGCCAGCGTCCAAGCCGTGAACGCCCTCTTGGCCGGAGGCGACGCGAACGCCCTTTCCTGGGCCTCAGCTAACGAGTTGTCCGGTTGCAGCGCGGGACCGTCTGGCGGCGCCGGCGATACGTGGGGCGGGGGAGCGCGCGGCAGACGCGACAGTGGGTCGACGTTAGAATGCACGCGTCCTGGACGGTGCACTATCTCGAGCCCGGGTGCGTACGCTGAAAATATCATTCCCCACGCTGCTAGACGCTTGTTGGCGTTCTCGTATGTCCGCGCCCATTGCAGCGCCGCGTGGTCCGTCACGAGCAGGATGCGCTCGCCTTCGATGAAGGGCTGGAACTTCACCAGCGCTTCCTTCGCTGCTAGCGCCTCGTGCTCCGTGGTAGAGTATCGGATCTCCGCCCCTTTGTAGGTCCTGGACCAGTACGCTATCACCCTCTCGACGTGTACTATCGTCGAATCGAACGTCGCCCCCCACTCCCCAGTGGCCTCGGGCACGTCGTTCGATTTGCGTGATAGATTCGTGACCAAGCGTGGTACAGGCTTTCCTGCTTTCCAGGCCTTGTGCAGAATCGTATACGTCGAGGTGTTTTTTAGGTCTCCGATGGCGATGGGCTGCACCTGCTGTAACGCGCATCCCAGTGCCCCATCCGAGGCGTCTGAGTAGAGCCTGTATCCCAAACCTTGAATTGGATGTCCGAGAACAGGCGACTCCTGCAAAGCCTTTTTCGCGCTCACCCACGCATGCTCATGCTCCGCGTCCCAACTCCATTTCTGTCCTTTCCGGAGAAGGCCGAACAGAGGTGTCGCAATATCCGCGTAATAAGGGATGAACGTCGAAAAATACACGACCATCCCAAGAAAGCCCTGCAATTCCGACACGCGCGATGGCCTCTCCAGCTCCAAAATTGCGCGCACTTTCTCTAAATGTGTCGATAACCCCAACCTCGAAACTTTGTTGGCCCAGTAGCAGTATAGACGAATAAAACATGTGGCATTTGGGGGGGGAGAGCGTCAAGCCCAAACGTGCAATCGCGGAGAGCACCTTGTCAAGATGCTCTATGTGCTCCCCGTACGACCGGGAGTATACCACAATGTCGTCGATATAAACGAGACAGAATAGCCACAGATATGGCGCTAATATTCCCTGCATTACTCGTTGGAAGATCGACGGCCCATTCCGCAGTCCAAACGGCATCCGTTTGAACTGCATCAGCCCCAAATGCGTCCGGAACGCTGTTTTTTCTACGTCTGCACTCGCAATCTCTAGTTGGGTAAATCCGGAGAGTGCATCCAGGGAGCTCAGAACTTGCGCTCCTGCTAACGATCCCAGAATCTCGGATTGACGAGGTATGGGAAATTCGTCCGGAATGGTTACCGCGTTCAACTTCCTGTAATCCACGCAAAACCGTGGTTTCCCATTGCGGTACGCTATTACCACAGGCGCGGACCAGGGGCTCACGGAATCCTCTATGACCCCTTGTTCGAACCATTTGCTGATCTGTTCCTCTATCACCAGCCTCTTCGCTGGGGACGCCCCGTGGGTAGGAACCGCGATGGGCTGCTGCCCTTCGACTGTGCGCACGTATGCTTTCGCATCCAAGTGGCCCAGCCTTCCGTCAAACCCAAATGCTGCTTGATTTTTTTCTAGCATGGCCCACGCCTGTTCTCTGTATTCTTCCGGAAGGTCGCCTACATCCAGTATCTCTCTGAGTAGGGCAGAAGGGTACACCGTATTGTCCGGCACTTCTGATGTCTTAGGCCCGCCCCCGTCATCGTCGACTTCTTCGATTCTGGGTTCACGCCCTTCATCCCGGATCTGCGGTCCAGACTGCGTGGGCTCGCGTCGTTCCGGGTGGCAAAGCGCACAGCCTTGCTCAGCACCATGGTGACCCTGATGCCGGCCGGAAGTTTCACTGTTCAGCGCCGCCGCGCTTGCTGTAGCAGCAGGCTCGGGGGTCGGGTCTCTCGGCTGCTGCATAAACGAATCCTCAGCTGTCTCAGCTGAAAACTCGTTTCCCTTGGCTGTTTCAGCCAAAGGGACTGTCTTTCCTTGCCGCTCTTCGTCCACTTTCCGCATTTCCTCAATGACCGTTCGGGTTATATTCGCGTGGTGTTCCATCTTCGCGAATACTTCCTCCGAGTAGGGCGTGTCCAGAAATGCCTGCGGATCTCGCAACTGACCAATGATGTCGCCTTTCCGCACGTAACGCGGGCGGCTACTGGTGTTCGAGACGGGGACGAATGGGTGCTTGGAGGACATTAGCGTATTGGGGACGACGAACGATGAGTCGTTCGCATCCGCCAGTACACTTTTTTCTACCAACCATTCTTTGTCAAGAAAAATTTGCCCATCGACTTCTATCGATGCGCAATGATGAGGTAGGATTTTCGTATCCCTCGCCGCGCGCACCAGCATAGCTTCCGTAGCCGCCCTGCGTCTCGTCCGCATCAGCTTTGCACTACGGCGCTTCCGCTGAGAACGCCTCTGGAATGCGTGCATCTGCGCCACGTTCGCTTCGACGCGCTCATGGTCGTTAGATCTTCCGACTGGCGTAGCGCGCACCTCGTACGGGGTCTTGCCAAATTGGATGAAAGTTCCCGCTTGCACGTCGCGCCGCGTGCACAACTCATATGCGAGCTGGAAATCTTCGCCTAAGAGAATCGGAACTGTCATCCCTGGCACCACGTATGCTTCGATAGTCATGGATATAGTTGTTCCGTCTTCCGCTATAACGAATATATCGGCGTGGAAGTACCCACTAATCTTGGCCCCCTTCTCCGTGAGTTGGTAGAGGCCCATCTTGAGCCCCTGGCGCAATTTAGGTTTTGGCACCATTGAGTCGTATTTGGCCTGCGATACCAGCGTGATATCCGCGCAGCTGTCGACTCGGATGTCTATGACCGGCCCATCCATTGATCCCAGCCTTCCTCGTATTGACAATACCGAGACTCCCACCGCTGACATTCCATCCGGCGTGACTCTCCGTCTCTGCAAGGGTATTGGCGCCGCGTCTTTCGGGGCGGGCGGCGTCCACGGTTTCCATACGTCGTGCCATCCCGACGAGGGTATGTGCTTTTGCCCTCCTCTGTCCGGTCTCGCGTCTTCTTTCTCCGCGACTCCTATCCCTTCCCGCTCAGCGGCGGTGTCCGGCCCGACTCCGCGCTGCGCTGCGTTTGTGGTCGAGAGTGGCGCGTCATCACCAGCACCTTTGTTCACAAAGGTTCGGGTGTTGAACGCCTCTTTCGGGTTGGCGACGGTGTCTTTGTTAACAAAGACCGCCGTCCGATGCGGCACTAAGTCGTAGTGACCGTTGAGAGCATCGTAGTCAATGCCAATCTCCTCGATCACGTGGTTCACGTCCCCTTCTAAAACGTGCACCGGTCCGTCATCGCGTTCCTCCAGTTCTACTATCCGCGGAAAATCCCACTCGCTCGATGCTCCCGCATCCACGAACCGCGGTTCTCCGGGCTCCACTTCGGATATGAATGCGCAACTCAACTTATCCGTCTGAACATAGTTGGAACTGTTATATTCAACTGCAGAGTGGTAAGCGTGTACATAGTCCTCCTCCCAGCTCCTCTCTGCGTTCATCGCGGTGACGTGGTGCTTGCATTCTCTGTCCCAGTGAGCATCACTGCCGCAGTGCTTGCAAGGGGACGGCGGCGGCTTCTTCAGCCGAGTCCGATTGTTATCGTCTCTGGGGTATGGGTAGCCACCCAGTGGCGGAGGGCGCTGTTTACGCAGCTCGGCTGCGTACACTTCCGCGTCCAGCTGCTCGTCTGTCGCCTCCGGCGCTTCCGCTGGTCCCTCCAGATCCAGCAAGTCCTCGACTTCCCCCATTTTCACTTCCTTGCGTGGCCACGCTTTTTTCCCCGTGTTCTGCTGCTCCAGTCTCATCTGCGCGATTGCTCTTGACAACTGCGCGTCTAAGTATTCCTTGGAGACGCCATGACTATCCCCTGCGCTCGATCGGGCAGCGGCCACTATAAGCTCCCGGTCGCGGTCGGAAACTCGTCTCACGAGAGTCGGAGTGTCAGGGATACGATCCAAATCGATCATTGTCTTCCAGACGATCGGGGCCGTTCGCATGACCTCGCGCACTTCCTCCGCCGATCCAGGCGGAACGGTGAGCAAGGCGCGCAGTAACAACAGTCGCGCTTGAATGAAATCTCGGGGAAGCTCGTGCTCCCTGCCCCGGCCACGGAAACGCATGTCCTTATACTGGTCATGCATGCGGTTGACCCACTCGTCCCCTAACCAGTACGTCTTGATCACATACAGGTAGTTCAGGTAGTGCCCACGCATAATCGCTTTCCATGCTGGGGGAAGTATCACATACCACGTCATGATTGCCGTCCCTTTGGTGAGGCGCTGCCACAAGTAAATCCCCATCGACTGGGCGACAGTTCCTCCACTGTTCGCGAATTCTTGTACCTCCGCAAAGTATGTCAGCGCAGTACGCTCGTCGCCGTTCCAGTCCGGCAGCGACGAGATGTCGATTTGATTCTTCATTCGCGGCAGCAGATTATAAGGGTCCGGGTTGCCCATGAATCCGCCGCCTCCGGGAGGTCCTCCAGGCGGTGGCCCTCCCCCTGGTCCTGCTGGTGGCTGTCCTCCACCCGGCGGTCCTGGTGGCGGATACCCGCCTCCTCCTGCACCAGGAAAACCACCTCCTGGCGGAAAGAATCCTCCGCCCCCCGCGCCGGGAAATCCTCCTCCACCTCCTCCGCCTGGGAATCCTCCTCCGCCAGGAGGAATAGGAAAACCCGGACCAGGTGGTGGTGGCGGACCTTGCGCAGGATGATTTGGTATCCCTGGGGGACCCGGTGGTCGATTACCCTGGAAAGAGTCACCGCTGTGCGGTGACCCTCCTCCTCCGGGAGCTCCAGGAGCGGTTCCTAGGCCTTGCCGTAGCACATTTCCTGCGTCCGGAGGAGCTATACCTCCACCCGGCAAAGGTTGCCCCGCTGTCAGGTGCGGGATGGCCAACGGCGCAGCCTGCGCTGTTATGCCCATATTGACCTCCGCCGCGTTCCAGGCTTGAGGATTCACGTAGCCCCCCGGGATACTAGGCCTTGACGAAAAACGAGGTTGCACCGCCGGTAGAACATTGTCCACCGGCACCCCTATGTCCTTCACTGGCAAACCTTGCTCCAAAAAGTTCAATAGGGAAGTGTCGCCTACTGCAGGATGAGCTGGTAGTACGCCCTGAGGTGCCGTGAAGCCCCATCCAGCTGTTCCAGCTGGCAGGGCGGAAGCGTCATTTTGGTTCGACGTGCTCGGGTTGTTTGAGGAAACGCCTTGGCCCCAACCAGCTGTTCCAGCTGGCAGAGCCGAAGCGTTAAACGCAAACGAGTCATTGTACGTCTGCTCGCTCCTCCCACTCACCCCTTTATAAGGGGTACTCGTGGCGAGAAATCCCGTTGACGAGATCCCTCTAGCCGGAGTCGGTGGCGGCGCCAACGTCTGATTCTCCCTTGCTAAAGGGGTCGAGGAGGCGTCCTTCCCGTACGACTGATTAGCTGCCCAGTCTCGAATTTCCTGACTCATCTGCGGCGGTGGGGCGGGCTCTTCGAAACGTACGCCCCCGTGGATCGCTGCCTGGTCCTCTCCGTAAATTGGCCAGACGGAGGCTGCCAATCGTCACCCGCCTCATAACTCGAGGCGGCGAACGATAACTGATTCGTCTGCCTATTCCAGAATCGTACCTGACCTCGTTGGTCCTCCGGCTGGTCAGGAAATGCACTCGACAAGTCTCCGACGTCGAGATTAACCAAATCCGAAAGCGGAGTTTGAGGATTCTGAACAAAACGATTGTAGTTATCCACCTCCGCTTGCGTCCTTGTGACTTGCGGGTGTCGTAGGAATCCCTTGAGTTGGGAATTAGGAGAAAGCAATTCCATATTCTCCCAGAGGGAGGATACAGTAGTCGCAGGCGAAAGGGCTTCATAGCCTTTGTCTCTGCTATAAAGCTTCTCCACTACCTTGGCTCCGTTCGCCACCCGCAATCTTAGCAGGGCATGAGCCCATACGATGTCCTTGATCGAATCTCGCCCTCGTAGGAACGCGTCTCTAATCACTCCCTTCGGGTCGACTCGATAGACTTTCCTCGCCTTTGTGAGTTTCGCCATTTCGTCGATAGTGAGTTGAAGCAAATCTACTACTTCGAACAAACCCGTCGCTCGACGTCTGCGCAGTAGAAACCTAGGTCGATCTCCTGCAGAAGAGGTATCTAACCCTCTGTCGAGAAAGTCGAATTTAGTCAACCCTCGGTCGACCAATTCCGCGCAACGAAATACGAGAGGAGTCTCATCAGTGGCGTCCCGGAATTCTTCATAGAGGTATTCGACGCGCGTAGGCAGAGCCTCCAGCTCTTGTTCCGGTAGATTCGAGGTAGTCGGTCCGTACGCCGGAATTTGACTCTGCATGTTGGCATCGCTTCGAGGGCTTAAGAGTAGTGAAGAGGGAGGAGGAGCTGCTGAATGCTGCGGTCCTCCACTTCCACTTCCTCCAGCCGAGTTATGAGGGGAAGAAGAAGAGACCCCACTCTGTTTGCAGAGTGGAACCTTGAGGAAGGAAGGAAGAGGCCCCACCCTGATGCAGAGTGGTGCTTTGGGCCGGAGCCGAAGTTCATAGAATGAAAAAGTTCGTCGGTCGACGAGGCCGGAAGAGTCGGCACGTAAGCTTCTTGTTGAGTTTGTGGAGAGGGAGTGCGTATAGCGAGCGAAGTGTCTGAATTAGAGTTGCGTCGCAAAGCTTCCTCCGATGTGCGAGTAGGCGCTACGAAAACCGCCTTAGGATCTTCCTGAGGTGGATAGGAAGCCGTAGTCGAGGGCCGACGGAACGTGAAAGCCCCGAATACTGCAGGGCTACTCGGGTGCCGTATGATACGGCGGCGACTGGGTTTTGTTCCCGCGCAGCCTGCAATTCTTCCCCTTGTAGTTCGCGTTCAGACGGAAGCGCTTCTAAGGCTGAGTCTCGAACTGGCGAGACGTTTTTGGAGGGAGAAATTCGGCGAGCTCGAGGAGCTAGCGGAGCGTTGATCCCTCGGCTTGGAGCAGGTATTTTAGAGTAGGTCGAGTATGTGTGTCTCAGATATTCCGGGGTAGTCCCAGATCCAATCGGTGAATTTTCGCGATGGTCTGACGGCGCGTCCAGTCTCGCGCCTTCAATGTTTTCGTGTGGATGACCGGCCAGGTTGACACACGTTCCCAATGTGTCCACCTTTGTGACCTCGCTCTGCAGCTAGACGCAAAACGAGGGGCACAAATACTTCTATTAAATAGAACGTATGCGAGCCCGTCGTGGTCGACGCAGCCTGGCGAGTCAAGCACTGGTGTGGCCACTCCGTCGAGGCCCAGCAATCCGGTAAGACGAGAAGGAATACCGCTCCACTCTGCGCTGAGCGTAGAGAGAGGAAGAGGGAGGGGTACGAGTACCCGGGATGCTGGTTAAGACGAAGAGGGAAGCAATCACGTGCGCGTGTCGGCGCGGATCAATCGCGCTCGGACGCGAAGAGTCTCGGCCTCTGCTTTGCAGAGGCAAGACGATGAGGGTACGGGTCTCGCTATTCCTCCTCGAGTTCAGCTCGAGAGGAATAGAGAGAAAAGATTGATGGGTAAAAAGATGATGATTCTCGTAGATACATGTGGGTTATATACAGTACATCGGCTAATTTGAACTCCGATAGCTCCCGTTGATCGGGCCGTGATTGCCGGTCAGCGATCTTGAGTCCCCATAAGGACTCGCTACTGCCGGGTCACACCCGGAGCCGCCGAAGGACCTCCCGGACAATGTCGCGATGCCGGGTGAGGTCCGAGTGCGCAATGAGGATGTCGTCAAGGTAGACCATGACATCGCCAGACAGGATGAGGTCCTGGAAGATGTCGTTCATCATGGTCTGGAAGGTCGCAGGGGAGTTGGTCAGGCCAAAGTACATCACCAAAGGCTCGAAGAGCCCACGGTTTGTACGGAATGCGGCCTTCCACTCGTCGCCTTCACGGATGCGGACATTGTTAAAGCCCCACCGGATGTCAAGTTTTGTGAAGAACCGGGCTCCCTTCAATCGGTTAATGAGGTCGTTGATCAGAGGGAGTGGGTACCGGTTTTTCACGGTCATCGCATTGAGCGCCCGATAGTCCTGGACGAACCGAAGTGCTCCATCCTTCTTCTTGACAAAGAAGACTGGAGACGCCATCGGGGACTTGGACGGTCGAATCCTACCAGTAGCAAGACCCTCCTCGATGAAAGCGTCCAGCTCACGCTGCTCGAGGGGTGAGATTGGGTAGACCTTACAGTTGGCAGGCTTCGAGTCTGGGACGAGCTCAATGGCATGGTCCCAGCTCCGACGCTCGGGCAACGAGTCAAATGACTCCCAATTGAAGACATCCTCAAACTCATGCGCCCACTCGGGAATTGCTTCCGTACCGGGTGCGGAGTTTTTGGCATGCGCCTCTGCAAGCCGTTGTGAAACGGTGCTAGTAGCGCGGATGTCCTCCGGCGGTGAGAATGTCGTGTAGAAGATGCGGTCACCATCCTCATCGTCAGATTCATCGGAGTCGTCAAGAGACAACTCCGGCAGCTCATCGGTGTCAAACTCCCCATCCTCATCCTCTCCAGACCGGTCATCAGTATCAACTGCACAAATAGTTGGAACTGGGCCAGCTCGAAGTTGCCGCAGGATGCGAGCAGCAGTTGCTGCATGCCGACGTTCAGTCCGTGCCTCGTCGCGACAAGTCGTGCAGACAGATGGGCAACGACTCATCTTGACCTCTTGGGTGTCCCAGTTGATCTCCGGGTTGTGCTTCCCAGGAAGGACACCTCGCCCAGAACTGCCCCAAGCGGATGATGCAGGACCCACAGTTCCGTGCCATGTACTCGCTAAAGGACGAGCAGGATTTTTCCGACGGTCAGGAGTAAAGACTGCGCACTCCCGACCTATACCCGCCCCACATGTACCGGTGTGAGGCTGGCACTTGCGCTGCGCGCTGCGTACCCCCTCATGTCCCCTCCGATCCAGCGCCCGACACCACAACCCGTACGGAAGGAACGACCCACTTGTCCCAATCGGGCACCAATGTTGCCAAATGCGGACTTCACGACCTACGACGCCGCAAACCGACACACGGGCAAAAGACCAACGGCCCACCGCGAGGGTTGAACTCGCGACCTTGACATTAAGAGTGTCATGCTCTATCCTACTGAGCTAGGCGGACGATGCAGGCTCCGGCACAACGACGAACGACGCCGCGTGCCTGATTTCACAGACCGCCACCGACGGATCCGCACACCTGCCCGACCCCACGTTCTCCACACTGTGTCCAGCACCGAGCACCGGGAGCCCAGGAATATCAAATTGCGTGTTACACCACGAGGTACGCCCGGCTAGCCGCGACACCGTTACACCAAAGGCTCGCGACGTCGCCCTCCGGGCAAAGCACCCAAGCACTCCGCGAACCCTAAACCAGCAATACGACGCACCGACGCTATCCCCCTTCAACAAGTAACAATTATCACGAGAAGAACGACGCGATTCCAACGTATCGCGGCCGACGCCGTGTGCACGGAGCAGGGCGCGGGAAGACATGAAACATGAGATCGTCGGATAGAGGCATAGGGCTGACGAGAGGGAAGGGGAACGTGACACATAGGGAAAAGGTATAAAAGCAGAGCGGAAACAGGCTTGGTAGTCAGTCAATTACGGGCATAAGAAGCCTTCCCCACCACTTGTACCCACAAGTACCACTTTAACCCGTCTCACCCTTTGACCACACTCTCTCACTTGTCCTCAGGACATTTCACCGATCCCCCAGGGACAGACCTCTACCTCACCAGAGTCTCCCCGTTCATACGAAGCCCGGGCTCGCTCACCGTTGGATAATCACCTTCACAGGCACCGCACCGTGTAGAAGTTGCCCAGAGCAGAGCCGTATAGGAACAAATCGCTGTTCGACCGACCTACCAGTAACACATTCATTCGCCTACAGGTGGCCCGGCGACCGACGTTGACGCTAAACTCGAGACACAGAGTTGTCTAAGCGGAAACCGCTGCGCCCAGAGATCATCGAGGGAAGGAACGCAGAGGGAAAAGCAACGAGAAGCATCGTGGTTTAGGGCAGAAATAGCTCCGTCCACCGGACTCTGACCCCAGGATAAGAAGTTCTGCACGTTTTACGCCGTTCATTTGCTAACAACAGGAACACCAGTTGAAGACTACCGACTCCCGAGTCCCCGTTCACGGAGTACGACGCCGCGCGCCTGTAAGGAATCATATTTAGTATTTTCTTCCCTTTTTAGTTACTCTTTAGCTACGAATCAGATGTACGTAGATCAGATGATCTAATCTATCTTTTAACACAAACCACTACACACCCCGCCTTTGCGCACCAATTCCTCACTCGTCGAGTAGCTCCGAGCCCAGGGATAGCGCACGAGGCGACATCTATAGCATTTATACGACTTACCGAATACTTACGACCCTACGTCTAGCGCCGTAGGACGATCCTTTCACGACTCACGATACCCTCGTCCTTTCTCTACTCTTCACGGATATCCGGCTGAGTCGGAGCTCGGATATACAGGAGTTGAGCATATCTCACTCCTTTCCGAGATCCTCAAGAGATTGGACCGTGCAAAGCAGGGTCTTTACCACAATATTCGGCTTATCGCTCGCCAGGGCAAGCATACGACAATTACCCTTCTGTAAGAGCTCACGAAGCCTTACAAAGTGGACACATTGGGAACCGTCGTTACCTCCTGGCTGGCTACTTTTTATTCGGACACCGCCATGGCCCACAGTCGCCTCAATGCGATATGGGCCAAATATATCATTTCACCCAATCCCTTATCGGGCGCTCCATCCTTGCACGATACGTGTTTGGCGCTCACCAAGCACTCCCTACAACTCACGGATATCGTTGGATTTGGCGCTGGATTCAAACTGCACCCCGATCTCGCTCAGCAAGTTTCGGAGGTGTCCGCAGCAATGGATTCGTTACTCAGGCCAGCCGCGAGGCACCATTTTGGTGAAAGCTCATTCTACATTGGCAGTGATCTACCCTACGTCTTGACAGGATTTCTTGGAGAGCGACTGCGAGCTCAGCAGTGGCAGATCATATCGCACTGGGTTATGCTGCTCGATCGACTTGAGATCGGCATGCAGGAGCTCAAGAACCTGTGTCTGGGTGATCCCCGCGCTCGCACGCACCGCGATCGCCCCTCGCCATACCCGCGTCTGGTCGCATCGCTATCCCCCATCCTCCAGGTCACGCTTCGGCCGTGCGACTTCGAGCTGTGGGGAATGGCCATGCCCCTCACCGTACGCAAGAAGGCGGAAATCGCACGCACGACTCCGAGCGAGTCGCAACTGCCTGCAACGGAAACGGTGCGCTCGAAGATTCGCGTGGTCTTGCCTCCGGAGAGGTCCCCGCCGATGGACACTTCAGACGAGCACGTCACGACAGGCTCGGGAAGCGAGACTGCGGCAGCCGACTCAGTCTTTGCGTCCGCGGCACTCGAGGTGGCCAATGGCGATGTGGCCCCACTACGAAAGTTGCCTGTCGAGGATGCACGCATCAGGGAGGAAACAGTGATTGCACCCCAGCACGCACCTGTCGCAGCAATACCTGCTGCGGTGAAGGATCCTCCACGCGATCCCATCACATCGACACCCGGGGTCGAAGCCATCACGTCTTGTTCCATCGCTGGGTCTGCCATTCACCGGGATTCCGTTTTGGCTCCGCAGGAATCGGTGGTACAGTTGCATGCCCCTCCCGGGAGCAGCTCTATTTTGCACGACATCGGCTTCATTCCTCAGGAGAGATCATCGGGAACGCACGAGGCTGGGGAGCTTGGCGACCGACTATTGGAAAGAACAGCCATCTCAGCTACAAGGAGCGAACGTGCCATGGAGCGTGTCGTTATAGGACTGCGTGGAAACGAGGACATGTTAGCTGTACAGCGCGACGAGAGAGTCTCTAATCACGCACCTGCTACGGGATCACCAGCCGCCGTGAAAGACCCTTCCTGCGACGACGACATTGGAGGGCTAGAAGGGAATTCGAATTCATCAGCAAGGTCGATTCCGGTTCCCGAGGGATTAACAACACCCACCTCGGGAATATACAGCATTGAGCTCGCGGAATACGCTGCGCAAACTCAGCACTTGCAGACGAGCGGCAGCACGGTCTCCACCGGGCTCGCTTCGTTGGACTCGAAAGCCACGGAAAGGTCCGCGAGCGCGCGCTGCACGACGGCGATGACGTCTACCGCTTCTGCCGTCTGCGAGGCGCGGTCCCTCGCTCCTGGTCTTGTCGTGGACGGGGCTGCAGTTGAGCATGGGGGGCTAACGGAAAGTATGGGTCAGAAGAAGCTCGAAAGGGCGAGGAACGAAGCACGCACCACGGAGGAAACCTCACGCGTTATCAGTGCTGTGTCACCTTCACTCGCGCGCGCTCTTCCGAAAGCCCCCGCAGTTCATTCTCCCTCGACCCTAGCAACGGTTGCCCGCGCTGCGAAGGTCGAGACCAGCGGACCGAGGAGGGTATACGGCACGGGGAAGGATGCGAGCACAGAATGTGCCTTGCTTCCTCCATCTCCCTTGCAGACCGTTGAGCTTGAGGGGCCGAAGGAAGCCATAATTTCTGCGGCCTATAGACAATTCCCTTCCACGGAGTCTCCCGCTCCCGCTCCTTCATTCGAAGGAGGTCCGGTCGAGCTTGGGGGGCTTGATGGAAAAGTCAACGAGCGGAAGGATGAGAACGCGACCCGGGACGTACACACCGTGTGCCGCGACGCGCGCGTCAACATTAACACACCCTCTCCTCCGGTCCTCGTCATGGACATTTGCAAGGCAAAGGCTTGGGCGCTTGTCAGCGCGATGGTACGGACAACAGCCGCTACGTACCTGGCGCGCGTTCGTCGCGGGGAGCTCGCGCCATGCTTGGCATGGGCGCGGGAAGGAATAGGAACCGTCCGCGCGGAGTCGTAACTTCCAGGCGCGGGCGCGCGAGAACGCAGCTGTAATTCTTCGCGGAATTCAGCCTCACACCCTTCCGTGGATATTTCGACACGCACCTCGGAGTTCCACTCGGTACCTATACGGCACGGCATCACGACCTCGTTGACGACTCGATTCCAGGCCCTCTCGAGACCCATATACCAAGTTACGCATTTCTCTTGATTGTCTTCACATTTTCTGTCGGAAGATTCAGACCGGGCTTCTCAACCTCACGGATTTCTTTACCACCAGGATGTTAACCTGCAGCGGAAAGTGTCGCTCCCGGGCGTTGGATCGTCGGCATTTAGCGGCTCAGAGGGTGCTCCGATGGCTTGTGCTTCGTCGCACTCCGGCACTTCTGTTTGAGCTGTGATGACTAGCCAGCTCAGGGCTGAATGCCGGAGGATCCTGGCAATGCGGTCCTGCGACGCCAGATGGACAGGAGAAAGCCACGTCGAGGACGACGAGAGTTGAATGATTCGGATGAAAAGGCAAGGATTGTTTGGCCTCGAGGCCGATATCCCCCAGAACCAAACAACCGCTCTCGTCCTCTTTCGGTCTCACTCTGGCCTCTGGTTTTACTTCCTCATTTCATTCGTTCATGCTGCCGCTTCACCGTCGACCCCGGCGCCTTTATCTCCTGCTACCCGCCGTGGAACGCGCCGACTTTTACAAAGCTCGATCAAAGTGCTGGCGCACTTTTGGTTTCAACACCTTTCGAAAGAATTTGGGAGTGGGTGCTTTTAGACCGTGCGTTCCAGGACCCTCTTCTACCTGCGCCACTCATCGCTCCGCTGCGCTCGTTGTCCGCGAGCCTGCTGCGCCCGCACCCTTCCAGTCTTTCTCACTTTGGGGAATCCAAGTGGAGGCTGGCGGGGATCCATGGTGTTTCTAGCGAACGCGTGGCTTCTGAACTGCCGCAAACTCAGTCTCGCGTCCTCTCTTTCGACACCTTGGACACATTCACCTTGCATTTCTCGCCGAAATACTGTCTGTGACGCAATCTTTCCACCTCGATCTTCAGCAACTTCCTTGCCATGTTGCTTGCGGACACCTTGAGCCGTACGAGGTCATTATTCGTTTGGAGCAGGGTTAAGGCGCGGAGCCTTTCGGGGGCCTCATCGTGCGCGATAGCCCCCGCGAGTTATTCCTTGTCAAATTCTTCGGGCGACGTACATCTCTCCTCGCAAAGCGATTCCGGAGCCCTTGCTGCGGCTCTTTCATGTGTCGCGCTCCAATATTTCCCACCGCTGCCACATCCCTTCCGATCTCTGTGTCCCCTCTGTTGGCCACACACCCTTTTTCTTTGGTTCCTTGATGGAGAATGGGGGGCTAATTCTTGGCTACTCTTTTTCTGGATGGGTTCCGAAAATACCCGCTCTCGCTCGGCCGCATCTACCGGCTACTTTCGTGGGGGGCATAGGGGGTAGGGTATGGTATGGCACCTGGGGAGCGCAGCGACCCCTCCGCGGATTGGTTATGGTCTGGTATGGGTGAAGGGAGCGCAACGACCACGCGACGGAGTGGATTCGGAGAGGGAACGGAGCGGAGATGGAGAGGACTCGGAGAGGGAATGGAGACGAGATGAAGAGGACTCGCAGGCCTCACGTCCAGTGTGGCTGGAGAGGGATCGGAGGCTCGTTGGAATGGACTCGCAGATGGACTTGGAATCGGAACAGAGGTCACTCGGAGGAGGAATGCAGTGCGCAAAATTTTTCTTTGGGCTTTTTGTGTCACTTTTACTTCCCGCCATTCCCTCCCTTCGCATATCTGCTTTTCTCGCAGCTCAAGAGTGGGGGGCTCTGTAAGGAATCATATTTAGTATTTTCTTCCCTTTTTAGTTACTCTTTAGCTACGAATCAGATGTACGTAGATCAGATGATCTAATCTATCTTTTAACACAAACCACTACACACCCCGCCTTTGCGCACCAATTCCTCACTCGTCGAGTAGCTCCGAGCCCAGGGATAGCGCACGAGGCGACATCTATAGCATTTATACGACTTACCGAATACTTACGACCCTACGTCTAGCGCCGTAGGACGATCCTTTCACGACTCACGATACCCTCGTCCTTTCTCTACTCTTCACGGATATCCGGCTGAGTCGGAGCTCGGATATACAGGAGTTGAGCATATCTCACTCCTTTCCGAGATCCTCAAGAGATTGGACCGTGCAAAGCAGGGTCTTTACCACAATATTCGGCTTATCGCTCGCCAGGGCAAGCATACGACAATTACCCTTCTGTAAGAGCTCACGAAGCCTTACAGCGCCGCGCTCACGCACACACACACACACACACTCCGTCGACGCACACTTGACACACACACACACACACACACATTCCACGGCTCTAGGCTAACGTCTATCCTACCTCTCAAATAGACCCGACTCTAATCACCCCCCAGTGGAAGAACAAGCTAGCCTACAAGACAATAAATCGCTCAGTAGCAGCACCGCTGTCCTTATCACACCGGTTGCATCCCCAAATTCATTTGAACTTTTGACCCCGGAAACTAGTGAGGCGGACGAAGCAGCCCAGCGAGCAAAGTGAAAGGAGTACAGGGGCCACTTCCCCTGGTCGCTCCCGGAAAAGAAAAACCAAGAAGGAACGGACGGAGAAAGCGGAATGGCGCAGACTCCCCGTTGGAAGCGCCGAAAGGCTGCTGACAAAGATGAGTGAGCAACCCCGGAACACTTGCCAACATCTGAAGAACTGGACCAACGTCCACCGCAGGGAAGAAGTAACCCCGGACTTGGTTGCCGGGTTATTGGCAACTTACAGGCCGGAAGCGTTGGAAGCGCTAGAAAACTTGCGAGAACCGCCTGCGTTCATTCGCGCCGTGAACGGGAACTCCTTACTCCTCCCCGTCACCATCGAAGGGTTGAACAACCTGAAAGGATATACACTCACCGGGCTCGGCGACTGTGGAGCCACCGGAGTCTTTATCAACGAAAAATTTGTCGATAACGAAGGGATAGAAACGGAACCCTTACCCCTGCCAGTCCCCGTCTACAACGCAGACGGCACGCTGAATCGAGCCGGGATGATAACCCGGGTAGCCCGAATGCGGCTCACAGTAAAGGATCACTCAGAAGTATTTGCGTTCGCGGTTACGAACACGGGAAAGAGCGATGTAATCATCGGCTATAACTGGTTGAAGAAACACAACCCGGAGGTGGACCGGGAGAAGAGAGAGCTCACGTTCTCCCGCTGCCCTCCCTCCTGCAAACGAGAACGTCTCCAAGAACAATGGGACGAGGAGGACAACGAGGATATCCAAGAAGGAGACCGGGTTTTTATCACCCGGATCTATGCCGACGAGGTCAACCCTCGCCGAGATGCCGCCCACCTACGGGCGATGAAAAAGGAATCTAGACCACGCCAGACAGAGCGCGACGACGAACCGAAGGACCACGAGATCGACCACCAAAGTCCACAGGAACGTATTACAGGAGCTCACCCTCGCACAGAACGATCCTACCGCCTCCGCCTCTACCGCAGCGAGCGCTCCAAACCCACTCGTTTCCCCACCGGCGCCCGACGCCGAGTCCCCTTAACATCGGTTGGCGGATCCCCTGAACCAACACAGATCGCGTTATCCCCGGAATCCTCTCTAAACTCGATACCGACGACTACAGACGAGTCTAACACGCTCTCCACCGAATCCACGCTAACACAATCACCAGATCCCGAGCCGGAGGATATTGAACCCCCTATCCGAAAAAAGAATGTCCAAAATGTTACCCGGCCGAACGGCACGAGGCGCACCCGAATTTGATGGGAAGGCATTGAGCTTAAAGAGATACTGGGAGGACGTAGAAGTAGGGTGTAGGGTGTGACACGGGTGGTACCGCGGGTGTCACAATGTCATACCGCACCCGTGACCCGTGACACCATACCCGTTTTCCCACGGGTACGGGTTTACGGTAATTTAACCGCAGTATTATCGAAAACACAAGGCGCACCCGAATTTGATGGGAAGGCATTGAGCTTAAAGAGATACTGGGAGGACGTAGAAGTAGGGTGTAGGGTGTGACACGGGTGGTACCGCGGGTGTCACAATGTCATACCGCACCCGTGACCCGTGACACCATACCCGTTTTCCCACGGGTACGGGTTTACGGTAATTTAACCGCAGTATTATCGAAAACCCGTGGTAATAATTACCGCAGTATTTTACTGTGGTAGTTGACATATTACCTTCATTTTACTGGAGAATGATATCCTGATAAGTAGTTACAGGACAACAGAGCTTGTACATATTGATTCCTAGCCTGATTCATTGTGTTGTGCTAAGTGCAAACCAATTTGTTATTCTGGTCATGTGAGAGGAAACTGGTTTCCTAGTGTGGGTCATGTGGGTCTAAGTCAAGCTTGTTTTTACACTGGTATACTTTCACCCACCTTAAATATGATGCTGTGGTGTAGTGGGTGCACTCCTCTTCCATCGAATATTATGAGATGTGCAGGTTCTGAGTTCATTTCTTGCTGCTGCAGTCTTTTTAACACATTTACAGTATTACGGCTACGGTTTTCCACGGGTCGCGGTATCTGCGGTGTTCAAAAATTCATCTACCATACCCGCACCTGTGACACCCGTGGCCGTGACACCGCGGGTTTACCTGTACCCGTGTCACACCCTACACGGTAGAAGAGGTGGCAGAGTCTTGCGGGAAAACGGACGACAACGAAAAGATTAAAGTCGCCTACCGGTACATCGACCGGGAGGTCGAGCTGTTATGGAAAGGATGCCTACCCCAGGGCAACGCCGTGACCTGGGCAGGGTTCCAGGCCGAGGTGGAAAAATTGTACCCCGGAGCGGATGGCACGAAGATCTTCACGACGAACGATCTCGACGCGTATATCGCGAGTCGAACCACTACGAATATAAAGACAAAGGACGATTTATCCTCGTACCACCGAAAGTTCAAAACAATCACGTCGCACCTGATCGCGGAGGGAAAAATGACCGAACTAGAAGCAAACCACGAGTTCGTGAAAGGATTGGACAATGAATTCCGCTACCGAGTTTATCGCAGGCTACAGATCACAAAGCCCAATCACGCCAGCGATATTCCGTATCCCACGCAGGAGGTGGTGGAAGCCGGGCGCTATATTCTGGAGGGTCCAAGGACCATGGCAGACGAAGGCTCCGAATCGGCGTCAATAAAGAAAGAAATCATTGATTTGGGAGACGCCCTCTCAAAAATGGACCAGCGATACCACGTTGACCTTCAATCTCTCACACAGGCGTTGAACCTTAGCCGTAACCAGCCTCCGGCGCCGCGCGCCGCGTACCCAATGTACCAGGCAACGGCCCTCAAAACCGTTCCCCCACCCCCACAGCCGCAACAGCAGTATCCCCAGGAGACACAGTATGCGCCGCAGCCACGCCAGTATTCGCAGGAGTCTCAGAGGGAGCGGTACCAGGGTCCCTACGGCGGGCGGGACGCGGGTTACGCACCACAAGGAGGATGGTCAAGAAACGATTACCCGCCGAGGAATAACGGCTACCCGCCGCGCGACGCCGGGTACCCGGCACGCCAGGGTTTGGCCGCAGAGGGAGCCCTGGCCGCAACGAAATAACGGCGGGGAGCGCGGAGGATTGTTCCCTGCGGGGGAATGTGGATTCTGCTCTCAGCAGGGACACTTCATGAGGGAATGCATTACAGCCGGAGACTACATTCGCGCCGGGAAATGCTACAAGAACGCGGACAACAAACTCGTCCTGCCAAACGGGCAGTACGTCCCACGATCACTTCCGGGTCGGAACTTCATGGAGAAAATCGACCGTTGGAACCAGGAGAATCCTCCGCCGAACCAGCAGCAGTCGCGGGCGCATCCGGCGCCGGCGTTCGAGCGCGACCAGCCGCCGCACGCCAGTCGCAGCCTTATCGTACACCGCAAATGAGCCGGTCGGAACGCTCGCCTTCGGGACGATGCCCCAGGCCTTACAGGTGGACGCCATGACAGAAGAAGAGGCAAAGGTGTGGGCGCAGGAGAAAGCCAGGGGGAAGCCGAAAGGGAAGCCGCCTGCCGAACCGGAAGTCAGATTCGGGCCGCCTAAGGGGGCGAAGAAATCGGACGCACCCGCCGCCAAAAGTCAGTCGAAGCCGACGGGTGCCGTGGATAAACCCCCTCCAACCACCGATAAACCGGTTGCGCGACCCGAACCACTCCCGGCGAAGCATAACGCGCCGCAGATCCAACGTCCTCCGCCCATGCCGGCATATAAATACCAGGCGCCGTCGAGAACCCCGACATGGTCCGCGGGGTCATTCAGCGGGCACGAGAGGCTGTCATCACAATCTCAAACGAGGAGTTGTGCGCCATCTCGTCAGAATTCCGGCGTTTCTACCGGGAGAACAATTCCGTGAAGAAAATTCCCACGGTTGAAACCAGCATGTACGGCGAAACAGAGGCGCTGGTCATGTCGTACGGGGCCGCGACCCGCACATTTCTCCTCACGGCGTCGCCCATCGATTCATTACGCGTCCTTGACATGCTGGTCAACGACACGCACCCCATAACATGCACGTTGGATCAAGGATCGGAAATCGTGGCGATGAACCGAAACGTCTGGCAGGCAATCGGGGTCCCACTCTCACCAGAGAAAGTTCTGGTGATGGAATCGGCGGACTCCAACCAATCCACCACGGCGGGCGTCATCGAGAACCTGAAGTTTTCGGTCGGCGACATGGACCTCCACCTTCAGGTACACGTCGTTGACGGGGCACCGTTCGACATCTTGGTCGGAAGGCCTTTCTTCCGTTTCACGGAATGCATCACCAAAGATTACACGGACGGAACGCAGGAACTGACTCTCACATGCCCTAACACCGGACGCGTTCAGACGTTGGCAACTAAAATGAAACAGCCTAAAAGGCACAACGTCGACGCGGAAGTTAACAACGTTCGCGTAATGGAGGACGATTCTTCCGATTCGGACACGGAGGCGGCAGGCCCGTCCATCGTCGAAGTCGTGGATGTGGATTTTGTATGAGGGAGGGCGGAATGCCGCGTTCTCCGGAGATAATGACGGTATCGGTGAACTTTTGGAAGATAAGGGGAACGGCGCCGGGCGCCGAGGAAAATCGAAATCAGGGTGGAGGGACGACAGAAAGAACCCAGCGCCGGAAGCCGGTGTGGGAGGAAACGAAAAGCACAATCCCGGGGTTCTCTTACCACCGGCACACGGCGCCGATGGTGTTATACTCACCAGAAGGGACGAACACCGTGGACTGCAGACCGATCTTTATTCACGACCAGAGTCTCCAATGGGAGATATCACCACGGTACCTGGCGTATTGCCTCTCCCAGGTGTACGACTACGACGAAAACATCCACGTTTGGATCAATCTTGCGGAAGGAGAATTGACGGGCGAGCCAAAGGAGAAACCGAAAAAGCCAAAGAAAAAGAAGTACAAGCCGGTTGCCGACAGGGTGCACTCGGTCTCGGCCACGTTGCCAGAAGAGTTCCGGATCGTCAGGCATTTCCCGTCAGACCCGTTGGAAAACATGCCGCCGTTGAACCCGCATCCCGGGGAATTTAGGGAAGGAGAACGATATACGAAGGAAAGGGCCGACGAAATGCAGATAAACCCGGACGGGTTCCTATGGAAGGAAGAAGAGAAATTGGTCCACGAAGTCATACGAAACCACGAGATGGCGTTTGCTTGGGACGAAACGGAAAGAGGGCACTTCAGGGAAGATTATTTCGAACCGGTCAAAATTCCGGTCCTGGCGCACACCCCCTGGCAGGAAAGAAACATACCGATACCACCAGGAATCCGGAACGAGGTCGTCGAAATCATACGCGGAAAAATACGCACCGGCGTTTACGAGCCCTCCAGCTCCTCGTACCGAACGAACTGGTTCGTCGTGCCGAAATCCAACGGCGCGCTCCGGCTGGTGCATAACCTCCAGCCGTTGAATGCGGTCGTTGTGAAGGACGCCGGATGTCCACCAATCGTAGAGGTGTACTGCCGAATCGTTCGGCGGTTGCGCCATTTACGGGATGTTCGACCTTTTCGTCGGATTCGATCACAGGCTACTCGACGTCGCATCCCGGGATTTTACCACGTTCCAGGGACCCTTCGGGACGCTGCGTCTTACGCGCCTACCCCAGGGATACACGAATTCGGTCCAAATACAACAAGGAGACATTAATTTCATCCTCCAGGACGAGATCCCGCACCTCACCCAGCCATTCGTGGACGACACCCCGGTCCGGGGGCCGACCACCTATTACCTAAAAGACGACGGCGCCTTCGAAACAACACCAGAAAACGAGGGGATTCGCAGATTCGTGTGGGAGCATATGGTAAACATAAACCGGATCCTCCAGCGGGTCAGGCACGCCGGCGGCACCTTTAACGCCAAAAAGTCTTTCTTCGCAGTACCCAAAATAAAAGTCGTCGGACACGTTTGCAGCTATGAAGGGAGGACCCCGGATGAGTCAAAGGTCCAGAAGATAAAGGACTGGCCGCCCTGCGAAGACTTAACCGACGTCCGAGCCTTTCTCGGCACGCTCGGACTAATGAGGATCTTCATCAAAAACTTCGCGGATCACGCCATTCCCCTTACGAGACTTCTCCGGAAGGAGACACCGTTCACCTTTGGAACCGACGAGTTGCAATCAATGGAGGATTTAAAACACCTCTTGATAAACTCACCGGCGCTGCGGCAGATCGATTATGCCAGCGGCAGGAGGGTCATTCTGGCGGTGGATTCGTCATGGCGAGGAGCCAGATACATCCTGTCCCAGATCGGGGTGGATGAAGTTGAATATCCATCCAGATTCGGCTCGGTCACGTGGAACGAACACGAGTCGCGTTATTCCCAGGCGAAGTTGGAACTTTACGGACTTTTTCGCGCCCTAAAAGCGTATCGTATTGAACTTGAGGTGTGTGTGTTGTGGTGAGGACAACAGTGGAGGGTTGGATGTGGGTTGAGAGTAGATTATATTCGATGATTTTACAGCTAGAATACGAGGTCCTTATATACTACAGGAATGAGTCAATGATGTCATAGGTGGAGTCATAATTAAGTGAGTCATATACGAGGCTGCGTGCTGCGCACACTAAAATGCTATGTACACTAAAATGCAGTGCGCGCCTCGAGGCTGGCCACAATGCTGTGCGGTGGAGCCGTATGACTCGAGGTTTGCCACGGTGCAATTGTTCTCCCAACACTCCCCCTCAAACTCGAGTCATTCCGAGTTTGCGAACTTGTTCTTCGTGTTGAGTACGTGCAAGCGGCTTTGTGAATATATCCGCAAGATTGTCCTCAGATGCGCAGTGGTGAACTGATACTTCGTTAGAAGTTACGCGGTCACGAATAAAGTGGTGTCGCATGTCGATGTGTTTCGAACGGGCATGGTAGCCGGCATTAAAAGTGAAGTCGATAGCGCCACGGTTGTCGCAGAATATGGGGAAGGGATGAGAGGGTGGAAGGTCAAGTTCCGTGAACAGGGAGCGAAGCCATGAATTTTCGCGTGCGGCGTGGGACAGCACGATGTATTCGGCTTCCATCGTGGAGAGCGCGATGGTGGCTTGTTTCTTGGAAGACCAAGTTGTTGCTCCCCCTGCAAACGTTGTGATGTTTGCTGCGTTTTCTACGTGCGCCGAGTGTATGTATCGGACGACCAGAAAGTGTTCAGCCGAGCGGGGGGAATATTGGTGTGGCTGGTTATGAGACTTTTGCCCAGCTAAGGCAAGCGTGAAAGGTGTGTGTGTGGTGTGTGTGGTGTATGGGAATTATAGATGTTTCCTTCAATATCCTTCTCTCTCTGCCTCTCTCTCTCTCTTTATGTCGATAATTATATGGGGTCGTTGTTCTCCTGCCAATGTGGCTGGGTACGGCGTGTCAAGGCTCGGGGAGGACTTTATATTCGTTGTTCTCCTGCCAATGCGGCTGGGTACGGCGTGTCAAGGCTCGGGGAGGACGTTGTGCTGTTACTTGGCGAAGCTTCCGTGTAACGTACGGGATATCCAAGACGTAAGTCAAGGAGACCGTCTTTCTTATGATACGGGACTCTGGCCTATGAGCTGGCTTGTAGAGGGCAATTTAATGTCCAATAGAGTGTGGTGATGAGCAGTGGGGGACAA